>CM035231.1:62368113-63098554 GCA_020226215.1 Sindora glabra
GCCACATGTCAAAATATGCCACATCAACATGCTCAACTAACCATCTAACATCAACTGTAGAGTTAGTGTTTTGATGCACAATCAACGCCATGTCAGCCATAAAGGTTGCGTCATGCGCTAAGTTAGCAAAATCTTCTAGAATTTTAGAATTAGCCCTTAATTTCCTTAAATTTTCATTCAATATGTAATATTTCCTAAAATTACAAGACATACCTAAACCTTCCATAAATTATATTTTAACCTCAGAATTTGTCCAATTATTACAAAAAAAAACTCTAAAACCTTGCTAAAATTCAATTTTAACCCTAAATTTTGTTTAACTATTATAAATATCCTCCAAACTCTTCAAAAATTTTACTTTGACCTTATAACCTACCATAAATTATCAAAATGCCACTAAAAAGATAAAATAAAAGAAATGTCTAAGAGATTAAGATAGAAAAAATGTAGAGATAGATTCGACAATAGCAAGAAATTATCAATAACAAATAAGCCTTATTAAATCACAAAAGGAATTTAGAACATGGCTCCGACAGTAGCTCCTCTTCATCAATAATTAGGTATCACCCTTGAAGGTAGCCAACTTGAGGGAGCAATATTAAAGTAAACATTCCAAATTTTGAGAAAAGGCTTTAACTAGATAAATTTATAGACTAGCTTTAAATAGTTGAAAAGGTGTTCAAATTGAAAAACATACTAAATGAACAAAAGGTTAAAATTATTGCTACTAAGCTGAAGAAACATGCCTCCATCTAGTGAAAAATTTTAAAGAAGAAATAAGAACGTAAGGGATGAAACAAGATCAAGACATGTGAGAAAATACAATTAGAACTTACATGTAAATTCCTACCTAATCACTATTATCAAGATAACTTTATCCAATTGTAGAATCTTCATAAAAAATTCCTATTTGTGAAAGAATACACTAAGGAATTTAAGAAATTAATGATGAGATGTGATATTTGAAAGAAAGAAGAGCAGACTATTGCCTACTATCTTGGAGGTTTGAACCTTGAGATTACCTAACTAGTCCAACTTCAACAATACTAAACCTTAAGTGATGTTATCCGGCTCACCATCTAGATCGAGAAATAGCTTTCCAAAAGGTTCATATTCTCACTTTCCTCCTCAAAAAACCTATTAATACCTATAAAATTCAAATCACATAACTTAATACCTCAAATAAAATTGCACTTAAACCTACCAAAGAAGCCAACCTAAAGCACCCACTCAACCTAAACTATCTAAATGCTTTAAATGCCAAGGATATGGCTATATTACTTTAAATTGCCCAAATTAAAAAGTCATCACTATCACTGAAGGAGAAATTCAAAAAGTATTAGAAGAAGAAGAATTCGAGAAGATATAAGATGAATCTAGTGAGCCACTAGTGTTTGACAAAAAACTCATTCCTATTGATCATGAAAAATCATGGATGATTAGATGAAGCTTACACATCACAGCCAAGAAGGAAGAACCCTGGCTAAGGTATAATATTTTTCACACTTGATACATAACCTAAGATAAAGTTTATAATGTCATCATAGATAGTTGAAGCTATGAAAATGTTGTATCAAGATACATAGTGACAAAACTTAAACTACTTACCTAAAGGCAGTTGCACCTTTACAAATTGTAATGACTTAATTAAAACAATAAGGTAAAAATTAAGGAACATTGCCTTGTTGCTTTTTCAATTGGTAAAAAGTATTGAGATAAAGCATGGTATGACATCATCCTTATGGAGCTTGTCACCTCCTCTTAGGAAGACCTTAGCAATATGATGTCATGTTATATATAATGGTTATACAAATATCTATTATTTCATAAAAGATAGAGTAAAGATCCAGTTAGCCTCACTACCACTCCAAGAATTCAATCAGGCTATAGGTAAAGCTAAGCCATTGGCATTTTTAATATCCAAAGCTCAATTTAAGATGACATCTTCAAATGATTTTAATTACAAATCTAATCCAACTAGAACTTAATGGCATTGTAAAACAATCACTTGTAGTCAAGCATAGCATTAAGTAAATCATTATATTCAGGTAACTTTCAAAATTTATGAGTTGCAATAGTTTTATGTAATTTTACACCATAGCATTTGTGTTCCTTCTTACTCTTAACTGGTGCTAGCTTTACTCATCAATGGTAACTTTTGGAGGCACTAAGTAAAAATTAAGTTAGGTGAATTGTAAAATAATAATTAACTTCTTTTAAGAAAAGAACTAGTAAGAAAGAAAGATTTAAAAATGATTCTAATAAGATGCTGGTGATTTAAAATGAATTATTATTAGAAAGATAGAAATGACATTAAAAAAAAGGAAGC
Source organism: Sindora glabra (assembly GCA_020226215.1). NCBI lineage: Eukaryota > Viridiplantae > Streptophyta > Magnoliopsida > Fabales > Fabaceae > Sindora > Sindora glabra. The sequence continues at coordinate 62,370,443 of CM035231.1, forward strand.
ATGACAGTGAAACTGTGAAAGAAGTAAAGATATGAGAGAGAAGATAAAAGAAAAAAATAATAAAAGGGAAACTTTAAAATTTGGTTAAAAGCAATGCCTTGGAAACTAGAAAGATAATTTAAAATTGTTGTTAAAGAAAAATAGCTCATTGATATGTGTGTTAAAAATTACAAAGGTATATTTGCTTATTATTTATTTTTGTAAGTTATGTTGGTGATACATGGGTTCAATTTTATAAATCCAAAACTAACTTATATAATTAATTTTTGTGATATTTTTTATCCAAATGTGTGTAATTATTTGATAATAACCAACTAAGATTAAAAGTTTTCCATTGGTTTGAATGGATTTGCTTGGATTTGAAATTTATGCTCACCCTTAGACATTAGTAGAAGGTCAAGCCATGTGCTTCGTATTATTGCTCAAGCAGAACAACAAAGCCACTTTTCCATCAAAAGTTGAGCAATTACTTGCTGAATTTCTAAATGTTGCACAAAAAAAAAAGATTCCTCTTGACTTACTACCAATACAAGACATCTAGAATGCCATTTACTTCATCTTTACAATTGTCATTTCAAACAAACTAGCTTATAGGATAAGTCCCCAAAGTATGCTAAGATTAAATATGTCAAAATAGATTGGGTTTAATAGATTGACTTGAGACTGATATAATTTTATTTGACTTGGAATTGAGATTGGTACGAAAAACGGTAATAGCAGCTTAACTTAGTAAATGATTAGGACTACTTAGCCTGATCTGGTAAAGGATTAGGACTAATATATATTAGCTCATTGAATTATTAGATTAGCTCATTAGCTTGTTAGTTTAGTAATAATAATAAGTAATAAATAATTAATTTATTATTATATGTTTAATTTTTATACAGATATTAAAATAATAATTTTGATATTTTAAAATTATATTGTAATATATATAATATTAAAATTATATATATGAGTAATATTAAATAATTTTTAATATTAAAATTAATAAATTTATACATTTAATATTGTCAGTATATATTATATAAGTTTATCAAAATAAATAATTATATTAAAATTTGAATTAGTACTTTAATATTAAAATTTTGAATTATTTAAAAATTTTAAATAAATAATTTTAATATTAATTTTAAATATATTATATACATATATATAATAAAATACATTATTATTTATTTTTTATTATTATATATAAATTATTATAATTATTTTTATTAATATATTATTTATATAATTAATTATTTATATATATTTAATAAAATATAAATTATTAAATATATTTATTTTTATATATAATATTTTGAACTTAATCAATATATATTTAGTAATATATATTTATTTTATTAAGTAAAAATCTTGATCAATATAAAATTTAAATTATTTTATTAAATGTATATATTATTAAATGTAAATTCATACATGTATTAAATTTTAATAATATATATTTATTTTATTAAATGTATATTTAATAATATATGTTTATTTTCATATATAACATATATAACCCACTAACATATATAATAAAATTTTAAGTTATAATAATAATATATAATTATATTTAATAAATAATAATATATTTTAATTAATTAATAATATAATAGTAATAATAATAAAATATAACAAGTTATAAAAATCCGCCTAATAAATATCAACTTGAGATTGTTATTAGAACTAGTATTGTAAAAACCTGACTTAGTGAAAAAGTGTCTGGTTTGGGATTAGTCCCACGTATAATTTTTGTATGTTAGGTTAGCCTAATAAGGTTAAGTTGATCCATTTTAGCAAGCCTAGCTAAGATCTAGCACCAAGTCAAAAAGCTATTAGAGAAAAGATTGATTTGGGAAAGTATCAGTCCTTGTGCTATACTAGTATTTTTAGTGGCAAAGAAGGATAAAAGCTAGTGAATGTATATTGATAGTCAAGCTGTAAATAAGATCACTATCAAATATTGATTCTCAATACTCAAACTCCACTACATGCTGGGCCAACTACATGGTGTCATTATCTTTTCTAAAATTGACCTTTGCAATAGATATCACCGAACTAGAGTATGGCTTGGAGATGAATGAAAGACTGCATTCAAGACTAGAGATATCCTGTACGAGTGGATGGTAATGCCTTTTGGATTATCAAATGCTTCTAGTGCCTTTCTGTGCTGATGAACTAGATACCTTGGCTCTTTATCGACAAATTTGTAGTCATGTACTTTGATGATATCTTGATCTACAGCAAGAATAAAGAAGGATATATAAGGCACATTCGATAAATGTTGGAGATCCTTATAAAGCAAAAACTCTCTATGTTAACCTCAAAAAGTATTTGTTCTTAACAAATGAAGCTATCTTTCTTAGGTGTATCATCATTATAAAAGGCATCTAAGTTAACCCAAGCAAGATAAGAGCCATAAACACCTAGTTAACTCCTAAGTCCATCCATGATGTTAGGAGCTTCCATGGACTAGCCTCTTTATTATCGAAGATTGATAAAAAAAAAATTTAACTCCATTATTGCCTCATTCATAGACTATATCAAAGGAGATAAATTCCAATAGACAAAGCAAGCTCATAAAAGTTTTGAAAAAGCTGAAGAAACAATTAACCAAAGCCCAAATATTAGCCTTTTTAAATTTTGACTAGGTCTTTTGAAGTCAACTATAATGCTTCTAACATTGGAATTGGCACCATTCTAAGCCAAAAAGGATATCCAATCACTTTTGTTCAGTTAAAAACTTACTAAACTTGAATACTCCACTTATGATAAGGAGTTCTATTCCATCGTTTGTGCTTTACAACATTAGAGCCACTACTTATTACCTAAAGAGTTTGTCCTTTACCTTGATTATGAAGCCTTTAAACATTTAAACTCTCAGTAAAAGACTAATCATAGGCATGCTTCTTGGAGCGAATTCTTACAAGGTCACTAGATCTTACTAAAGCACAAACTTAGAAGTCAAAACATTGTAGTTAGAAGACACACTTTACTTTATGCTCTCCAAACAAAGATTGTCGGATTTAAAACTATCAAATAACTACCAAGATGATTTAGATTTTAGAAAAGTTTAGAATGATATTGAAACATAATTGTTCCAATAATACTACAAGCATTAAATATTCCTATGCAAAGGTAAAGCGTTGTGCATTCCCAATGTTTGTTACGAGAAGCCATTATTTGGAAAATCCATGATGGAAGATTAGCTGGTCATTTCAAGCATGAAAAAACTATACGTTTAGTTAAAGAGAATTTTTACTAGCCCAAACTTGAAAAAGACATCAATAGATATATTCAAAGATGCAAAACTTCTCACATAGCTAGGACCAAGAGTTTAAATATAAGGTTATACATGCTTTACCAGTTCCAGAAGCACCATAAGAAGATCTTAGTATGGATTTCATCCTCAGATTATCTCAAACTCAGCTACATAAAGATTTGATAATGGTAGTCGTAGATGGATTCTCAAAGATAGCACATTTGATCTTGTGTTAAAAGATAAGTGATGCAATCCTGTAGACTTATACTTCAAAGAGATTATTCAACTTTATGGCATTTTGAAAATTATTACTTTTAACTAAGATGTTAAATTCCTGAGTTATTTCTAGAGGGCTCTGTGGAAGAAAATGGGTACTAAGCTTTAATTCAGTAGTACTAGTCACCCCAAAATAGATGGATAAACAGAGGCAATTAATAGTCTTTTGGGCAACCTACTCTATAACTTTATTGGAAGGAACCTGAAGCAATGGGATATTAAGCTTACTTAGTTAAATTTTCCTACAATAACTTCACTAATCAAGCCACTAAAAGATGCTCGTTTGAGGTAGTATATAGTACTCATCCCCTTAACCTACTTGATTTAGCATCATCTTTTATTGATTATCAGTACAACATAGATGCAAAGTAAAAAACAAAGGAGATCAAGATACTTCAAGAATAAGTCCGTGCAAGAATTTAGAAATAGATTTCAAAATATTAGGCCTCAGCGAGACAAACATTAATGATAGTATACTTTCAAAGAAAGAGATTTGGTATGGATACGCTTATAGAAAGAGAGATTCTTGAATCAACCGAATGCTAAGTTATTTCTAAAGGCAAATGGACTATTTTGAGTTGTGCAAAAGATTAATGGTAACCCTACAAGATATAACTACCAGACCCTTATAACATTTGTACTACCTTCAATATTGCTAATCTTTCACCATACTACAAAGACAACAACTAGACGCGAGGGCGTGTCTTGTCCAACACAGGGAGGACGGAATGAAAGAAACCTAATGAAAAATCCAGTCCAAGTCTATAAAAAGAATAGTCTAGCCCATAATTGAAAGATATTTTCCTAGAATTCTCTAGTCTAGAGTAGAAAGTTGGATATTTTTAGAGAAACCTTAAGATTGTAAAACATCTCACTTTCCTTATATTCAAACTCTAAAATAGGGAGATATTTTTATAGTTTTTGGGATAAGTTTATTCATGTAAATAGTTATAAATACCCCTAAAAGTTATAGTTATGTATGAAGAAATGAATAAAAATCCATTGTTTAATTGAAGAATTTTTTTTTTCTTCTTCTCTCCCAATTGGCTTTTGAGCCAACTTGCCATAAAAATGAAATATTTTTTTTTCTGTGGTAAAATTTTCATTATACTTAATGTTCATTTAACAACATTATGTCAATATCATTCTTTAAAAGAATATATAATGATAATTGTTTTATATAGAAATTAAATATAGAAAAATTCAATTAATCCTAATTCTAGGAATTTCATAAATACAAAAGTGAAGAATATATCATATTTTATACTTTTTTATATTTTAATTTAGTGATTTAATACTTCTATTTAATTGATTTTTCTTGTTAATTAAATTAAATATTATAATTTGCAAATATGTAAGTTTTGTTTTCATTATTTTCATTTAAAATTATATTAATTTGGTAGTTTATGATATTTCTATCAATAAAAATTGTGTTTTGATTATTGATAATTGACAAAAATAAAACAATTATTCCCTTACTTCTTTAATTATACAATTAATTTTTATATTCAATTATGATAATTAATATTAAATAAATTAAAAATAAAGAATTTAATTACACATTAATTGCCGAAAATAGTAATAACTTTTTCAATATCCCATCTTCCGAATCGGCAGATGTTCATGCATGAAATTATCTTGCTCAGCCCCATTAACCCATCTCCCGAAATTATAACATATCAGCGCCGTTTATTATTCATGCAAACCGCCGCCAATTTGCCAAGAAGTCACTCCGATCCTCACTCAAACAGTTACTGAGAGCTGGAATTTGTAATCGTATCAAAGCTCCAAATGGATAAGAATTTAGGAATATAACTTGGATATTATTTGATTTGCAGTAATAATATTAGGAAGTTTTATTTTTTGAAATATAAAAAAATAAATTATTTGATTGATTATTAATTTATTAAATTTAATTAATAATAATTAAAATTATTAATTTATATTATAATAATATTAAAATATTATAATTATTTGATTAATATTTTATAAAGATTAAAAATTAAATTAAATAAAATATAATAAATTATTTTTTTAAAAACATTATTTTCCTAATATTAATCAAATAATTTTAAAAGCATTTTAAAACATTTATATAAAAATTATTTTTTAAAAAATTTAATTTTCCGCGGAGAGTAACCATCCTGGGACCATTACTGTAGCCTTTGGACGGCGTGTCTATACAATTAAAGCATCCGCATAGCAAATTGTTTAACCGTTCGCCGTACAACGATGATTTTTAAGGGAAAAAAAGGATAAAATTTTGATAAAAAATATAATAAATTTATAAAAATGTAAAATACAAATAACCTCTATCTATCCTCATGTAATTATTTTAAAGTTTCAAAATTTACAAATAATTCTTATAAAATTAAAAAATTAAGATATTAAATAGTCAACTAATAAAAATAGGAAAAATATATATGAATCACTTTTATTTTTTTAATTATTTTTTAGTACAATAAAACCGAAGAAGTAATGAAAAAAAAAATAATCATATGTCAATTATATCATAAATATATTATAAAATCAATTTCATTATTAATAATATATTTTGAAAGAAATATCATTAAAAAAATAATTAAATTCACATTAAAAATAGTTGTAAATAACTTACATGTTTTTTTTATCGAATTATTAATATTTTTACTTTTTAAAAAATTTTAGGAGATCATTCATAAATTTTCAAATTTTGAAGAAGTTATACAGAATTAAATTTATTTATACTCACCCCTGAGACACACATTTCATGCATAAGTTCAAAAAACAATGACCTTCATTTCTATCTTACAAATTGATTGTAATCTTTTCATGCATGCAAAATGTTAGGCCGACATGAAGCTGAGATGGTTTTAACCCAAATATGACTCACTTTTAATTTGTTTGACTTATAATTAAGTTCAAATTTAATTTAAACTGATTTTTAACTCAAATTTAATTTAAATTAAATTTATAAACAGTTTGACTCAACTCATTAAATTAGATTATAATAATAAAATATTTTATTAATAATTTAATAATTTAAAAAAGTGAACATCTCTAGGAATTTAGCCACATATTATAAAAAATAAATAGTTAAATTCAATATTATTATATTATTACCAATATATTATAAACATATTTCATGTAATAGAAAGGGAAAATTATATTCTATTTGTTCTTAGTTTTGCCTTTTTTTACTTAACTCATATATAGTTTTAAATGTTATAATTCACTTACTTGTACTTTCAAATCATTAATACTATATTTACTTACACTAGTTTTTATTGAAAATATATTAAAAAGGTCACATGCATTGCTTCTAATTTTTTTAAAATTTTAATTCATCTTGACTTTTATTAATTACACTAATAAGTCTAACTTTATTGAAAATTTATTTTTTATAATTTAATTTATAATTGCTAAATAAAAGGGGTCAAATAGAATTCTGAGAGATAAATTATTTTTGAATGGGTGCTAAATTGAATTAAAATTTAAGAAAGTAAAGATGAAAAGTAATGTACATAATTTTTCTTTTAAATTTTGGATTAAAAAATTTAATGGGCAAAAATTTAATAATTTGAAAGTATAAACTAGTGAATTATAACATTTAAAATTATAGGTAAATTAAGTAAAAAATTGGTAAACCTACATGGGAGTGAAGTCTAATTTTTCGTAATATAAATGATAACTTGTCTTGCAATATGAAGTTACATTACAACTACAAGTCAATTTTAAGAGAAGAATTGGTACAAATTTTTTAATTTTTTTTACTGATGCTAATATCTTTATTGATTTACTTATAAATAATAAGTCTTATGTAGAAATCACAACTAAAAATAAATATTATCTAATTATTTAAAATAAAATAAATAAATTATTTAAAAGAACAAAATTAAAAATAAAAATTATTTACTTATATATTTGAATTATAAAGATAAAATTAATATATTATTCTTTAATTTTCACTCTTGTAATAGATCGACAAATAAAATCATTAACTATTATTAATTTAATTTTTTTAATATTTTTAGTTAAAATAATATTTGAAATGCTTATAAAAAATATTTAATTAATATATTAGTAATAAAAATATATATTATTTTATATTTTAGAATACAATGTTATTAAATATTTTTTAAAGTATAATATATATAATATGTGTACTTATGTATATATTATTTTTATGGAAAAATTACATTTTATTCATCTATAGTCTCACCTTTTTTTACTTAATGATTTTAAATGTTATAATTCACCACATGTGCTTTCAGTTCCTAACAATTTGCTCACATAAATTATTTTCCATCCAAAACTTAATAAAAAACTTATATGTATTATATATAATATTTACTTTCTTAAATTTTGACTCAATTTAATACTCACTTGAAATTAAATTACTTTAAAAAAAGTTGAATTCTACTAGAGATTTATCTTGTATATTTTAATTCATGATTGTTAAAAATAACATGTTGAATATGATTTTTTAGGACTAAATTAGTTTAGAGTGGCATCAAATTAAGTTAGAATTTGAAAAAAAAAATCACATATAAAACATGAGTTTTTTTATTAAAATTTAGATGAAATATAATTTAGGTGAGTAAAGTATTAATGATTGAAAGTAAAAGTGTGTAAATTACAACACTTGAAGCCACTTATGTGTTAAGTAAAAAGGACAAAATTATATGTAAGTAAAATATAATTTTTCTTAATTTTATTTTATAAATTTATATTAAATTATTGAGTTAATGTATTGGTCATTTGTTTTGTAAGTTTGACCTCTATAGTTAAAATTTGAACCAATTATTTATTTTGTTGATTTAATTTATCAAGTTAAAATTTAAATCAAATTATGAATCGCTTGTAAATTGGTTCCTTAACAGAGATAACAATGAGGTGGAGGAAGAATAAATTAACATTTCTTTATCTCATAACAAGCCTCATAGCACATCCAAGCTCTATGTGAATTTATGAGGTATAATAAAAGGAATAAAAGAAATTTAAAAAATAAATTTTAAAATTAAATATTATAAATTTATATGTATACTAAATAATTTCAAATACCAATAAATAAAGAAAAAATTTTAAATCAATCTCATATTATAATATATATTTAAAGTTATATGTAATTGATTTAAACAATTTCATACTTTAAAAAAGTTAATATATAATTAATAAAATATTATTTTTAACCTATTATTTTAAGTGAAATTTTAATATATTTTAAAAATTTTAAATTATTAAAATGGCTAAAGAAATTATATGAATATGTGTATATTTATGTATATATGTTAATGTATAAAATAAAAATATAATAATTTTATAATAATAAGACTCTATAGACTAAGATATTATTGCCTTACCTAATTATTTTATCCCAAATAAAAACTTTATCCCAAATTTTATCTAATAAGATAAAAAAAATCAGGCCACCCTCAAATTTTACGTAGACAATCCCCGGGAGATGTTGTAAATTCCATGTATTTTGCTAACCCTACTCCCTCAATGTAAGATGTGAAGTGATTATATTGCATTTATTTCTATTTTCTGTGAGAGAAAATAGAAAATTGCTAACATGTCATACAAGGTGCACTTCTCCTCCTCCGTTGAAAACCCAATCTTCATCAAAATATCATCTTCAATAAACACCAGTCATGACAGATTACCCTCTCTTGATGCTTCATCCGCCTTAAATTTTCAACCTTTCGTTATAGTCTTTCGCATCTCATCTGTTGGGCACAACTACGCTGTGTGAGACTGAGTTGATCCAGCTGCATTCTCTGCTCTTCTCTCACTGTTGTGGAAATGGATGGCACTTTCTTCCCCAACAGGCCAGTATATCCAGTCCCTTCAAAAACCCATCCACCTTCAAATTCGCCGCTCAAATTCAAGTCAACCATTCTGCCACCACCTCCTCAGCCTCCAGGTCCCTCTTCATTCCATTTGGATTCGCTTCTCCAGCAACTCCAGCATCTTTCTGCAACACCCACCACCATTAACAAGCTCAAACTTGCAAACCCACCGCAGGAGAATAATGCCAATTTCAATTCTTATCGGACTTCCCTTCACCCAACTGAACCACGGAACCGACGGATTCAGGAGAAGATACGAACTCCGGTTTCGGTCCCGCCCATTGATTACAATGAAGCAGAGGTCCATACTGAGGATTGCAATCTTGAGTTTTTATCTGCAACGGGTAAGTTGATGCTGGATTCGATTTTAGAAGAGCCCTTATATAGTTTGAATGATTTCTTCAACTCTTCTAAATTTGAGTTGCTTCAAGTTGATTTTCCCAGCCTCCTGAAAGCGCTAGACGTTTCAGGTAATTGGGAAAGAGCGCTTTTGTTGTTTGAATGGTTTCTATTGCATTTGAAGTCTGAAAATATGAAGGTCGACGATCATGTTGTTGAAATTATGGTTAGAATCTTGGGGAGAGAATCACAGTATTCGATTGCATCACAGTTGTTTGATATAATTCCTCTTGAAGAATTCTCCCTTGATGTCCGGGCATACACTACTATTCTTCATGCTTATGCTCGCACGGGAAAGTATAAAAAAGCTATTGATATATTTGAGAAAATGAGGGAGACAGGTGTATGTCCAACTCTGGTCACTTACAACGTTATGCTTGATGTTTATGGCAAGATGGGTGGTTCCTGGAATGCAATGTTGGATTTGTTGGATGAGATGAGAAGTAAAAGGCTTGAGTTTGATGAGTTTACCTGCAGCACAGTGATTTCAGCCTGTGGGAGAGATGGCAAGCTGGATGAAGCAAGAAAATTTTTTGCTGATCTAAAATTGAATGGTTATAAGCCAGGAACGGTCACATATAATGCTTTGTTGCAAGTATTTGGGAAGGCAGGGGTTTACACGGAGGCCTTGAGCATTTTAAAAGAAATGGAGGATAATAATTGCCCTCCTGATTCTTTTACTTACAATGAGCTCGTTGCTACATACGTAAGAGCTGGATTTTATGATGAAAGTGTTGCAGTCATAGATACCATGACCCAGAAAGGAGTAATGCCAAATGCTGTTACCTATACCACTGTGATTAATGCCTATGGTAAGGCCGGAAATGAGGACAAAGCCTTAAATTTGTTCAACCGGATGAAGGAGGTGGGTATTGTTCCCAATGTATGTACATACAATTCTGTTCTTGCAATGCTAGGCAAAAAGTCAAGATCTGAGGATATGATAATGTTTCTCTCTGATATGAAATTGAATGGATGTGCTCCAAATCGAATTACATGGAACACCATGCTAGCTGTATGTGGTGAGAAAGGTAAGCAGAAATATGTAAACCTGGTTTTAAAGGAAATGAAGAATTGCGGATTTGAGCCAGACAGAGATACATTCAATACATTAATCAGTGCATATGGTCGCTGTGGGTCTGAAATTGATCCTGCAAAAATGTATGGGGAAATGATCAAAGCGGGCTTCACTCCATGTGTTACAACTTATAATGCTCTCCTAAATGCTCTAGCTCGACAAGGTGATTGGAAAGCTGCAGAATCTGTGATTGGAGACATGGAGAACAAGGGCTTCAAGCCTAATGAAACTTCATACTCGCTGATGCTGCATTGTTATTCAAAGGGCGGGAATGTCAAGGGGATAGGAAAGATGGAGAAGGAAATTTACGATGGTCATATCTTTCCTAGTTGGGTGCTTTTGAGAACCCTTGTACTAGCAAACTTCAAGTGCAGAGAACTTAAAGGAATGGTGAGGGCCTTTCAGCAATTGGAGAAGAATGGATACAAACCTGAATTGGATTTAATTAATTCCATGCTTTCTATGTTTGTCAGAAACAAGATGTATGATAGGGCCCAAGAAATGCTGCATGTTATTCATAAGAGTGGGTTGCAACCAAATCTCATTACTTATAATAGCTTGATGGACATGTATGCCCGGAAGGGTGAGTGTTGGAAAGCAGAAGAAACGCTCAAGGCAATTCAACAATCTGGTCAGAAGCCAGATCGTGTGTCTTATAACACTGTCATCAAGGGTTTTTGCAGGAAAGGGCTCATGCAGGAGGCTATTAGAATTCTTTCAGAGATGACCACTAATGGGATTCGACCTTGTATTTTTACATACAATACTTTCTTGACAGGGTATGCGGGGCAGGGATTGTTTTCTGAAGTAGATGAAGTTTTAAGATATATGATTGGAAATGATTGCATGCCCAATGAGCTTACTTACAAGATTGTAGTTGATGGTTATTGTAAGGCAAGGAAATATAAAGAAGCAATGGATTTCGTGTCTAAGATTAAGGAGATTGATAGCTCTTTTGACGATCAAGCTGTGCAAAAGCTAGCTTCCCGCATAAGGGTGAGTTTGGAGTCTTGACCTTGTGTACTATCCCTTTTTGCTTCTGTTTCTTCATACCTTAGCTAACACAGGTGCATCATCCGTTACAATACTTGCCATGAATCAGTGGCCCGAATGTAGTCTAGGTTGTAGCTTTTATATACTTAATATTCCTTTTGGTCTTTCTGCATAATTTTAACGGTGGGGTTGCTGCATTTTGATACCACTGTATCTGTATAGGGAGAATAAGTTCTTTTTGTTCTGTCCTGAATGATTTGAAGTAAGGACTTGAAGTAAATAAGTTTTTCTGAGAAAGTTATCTTTATTACGTGCAGACTCTGCGCTCATCATCTTTCTCAGTGAAGAAAATGTAATTTAATGAAATTCTGATAGAGTTTATCCTTAATCATCTTATTAGGCAATCTTGTGTCAACTATGCCGTAGGATGATTTTGGGGTTGCTCACTTTGAGCTTCTGCAGTGTCAACTCATGCTTTTGTTTCAATTTTCATAAATGTAAATATATCCATTTTTACATTTTGCTTTGATTCAGCGAGTGCATTATCATAATTTCACAAAGGAAATTACAGCTTGCGCTTTGAATTGACTGAATATCAAAATGAAGATATTATCTTTAACCGAAGCATTGCACAGTTATTCTGTTGGTTACTGAAAAGTCTTGAAAGAGTTAACAAACTGTAAATGCTCTGGCTTGTGCTTGAACTCATCCATTATCAACCGTGCCTCTATTGCGCCGGCAGATCTTCTGGCCATCAAAATAGCATTTCCTGTAGGCATGCTGATAGTTAAAGTTGGTTCTGCCATCCAAAATGAACTTTCAAAAAATGGAATCTTCCTAGAACGGATTTGGATTTCTTGCAGTACTTGTAAGATATTCCTGTTTATTTACTTTTTGTCTCCTTGTTTCTTATTTTTCCTTAGTTGCCCTCCCAAATCAAGAACAGCTTCTGTACTTCCATCAATGGAGCAACAACAGCAAATTGCGGCATTGGTGGTACCATCTGGTAGCAATTGGTCACCAAGTATTTGGTCCCCTGAACTTGCTCTAGCTCTATGGTTGATTTCCCCACAAGAGCCAACAAACATGTGATTGCAAAGTGGGCAGTTCCAACTCTTAGTCTCAACTAAGTTTACCCCATCAGGTATAAGAATCAGAGCCACATTATTTTCTTTGCAAATGCCACTACTGGGCATGATGGAACTAGGAAGAGCCAGAGCCAGAGCGATATGCTGTGTCTAGCCCATTCGTTGTTGCGTAGTTTCAGAATCAATAGGAATTTGGAAGAGCAGATTCCAGTGAAAAAGAAAAGAGAATTCTAGAATAATAAGTCAGATGACATGTTGATGGTGGCAAACTTTGCAGTATGCATATTTGAAATTTACCAACAACTATGGGAATCCATCCCATCAGGATTAAGGAATAACTGATTGGTTCCTTTTCATTCAGCGGTTGGCAATAAGATGGAGGGAATAGAATTTGGTTTGTGACAAAGAATAATCCCATAGTTAAGTAGGGCAATAATTTTTGACATGATATGGTTATACAAATTTAAGTTTGTACGGATTTGTATTAATACATTAATTTATTTTAAATTTATATTGAATTTTTAAAAATATTATTTGAGAAATAATTGTTAATTAAATTATAAATAGATATATATAATAAAATATAAAATTTTTATTTAATAAAATAATAATAAAATTTAAAATATTATTTTATTAATAATTAAAAATATTTTTAATAAAAATAACAAATAATTAATTAAATATAATAAATAAATTTATAATATGAATTTTATTAATTAAAATTATTAAATAAATTAAATAACTAATTTATTTTAATATATTTAATAAATAAATTAATCCAAACGATTTAACACCCAATAGCGAATGATCTTTAACCGATATTTGTCGTTTTGCTGTGAAATCATGTCTCTTCTTTCTCTGTGTCCATGAAAAAGGTGTAAACGGTGAAGTAAGCAGCTTTGTTCAAAACATTGCCTTCCGTAAACGGTGAAGTAAGCAGCTTTGTTCAAAATATTGCCTCTCGCTTGTTACACACAATTATCTGTTCAGAAAACAATAAAAGAAAAATCTATCAGAATGATTTAGCGAGGAGGGATTTGAAATTTGAATAAAAAGATTGGGTTTATATCTTTTTATGATTAATATGATGGGTAAATCACGTTTGCTTCCTCTTAAGTTTAATCTAATTATACTCACATTTTATTTTTAAAAATATATACTAACTTTTCTTATTTATTTTTGGAACAAAATAAGTGAGTGCATATTAAAAAAAGAAAGAATATGAATGTATGTATAAAAAAAATTCAGTATATTTCTCCAAAAATAGAAGAAATACAAATGTAATTCTACTAAATTTTAAAAAGAAATGGAAGGAATCGATGAAAATCAGTGGTGAATGACTTCATGAATCTTTTTTTTCTGAGTTGTATAAATAGTAATTCACTTAATATATATATGTATATGTGTGTATATGCATACGTATGCGCATACAAAATTAAGGGTTCAAACTTATAATGTAATGAAAAGAAAATTCTTAAAATAATATTAAACGTCACTATATTACAAAGAGTCCCTACACTTTATGAATCTTCTCTATTACATTTTATTTTGTTTTCTAAACACATATAGAGTGTTTAAGTGTATTTTTTTTAACACTTAAATATCCATGTTCCTTCATTTTTTTACACATAAATATCGCATCACTTATGCAGGATGCAAGTAGCAAATAGTGAATTTCTCTCAGCAAAAACATCTTTACACACGAAACTTAATGAAACAGGCTTTAATTTGTATTTGAGATAATTTAGTAGAAAGAAAGGTTGCTTGAAAAATTGCAAACGTTTATTTGATGTAATACTATATCCATTATATAACATAAAGGACAATTATCACTCTTTTCGTCTTATTTCTACTTAATTTTCCTTTACTTAAAAGTGACAACCATTTCTTTATCAAAACATCGCACTATAATAAAATATAAAGACCAGGGATTTTGGCTTAAAAAATATAGAGGATTGCAATATGCACATGTCGATATCAATATACAACTCCCTTATTGTTGTTATTTTCTGTGATTAAATACACATGTGCTTCCACATGTCTTTCCATGCATGTATTGTGAAAGTCAACTATGAAATTATAAAAAGAAATTGTAAATCAGTGTGCCTTCACGGAAATGTGTTATATAGACGTGATACACACCAAACTTGTCATTTACAGATCATATCATATCGATTCATCAAAAATAGAAATCTATACTTTTTACCTTATATAATTTGCACCAACCTAAATTTTTTTTATTACCGTAAAAATTATTAATTTACTAGATGTATATATATATATATATATATATATATATATATATATATATATATATATATATATATATATATATATATATATATATATATATATATATATATATATATATATATGCAAAAAATTGAAATCGAATTTAAAATATAATTGAAAGTAATTTTTTTTCAAAAAAAATATTAGACAATTTTTGAAGCAAAGATTATCGATTAGTTTCATTTTTGTTATTAATATCTGGAGCTTAACGAAATGGTGATAGATTGCTTATGCTCAACAACATTGATGAAATAATTAAATTAGAATGGGAAATATATATAATTTTCGTTTTTTGTGTCAAAAATGGATAACAGCTCATAACTCTCTACAAATGATTTTTGTATTCACTCAGTCTGTATGAAACATTGCATATGAGATGAGATGCTATTACAACAACACCATAGACCATACGTAATGGGATGAATAATTTCGGTGACTTTTCCATTATGTAACTATTGCGGTCTGTTTCTGCAATTTGTAACACTATGTCATTAGGCTCCGTTTGGACTTTCAGATCTAATGTTTTACGAAATTTTCATCATTTCAGTTAAATTTTATTTGGGAATGTCTTACTTTTGCCCACTTGTTTAAGGAGCCGTTTGACTCATGTAGGAAATAAGTTCTCGCAGGAAGTTAAATTTCTTAAGAAATTATTTTTTATGTAAATTTTTCGGAAAGTTCTTAATATTGTTTAGTTGATATGAAAGAAGTTATATTTCCTAGTAAATAGAAGTTATCTAGGGGGAGTAAGTAAATAATTTCCCACATTTTGTAGGAAATACAATTTCTTAGAAAGTTATTTCTTATATTTTGTAAGCAACCAAATAACTTATAATTTTTTATTTTCTGAGAAATACAATTTCTCACAAACGACTTCTAAATATGTTTTAGATCAATTCCTTAAATGTTTCAACTCTAAAGTATTTGTTAAATAAAAAAAAAATTGCCAAAATGTTTTGATTCGGGTGGCATTAGATTTTCATTAAAGATTTTATTTTTTAATCCTAAATCCAACACCAAAATTTTAAGTCACTTCTGCTAAAAAAAAAACTTTCAACATTGCAATTAATTTGAATTTTAGTTTCGACAGAAAATTGGAACATATGATAATTATACATCAAAATTTGAAAATGGAGTCCAACGAAATCGATAAGTTCAAGCAATGATACCTTCCTTTTTTTTTTTCCTGTTTCTAAAAGGTACTTATTTTATTAAACTTATATATAAACATGAATCTTAGTTTGAGAGGGCTGAAATGTCTCGAAGGACAAAGATTTTAAGTATTGGTGGGAGTTAGGTCATTTATCCATTATTAGTTCTAATTGAATAGTTACCTACTTAACAATTTCATTAGCCACTGCATTATATGCATGGGAACATCATGAGAGTTCAATATTTTATGAAATAATTAGGAGACTCATCACGATTTCAAATATTAGCTTCACTTTCGCAAAACATTTAATTTTACCTTTCAATATTTCAATGTCCGCTTTACATCACTTTCAATCTGAATAATTGTTTTAAGAAATTTGAAGGTAATGATAATCGCTTTGTGAATTCTAAAAAGCTCAGTTGATAATATCAAATCACATCCATAATTATCATACTAAATAATTTTTGATGTTATCTTTAAAGTTTTCCTTTTGCATATTTTATGTTTAAAATAAAATTTATGTATGCATATATTTGTGTGAATAAATTGTAAGACTAGATGTATATTTGGTTCAACAAATAAATCAACTTATATTTTATTAATTTACTTAATAAATTATAGATTAATCTTTAGAAGTGTTTGAGACATTATCTTATTTAAAAAAATAAGTTTCATAAATAACTTACAACTAATAAGTTAGTAAATTTTAATTTTTTTTTGTCAAATATGTCTCTCTTCTTTTAATTAAATAATAGAGTATATTCTAATTATGTAAATAAATACTTGGCATATTCTTATTAATTCAATATAAATAAATAAATATGCAATGTTATAAAATATAATTAATTAAATTTTAGGATATTATATAATTATTTTGTATAATAAATAAATATATAATGTCAAAAATATAATTAATTAAAATTTTATTTTGAATATTTTGGTATTAAAATAAATATAAATTAATTTAATGAATTAATTTAATTTATATATCTATTTATATTAATATATTTTTTATATTTTTAATTAATTTTTACCAAATATTTCTAATATATGCAATTAACTTATTAACAATTAATTATTAATTATCAATTTACTTATATGTGTCAGAGCTTAATAGTGAATTTCGGGAACAAAATGAGTTAAAATTCCTCATTGCTTTTATCATTGATTAAGTGGGAAATGTTAATTTTAACATCAATTAGATTTTAGATTTAATTCCCCGTTCATGGAATATAATTATTGTGTGAATAACAGTACATTCCATATAGAAGGAAAGTGAGTTAAAATTCCTCATTACTTTTATTAATAAAAGGTAATTGTTCAATGAATTCGTTGTGAGACTAACAATACATTATACATCTCATACAAAAGTAACTCAAGCGAGTTAAAATTTCTTGTTACCATTATCAATAATTTGCCTCTCGCTCCATTAGAAAAATAATTTTAATGAATTTAGTTGTTAATTTTTTATTCAAATATTAATCTTCTTAAAATGCTATAAATATAAAAAAATGAATCCGACATTAAATTTCAATATTATTATAATTTTTTAAGGTTTCATTTCTTGTTTAGGTAATGTAATTATTATGAATTAGTTCGGCAGACTAATTTTTTATCTTAGGAGTTTTTCCTTATTTTCATTAATGTCTTATATTAGTTTCGATTGATTAAAATTTTATTTTATAGAAAGAAAATAATTAAGCATAAAATTAATGCTAATAAGCACTATCTTCTTTTAAATATTGAGATTGAATCAGATTAAGTGTAACCCAAAATAGCTAGTTAATTAACGGAGTACCGGATATAGACAGTAGATAATGGGTAATTAAGATTTCCACCCATGCTTTTATTTTATTAAAATTTTTGCCCCGATATCCAATCCCGCAAATCCAACAGAAACCCATCCCCCAGATTTTTCCAACAAACCAAAGGCGGTGCGTGCCCACGTGGTAAGCAAGACCCTCTCTCTCCCCCACCAAGCAACAAACAACAACAAAAAAAACCACCAAATACCCCCTTCTCTTAGCTAAATTCACAAACATTGCTCACCACTCGTTTGATACCTCTGAACCCCTTATTTCCTGCAAGCTGCTTCCTTCTTCAGCTTCTCTGATCACTGTCCGATTCCATTCTTCTTCCTTTCCATTCATGGGTTGAACGCAATCCCTCATTTTCTAGAAGCCATTATGGAGTGGGACAGCAATTCCGATCTCAGCGGCGACGAGGAGGAGAATTTCGCGCTCAACGATGGCGGCCCCCTTCCTCTCCCCGTCGGGAACTTGCTGCAAACGGCGCCGTGTGGCTTTGTCGTCACCGACGCTCTCGAGCCGGACCATCCTATCATATATGTCAATACTGTCTTCGAGATGGTTACTGGGTATCGGGCAGAGGAAGTGCTTGGACGCAACTGGTCTGTTCGTCACTTTATTTTGCTTATTTTGTAATTCCTTCACATTTTATATTTCCTTGGGTCTTTGTTCATGTAAAATGAGCTTGCCAGGTACATTTTGCAGGGCTGGACTGGGGATGGGTATTGTTTCTATAATAAGGATGACTAATATCTTCATATTAGCGGATGAAGTTAAAAAAAGTTGCACTTAATTTGATGATGGGCCTGGTTTGAATCAGACATTGAATTAGGTTTAGTTCCTGGTTAGACTGGGCGTTTTCAGCTATACGATGCATAAATAGAACCCTAAATGGGGTTCTATGGTTTTTGCTGCCTAGTGATTATAGAGCTTGCTTTTTAGTGCGGATGCAGGGTTTTCCAGTAGTGGGTGGATAGGGTACCACTACCAATATTGATTAAATTTGTGCTGCATAGCTTGTAATTCAACTTAGGTTTTCTATATGCCAAACAAAATTAACAAGTACAGGCAAGACAGTATGCATGTGCTGCACATGTTAGCTTTTCTTTAGTTTCTGCTCTAGTGAGGCTTTACTGAAATTATATGAAACAAATGAGATTAAGAAGGTGGGTCTGACACTTTTAACTATATTGATGTATGAGAGGAGCTAACTTTGTTGCTATAGCGAGTCTCAAGTTTTTCACTTTGAAAAGGGACCAATTTCCCAAATATGACGAAATGACAATTCTTGTCATGCGAGTGCTCAAGGGATTGGGAAAAAAATAAACATGATAAGGTATTAGATGGTGGTTCTTAACCATTATAAATTTAAGACACCTTTTGCCTTGTACCGAATTTCTACTCAAAACTCTAGTGATAAAGAACCATAGAAGTTTTTGACTTTGGAGTGCTAATTAACAGAATAAAGTTGGCAAATTGCTGATTTGGTCATTCCCATAGATAGCATCAACGACTTTTGTTGAGTTTATTTTTTGAGCAAACTTTGTTAATTTTTAAAGATGTGAACTAGAACTGGGCTTCGGATTTCGATTCGAAGGTTCCCAATTGGCTTGTTGTTGGAATGTTGGTGCACTGGATTTGAGAGGTGGTTATGCTTTGTTTGGGAACAGTAGGAGGAAATGAAAGTAAAAAAAGTAGACATTAGTTTTCTCTCTCTCACTTAGATTTTATTTAACCAAGGGGAGTGGAAATGTTGATAATGATGAAATTACAAATTTATGTAAGTGTTTATTGACGCAACATTTTGATTTTTTTTTTAACTAACTTCTCATCACTTTCACTATGCTCTTGAAGAAAATGATTTTGTTTGAGACTAAGTGACGGTCATTCTCATCATTAGCATTCTGCTTAGAATTTTATTAGCTTCTCGGGCAATTTAGTATGGTTTCATCCTTGATATTATTTCCTCCCAAATTTGTTCCCAAAGCTTGGCCTATTCCAAACATTATTCGCATCTTAAACTAGGGAAGTGATGATGTTTCTCCACAAGGAATTTAATAGAGAGTAATTAGTAGCCATTCTTATCATTTGCATTCTGTTTAAAATTTTATTTGCTTCTCAGGCAATTTAATATGATCTCATCCTTGATTGCATTTCTTCCCAAATTTGTTTTCTGAAGTTCTGCCTATTCCAAACATTATCGCTTCTAAAACTAGGGAGGTGATTATGTTCCTCCATGTGGATTTTCTTTGATAGAAACATAAAATATTATAAGAAGAATGGCAAGATCACAAGAATAGAGAATAAGCAATCCTTGGCTGAAAGGAAAAACTAAAACAGCTAAAAAAATAAAGGAGGGGTCAATGAAAACCATTCAATTAAATACCTAGAACACACTCCCAATCCCTTTGTAAGTCACTCAAACTTGTCATTCAAAAGAAACCATGATCTTTAACCGAAAGCAAAGCAAGAAAGTAGAAACATAATTTTGTTTCACACCAGGATAAAGGGTTGACATCGATGTTTAAAATTTCTAGCATTCTAACTATGTACATCATAATATAGCAATTCTGACAATTTCCGGAAGTGCACAATTTTCCTTATTCTTCTCAAGATTGTAATATATAGTAGAAACAAAATAATATAGGATGTGGTATAGTTGCCAAACTAAAACCGGCCATTGGCTAGGCAAGGGATCAAGGGTTGCTGTTGATGATTGATATGTCATTGGTCATGATGTAATAAATTGAACTGATGATGATTGAGATGGGTATATGCAGCAGATAAAGTATGATCTCCAAGCCACAAATACTCCCAAAATCTGATCCATGAGCCTTCCCTAAATTTATAGGAGACTAAGGATACAATGCCTATGATCTCCAAGCCACAAATACTTCCAAAATCTGATACATGAGCCTTCCCTAAATTTATAGGTGACCTAGGATACAATGTGTAACTTAGCTGTACTAATTACTTCCTGGAGTCCTGTGTGTGAGACTGAGACGTATGCTAGTAATTTTCTGTCTCCAATAGAGCAACAGAAGCATGTTGAAAGTGGAGAAGTTCCTCAAATTATTATGGAAAACAATATTTGATTTTAGAGTAGGTAATATTATTAAATTTAGTAATGTTTGATTTTAACATAGCAGATTCTAATGAAAAATATTATCTAATTTAGTAATCTGCATAATGTGCACATGCCACAATCACTATTATGTTACTTATTGAGTAGCCTTCCTTGGGATTAACTACTCACTACAATAAAAAATTCTATTTCTATCTACCGTTGGAATAGATAGGTTTTTCCAGAGAGCTTGGCAGCATTCTTGGTTGTTGAACTATTTCAGTATCTACTATCTTTTATTGTTATATTTCTTAGAAAAAGTTCAAATGCTTTGTGTAAGAGCAAATTTTTGGATCAGCATATGTCTCTTATAATTCATTTCTCAGGGTCATTTTTAGGGGGGTACATGTCTTTGCTGCATTATCTTCTATATCACTTATATTTTCAAAGAAATTTGAAAACTTGTAATACAGCTTATGACTTTCTGTGCTTTCACAGAATTTGAAACTTTCACAGAAAAGAAAGTGAGATAAAGCTATGGACATATTCTCTGGAATGGGTGTTATGCAGCTGCCAACTTTGATGTCATGCAGGCTTAATTTATAGCTGCTAACACTTGGTTTTGGTTCCGTTGTTTGAACATAAGTGTTTTTAAAGCTATATTGCACAATACATTGTTATTCATATCATATGTTAATTCCAATATTGAAATATTTATTGCTTTTGCTGTTATACGTCAGATATCTGTCAAAGACTTGCAGTGACACTAAACGATGACATAGGTTATCACTTGTCTAAAAATTATTACCTGGAAGTGAAAATTTAAGTGACAGTGACTGTGTGGTTGAAAGGGCATGTTATTATTTTTAGGGGATTGGTTTTCAGGACAGGTGTCTTGATTGTAGCCTTTATTGATGTCTGATTTGTAGGTTGAGCGCAAAGATGACTGACATTATAGGATGTTAAAAAAGGAGTTTAGTGATGAAAGAAAAGCATAGAAAACTTGGTGCTTTGTTGGTTAAGTTGAATTTATTAAGGCAGGAATGATCAAGGCATCAAAGGATGGCTAATCAAACATCAATCTGGGGCTGCATGTGATCAGCTATTCAAAATTAGATTTAATAATGTCTTATTTGATGAGATTTGAGGTAAAGTTTTTGGTAGGGTACGGGATGAAGATTCATATTCATGGTTATGTGGAAAGGAATGTTATGTCAAAAGGAATGTGCAAGATATATAGATGTGTAATTAATATGATTACGTTGCTAATTTAACTAATATTCTTGTGTGTATGCGGAGCTTATTGTGTATTTAGAGCAGTTCTCTTTCTTTCCAGTTCAACCCTTTTCCTTTATTTTCTCTGTTTAGTTTTATAATCCTGCTCCAGTTACAATTGTGAGCTTTTTTGTTATGATTCAGTGCCTACTGATGCTGGCTATATTCTAAGTTTAACCTTGCCAAATTCCTTTTTCAAGCAAATCAATATGAAGTTGTGTCAAATTTGAATGTATGCCCCACATCTGCAGTTTCAGTTTTATTGGCAAAGACCTGGACATCTTAATAAACAGTTTTTAGTCAATCGTCGAACAGAACTGCAGTTTCAGCTAGCTCAATTCACTGTGCTGTCTTTATAAATAATTTGTGCTTCTATAATGCTTTCTGTCTATAATATATTGGATTTTATTATGAATAATATATGGCATATTTTAATCAATTGAAAATATTTTGCAGCCGTTTCTTGCAGTGTCGAGGTCCATTTGCTAAGAGAAGGCATCCATTAGTTGACTCAACAGTAGTTTCAGAAATTAGGAGATGCCTTGAGGAGGGGATTGAATTCCAAGGTGAGTTGCTGAACTTTAGGAAAGATGGATCTCCACTGATGAACAGATTGCAGCTGACGCCGATATATGGAGATGATGAGACTATAACACATGTAATTGGAATCCAGTTCTTCACAGAGGCAAACATTGATCTTGGTCCTGTTCCTGGTTCTGCAATGAAGGAATCTGTTAAATCATCTGATAGGTTTCGTTCTGTTATTTCTGCATTGCGTCCTCTTCCAGTGGGGGATCGAAATGTATCTCGTGGAGTCTGCGGAATATTGCAATTGAGTGATGAGGTAATATCCATGAAGATACTTGCTCGGTTAACACCAAGAGATATTGCATCAGTTGGCTCTGTCTGTAGGCGAATGTATGAGCTGACAAAGAATGAAGATCTTTGGAGAATGGTGTGCCAAAATGCATGGGGTAGTGAAACTACACGTGTTTTAGAGACTGTGCCTGGTGCAAGGAGACTTGGATGGGGTCGGTTGGCAAGGGAATTGACCACTCTTGAAGCAGCAGCATGGAGGAAGCTGACTGTTGGAGGTGCTGTTGAACCCTCACGCTGTAACTTCAGTGCTTGTGCAGTTGGGAATAGGGTTGTCCTCTTTGGTGGTGAAGGGGTTAACATGCAACCTATGAATGACACCTTCGTGTTAGATCTCAATTCTAGCAATCCTGAGTGGCAGCACGTCCAGGTGAGCTCTCCTCCTCCTGGTCGATGGGGGCACACACTTTCTTGTGTTAATGGTTCTCATTTAGTTGTATTTGGAGGCTGTGGAAGGCAGGGCTTGCTCAATGATGTATTTTTGCTGGACCTGGATGCAAAACCTCCAACTTGGCGGGAAATTTCTGGATTGGCACCTCCACTTCCAAGATCTTGGCACAGCTCCTGCACTCTTGATGGTACTAAGTTGATTGTTTCTGGTGGCTGTGCAGATTCAGGAGTACTCTTGAGTGACACTTTCCTCCTGGATCTGTCAATGGAGAAACCTGTTTGGAGAGAGATACCAGTGGCATGGACCCCACCTTCTCGTCTGGGTCACACCTTGTCTGTTTATGGTGGTAGGAAAATATTGATGTTTGGGGGTTTGGCCAAGAGTGGACCCTTGCGATTTCGTTCGAGTGATGTATTCACCATGGATTTGAGCGAGGAAGAGCCTTGTTGGAGATGTGTAACTGGGAGTGGGATGCCTGGTGCTGGGAATCCTGGGGGCATTGCTCCTCCTCCGAGACTTGATCATGTGGCTGTTAGTCTTCCTGGTGGGAGAATCCTGATCTTTGGTGGATCTGTTGCAGGTCTTCACTCTGCTTCCCAGCTTTACATTCTTGACCCAACTGATGAGAAGCCCACATGGAGAATTCTAAATGTACCCGGTCGCCCCCCTAGATTCGCTTGGGGACATAGCACGTGTGTTGTTGGAGGCACAAGGGCCATCGTACTTGGTGGTCAAACTGGAGAAGAATGGATGCTAAGCGAACTCCATGAGCTTTCTCTGGCAAGTTCCGTCCTTAGAGAATGAACGACATGTTTTTTAGTGTGTGGAAATCGCGATGCTTTGGTAGAAAATTGTGGTATCGTTTTGAGCATCAGTAAGTGGCAAGGATTTTTCAGTCACTGACTACTCTGGACAAGCAATGCTTTGGTCAGCACATTTGCATAAAGTTGTGTCCTCAGTGCATATTCTAATATGGGTGTTACTTGTTCGAGGACATGGAACCATATCGTGAGGTTGTCTGAGACTTTTCCCTTTAGTATGCACAATGATGACTTGATTCTTCATGCATAGATTACTAGGGTCTGTTAGCAAATAGGTAATAATATATTAGGGTAGTGTATTTTTTTTTTTTTTTAAATGACTTCCATGTGTTGTTTTGTTTAGGATCTGTAATTTGAACAATCACAAAGGAGAAAAAGAAAAATAGGATGCCTGTTCATAGTAAGGTAATTGGTTTTTTTTTTATTTTATGAAATGAAGGTCTCTGCTCACTTGTCCTTTGTACTTTTGAACATAAGAGTCAGCTGACAGCTTTATCCATGACAAACCACATTTCTGTTCTGTGGAAGTGTTTTTTTTTTTTAAATAACTGTGCATCTGTGGTTAAGCTCAAATTTTCTGGTCTTTTTTGTTGGATTTCTTCCTACAAGGTAAAAGACTTGTGATTGCCATTACAGGTAGGGCGATAATGATTCTAGTTAGATTGGGATACATTTGAAATTTGATTTGATTTTTTAGTTCGATGAGCCAAAATGATATATAAGTTGAATAATTTAACTTATTTATTAAATGAGTTGAGTTTAAAGGTATTTGATTTGATTGTATCATGAATTAGGTTTAATAGTTTATATTTTAAAAAATATTTTTTTTAATAACTACATTTAATTTTTATACATGATTTTAAATAATTTATAATATATTTATTCTATAGTGTATATAACATAATTGTGTATTTTAATAGATTGTATTGTATTGAATAATGAAATTAGCTTAAGTATGTGGAAGCTCAATTGATATGAATGATACAAGCTTATCGAATTAAGTTGGGTTAACCATGAACTTAATTCAAATTGAATTTGAATTAAAAAAATTGGCTTGTATTAAATTCGTTGTGGTTGCAAAGTAATCTAAATTAGCCCGTGGAACGTCTGATATGAATTGATTTTTTATTCTGTCTAGTCCGTTTTTGATTTTTTAAAAAAGGCACTCCTGAAATATGGCAGGTATGTGGTATTTGCTCAGCGATGCCAAGTAATGTTAATCAACTCCATTTACTTAATTTATGACGTCTTGCTTAAATTAATTTTTTTTTAATATCTAGTGACCAAAATAAACTGAAAGTATGTGATTAATTAATTCATATTCCGTACAATGTACGAGATTTTTTAAATAAATATTAATATATATACACATATTTTATGTTCAACAAATAAATATTTTTAAAAAATTATTATAAATAAATATAATTTGTATAGTTAAAAAATTACAATTAAAAACATTAAATACATACATATATAAATATGCACATTACTCTCATTTTTTAAATTTTCAATAAAAATCTTTTGTTTTATGAAAAATTTAATATAAGATATTAAAATTAATGATCAAATAAAAAAAATTAAAGTATGATAGATCAGATGCTTAATTTTATCAAATTTATATATTTTAAAATTAATTTAAAATTATAATAGTTACTTTTTTTTTACCAATTGACTCATTATACATAAACACTATAACAATTTACAATATGGGTGTATGCAACTAACTAATTAAGAATATAAAATATATTTAATTAAAAAATAATTATTTTACATTATACAAATATTTTATTGGGAAATGGTTTTAAATTTAGTATGTTTGAAATGTCAACTAATAAGAATATTAGTAAAATTAGAAAATTAATAATTTATTCAATATAATTTAAAATGTAGTAAGATTTTATTATAATAATTGTTAAATTTAACAAATAGCGTGAAAGAATAGTATTGTAAATAAAATATTTTAAAATATGTTTATAATATAAAAGTTAGATATATATTTACTATGAATGAAATTGGTTTTGATAAAATAAAGTGGCAATAAATATAAAATACATACTCATATGAGCATCATAATTATAATAATATTAGGTAAATATGCAAGAGTATTATAATGATTTACAATATAGGCATATACAAATAATTTATAAAGAATGTAAACTATATTTGAATAAAAAATAAATAATTACAAGATTTTAAGATAAATATTAAATAGAGTTTATTAGTAGAATGCAAATTTTTTTTTATTTATTTAAAAGAGGATAGAAAATTAAACAATTGTAATATATTATATTTAGAAAGAAAATAAATTAATTTAATAAAATATGAAAATGAAATATATTCTATTAAATGCTCTTTAACATGATTTTTTTTAATGTTGTTTTTTTGCAGGAGAAAGAGTTTTAAAAAAAGATATATATATTGTTAGAAATAGATGTAGATATATAAATAGAATGTAGATTCTTTAAAAAGAACATAAAGTAATATATCATTAATTCCCTTCCATTTTCATTTTTTATTTATGTATTTTTTAAAATATTTTTAAGATAAATATTAAAATTAGTTCAAAAATAATTGTGAAAAATTTAAAATAAATATTAAATATGATTTATTAGTAGATTACAAAATTTTTCTATATATGTATGTATGTATATATGTATATTAATGCCTTAAAAAAGTAACAAAGCTCTCGTAAAAAGAAAAAAATTATGGAGAAACTTTTTTTATTTTTAATAAGTGGTATTGATAGATTAGTAGATTGCAAATATAAAGTTAATTAAATACACATGATTTATTTTTTTTCTACCTTTGATTTTTGCTTCCTATAATTTTTTTACAAAACCAATAGAACGTTTTTCATTATTTTTTAATTTTTTTAATACTTCAATTTTTTTTAAAGTAAATTCAACCATCAATTGAACATTTTTTTAAGATAAATTAGGGGGATTGAATTTTTCTTCTTTTTTTTTCAAGGAGAAAAAATATAATGAAGTTTATTAATAGATTTGTGATTCCATAACCTTTGATTATTTAATTTTTTATCTATGTGTGTAAATAATATTATGCATTCATTTACTATTATTATGAAAATGTTCCGTAACTTTGAGATTGAATATTATTATTTTAGAAGTTTTACTGATAAATTAAGTGAGTGCTAACTAAAATTTTCTTTTTTTTTTCGAAAATTATGAATTGAATAGAAATTTTTGCATTACTTTTTATATTAAATTTATTTTTCATAATATAAGCATTCAGTATTTCTTTTAATTATAAACAAAATTCCTCAAAAGAAAAGTAATATACTGAATCTTTAGACCATGTTCTACCTAAAAAAAATTCTTAGAAGTTAATCTTGACAACCTACTGTCTGATCCTGAATGAAAAGAAACGATTTTGGACCATATTCTAATGATTGTGTTGAAATTAAGTGACTTTATATATTAAAAATTCATCTTCCACCATGGCAACATTACTTTCCTAAAAATATTTGGAAAAAACCTAAGATATTTTAATTCTAAATCAGTGACAATTATTAGTAAGCATTATGAAAAAAATTTTAAATGCCCTCTCTAAAAAAAATTTCTTTGATCCACCATTGCTTGTACGGGGTAATGTTTGCTGAGTTGGGATATACAACCATTCCCCCCCCCCCCCCCCAATTTAAGATGTATTTTTTACGGCAGCACATCAATTTATTTTTAGATTTTTGCATAAAAGTTGTATTTTTTATGTTTAAATAACTATTTTTTAAAGAAATTGATAGATGTTGTTACTTTAAAATTGAGAAACTGATAATTAAAAAACAAAAAAAATCTTGATCCTCAAATTGAGTATGCTAGTATATGAGGGGAAAAATATATTTTATCTGCATGCAGTATGATCTTATTTGCAACATATTTACTTTTGGTATAAAGAGTTACAAAAAAAAAAAAAAAGTCCATATGTGATTTGTATATTTCCCATTTTTTATTTATTACACTAAAGTGTAGTTCTGAAATTTTTATGTCATCTTTTCTTCTATTTTCCCTGAATTTCAAATTCCAAAACCCTAATTTCATAAGAGCAAATCTTGAATAACATGTGAAATTAAGGATAAACTGACGTGAAATCAAATCAAATTAAGGATAATAAATGAATATGTAATTTACACATAATTTTTTTTAGATTAGAACTAAATCAAAGCACAAATTAGTAAAGTATCAATATTACAAATTATAGATAATTTTTTTTAACACTTTATGAATAGGTAAAGTCCATTTTTCCCATATTTTTGTGACTCGTGCGTTCCAGATTCCAAAGTGAGAAGTTTGTTGAAGATTTTTAAGTTTAAACCAACAGATTAAAGATCTTTAAAAAGTTTCAAGCCGAAAGAAAGAAATGTTTTAGGGAATAATAGAAATAAATACCGTAAAATATGATATAGTGTCATATAATTTTTTAGTATTTCAAAATCTTAAATAATTTTTCTGAAGTTTTTAAAAAATTAAAAATATTGACAATTTACTTAAAAAATAGAAAAAAGGCATGTAATTCATTTGTTTCTAATAATTTTTAATGTAAGTTCAATCAATTTATCAAGGGTTTTCTTCTAAAATATATTATTAATGATAGAGTTAATTTTATAATATATTTATAATTAATTAAAAATAAAATTTTAAATAAATTATTATTTAAATTTGACTTAACTATATTTGAAGAAGTAATATATACATTTTTTTATCATTTTAATTATCTCTTTGACTTAATTGAACTTAAAAAACAGTTAAAAAAATCATAAATCATTTTTTTTATCTCTTCCTATTCTCTATAATTGAAACTTTAATATTTTTAATTTTTTAAAAATTTCACGAGTCATTTGTATTTTTTTCCGATGTTTTATTCTATATCAAGACACGAAAAATGAATACGGTAAATCTAACAGCATAAAGGTTCTCGCTAATTGATTATTTGTTAAAAAATGGCTATTCTTCTTCTTCTGTGATTCTTAAAACATTATTCCATCCACACCGGAATAATGCAGGGAATGTTTTAAAAAAAAAACATTCCCTAAAAAAAATTTATGATTTTAATTAATATAATAATATATCGATATATTATCAAATTTAATTATTAATATATTTTATATAATATATTTTAAAAAATTATTTTAATATATAATTAAATTTAATAATATATTAATAATACAATAATGTATCATAATTTTTTTCCCTCTATCGAATAAAAAAATTTCTAAAGAATATTGTAGGAAAGGAAGGCACATGGATTGTTTTTGAATAACCTCGCTAATTTCTACCGTACCGGAACACGCGACCAGAATAACTGTCCCTACAGCTCCCCAACAACATTTTCATTCTTATGGGAATTTTTACCCGGGAAAATATTGTGGGAAGTTTTTATTTTTAAAAAATTAAATATTTTTATTATTAAATTATATTTAATATATTAAAATTTATATTTTTAATTGAATAATATTATGGAGAGTTCTACCTTTTAAAAAATTGAGTATTTCATTACTAGATTATTTTTTTTTGAATTTCAAAATAAAGTAAATGAATTAAAAATAAAAATACAAATATCAATATATTAAATATAATTAAAAAATTTTGAAATTTTTAAAATGTGAAACTTCTCATTATATTATTTTTTAATTTGAATTCATTTATTTTAAAATTTAAAAATAATAATTTAATAATAAAATATTCTAATAGGTGGTATTCCCTAGAACATTATCCATGCTTTAAAGAGGGGAACCAATTAGGTTGCGTAAATTTATCTATGTTCTTTCAATTAGTTTTTCATTTATCAATTTTTAAAAAATAAAACAATTTTTTTATATCAAACTCAAAGTGTTTTTTTTTATTTTATTTTATTGAAACTCATCGTTAAAAAAAAAACGTATGTATGTATCTTTTAAATTTATATCTTCAATTTCTTTAAAACAATTTGGAAGGAGCCTATATTCGCTTGCTTTATTTTAAGCCAGTTTGCATCAAATCATTATAAATTTACTACATTAATTTACCTCATAAAGGAAGTCATAAGATGCATTGAAAGTGTTGTTCAAGGTTGAAATCAGCAAATTCCAGAAGGAAAACTTTCATGGGAAAAAAATAAAAATAAAAAAGAACAAAAGCAAGGAAGGCGTCTTAATGTAAGAAACTCAATTGGAAGCAAAACCAGACTTCAAGATTCTTATTTAGATGTAATTTGCTGCGTCACGGGAACAAATAACAAAGTAATATAAATATCTACCAACTTGAAAATTTCCAGGTTGAAACTCCCCCCATTTCTTTCACTTGCCACCAAAACACAAGTTAATCACTAATTTTTTTACACTTATTTATAAATTTTTAACAATTCTATATTTCGACTGTATCCCTTTATAGATTTACATAAATTTTTTAAAAGATATAGATACAAGAACTTTTACAATAAAATATAAGAAATTATTTATTACCATTTTTCGCATAAATTATATATTTACTATCATTAAAAATCAAGATAAATTTAAAGAGGGTTAATTATGAAATTAATTATTTTATTAAACTTTTTTTTTAATAATGATGAAGTAATAATTTTTTAATGGCGGTGAGTAGACAACTTACGCACACACCAAATAAATAAGAATTTCTCATGTAAATCCTTATATTAATTTTATTTTTACAAAATATGCATTTATTTCTGTAAAAAATTTACATTTTGAATTTCATATGAAAATTATGACTTGATGGAATCCAATTCTGATTACATTCTTTTTTAAAAGAAATTTATTCAGGAAAGGCTTAAATAAAGCTTAATAAAGATAAAGATAAAGACAATAATAAATGTTGATTTCCATTCTTATCCTCATAAACGGTTTAGACAGAGAATGAAAAGTACGTCGATTTTGGAAGACAAAAGATCCAACCACTTGTGTTGAGTCCTTTCACTGGGCACTTCTTCACTCGGCAGTCTTCACACTTGCAGTCTCAGCTACCCGCTCCGCTCCTTTGTACCCAGCAACCCTCGCATCTCATCGAAGCCAATTCCCGCACTAAGTTCCCTTTTTTGAGTATTTCCTCTTGATTTTCCATCAATGGCGGCGATCAACAGAGATTCCACACCTCCACCTGTGATCGGCAAAATTGGCCCTTACACAGTGTTCATGACTCCGCCTTCTACTCCGAAGCCTTCCTCCGAACCAGTTCTCGATTCCCCCAAAAAGATCGTTCCACCGCCGGTCCAGCCTCCGCCGCCGCAGATTGAGAAGTTGGTTGCTGAGAAATCCGTAGCAGATGGAGACGGGTCTGTTTTGGGATTTTTCAAGAATGCTGTAGCTAAGGTTCAAACCGGTATGTTGTTTTGCATGCTTCTTGCCAATGTGTGTGTGTTTTTTCATTGTTTGGTGTAGTTACAACGGAAGAAAACGAAATGGAGGCAGAATGGGAGTATAAAAAATAGACTATTGATGAGGACCTGGACTAAGTCAGTCGGATTGTTTTTGTTTTTGACAATTCTGAAATTTGAGATGTAAGTTTTTTTTTTTTTGGGTTTGATCTTTATTTTTCCCTTGACATAGGCAGATATTTGAGTAATGCTGTTTTAAATATTATTTGGATAATGTAAGTAAACACGGAACTAAAGACCAATACTATGTGGCTATGTCCTTTTTTAAAACCCTTGTCAGCTTTCATTTGTGAGTTTTAAGATCATTATTTCCTTTCCCTGTACAGCACACTCAAGTTTAGACTCATTATTTCCTTTACCTGTACAGCACACTCAAGTTTAGATGATCATCTGGCGCGCTGGTTTGGGTTGAATCAGTCAAAGTACCAATGGGCTCTTGATGACTATTATGAGACCAGGGGAATGGTGAGCAATTATTAGATTCTAATTGTGAATTGATTACTATATGTTGAAGCACGATTTATGGTAGCATTTGGATGCTCCTGCTTTTGTTTCATTGGCTTTCTGTTTCCATTTTTAATTTGCAATGTAGACATTTTCTGTTGCAATGTTGAATATGTGGTTGGTTTTATTTGTACAAATATGCTGATATAATTTCTTCATTAGGATACTTGTCTTTGGGTCTTTGGTGCTGTATTCTAGTTTCAATACACAAATATGTGGATGTTGTTCACTGGGCTTCAATTTCTTCTTTCTCTCTAATTTCTGATATTGAATGTAACAATTTCTAAATAAAGAGAGACAAGTTTTAGTGCAAAATAAAGAGAGAGAAAATGGGGTTATTCTGGATTTGGTGATCTGGTAGAGCAAGATCTTGCAAGATTTTGTGTAGCTTCTTGAGTCATTATCGAATGCAGTTACTATTTATCAAAAAATTCATTCTTCTTGTGCCACATATTTTATGTACAAGTTATTGCGGGAGCTATAATTTCCTGTTCAAAAGTAGGCCAACTAAGGACCTTCACCTTGTTTCAAGATTTAGAAAGTTGATCTTAACCATAATTTCTTTCTTTATTATTATTAATTTTTTTTTTTGTGCCAAGCTCTAACTTCCCATCAACCTAGTACTGAGGTCACTTGAATTGTGGCAGGATGCTAGTGAATTACAATTTGGAGTCTGATGAAAGTTTCAAAAGCAAAGAATGTTAAATGGGGATTGTATTTTTCCTTCGGATTTAAAAAAGGACAGATTTTAGCATGTAATGGAATCTGCATCGAATTTTGATGTAACCGTAATGGGATGATAAAAAATCAGTTTTTTGCCAAAACATCAATGGGTTGGCCTAATGACTACATTGTACTAATTACTAAATATTTGATCTTATATTATTTCATCTAAAGTGATTTTGAGTTTTACTGACTGCAGGAAAAGGGAGATATTAAAGTGAAAGAAATATCAAGCAAAGTACAGAGTGTTTAGCATGTCTTAGCTGGTAATGTCTTTTCTTTGCATTATTAATTTACCTTTGAAATTTTGAGGGACTTGCTTTAACTTTGCAACTGGTATTTGCTTGCAGGATTTATTGAAAAACAAGGCTCATTTTGAGTATATTTATACTTTCATACTTGCATATGGAGTTGAACTAATGCATTGGAAATGTAAACGTTGATCAACATCCAGTGATCGCAGTTCTTTGACTTCTTTCCAACTCCAGCAGCTCAGTCTGATGATAGAGTCTTATGTCATTTTATTATCAAGTTGTTTTTCTGGGGCGAGCTTCTTTAATCTTATTAAGCACCCTCCAATCTAAGATCAACTCATGCTTTTGGGTACTGTACTTTGCAATTGTTGATGTATCTGAAGAAAATAAAGTTAGTTGATTTCTATTAGTTGTATTTTAATTTATGGCTTTATGTTCTCATTCGCCAATGAGCTAGCTGATCTGGCTTGAGAGGAACTGCAGTTCATTATGATCTTGTAATTGGAATTTTTAGCCAAACCAAAATTTGCCAATGAGCAGTGTTATTTCCACAACTACCATGATAACCATTTTACAACTATACACAAATAAGTGGGGTTAATATGATATATATATATATATATAATTGTGCATAAAATTGAAAAAATAGAAAGAGAAGAGTAGAATTATTCTTTAGCTAGCCTATTACTTGGAGTTGTCAAAGTTGATAACCAAGTGGTGTCCAGGTAACCGATTAGGTGATTTTGAAAATAACAAGTCGTAATGATGGATTATAAAATGTTCTCATCAAATCATATAGTTGCTTTCAGCTGATCTTTTAAATTCAAGAAGTTTCTAGTCACCACGGAAATTTGGCATTTTCTGGTTGCTCCTAATTCGTGTTCATATGATGTTTCCATTCAACGTTTGAGAATAAATTCATATTAAGAGTTTTTTTATTTAGGTGATATTTGATGTTTTTTTGAAGGATTTGTGTATTATTTTATATTTGAAGTTTAATCTCTTATCGCATCCAGTAATTTAAAAATGAATAAACTTACCTGCAGTAAGATACAGCTGACTTTCATGAGTGTTACTTATCCTTGTATTATTAATAGCTCTTCTCACACATACAAATATGCACCATCTGAATCAAACTGCTTGGATTTAGATTTTATTATATATATTAGAAGAGTTATGAAAAGTGCAAGAAACATATTCCAAGATTAATTGTGGGACTATAAAGGCAGAAAGCATGAATCCGTAGGTGGATGGTACTACGAAAGTGAAAGCCAAAACTTCACCTGTTTGTCGTTTAGAGGTTTCTGTCTTATATGCTCCTATATGGCCGGCTTGATGAGAAAACTACACGGCAAGTATATTCAAGGCACTAATTTAATCCGTCGGACTTGAGAAAACTGGTCCATGTTTACTGTATGCTTTCTGTAACCTTTAGTCTAAAACAGATATAAATGCAATATTCCCTTATTGTGTACATTCAATTCTGCATATAAATTTTACAGTTTTGCTTTGTCCTTCGCTTTGTTTTGTACTACAAAATCCTTGATTCTTAGCTTCTGGTTAATGTCTAGTACCAACCAGGGAGATTCAAGTGCGGAGGCAATTGCTATTGCCATCTGCTTGGGTATGATTACACATGCTTTCTTATTCTGTGTTTTGGCTTTTTGTTAGGTTCGTCACCATATTTTTTATTGAATCCCTTAATGTTGCAGCTGTAATTGTTGTGAGGATAATTATCTTGTTTGTGGTATGACGCAAAAGGACTCAGAGGCAGCAACTCGGTTGGTCCAGACTCGCAATTTCTGACTTATGTTATGTACAAATTTCTGAACAACATGGAAAGGGAGAAGCCTATCAGGTTTACTGCTCAGCAGCTGAGGATTGCAACCGACAACTACACCAACCTGTTGGGGTCTGGAGGTTTCGGACAGGTCTATAAAGGTATTTTCAGTAATGGAACTATTGTAGCTGTGAAGGTTCTATATGGGAGTTCTGGCAAGAGAAATGAGGAGCAGTTCATGGCAGAAGGGAGTACAATTATGAGAATTCATCATTTCAATTTGGTTCGTCTGTATAGTTTTTGCTTTGAAAGACACCTGAGGGCGCTGGTCTATGAGTACATGGGCAATGGCTCTCTTGCCAAGTACCTTTTTTCATGAGAAAAATACCTTAGGATTTGGGAAGCTTCACGAGAATGCAGTTGACACTGCCCAGGGCATTGCTTACTTGCACGAAGATTGCCAACAGAGAATAATCCACTATGACATAAGAATAATCCACTATGACATAAAACCAGGGAACATTCTCTTGGACAAGAACTTCTGTCCCAAAGTTTCTGATTTTGGTCTGGCCAAGCTTTATAACAGGGAAAATATTCATATAACCATGACAGGAGGAAGGGGTACACCTGGTTATGCTGCACTGGAGCTTTGGTTGCCATTTCCAGTAACTCACAAGTGTGATGTTTACAGCTTTGGAATGCTGTTGTTTGAAATCATAGGTTGAAGAAGAAATCATGACATTGATCTTCCTGAAAGCCAGGAGTGGTTTCCTATGTGGACCTGGAAAAAATTTAGTCTTGGACAGCTGGGAGATTTAACAATGGTCTGTGGAATAGAGGAGAAAGACAATGGGACAGCGGGAAAAGTGGTTAAGGTTGCTCTTTAGTGTGTTCAATATAAGCCAGAATCCAGACCTCTAATGAGTGTTGAGGTGAAGATGTTGGATAATTCAATGGCCCTTGAACCCCTTTGAGTATTTGATGGATGGAATTTGTCCTGTCCATCCCATTCAAGAGACACAGACTGATTCCACTCTTGAATCTGGTTCTACTGTGATGGTAACCGGATCCAGCATTTTGTGTGCCACTCCTATGATGAGAAAAATATGAGATTGAAATATCCTCTTGCTAGAGGATAAAGATGTTGTGAAATATCTTCATTTCTGCTAATGTGACTGTTGTGTTTCTTGTATTTTGCCCACCGATTGATATCCCTCTCAGTGCAATTTTCGTGTGACGTTGAGAATTCGTTAAAAACGAAATATAGATAACATCCGGCTTGGCTACTGATATTGATAAAGAGTTGTCAATTAATGCATCTGTTTAAGCAGATATGGTTAAATGCTCTAAAACTAAAGGAACTAGATTATGTTCTGAGTTCGAACTTCTTTCTTAATTAGTCAAACTCTGAATATCCATTTTTGCTGAGTTCACAAAGTGACTGACTAGAAAGAGCATTTAGAGAGCACAGCAGACGTGAAGATAAACTTCGCGGACTGTCCTATCCTATGCAAGTTGACATGTTTTGTCTTCACAGCTCAATTTAGAGTACTAGCGACACTAGTTTTTGTCCTTTAGAGCTTCAGCATATGTCAAACTGGCCTGCTTGATGATTATTTCAATTAAGCAAATGCATGATGAGACGAAAGTAACGCGATGAACTGACATAAAGATAGAAAGATTCCACCCTTTTTCACTATATCTGTATGTCTCTTTGGTTGGCAGCTCTGTTCTATAAGATAATGACAAGTGAGCTGCAAAACTGAACATCAAGATCATGCTTTACTTTCTTTGCTTGTCTATGTCTTGAGTTTCTCGCTTAAATCCTTCTATGTAGCAGTTGTTCTTTTGAGAATACTGTTGTAGATTTTCTGATATATACAAAAGAAGAAGTTTGGAAAGCTTTAAAATGTAGGAGCTACTTTTTCATTCCTTCAAGAGTATATTTATATAAGTACAAAAAATTAATAGTCAAAATCAAATCTCCGGAGATTTGTTTTTTGACTAAAGTAAAAAAATATGCTCCACCACAATTTCATTCAACATTCTAGTATTTTCTTCTAATACATTACAAAATATTCAAAAACAAAAGGATAAAAAATTTGGTGGATGGTTTGCATTAGAATTGCATCACAATCAGCAGCCACGTCACCAATCTTCATCACTCCTCCTTGATGCAAGAACTATGCACAACACTAAGCTTATCTCTAAGTTCTTCAAATCTAGTTTTTTGCAATCCTTTAGTGAAGATATCAGCTAACTGCTTTTCTGCTGGACAGTGGATTAAGAAAATTTCACTTTCTTTTTCAGCTTCCCTAATTGCATGATATTTTATTAGGGCTGTCCACGGGTTAGTTTGTACCGACTTATATCAAAATTTTTAGCTGAACCGATGAGATCGGATTGTAAATTTCTTCATCCGATTTCATCCATTTAAAAAATATAAATTGCCTTAAATTATTAAATTTGATTATGTGTTAGTTCGGGTGGGTTTAATCGGGTTGTTATAACTTCATATTTATAAGAAGAGATGCAGAAATAGCACAACAAAATCAAAGAAAATGTTGCAACTCACTCTAAGAAAAAGCTAAAACTAAGACATGCAGAGAGGAAGAAGAAAGTTTTTTTGGAGGAGTGAAGGGAGAGAGAAAAGTTCGGCTAAAAATAATATAAACAGGGGATTTCTACGGTGCCGCCTGAGTTCCAAAACCCAAGCGACGTGGCCACTGGTAAATGTACTACTAGCGTTAGTAGTCTTGACCTTTCCTATGTTTATCCCCAAAACCTAAGCGACGTGGCCACTGGTAAATGTACTACTAGCGTTAGTAGTCTTGACCTATCCTATATTTATCCCCCAAGCGTAAATTTGTAGTAATGTCACTTGTACCACGTCAGATACGATGTGCTCATAGTAGGACAAATTTGCCAAAATGGCCGAATGGCATTCCGCCACATGTCCTGGGTTTCAAACCCAGGATTCCTACAAAGACACCGTAGCAACGCCCATATAAACATTGTGAGAGAGTGCGGCTCACGAGAAAATAAAAAATTATTAATATTTAATTATGAAATGATAGATAGCAGTAGGATAAAGACTTGAGTAGGTGATGAGAATTAAATGAAAAACATTTGACCAGTGGGTTAGGTGCGAAAAAGCTTACAAGGAGAGAGAATATTAAAGATATAGTTCTGAGTGCATCAGATAAACCACTGTTGGGCCCATTCCATAAGTTACTTCGTTGTAAATATTTTTCAGCCTTAAAGATAACTGTAAGTTATTTCTTTATATTATTATTTTGGTCGGTTTTGATTTTATTTGATTAATAAATTTTAAAATCGTTTAAATTGAAATAAACCATTTTTTTAAAAAATTTTAACTTGTTTTAAATTATTAAATTTATTAAATTGTATTAAATCATATAATTGGTTGTCGGTTTGGTTGGGTACCTACGGATTGGAATTTTTTGGGCACCCTTATATTTGATTTTAATATGTCTTGTTTTGCCATGAAAGACTGGATTTTTAACTGTTACAATAGCTGACTTGTTGTCACACAGAATTTCTGTAGTCTTATCTTGCTTGATCTTCAAATCATTTAACACTTTCCTTGACTATGGAGCTTGATTAATCGTAGTAAAAACAGCAATGTACTCTGCCTTAACAGTAGACTGAGAAATAGAGCCCTGCTTCTTTGAATTCCAACTAATGACTCCTGAACCAAGTGAAAAATAATAGCTCGAAGTGCTTTTTGAATCTTTTAGTAATCTTGCCTAATCACTACTTGTGAAACCAATAAGCTTAAGGCTTGAACACTTTCTGAAGGATACTCCAAAAGAGATGGTGCTATGGATGTATCTTAGGATTCATTTTGCTGCTTTAAGATGATTTTCAATTAGCATGGGCATAAATATGGATAGGACACTAGTGGCATACATAATGTCAGGTCTAGTGGTTGATAAATACAACAAAGAACCAATTATGCTTTTGAAAATTGAAGGATTAATCAATTTTGAGCCATCATCGAATTTCAGCTTCAATCCTTGAATTGCAAGTGTGCTTATAGCTTTGTATCCTGACAGAGAAAATCTCTTCAATAACTTCGCTATATATTTCTTTTGAGAAATGAAAATGCCATTTGATACTTGTGATACTTCCATTCCTAATAAATAGTACATCAATCTTAGATCATTCATTTCAAACATGTTGTACATCAATCCTAGATCATTCATTTCAGACATGCTCTCCATTTGTTTTCGAAATTCTTTCATTGGCTTTAAATCACTTCCAATGACAAGAATATCATTAACATAAATTCATACAATTAGAATTTCAGTATTTTCTTGCTTCACATAAAGAGTTGCTTTATTAATACTCTTTTCAAATCCCAGGCCAAGCAAATAGCTGTTAATTTTTGCATACCATGCTCTAGGAGCCTGTTTCAAATCATATAATGCCTTTTTCAATAAATAAACTTTATTAGCAACATTTTGAATGATAAAACCCTTAGGTTGTTCAATGTAAATTTTCTCTTCAAGAACACCATTGAGGGAGGTTGATTTAACATTAAGTTGATAAACTTTCCATCCTTTTTGAGTAGCAAGAGCAAGTAACAATCTAATTGTATCAAATCTGGCCATAGGAGCAAAAGTTTCAGTGAAATCAATACCTTGTTACTGAGAGTAGCTTTTCACTACTAGTCTGGCTTTGTATTTGTTGACTGAATCATCAGGATTTAGCTTTAGTCTGAAGACCCACCTTGTATTGATTACTTGCTGTTCTTCAGGTCTATCAACAAGTAGCCAAGTGTAATTTTTGACAATCATTTTGAATTCTTCCTCCATAGCTTCTTTTCACTCTGTAAATTTCAAAACTTGATCAACTGTTGTAGGTTCAAACATAGCTATGTTACATCTGCTGCAAATGTCTTGTAAAGTTCTAGCTCCCCTAATTGCATGATGCTCATCATCAGAATGCTCTTCCTTAGAATTTTCTTCATATAGATGAGGTGTATTATCGGCAATGTTCTAATTAATCAATTTTATAGTCATTTTTTCCTAATTCCAAGCACCATTCTTATTAAACTTTACACTTCTGCTTACATAGATCTTTTTAGTTTTAGGATTCAAAATTCTGTATCCTTTAGACACAGAACTATATTCAACAAAAATAATAACTTTAGCTCTATAATCAAGCTTGTCCCTTTTCACATTAGGAACATATGTATAACATATGCTTCTGAATATCTTCAAATAAGGCAATGATGGTTTAACACCTAACCATGCTTGATAAGGTGTTTTTCCATCAATAGCCTTTGTTGGAAGTCTGTTCTGAAGATACACAATAGTGTTTACTGCCTCTACCTAAAGTTTCTTTGGCAAATTATTCTCAAACAAAAAACATCTTGCTATATTCATGATCAATCTATTTTTTCTTTCACTCACACCATTTTGCTGAGGTGTATAAGTGAGTGTTAGTTAATGATGAATACCTGCCTTTTAAAGAAATGGCTCGAATAGTGTAGAAGTGTATTCAGAACCATTATCAGACTTCAAGGTCTTTATGCTACAAGCACTTTGATTTTCAACTACTCCCTTAAACTTTTGAAACATGAAAAATACTTCAGATTTATTTTTAAGAAAATAAGCCTAACAATATCTAGAAAAATCATCAATGAACAAGAGAAAATATTTGCTGCCATTGTAAGAAGACACATTCATATGCCCACATACATTAGTGTGTACAAGCTGAAGTTTTTCATTTGCTCTCCATGCTTGATTTACTAGAAATGGAGTCTTGCTCAGTTTCCTAATTTGATAAACATCATAAACATTAGAGGACACAACCATATTAGGCAAATCATTCACCATTTTTCCCTTTTGAAGCATCTTTAAAGTATCATAATTTGTGTAACCAAGTTTTTTGTGCCACAAGGAAGAATTAAATTCAATACAAACAAGAGCTTTAGCTTTGTCACTTTTCCAATCAATATTAAAGCTTCTATTGTGCATTCTAACAGACAAAAGCTTTATGCTAGAAGGATCAATGATTTCACATATTTTGTTTTTAAAATTGAATGAATAATTTTTATCTAGTAGCTGTCCAACACTTAATAAATTATGTTTAATCTTGGGTACAAATAACACATTAGAAATAAGCTTTGTACTTGACAAAGTTTGCACAACTACAACACCTTTGCCTTCAACATCTACAAGTCTTCCATCACCAAGCTTCACTTTGGAAGTATATGCTCTATTCAAAGTTTTAAAACATTCCAAATTTGCTGACATATGATAAGTGTATCCATTATCAATCATCCAAAAATCATTAGTTTGAGTTGCAGCAAAACATTCTTTAGCAGCAATAACAAAAAGCTTCTCCTTTTCCACTTAGATTCTTCATTGATTTGAGTTGGTCGAATTTGAGTTTGTTGGGTAGCTTTGCTTCAACACACCTTTTTAGCATGTCCAAATTACTTGTAGGCTTTGCATTGAACTCCGAGCCTGTACTAGTACTACTTTTTAGTGTGATTTATTTGCTTACAATGAGGACAGGGCGGATACTTGCCTCTTTTGTTTCTTCCTTTGTTGTTCTAATTAAATTTTTTGCCTTTTCCTCCCTTTGAATGAGAGTTCTTCTTTGTCTCATTAGTTTGCACTTTTGCCTTTTGGGATGCAACAAGTGCATTTTCAATTAATCCTTCTTCTTCTCTAAAAGCCTTTTTTTGCTCAACAGCTTGTAAGGCATTTACAAGCTTTGTGAGAGTGAGTTGAGACAGATCCTGGGTACCTTCAAGTGAAGAGATCTTAGCCTTAAATCTTTCTGAAAGAGTTACCATCACCTTTTCAACAACTCTTTTTGTTGGTAAGTCCTCACTTAGCAGCCGTGCTTGATTAACAACTTTCATAACTCTATCAATGTGCTCTTTCACATTCTCAATCTCTTTCATTATGAGAAATTCAAACTTTTTTCTTAAATTGAAGATCTACATTTGTTTTGTCTTTTCATTTCCTTGAAATTTTGACTTCAACTTGTCCTAGACTTCTTTTGCTATCTTACATGCCATGATCCTTGTGAAAATAGTCTCATTTACTATTGAATGGAATGTACTCAGCACTCTGTATTTTCTAGAGACCTCCTCTTCATACACTTTGAGCTAGAGTTGGATTTTCTAGCATTTTAGCTTTAAATTCTAATTCAACAGCTTCCCACAGTAGCAGACCCTTGAGATATGCTTCCATTTTCACAGACTCCAGTGAAGATGCGAGGAGAAGGAGCATAAATACTACTGCTTGTAGCCATGACAGAGACCACTTGAACTTTAGGCCTTTTAGTGAGGGTTTCCTTACTTGATTTCTCTCACACACAGTCCCACTAAGATTAGAAAATGCTCTGATGTCAATTGCTGTAGATTTTTTGATATATATGAAAGAAGAAGTTTGGGAAGCTTTAAAATGTGGGAGCTACTTTTTCATTCCTTCGAGAGTATATTTATATAAGTGCAGAAGATTAACAATCATAATCAAATGTCCATATTTTAAGGAGATTTGTTTTTTGACTAAAGCCAAAAAATATGCTCCACCACAATTCCATTCAACATTCTAGTATTTTCTTCTAATACATTACAAAATATTCAAAAACAAAATGATAAAAAATCTGGTGCATGGTCTGCATTAGAATTGCATCACAATCAACAGCCACATCACCAATCTTCATCAAATACTTACTACGGTTAGGGACTATGTCAGGGAAGTTAGACTAAACTCAAATTTCTACACTGGCCATTGATCAAATTTTGATTGATGTTGAATTTAGAAATGAAGGTTACTTGTGGAGAAACTTATAGAGGGATTTTAAGTGTTGTAGCACTGAAGGTTCTAGATGGAAGTTCTGACAAGAGAATTGAGGAGTAGTTCATGGCAGAAAGTGAGTACTGTCGAAGGAAGCTGAGAGCACTTCTTCACGAGTATATGGTCGACTGCTTGCTTGATAAGTATCTGTTTTATAAGAACAAGGCCCTAAGATTTCAGAGACTTAATGAAATTGCAGCTGGGATATTCTTTAGCATGCAAATGGAATCTGCATCTACTTTACAAGCTACTTTAATGTGATTTTCATCGGATCATTAAGATGAGTTTTGC
Source organism: Sindora glabra (assembly GCA_020226215.1). Lineage (NCBI taxonomy): Eukaryota > Viridiplantae > Streptophyta > Magnoliopsida > Fabales > Fabaceae > Sindora > Sindora glabra. Next base: position 62,413,820 of record CM035231.1, read on the forward strand.
ACCAGAACATTGGCAGCGCTTGGCTTAATGACTTGATCCTGCAAATAGAAGAAGGCACGTGAGTCACCATGCCTTTTTCTGTTCATTTTTTAATTGGAATTTCAACATTTTCAGTCTTTCATAAAAACTTCAGGACGTTAGGATTTGAAACTCTGAAGGGATTATGTAATTCTAAGCCTTAGTTTAGGGTTATTTTGTCCTTTATTTTGTATGCTACCTTTTTGCCGGCTTGGTGAGAAAAATCTCATGGCTAGTATATCCATGGCACTAATTTGTTTCTTTAGACTTTGGATTACCGGTCCAAAACTAACACAAGCTTTCGTAGTTTAAAACTATAGATGCGGATGTAAATTTCCCTTGTTGTCTTCATCCATATTTGCATATAAATTCCATTGCTTTTTCTTGTCCTTGCTCACCAACCACTGTACTTCTTTAGGTTCTTACTTTCTGATCAATGTCTAGAAACCCTCTGATAGTTATAATTGCATTTGCAATCAGTTTGGGTCCTGATTTAAAGCCTTGAATTTTATTTGTATTTTTGTTCTTTGTGATAGCCATTTTTCTAGTTTAGTCACAAAATTTCTGACTGAAAAGTTGAAAACTTGCATATTGCAGGTATAATTGTTGCGCAGATAATTATCTTGGTTCTTGTATGCCGAAGAAGAAGGTCTCGAAAAAATGGCGACTCAGTTGGTCCGGATTCGCATTTTCTGAGTTTGGCCATGGATAAGTTTCTGGACAATATCGAAAGAGAGAAGCCTGTGAGGTTTACTGCTCAACAGCTTGCAACCAACAACTACTCCAACATGTTGGGTTCAGGTGGTTTTGGTGAAGTCTTTAAAGGCATTTTAATAATGGAACCATTGTGGCAGGGAAAGTTCTACATAGGAGTTCTGAAAAGAGAATTGAGGAGCAGTTAATGGCAGAAATGAGTACAATTGGAAGAATTCATCATCTCAATTTGGTTCGTCTCTATGGTTTTTGCTTTGAAAGACATCTGAGGGCACTGTTTTACGAGTATACGGGCAATGGCTCGCTTGACAAGTACATTTTCACGACAAGAAGACCCTGAGATTCGAAATGCTTCATGAAATTGCAGTTGGGACAGCACGAGGCGTTGCTTACTTGGATGAACGTTGTGAACAAAGAATAATCCATGTTACGTGTAAAATGATTTACCAATTAGCGCAAGTGCACACTGTCGTAAACAAGTAATAAAGTGATAAGAAAGTATCGTTCCCACGAGGATTGTTTCACTAAGTACCAAAATTAATAATCCTAACTCTATTTGGCAAACTGATTAGTTAGAGAATGAAGTAATTAAATAAAGATCTATGCAGAAAATATTTAAAATAAAGATGAATGCAATTGGAGTAAAGATAAATATGAATAAAAGACCTAGGGATCAGACTTCACTTAACAATTTCGGATTGAATCATCTATCTACACTAATCCAATTTTAACTCCCTTAATTGATAGTCGAGTTTCCCTAAATTAATTACTAGCATCTTCCAAGGTCAAGTAATTCTATAATTAATTGCCAATTCACTATATTCCTATGTGAATTGCAACAACTAATCATGCAATAGGATTTATGGAACTCATTAAGACTACATAAACCATATGAATATATTCCTATTTCATATGCAATTTACGATTTTAATTATAGGTTCCATACACATGTATCTCCTTCCGGTCTCAACACACATATTGAGTTCATTCAAAAGGTGGCCAATCAATTGAAAGCATTAAGAGCAATAATTAAAACTCAATTTAGGAAAGTAAATCGAAATTAGTTGCAATAGATTAGAATTCAATCCATTATTATCAAGTTACGTCATCACCATAGGAAGATGAAAATTAGAACATAATAAAATTAAAAACAAACTCAAAATAAAATAGAAACATCATCACATTCATGATACAAACACAAGGATATAATTACAAATGCATGAAAATGAAAATGCTATTCATCCATGTAAGAGGTAAAACCTTCCATGTAGGAGGAAAACCTAGCCTTCTATGTAGGAGGCATACAAGAACTAAAAATGCATGAAACTAAACTTTAAAATGCTCTCTCCAAGATGCCTTTTCTCAGCTGATCCCCTTGCTATTTATAGATGAATGGGTGTAAGAATTTCAACTTGCCAAGCCACCAATCTTGACTACTAGCCATAATCTTTGACCTCGGAGCAACCATATTTCAGCGTTTTTGCTAACTTTTGACACTTAAATCGGCGGATTCACGCATTTTAGTATTCATCAAAGTTGTAGCTGTGGATCTAAGCTTTCAAATGGTGGCAGGAGCTCCTAATTTTGAAATTTCTAGCTCAAGTTATGATCAGATTGGTAGTCAAAGGTCAGATTCCGCCAAAACCACTGTTTTATCTTCCAAGCATAATTTGAGATCCTTAGATCCCGAACTGGGCTTTTCTTTAAACATGAAAGTTTTAGGGCTTCTTCTTAGCTTTTTAACCATATAAAGAACAACCCAATCCAGCATCTAAAACTCCAGATATAGCCTAAAACCTGAAACAGGGTCAAAATACAGCATTATCTAAAATATTTGATTTCATTTCAAATTCAAGATCCATTCACAAAATGCAACTAAATTTATTAAATTTAACAAGATAACATCCAAAAATGCATCATACAAGGGAAAATAAATATGTAAATATTTTACGTATCAATCCACTATGACATAAAACCGGGAAACATTCTCTTGGCCAAGAATTTCTGTCCTAAAGTTTTTGATTTTGGTCTGGCTAAGCTTTGTAACAGGGAAAATACTCGTATAGCCATGACAGGAGGAAGGGGTACACCTGGTTATGCAGCACCAGAGCTTTGGTTGCCATTTCCCGTAACTCACAAGTGTGATATTTACAGCTTTGGAATGTTGTTATTTGAAATAATAGGCAGGAGAAGAAATCATGACATTAACCTTCCAGAAAGTCAAGAGTGGTTTGCTGTGTGGGTTTGGAAAAGATTTGAACTTGGACAGCTGACAGATTTAACACTAATTTGTGGGATAGAAGAGAAAAACGAGATAGCAGAGAGAATGGTTAAGGCTGCTCTTTGGTGTGTGTTGACACCCAATTTTATTTAGGTAACAATATAACTAAAATAAAGATTTTAAAAAATAATAATAAAAAAACTTCCAAAATATGTGAAAGGAAGAAAACTTCATATGACAGTAGTCAATATTAAAAAATAATAAGATTTGTTGTTGAATTCTTAACCTGCTGATAATGTTTAAATGAAATGTAAATTAAATGTTTGTTAAATGCAAATGTGATGGTTGAAACTCTATAAAAGTCAAAGCAATTTTGTTAAAGGGGGCACTTGGAAAGACATTGAGAAAAATTCAGAAAGATTGTGAAAAAGAATTTTTTTTTTAAAAAGAATTTCTAAATGAAAAGAAGAGCATAACAAAAAAAGCAAAGAGGATCAATATAAAAAAAAAGGAAGAGTATAGTAGAAAGGATTTGATAAAGGAAAATTTTCATCATTAGGTACACTTTCTTTTACTCTCTTTAATTTTGTATTTGAAATACTAGAACTTTCATTATTTTGAAATCCTATATGTGTATTTTAAATATAAAATAAATCTCGATTATACATTTTAAAATAACAATTGTTATTAGTTTTTAAAAAATATTTGTATAAAAAAATAAAAAAAAGATAAGAGGTAAAAAGAAAATAAATCTCATTCTTGTAGTATTTGAACCTGAGCTCTTGGAAGATAGAGAGAAATGAAGCTGTCAAAAAGATAAATGAAAAATAGAAATAAGCAACATTATTGGCTTTAAGAATAAGAATCACACATTCAAAATCTTATTTTATCATTTTTATTTTTATTTATAGAAAGGTAGTAAAATTAATAATAATAATAATAATAATAATAATAATAATAATAATAATAATAATAATAATACTGTCCCACCTTATTCCTTTTTATTTTATTTTTTTGTTTCTTGTTTGTTCTATTGTTTGTTCTTTTTTTTTGGTTTTGGTTTAAAATCAATTAATCAATATTTATTTATTATATGATATCAAAAGTATTTTGATGCAATTTCTATGATAAAATAAAATAAAATAGTTTGATAGTTAAAACTATTTAATATCCTTAAGGTGAGAGATATTTTAAAAAATTGGGTAAGTTGATTAAACTAAAAAATCTTAAAATTTTTGCACATAAAAATTATCTTTTGCTCATCATGTGCACTTGTGATTTATGTACATATTTATGATGACGGAATAATATTGAAATTAATTATAGGTATAATAAATATAAATTTAATTTTTATGAATAATTCTTTATTTAGATTTGATCATGGGGTTGAGCAAATTTAATATTTTAAAAATTATAAAAATAATATTGAATCATGATTTCAATTTTTCTAAGCAATTATGTATTCAAATTAGGTCATGAAGTTAATAAATTTAATACTTTAAAATTGTAGAATAATATTAGAGTTATAATTTCAATTCTTCTAAATTTTTTTATTTCAAATTTGGTCATGAAGTTAGACAAATTTAATGATCAAAATTGAATCTTATTAATGCAATGCTAAACAAACAAACAAATAAATAAAACCACTTAAAATAATTTTCTTATCTTATTATTTTAAAAATTATATTACAATTATTTTATTAAGAATATTTCAAAAATAATGAAATAAAAATCCTTTAAAATATTTTAAAAATAATAAATTAAATCTATTCAAAATGATAAAATTTGTACCTATAATGTATTAAAATTAAGTAATCTAATTATAAATATGATTATAATAATATTTAATATTATTGAGGTTTGTTATTCTATTCAAATCCTATCATGAAGTTGAGAGAATTCAACAACCACATTAATAAATTATTTAATTTTTTTTAAAAAATAAATAAATAAAAATCTTTTAAAAATAATGAAATTTGTTCCCATTAGGTATCGAAGTTAAGTAATCCGATTGTAGATATAATCATGATGGTGCTTAATATTATTAAGGCACTTTATTTTAATCAAATCATGTTATGAAGTTGGACAAATTTAGATAACCGATCTAATAAAAATAATTAAAATTAAAATCATATTTTCAAAAGAGTACACATGTAATACAATAAGGACCATCATAATTCAATTCATAAGATAGTATTAAAATAAATGGACAACCGTTATTTGAACAGACTTTGTAGGATGCTAATATCTTCCCTACACGCAACCTACACCTGAATCTAAATTCTAAGAATGTAAACCATATTTAATGTTCCAATCATATCATAAAAAATAACTGGTAACAACTCTATTATCTTTTTATTTACACCAAATCATCATGTTTTCAAAGAGGTGCCAAAACTTGCTCGCCTTCCCCGGATTCTGCCGTGGGTTCAATGTAACCTTGAGTCCAAACCACTAATGAGTGTCGTGTGAAAATTCCGAAACCCTTAAACCCATTTGAGTATTGGATGGATTGGACTCGCCCTTCTCATCCGGTTCAAGAGACACATAGCTATTCAACTCTTGAATCTGATTCTACTGTGAGGGAATATGAGATTGAAATAGCTTCTTGCTAAAGGATAATAATGTGAAATATCTTCCTTTTTGCTAATGTGATTCTGTTGTGTTTCTGTGTTTTTTGCCCTCCAATGATTTTTATCCGTGCAAATTTTATATGATAATGTGAATAAGTTAAAAAACCAAACATAACATAACTTTTGGCTGGCTTAGCAACTGATATTGACAAAAGGTTGTCAACTAATGCATCTGTTTATGCTTAATTTATCGTTAGTTGCTCAAAAACTAGAGGAACTACATTAAGTTCATTATTTTATAGTCAGATTCTGCGTATAATAGTTTTAGCTGAGTTCTCAAAGTGACTGCCTAGAAAGAGCACAACGTTTAGAGGACAAAGCAGAGGTGAATATAAACTTCATGGACCATCCTATCCTAAGCAAATTAACATGTCTTGTGTTCACAACTGGGCGGACGGTACTAGGAATACAAATTCCAGTTTTTGTCCAAGCTTCATTTGGCATATAATTTTTTTAAAATTGATTTCATTTCATTTCAATTGAAATGATTTCAATTCATTTATAAATGAATTCTATTGTTTGGATATTTTATTAAAAATAATAATTTTAATTCATTTATAAATCAATTATTTTATTTGAAATATATTAAAAAATATAAAATTTAATTAAAAAATAAATTTTGATAGTATTATGATAAATATAATGGTATAAAGAAGAGAAAACTTTCACATAAAATATTTCTTTGGTCAAATGAAATGAATTCTAGTGAAATTCTTATTAAGTTGGATGGATTGTATAATGGCATAAATGTAATTAAAATAAGAATTATAAATAAAATAAAATTCTGTTATATTTAAAGTTCAACGTCATTTTAAAAAAAAATTATTTGCAAATAAAATGAAACCTTATTTTTAATGTTAATAAAAAGGGGTTAGAATTTGACCTTTTGTTTGGCTGGCCCACAAGCAAAAGCATGACGGGACAAAAGTGACTCACTGGACTTACTTGGAGATAGAAATATTTTATGCATATTCTTTGCCCACCATGCAAAATTTTTAAGTTGTACCCCAACGTATAAAGTGGACAAAGAATGTGTCTAAAATATTCAATAATGTTATTTTTATTCTCTTATTCTAACATTTTCATTCACTCCCTTTCATATACTGGTAGAGCTTATAACTTTATTCCCTCGCATTTTTATGAGGTATTTCTCACGTGAAGAGTTCATGCAACAAAGGAAGTTTAAAACTTGATTATTATATCGAGTATATAAGAACTTCTGTATAGATTTCTGAATTCTTGCCTTGTGATTAATGTCTAGTATCGGCGGTGTGGCGGGAATTGCTCTTACTATCGTCTTCGGTATGATTTATAGATGTGATTTTTGCTTGCTTTATTATTTTGTGTTTTGGGATTTATGCTGGTTTATTCACAATATTTCTGAGTGAATCCTTACACATTGTAGTTGTAGCTGCAGTGAAGATAATGATCGTGGTTGTGCGGTATGTCGCAAACAGACTCGAGAAAAAAAGGCAACTCAGTTGTTCCACCCTTGCGATTTCAGACTAATACAATGGACAGATTTCTGGAAAATATGGAAAGAGAGAAGCCTATCAGGTTTACTTCTTTGCAGTTGAGCATTGCAACCGACAACTTCACCAACCTGTTGGGGTCAGGAGTTTTTGGACAGGTCTATAAAGGCATTTTGAACGGAACGATTGGAGCGGTGAAGGTTTTATAGGGGAGTTCCGACGAGAGCATTGAGCAGTAGTTCATGGTAGAGGTCAGTACTTTTGGCACAATTCATCATTTCAGTTTGGTTCGTCTTTATGGGTTTTGCTTTGAGAGACATTTGAGGGCATTGCTTCACAAGTACATGGCCAATGGCTCTATTGACAAGTACCTTATTTATGAGAAAAATACCTCGGCATTCGAAAAGTTTCATGAGATTGCCATTGGGACAGCTCACCATTGCTTACTTACATGAAGATTACCAACAAAGAATAATCCACTACGACATAAAACCAGGAAACATTCGCCTGCTGGACAAGAATTTCTATCCTAAAGTTTCTGATTTTGGTCTGGCCAAGCTCTGTAACAGGGATAGTACTCATACAACCATGACAGGAGGAAGGGGTACGCCTGGAAATGCTGCATCGGAGCTTTGGCTGCCATTTCTTGTAACTCACAAGTGTGATGTTTATAGCTTTGGGATGTTGTTGTTCGAAATCTTGGGCAGGAGAAGAAATCATGACATCAATCTTTCATAAAGTCAAGAGTAGCTTCCCAGGTGGCTTTGGAAGAAATTTAATCTTGGACAGGTGGGAGATATAGCAATAATATGTGGAATATAGGAAAAAAACCAAGGAGATGGCAGAGAAAATGGTTAAGGTTGCTCTTTGGTGCGTTCAATATAGGCCTGAATCCAGACCTCTTATGAATGTTGTGGTAGAGATGTTGGAAGGTTCCATGGAAATTCCAAATCCTTTGAATCCATTTGAGTGTTTGACGAGGGGAATTCATCCTGTTCATCTGGTTCAAGAGACACAACCTTTTCTACTGATGAATTGGGTTCTACAGTGATAGTAACCGGATCCTGATCCAGCATTTTTTTTAGGTGCCACTCCTATCATGAGAAAATACGAGATAGAAATTGCCTCTTGCTAGAGGATAAATTAGTTGTTAATGTCTACCTTTTTGCTGAAATGATTTTGTTGTGTTTGTGTGTTTTTTGCCCTCTGAATTTTCTTAAATAAATGTTCACTTCATTAATCTAGAAGAAGGAAAGAAAAATCTAATACGAACATTATAAATAAACTCCTCGACTACCTCTGATTTACGGCATAATATAGTTCAACCATGGTGTCATTTCATGAGAAAGCATATATTGCACTATCATTGCCAATCAGATTTACAAAGGAGCGACTAAGATTGCAACGAAATATTCCTCAAAAAAATTTTGGGGTTCTGGAGGTTGTGCAAAAATCTGTATGGATATTTAAGAATGGAACCATTGTATCTGTCAATGTTAATACTATTGGAAGAACTGATCACTGTTCAATCTTGTTCTTCTCTGTAAGTGTTGGAAAAAAAAAATCCTCTCTCCATGCATACAAGTATTAGGTAATCAAATTAGTCAGAGAATGGTATAATAAACCATACAATAATTTAATGGGGAAAGCTCAAAATTCTAGGAAAAAATTATGAATGAGAAAAGATTAATTATATTATTAAAGATTACAAGATAATGTATATGAAAATTTTTAATTATAATTCCACAACTTCTTAACCACTATCTGCACATCTTTCTTAAACTTCTCATCTGCATATCTCAAATCTTTGACAAATATAAATATTTATACCTAAAAAATACTTGTTTGACTATAAATCATACTTAATTCTAACACAAAAACTTAACTTGAATTGGAAAACAACCCACAATTGAAAATAATTAATAATTGATAATAATTTAAATTTGGGTCAAACCCATGTTAAGTTAAAATGCTTGATAAGTGAATAAAAGAGAATGATAGACTTGCAAATTCTCAATTGAGTACAAAAGAAAATATTTTTATTTTATTCACTAGAATAAAAAAAATTACACTCACTTAAAAAAATACTCAAATATTAATTATAATTATGTAATAATTTTTTATGTACAAGATCCATCCAAGTGGTAAGTACAACGTATACTTTAAATTGCTCAAATTCTTAATATATTACACGCTCAAAATATACTCATTATAATTAAGAAACTCTTACAAGAATCGCTCAAATCAGAAGCTAATATGCTTAAGATTTTCACTTGATGCTTAGCTTGCATTTGTTGATTGCATGGTAACTTCTATCTATAGCCAATTTGTTTAGCTTTCCATTATATGCATTTTTACCCATTTACTTCCTTATTCAATTGATGGGAGACAAATGTTTGAATTTATGATTGCTAAATTGCTTCATTTTCAACAAAGGTAGATATGCATATAGAGTGATGACTTTTTAACATTCCTTATCATTACTAAATCTCTCTTGAGGTATCATATCAAATAACTTTTGAAATTCATTAAACTTTTGCTACATTAAGTCTTTTGGTGAATATATCAGTTACTTCATTTTTCATATCCACTTTGTGCATCTTTATTTCTCCTTGAAGTACTTTTTTCAAACAAAATGATAATGCACTTCTACATGCTTTGTTCTTGCATAGAAGATAAGATCCTTAGCTAGTTGAATTGCTAACTAATTGTCATAGTGTAGTTGAGTTACATAATTAACTAGTTGATAAAGATTTTTCAATAATTGCATTAACTATGCATTCTCTTAAACTACCATTACTACTGCTTGGTATTCTATTTCAATGGTTGATAATGACACAACTAGTTGCCTTTTACTACAACATGAAATTGCTTTATATCCAAGGTTCAATGCATAATTTGTGGTAGATTTTCTTTTATCATGGTCACTGACACAGTTGACATTATAATAGCTAAACAATTTGAACATGTCTTTTTTGTATAAGAGACCAAAGTCTATTATTTCTTTTACATATCTTAAGATATGTTGAACAACTTCCAGATGGGACCTTTTCAAATTTTGCATAAATCGGCTTACTCTCTGAATTGCATAAGTAATACCTAGATATGTTAGAGTTAGATAGATTAAGTTACTAACTAGTTGATGATTTATGGATAGGTTGTCCATTTTTCCATTCAATTATATATAACTTGACATTGGGTTCTAGTGAAGTTGAAATGAGCTTGCAATCTAACAATTCAAATTTCTCCAACAAATTTTTCACATGCTTTGGTTAATATAAAAATATCCTATTTTTATTTTTGTCAATCTCAAGCCCAAAAATTATTTGAATTTTCTAAGTTTTTTTATTAAAAATGAATTGTAAGATTTTTCTTTGGTTTGACAAATCCTTTCATTGTCATCTCCTGTGATGATAAAATACACAAGTATAATTATCAATTTTTTTCATTTTGTTCTTTCATGAGTAAGTTGGAATTTGCTAATATGAGAAAAAAGTTACCATGCCTTTGGTGCTTGTTTTAGCTTATAAGGTGTCCTTCACATCTTGCACATAAATTCTAGATGAGTTTTACTTTGAAATCCTTATAATTGCTCCATATAAATTTCTTGATCTAATTTACCATGGAGGAAAATATTGTTAACATTTAGCTGCCATAAATTCTATGATTTTCTAGCTACAAGTGCTAATAATACATGTACTATTGTGATCTTTATTACTAGACTAAAGGTTTTATCATAATCTAATTCATATTGTTGTGAGAATTTACAAGCAACTAGTTAAGCCTTGTATCTCTTTATTGTCCTATTAGGACAAGTCTTTACTTTATACACCTATTTGCATGAAATAAGTTATACATCTTTTAGCTTTGATACCAAATCTTAAGTTTCATTCTTACTTAAAAGCTTTCATTTTTTTTCCTTTGTTTATCTCCATTCTACCATTTTAGTTGCTTCTTCAAAGGTTAATGGTTTAATAATGCTTTCTTGTTTAGCTAATGTCATATTAGCATACTTAGGGTTGGACTTTCTCCATCTTATTAATCTTTTGAGTTGCAGCTTAAAACTACCTTTTACTTTATCATGAGTATCCTTTATTGCACTCAAAGTTTTAATTTTTTTTATTGTTTATCTCCATTCTATCATTTCAGTTGCTTTTTCAATGGTTAATGGTTTAACAATGCTTTCTTGTTTAGCTAATGTCATATTTGCATACTTAGGGTTAGACTTTCTCCATCTTGTTAATCCTTTGAGTTACAGCTTAAAATTACCTTTTACTTCATCATGAGTATCCTTTATTGCTTGTCAATATACACAAATTTGCCATGAACTTTATTATTTTTCAAGTGTTGACTTATTTGATGGTGTAGGCTTTTTAAGAAATTTTTGGTTTTGATCTTGCTCCTCTAACTTTTCATGTAACATATCTTCAATTTCCTTTGAAATCAAGTAATATCACACATTGTGAGGACCACCAGAATAATGCCTCATCAAACATTACATTTCTAGAAACATGACATTTTCCTATTATTGTGTCACAACATCTTTAGCATTTTCTTTTTTCATCATATTCGACAAAGATAACATTTAAAGCCTTTTTTTTTTATCAAACATGCTCTTTAGATGATCAAGAACAAATGCATAACATACATAGCCAAGTAATTTGAAATGACTGATTGCAGGTTTCATATTCTATAACTTTTGAAATGGTGAGATAAACTCTAATTTTTCTTGTGGTAGTTAGTTAATGTAATTTTCAATTTTCGTGCGCTTTGCCTAATATTGTCTTAGTATATTTTTAGCTTGCAACATGTTATGACATATTTTTGCAAAGTGCTGATTTTTTCTTTCATCAATTCTATTATGCTATGAAGTGCTAGGACATGTGAATTGTTGCTTTATCTTGGACTCTTTAAGATAGTCTTAGAATTCTCTTAAGGTATATTCACTACCATTATCTGTACGAAGATACTTTATCTTTCTTTCAACTTCAACTTTGGTTAATTTTTTGAACTCCTTGAACTTAATTAAGGCTTCATTTTTTTCTTTCAAAAACCCAGATATATTTTTAGGAATCATCAATGAAAGTAATCATGTACTTTATGTCACCAATTGAAGGTTGTTTCACTAGCATAAAAGCATTTGACTGTACTAATGTCAATGGCTTTTTTTCTTTGTGGTTTAACTACATATATTATAATTAATTTGCCTTACCATATTGGTAATAAGTTTAAACTATATCACCTTAAACTTCTAATTGGGGAAGTCCTTTCAACATAGACTTTGTCATTATCACTTTAAGCTTATGATACTATTTCATTCTTTTGAGTTTTATCTACATATGTTGCTTTTGCACATATCACATAAATAGGCTCTAGCCATTGTCTAGTTTTGATTTGTATCCTTAACACTTTCATATCTTTGTACACCTTCATGACTCTAGGCCTAAATGGAATAAAATTACCTTCATTTGCTAATTTTGCCATTGACAATAGATTTTTTTTCATGCTAGGCACATAGTAGACATTCTCAAGTTGCATTTCTTATGAACTATAATAGGGTGTTATTGCCATTTTATCAATATAATTGATTAGAAGTTTAGAGTTATTAGCAATTACCATTATTCACCTACATTTGTAGTCTGAAACATCCTTCAACTTGTCTTTATCACTAATCATATGATTTGAGCACCTAAAGTTAATGATCCAATTCTTATTATAGTTTATCACTTTTGTAATAGCCGTTGTCAATGTTTAATTCTTTTGCATAAGAATCAACATCTTCTTCTTCATTAGAGAAAGATTCTTTAACTAGCTCTATCATAGCAAATAATGTTTCAACATCCCATCTACCTTCACTTTCACAACCTTTTCCAAGATTACTAAGTGTTGCTATATTTTTTTTAGCATTCTTCTTCTTGGACTAGTAGTCTTTGGCATAATGATCCTTCTTGCTCTAATTATAGCACTTATCACTAAAGGCACTTGTTTACTATAGGATGCCTTTAGGGATGCTACTATAGTACTCCACCTAATTGTGTGTTCTTTTGACCTTAGTCTTGTTGCATTTGATTGTTGTTTCTCTCTTTGACTCCTTTTTAATTTTAAGGCTTGCCTTTACTGATGCTATCAAAAAGTGCTTCTTCACTTTTTAGTGACACTTTAGCTAGTTGTCATGCTAGTGATTTTTAAGTTGTCTATATGTTTTCCAGCTCCTCCAAAGATGGTTAAATAGGTAATCCTTGTACTGTTGCCATAAAACCCTTATACTTTGGTCACAAACCATGAATGCTTATTCTTTTTATATGAGCCTTTGAAGTTTTTGACTTTGAATCCATTTTTATTATGTCACTACAAATAGATTTAATTTTTGAAAAATAGTAGCGCACTATCTTATTACCTTGTGACATAGACATCAACTCATTTTTCAACAACCAGAGTTAAGTAGCATTCTTTTTTGCGAATTAAGAAGCAAGAGTATCTTAACCTTCTTTAGGATTCTTTATAGCTCTAATATGCTCTACCATCTCCTTATTTATAGTAGCTTGATTGTAAATATAGCTTTCCCTACCTTCATTTGCCATTTTCTAAGTATTTCAACATTTCCTTGTTCTAATTCTATTGCTTCATTGCTTTTCACGACCTCCTAGAGATTTTGTCCTTACAAGTGTGACTTTATGCATATTGACTACGTGTCATAATTATTATTATTTAACTGCTCAATGCTTCTGATAAATTGTTATTTTGCTATTGAGATTTTTTTTTGATAAAAAAGAAATCAATTGATCTTAAATTAAGTAAACTTACAATCCCAAATTGTATAAGAGTAGAATTTCTTCAAGTGTCACTTCTTGGAAATTGGTTCCCAACAACTTAGCTCTCATACTTGGTTGTTAAGTAAAATGCCAAACAAGTGAGCAAATGGGAATAATAGACTTGCAAAATTTCAATTGAGTGCAAAAGAGGATATTTTAATTTTACTTATTAGGATAAGGAATTACAGCCACTTAAAAAAATACTTAAATATTAATTACAATAATGTGATAATTGCTAATGGACAAGATCCATTTAAGTGGCAAGTATATGATATGCTTTAAATCACTCAAATAATGTGCTGGGACAACCATTAGATGTGAATGAAAAACATTTAGATTGGGATGATGATACGAAAGAACTTATTTCAACAGTTAGAGGGCATGCTAAATAATTTTTTAAAAATAGATTTTAAAAATAAAAAATAAAAAAAATTTAAACATATCTCTGATCTTACTACCTGTGGTGGAGATTATTTTAGATTGCGATACATCATATACGATAGATGCAATGAAGGGCTTGTGGGTTTGGCTTTGAGTTCATCCTCGCCAATGGAGGTATGGACGCGCCCTTGTCAATATCATGCTGTTGATAACATTGTTAGTTCTTTGTCTTATATTTCTTTTTATTTTATATAATTTTTTAAGGAAATCATCTTTGGTAAATATGATCGAACAATAGATGATATTAAGTATGAATATTAAAGGGCATATGCAACTTGTAATGTTTCACATTAAATTTTACATCAAGTTGAACTTTCATAATTAGGATATATTTTAGTGTGATAGTTTCTATTTTAAATATTATTTATCAAGGGAATATTTTTTAAAAAGTTACTTATGAAATTTGAATTGGAAACAATATCACATATTCAGTAATTAGTTAGTTGATTTTAAATGAAATGTATCTTTAATTTTTATTATATATACGTACTTCAAATTAGATTTGAAAAGTATACATCACAGACACAACATAGTGTTAAAAAGTATTTCTTTTAATAATATTAGCAACGTCCTAAGCTTATTAATTAGCAAGAGGTAAAAGTAGCGCTTATAATATAAATTTTATATAACAACAATAAAATCATTGCTTATGATATAGCAATAATTTCCAATAGCCTTTAATTTAACTAGTATTAAATATTTTTTGAAGATTTTTTTTATATTTAAAATCTGATTCTTAATTTTTGTGTGTTAGAAATTTAATCACTTTTACAATTATGAAAAAAATTTAATGTGTTGCTTATAATTCTATCAACAATACTTTTTAACTATTATTTATAATATTTTTTGCAACAGTAAAATTTCATTGTCTATAATAAATAGCAACGGTTAAACTATATTGCTTATAATTTTATCAGCAATATGTTTTTATCATTATTTATAATATATTTTTGAAATAACAAAAAAATCGTTCTCTGTATCTTAAACAAAGAACGCTTAAAGTTCGTTGCCAAATAAAGTCGTGGTTAAAAACTTGAGAAAACCGTTGTATAAAAAAGTTTATAAACCAGGCCAAAGTCATGGCAAAATATAGGTAACGGTTATTTGAGTATATATGTAAAACAATTTTAAATCGTTGCTGTGGATAAAAAATATTGTAATTTAAGTTATAACTTTTTTAAATAAATGATTTTAAAATTTTAGGAAAATAAAAGATAAAGAACAATTGGTGGAGTAAATAGGAAATTTTTTATTTAATTATAAAATTGTCATAAAAATATGAAAATAAATTAAAAAATATTTAAAAAATATTTTTATTTTTATATTACACATTTAAAGCTATAATTTTTATATAAAAATGGATTATAAAAACATAAATCTTAGAAACTTTTATTTTTTAAATATAAAAATAAATTATTATTTTTTAAAAATAATAAACAACATCTCATAATTTCATTTTATTACATTTCCAATTATCCCTACTTAGGTTCTTATATTTTGATGGAAAAGTTTATGTTGTGTACCATTAATACAGTAATACATCTTACATCTTATATCATCAGATTTAACCATACATTAAATTGATAATTTCTCAAAATATGTCACACAATACATATCAACTATTAAACTTAGTGTATATATTACTACAATCATAAAATTTTCATTTTATGAAAGTATTTCTTTTGCAAAGATAGTATATCACAGATACATATCAACCATCATTAAACTGTATAATAGATTTTTTTCTTTTATATAAGTATTTCTTACGCAAAGAATTCATGCACCGAAGACAGTGGGAAACTTACAAATATTTGGATTATGTACAAGAACTTATAGAAGCCTATCATGACAAGTGCCTTTTCTACGAGTGCAAGGACTTTTCAACACGGCTTCACGAGAAAACCGGTCCCAGTTTGCATCACGCTTTCTGTAACCTCTTGTTTAAAAATTCACATATGGATGCAATATTCCCTCGTTATCTGCATCCAACTTTGCATATAAATTCCACTGTTTTTCCTGTTCCTTCACTTTTCTTTAGACTAAAAAATCCTGAATTCTTACATTGTGATAAATGTCTAGTTCGGGAGATTCAAGTGCAGTGGGAATTGCCCTTACGTTTGCCGTCGGTATGATTTAGATCTGTAATTAATTATGCTTGCTTTCTTATTCTGTGTTTTGGATTTTTTGCTAGTTTCTTCACAATGTTTCTGATTGAATCCTTAAACATTGCAGTTGCTGTTGTTGTGCTGACAATGATCGTAGTTGCAGCATGCCGCAGGCTGACTGAAAAGAAAAAAAGCAACACAGTTGCTCCAGACTCGCGATTTCTGGCATATTCTAATACTAAGGACAAATTGCGATTTTTGACATATTCTAGTACTATGGACAAATTTTTGAAAAATATGGAAAGAGAGAAGCCTATCAGGTTTACTACTCAGCAACTGAGAATTGCGACCGACAACTACACCAACCTGTTGGGGTCTGGAGGTTTCGGAAAAGTCTATAAAGGCATTTTCAACGGAACCATTGTAGCGGTGAAGGTTCTGTAGGGGAGTTCCGACAAAAGCATTGAGCAGCAGTTCATGGCAGAAGTCAGTACCATTGGAACAATTCATCATTTCAATTTGGTTCGTCTTTATGGTTTTTGCTTGGAAAAACATCTAAGGGCGCTGGTTTACGAGTACATGGGCAATGGCTCTCTTGACAAGTACCTTTTTTACGAGAAAAATACCTTGGCATTCGAAAAGCTTCACGAGATTGCCATTGGTACAGCGCGGGGCATTGCTTACTTGCATGAAGATTGCCAGCAAAGAATAATCCACTATGACATAAAACCAGGAAACATTCTCCTGGACAAGAATTTCTGTCCTAAAGTGTCTGATTTTGGTCTGGCCAAGCTTTGTAACAGGGATAATACTCATATAACCATGACAGGAGGAAGGGGCACGCCTGGTTATGCTGCACCGGAGCTTTGGCTGCCATTTCCCGTGACTCTCAAGTGTGATGTCTATAGCTTTGGAATGTTGTTGTTCGAAATCATAGGCAGGAGAAGAAATCATGACATTAATCTTTCAGAAAGTCAAGAGTGGCTTCCTGTGTGGGTTTGGAAAAAATTTAATCTTGAACAGTTGGGAGATTTAACAACAGTCTGTGGAATAGAGGAGAAAAACAGGGAGATGGCAGAAAGAATGGTTAAGGTTGCTCTTTGGTGTGTTCAACATGGGCCTGAATCCAGACCTGTAATGAGTGTTGTGGTGAAGATGTTGGAAGGTTCCATGGAAATTCCAAAACCTCCGAATCCATTTGAGCATTTGATGAGTGGGATTCATCCTGTTCCTCTGGTTCAAGAGACACAGAGCTTCTCAACTGATGAATCTGGTTCTACAGCGAGAGTAACTGGATCCGGCGCCAGCATTTTAGATGCCACTCCAACCATGAAAAAGTACGAGATTGAAATAGCCTCTTGCTAGAAGCAAAATAAGTTGTTAAATATCTTTCTTTTTGCTAAAGTGATTTTGTTGTGTTTCTGGCTTTTGCCTCCTAAATTTAGAAGTAGGAAAGAAAATTCTAATAAAAACAGTATGCGGACACTGTACTGTATGGTATCAACTACCTCTTATTTACTGCATAAAATAGTTGTGTCATGATTTCATTTTACAGTATGTTTGAAAAGCAGGAGAGGGAAGGGAAAGAGAGCTAATAAAGGGGAATGGAGGGGAAGGGATTAAGTCATGACTCTCTTTATTATTGTTTAAAGGCTCAAAATGTTTTTTTAAATTGGAGGATCACATAATAGCGAATAATTATTAAACGGTTTAAAGGATTTTGAAAGATTGATTATAAACATCTATTCTCTTCCCCTCTTGAACTAAAACCTTTAAATAGAAGAAATATTATATCATAATAGCGAATAATTATTAAAAGGTTTAAAGGATGTTCCATTCACCAAATGTTTTTTACATTCTTAGAAATACTTCATGGAATGTTACATTATTATATTTGGTTTAAAATTTTAAAAAATTTATCTGAGAATGTAACATTTCCAGGAATATTTTAAAAGTTAATTGTTCTCTCAAATATTTTTATGAGGAGAGGTGGATATCTTATATCCTTCTTATGGGAATATTGATACTAAAATAAAAAAAATAATTTTGTCCTTATTTTTTCTATGCCCTAATTTATTCTGAAAATTTTATTCTCAATTTTCACTTTTAACTTATATTTCTTGTTTTTATTTTTTTTTATTGTAACAAGTATAATTATATTAAATAATAAAAAATAAGTAATTTCTAAGTTCCAACCCTAATTTACTTTGAAAATTTTTCATTTTCATTTTTCACTTTTAACTTATATTTTTCATTTGCAATTTTTTCATAATAACAAGGATAATTACACTAAATAAGCAAAAAAATAAATAAGTAATTTTTAAATTTTAATCCTATTAATTTATATAATATCTCATGACATATTAAAAAAAAAGGATTCATAAAGTAATTTTATTATATTAAATTTTGATTTGTATGATTACATTGATTAATATTGTATATTCACATGTAATATATATTTTTTAAATTGTCTCATTTACATAAAAATTACAATTAAAATTTATAATTTTTAGTGCTTTACAAAGTAAAATATATATATATAAGTTTAAATGTGTGAGTCATGAAAAATTATTATCTTGATATCAGAGATGACTTACTTTTAATTTGCTTATATAATTAATTATATGAAAATTTTAAATTTAAATTTTTAAAAAGTTTAATATTTTATATATTAAATTATTTATTATGTTTTAATCAAATAGAATTTAAATTATTAATTTATTAAGTTTTTAAAAATCTTTATTTATATAGTTTTAATTAAATCTATAATTTATTTTAATTTATAACAAAAAATTAATAAAAATATTTTTTAAAAAAGTAATAAGATTTTTAGGAATATAAAATGTGAACTAGATATGAAAATATAATATATTTAAGAATTTGAAAAAATATTCCCAAGATTATATTGTTGAAATTTTTCATAAAGTGAGCTATTATTAATTGATAATTTTTAATTTAATAAAATTGACTGATTAAAATTTAGCTCCATTGTGAGACATGCATAAAACTCATTTAAAATTATGATCTTAAAAATATAGACTTAACACATCTATAGAGTTTAGTATGGTTTGGTGATTGTGTAAGCTCAAAGGCTAAGTAATTTTTTATGGGGAGGATTACTAGAATTTTATAAATAAGGATTATGGTTATATCCCCTCTTTACTTCTCATACATATGGTTTCTACCTATTAAGAGCCGCCATAAGGAGAAGAGTGAAGAGGAAGATCTAGTTAAAAAGAATTCATTAGTTTTTACTGAATTCAATTATGGTTGAAAATTCATCAAGTAAGTGAATACAAATTTTATATTTATGGTATTCTAATTGTAATATATGAAATTCTAAAAATATAAAATTCTTACATATATAAAAATTTTATATTTTAAAGGATCACAAATCTATAAATTACGTTTTTTAAAATATGTACTTTTTTCGAAAATATAAAATTTTATGAACTAAAAGCTCCCTTAATGGTTAGCAGCTAAGATTGCAACCATAACTTTCTCCAAAAATTTTGGGGTTCAGGAGGATGTGTGGAAGTTTATGGGGAGATTTTAAGGAATGGAACCATTGCGGCCGTGAAATTTTGGAAGAACTTTTACTATTCGATATTGTTCTTCTATATAAATTTTGCTTTGAAAGGAAGCTGGGAGCAGTAGTTCACGAAAACTTGGCCAACGCCCAACGGCTGACTTGACAAGTCTTTTTCATCAGAACAAAGCCCCAAGACTTGAGAAACTACATGGAATATGTCTAGGACGCAAGACTCGGCAAGTTAGTCCCAATGATTGTTTTTAATTATTTTTTTTTTCGTTGTAACAAATACGTGATTTAACACTTAAATATAATAATAAAATTTTAAATCTAATTCAGGGTCCGGAGAAAATGAATTTTTGGTCTTCATTTTCTAAATTTCTTTTGTTTGAACATTCAAAACTTTTGGTCAACAAAAAAAATAAATTCTGATCAATCAGAAAATTGTATTATTTTTTAAGAAAGTAATTTTTCATTTTGAAAAATAGAATTCATTTTCCTTATTATTTAATACATCTATATGCAAGCCTAAGTTTTTTGCCTTCTCATCTTGTTACGCAATTATAATCACAAGTAGAATTTATTTTTATTTATTAAATATTTTCATGATAAATATTCTATTTTTATTTTTATAAAATCTATTTTTATTTATTAAAATTCAGTGCATATTTTTATGCAATGTTCTCCCTTTTTTCCTTGTGATAGATGCTTTATTATATAATATTTTACAATAATTAATTAAACTAACTATGTATATATATAAGATTTATTTTTTTAAAAATTATAAAATTATAATAATTTTGAAGTAAATAATTTTAATTTATTTTAAATGGAATTAGTTTTTCTTTGTGCATCAAATAATAGAAAATCAATTCATTTTTCAAAAATATATTTTTTTAAAAAAATATTTTTTAAAAATTTCATTTTTTCCTGAACCAAACAGACTCTCAGTTTTAGTATCTCACATCATAACCAAAGTTTATAAACAAATAATAGTTTTAATACTCTATGTGACACGTCAAATCTTATTAATTTAAGATAGTGACTAAATCACATGATATTAAAATTGAGTTACCTTACTATCTAGTATACTTGTATATTTAAATTTCAAAATTTAATCAAAATGGGTAGTTTTATTTACTCCTAAATGGTGTCAAAGAAAAAGTTTTTTCAATACACAGCTCCTTTTAAATTAATTTCCTAGAGAATATTCATATTTTTCGTATTTTCATAAATGGGTCAAATTGGAACTTGAAAGCATTGCAATTTCATGGGAAGTTACGAAGTACGACTTGACCTAAAAATATTTGCCGTGGGCAAAAACATTGCTTTGACGTGGTACGTGCCCCACTCAAAACTTATACTCCCTTTATTTTTTTTAAAGTATTATTTTAAATAAAAAATTTTATTTTTATTTATCTATTATTTCAGTAAATTAAGATTGTATTTACTACATTCTATCAAATATTAAGCCTATTATCTAATTAAATATTCAATAATTTTAGTTATCAATTAAATTTTAATAAAAATATATTAATAAATTATAATTTGTAATTTTAAAATTAAAATTATTTATTATATTTTTAATTCTTATTTATTGATTTAAGCAATACTTAAGAAAAGAAAGAGAATATATAGTATTTAATACGTTTTCTTGCTTCAGCTATGCCCGAAGGAAAGTGGAAATCTGATCTTTTCTGTTTGTATTCAAGAGGTTTTTATTTTATATGGTACTTTCTGGGTGGCGTCGTGCATGGCTCTGTTTGAAATCGAATATGGAGGAGAAAGCGAAGCAATAAATTCAATAATTATCATAACCGTCTTTCAAAAAAAATTGTTTAGTCACATTTTAAAGAATTTTCTGCAATTAATTACAAATAATAATTTCAATTATATTAAAAACTTCCCAAAAATTATGATCATAAAAAATAAATATTAAATTTTATATTTGCATTAAACTTTTTTTTCATTTCTTTCATCTTCATTATTCTTATTTTAACAATACATAAAAATACATTGACATCTTATAACTTTTAATGAAATTATATGGATTAATGTTCAAATTTAAAACTTTCATCAAGAATTGACGAGAAAAAATGACTTTAGAATTCAAATTATCAATGTAAGATATTCTATATATTTTATGATAAAAATATATTTAAATTAAATTCAAATAACTAAAATATAACGGATGAAAATATCAAATTTTAATATAAGTGTCATGATTTTTTAGTAATTTAAACTTAACCTAATTATATTTTTAATGACAAAATACTTAAATTATTATATATTATTTCATTTGAATCTATTATAATAATATTTTTTACAATTTTATTGAAGAGAAATTTAAATTTAAATATAATATTATTTTATATTTTAAGAAAAGTTTGAATAAATTTTGAAATTAATTGGAAGGTCCACGTAATATCATTTAAATCTAGAGAGGTCAGTTAATTTTTCTTTTAATAGCAATAACTAAACGGAGCTTTATATGTTGCTCAGGGTTGAGTTGAAGCATTTGGTGCTTGGAGTAAAAAAGTTTAATAAAATGATTATATATCTGTTGTTAAAGATGTAATGAATTTGCAATTAAATCCTTTGAAATTTTAAAATTATAAATTAAAACTTTTACTTGATAGGTTGAAAGAAGACATTCCGTATTACAATTCCGATTGTTCTTTCACGATTTTGCTAAAGTGATTTTGTTGTGTTTATCTGCGGCTTGTACTCTGCGAATTTTCTTGAATAAATGTCCACTTCATTAATCAAGAAAGAAAATTCTAAGGTTGCATGTTTATTGAAATATATCGTATATATCCAGAAATCTTCTGTAATTATGATTTTAGAAAATTTAATTTTTGAAAATATGATATTATTATATTTAATTCTTTTAAAAATATTTTTTAAAAGTTATAATATTATATTTAAATTAATTTATATTTTTTAATATATTGTGATGTTATAAAAAATGTCTCATCAAAAATTAAATTCTCAATGATGATAGATGGTCATTAGTTATAATTAATAGTGATTATCAATAATAAATAATAGTCGATAATAATTTTTAACATTGAATGGTTGCCAATGGAGATTATTGACATCAAGTAATGGTAGGGACAACCACACATAATAGGTGATGATTAGTGATAATTATTGGTAATAGATATAAATCAAGAAAGGTCACTATCGATAAATGATAATGATAGCAATTATTTGTGATGAATGTGTGGCTTGCGATAGTAATTAGCAATCAGTGATGGTCGATATTGATTATCAACTATGAGTAGTAATGATTATTACAAAAAATTAAGGGTATGTTTAGATATATTTTTATTTTTATATTTTTAAAAATTATTTTTTTATTCTAAAAAACTATTTCTGGATTAAAAGAAAACTAAGATTAGAGTAGTTGATATTGTAAATAAATAAATATTTTATTTGATTATAAAACTAATACTCATAATAAGAAAATAAGTTAAAAAATAATTAACAATTATTTTTATATTTTTATTTTTAAATTACATATTTAGAGAATAGTTTTTAAAAATTAATTTTGAAAATAAGTTAGTAAACAGGTTCTCCTGTTTTAAAAAATAATTTAAAAATAAAAAAATAAAAAATCATTTTCAAAAATAGAAAACAAAAAAATCTTAAATTTTTAGTAACAACTGCTTTCTAACAAGAGATATTCTTTTCACTAACGACAATGTTTTAATTACAATATTTCATGTTGTCACTGAACCATTAGCACTAGTGACAAAGTAAATTTATTGTCACAAAAATAATTTCTAGTGATAAATTTTGTTTTTCTTCATAATAAATATTACTAAAATACAAAGATGCAATGACAATAAATAATGTTGTTACAAATAAATTTCAATCACGAAAAAAATATTGTTTATCACCAAAAAAAATATTGTTTATCATATCAAAGTGATCTTTTTACACACACACACATCTTTTTACACACACACACATATATATTGATTATCCCAGATAGATTTTTTATGGGAGACGATCTTGTTGTTTCTGTAATTTCTTCAATGGGAAAGAAGCAGATTTGTACCCTGAAGAAAGTTGGATCAAAGTAGTTGCCTCGATTATTAATAGTTTGTTGTTTTACATTAAGGTATTTTTTATGCTACTTGATAATTAATTCTCTATTTTGTACTATTGAAAAAAATGTGAAGACCTATTAACTTTGTTATTGTGAATTGGACATCATTAGTACTATAATTTTGGCATAAATATTATTTTAAATGTTGTATCAAAATTATGTAAAATAATTTTTTTATATTATTAGCATTTGATAGACAGTAATATGCTTAAAATATTATGAACAATGCAAATTTATAAAATAAAAATTAAAATAAGTTTTTTTGACAAAAAATAGTGATAGTATTGATTGTCAAAAATATAATATTTTAGTGACAACACAAATATATTGATATTAAAAAAAAGTGTCAATGACAATACTAATTATCATAAATATTATGTTTTTAGTGATAACATAAAGATATCATCACTAAAAAGAGTTTTTATGATACAATAATCATCACTGAAGTCATTGATTAGTGATAACAATATCTTTTTATCAATAAGTGTCAATCTTATAATGATAAGAAAAATCATTATTAATATAATTTTTAATAACATCATAATTTAATTTTCACAATAAATACCAATTTTTAGTGACAACAAACCTTATCACAAAATAGAAGTTTTTTTTTGTGACAACCATTATTTGTTGTCACAAAAAATTTCAATAATGTAGTTTTTGGCTATAAAAAAATTTGTTGTCATTAAAACAACAAATTGCATTTTGTTAAGAGTGGACAACTGTCGGCAATGGGTCATGGAAGGTAGTGGTTAAAGCAATGGTTAACCAATACAGATGATGATGAAATAATGTATTAATAGTAATAATTTCAAAAGGAAGAGTGGACAAAAATAGCCTATTTATTACTAAAATATTTTCATATTATGAGAATGCATGATATATTTATTTTTATAGAAATATTTTAGAGGAATATTGAGTTAAAAATGTTCATGAGAATATTCACATATTCTTGAATATTTTTAAGTTAAACTAAATAAGAAAATCCTATATTCCCTTAAAACATTATTGAGAATGTGAAAAAAATTGTTAGGAATGTGAAAAAAAAAAAATCTACAAACCAAACACTCTCTAATAGAAACAATATATATGGAAACTGCATTGTATGACATCAACTAGCTTTAAATTACAACATAATATAGTTTAGTCATAAATTCATTCTATGTGAGAAGTATATGTAGTATTGTATTTGATGGTTAGAAGGAGAAGAGAGTTGAAAAGAATGGAAATAAAAAGAAGAGAAGAGAATAAATAGTCAAGACATGACTTTTTCTCCTATTGTTTGGATATTTGAAAAACTGGTTAAATTGGAAGAACACAAAACAGTGGGCAATTGGAAGTTTAGGAAGATTTTGGGGCTAAAATACCAAATTACGCAAATTTTTAAAACAATTTACCGTTTTACGGCGGGTTGGAAACATATTACCAGAATACGCAGGGCGCCATTCAAATTGGCGCCCCTGGAGGTAAAGTGGCGCCCTCCCCCTTGGAGGCGCCATTTGAGGTGGCGCCCTCCAGGAGGGAGGTGCCATTTGAGGTGGCGCCCTCCAGGAGGGAGGCGCCATTTTGACTGGCGCCCTCCGTAGGGCGCCTTTAAATTTAAATTTCAAAATTCAAAGGGAGGCGCCATTTCATCAGGCGCCTCCCCCCTATTTATACCCATCCGCCCTCCTCCAAACCCTGCTTCATTTTATCGCAGCAGCAGCCTCCCTCCTCCTCCAAACCCTCGGTCACATTTTCGCAGCAGCCTCCTCTCTCAAACCCTCAGAAGCCATTTTGCAGGTCTGCTTTTCTTTTTCATTCATCAGTCATCATCCATTCTTATTTTTGTACATTGCATTCAGAATCATTTTTTGCTTTGGAGCAAATCTGATCCCAGTCAACTCTCATTTGGTTAGTATATTTGTAATTTTTATTATTATATCATATATTTTTTTAGATTAATTATTATAATTTATGATTTGAAGTGATGATTAAAGAGTTAGGAATAGATTTCTGTTATAATTTATAAATTTTATTTATTTAAGTTTTAATATTTTTTGTATTTATATTATAATATTTATTTTATGTTAATATTATGATTTATAATATGAAATGGTGATCTTGGATTTAGAAAAGATTTATATAAATTTATATGATATGTGATAGTTTATATTTTTTATTGATTGATATTTTTATATAATTTCTGTATGTATATTATAATTTATATTTCATGTTGGTTATTATGATTTACGATGGGAAATAATGATCTACGATTTAGAAAAAAATTATATAAATATATATGATTTGTGATAATTTATAATTTTTATATAAATATATGTAATCTATGATAATTTTTGTCATAATTTATAAATTTTATTTGCTTAAATTTTGATAATTTTTGTATTTATATTATAATATTTATTTAATATTAATTATTATGATATATGATGTGAAGTGGTGATCTAGGTTTTAGAAAAAATTTATACAAATTTATATGATATGTGTTAGTTTATGTTTTTCACTGGATAATATTTTTATAATTTTTGTATGTATATTATAATTTATATTTCATGTTGATTATTATGATTTATGATGGGAAACGATGGTCTAGGATTTAGGAAAAAATTTTATAAATATATGTGATCTGTGATAGTTTGTGATTTTTATTGGTTAGTGTTTGTAGATTTTTTACATTTATATTATAATTTTTAATTTATTTTGATTATTATGGCTTATAATGTGAAGTGATGATCTAGGATTTAGAAAATATTGAAAGTTTAACATATTATATTTATTAGAAAACTAACATGTTATTGATAATATTTTTTTTACAATCATTAATTATATTTTATACTTTATGATAATATCTTAAGTTTTTATTAATGATACTTTTTAAATAGTATATTTTAAGTTTAAAATACATCAACTTAAAGTTCTCGGAGGGTTTACAGTCCGTACATAATTTATTTTTCATTTCATGTACCTTGCAGATGATTTTCCTTTTTATTTCTTCAATGATTGTATTAAAAGTTGAAATAGAAAATATTGAATAATATTAATTTTATATAATATCATATTTTTTATGCGTCAAGTTATTTTTAATGATCAAATATGTTTTTTTTTAGGAATTCATGTTATGGAAAACGCTGACTGAAATAACTAATTATATATTTTAGTTTCAATGAGATGAGTTAGGAATAAAAATTAGGTATTTTTTAACATTCATTAATATTTTATTGATATAAAAATTCGAACAATATATTTTAAATTGAATATACATCAATAAAATACTTTATATAATATTATTTTTCCCTTTAATATATTATCCTACAAAATAAATTTATTTTAGCGTGATTGTTGCATAATTTTATAATTGATACAATAACATCTAATAACTTTTACTTATAGATTGAAATTATTAAATTATCTAACAAATTTTTCTTTCATGCAGAGGTTTTTTTCTGTTTGCTTCTCCAAATACTCACCGGTTAGTATTTTTAGGAATTTTATGCTTATACTATAATGTTTATATAGTCATAGTGAAGATATTTTTTATTTCGGTAGAGATATTTATTTAGAATATTATGATATTAATAATATAAAATTATTTATTTTATTTTGTTTGTTATGATTTATTATCTGAAATTATGATTTAAGATGTGAAGTTATGATTTATGAAAATGTCGTAGGACTTTATATGTAATGTGATAGGTGTGCTATTAAAATAATAACAAACGAGATAAAGAAGGATGTCGTAATATAAGTCTTACGACCTAGGGGAAAGCCATATTAAGAGAACTGGATCATGTGAGATCTTAATGTATCATAAGAGAGGTACTAAAAAAGCTCCTGGGAAATGTGAATGTAACCAAAAGCCTTGAAAAAGTAGGATACTGTTATTACAAATTTAGATTTTTTTGCATTTAAATAGTAGATATTGTAGATGGAAGAGTAGTAAACGTACCCGAAAAAAATATAGGTATCCTTGATTTATTTATGAAGAACTAAGATATATATGGAGGTAACAAATAATAATGTGTACATACTTTTGGTTGCTATTTCGTAGTAGGTGGGAACGGAGAAAAAAAGTCGTAAAAGTGGACAAATAGTGTATTTGATTGGCTAACTAATTTAATTAGTATAATTTGTGTAAAATCACTAAGAAAAATGATGATTGAAAGAGATAAACAAAACCATAGGTAAAATTATATAGTCAAATTTTATATTAGTTTAGGAAAAAAAATAACCTTAGATTGGTCGAAGAAAATAATCCTGTTATTTCATAGAATTAATAGAATACCTTGCAAAATAGTAATACACCGCGTTCATTTTTAATTATAGTATTAAATACTAGTATACTTATTTATGAGAAC
Source organism: Sindora glabra (assembly GCA_020226215.1). NCBI lineage: Eukaryota > Viridiplantae > Streptophyta > Magnoliopsida > Fabales > Fabaceae > Sindora > Sindora glabra. The sequence continues at coordinate 62,442,240 of CM035231.1, forward strand.
AAAATTTGTATATGAGACTACTTCTCCATGTGGGGGTGCAGCGAGTATTGTGCAGCTAAGAGTAAGAAGATGAAGAAAAGTTTAATTGCGGTTATATATTCAAATGGTACAATTGTTGAGGGGGATGCGGGGATAATGTACGATGGACCTCCCCCAAAGGCATTGAAATTACGAGGTTGCAACAGTATGGATGCTTTACGGGCGAGAATTCATGCTCGACTGAAGCTTCACGAAGATCAAGTTGTGGGGAAGATTGTTTACAGGTTTCCACAACATCAAACAGAGGCTCAGTACATGGCATACGAATTGGATGACGATGAAGACTTGGTATGCGCGATAGCAAGCTACGAACAACATCCGACGATGACAGCCGTAGAATTGTACGTGGACGTGATCACATCCGAGTTGCGCACTGCCAGCCTTCGTTTTGATGAAAGAGTTCCAAGAACTGCACCGCCCGTGGATCCAGCAGTTTATGTTAGCACTGGTTGTTCGATGGTGGGGGAAGGCCGTCCTTACACAGATGAATTTGAGTTCCACATTTCTGATAGTCATACTCCTGCGCTGGACTCATCTGTTGCAGGTGTTACCCCGGTAAATGCACCCCAAACCTTGGTAGGTTCATCCCGTGCCTTGCCGGTCGTACAAGAAGAATCTATCGATCCCGTATTGCTGGATGCCCACCTAGAGTCTGGTTTCGAAGACGATGAGGTATCCTGCAGTAGCAGTGACGATCATGACACAAATGACGATGAACGTGCGGCAACAAATGCAGACAATGTACCAACACGGTGTGTGAGGGGTGGTAATGCTGCACAAACATCGTATGGTGTCCCCCAGGCTGCTGTCTTCTCTGACATTGATTGGGATACGATACGGAAGCCAAATGAATTTCTGAAAATCATGAAGCCAACCTATGATTACGACATGGAGGACTTGGAGGTTAGGCAAGAGTTCGATTGCAAGGAGGCTTTAATCGCTGCAACCAAGCATTACCACATCAGAAGGCACCACAATTATTACGTGGAGGAGTCGGATACCAGAAGATTATCATTGAAGTGTGATAAATTTGGGGACCAATGCAATTTCCACCTCAGAGCGGTGAAACTGAAGAATTGTAACACTTGGACCATAACTAGATTTTCAGGGCCCCACACATGTGTTAATGCTAGATTGACACAGGACCACAAGTCTCTGGATTTCGAGTATATCAGTTCCCTGATCCTGGAGATGATTAAAATGAAGCAAGACGTTCCCATCTCGCTTATACAAGAGAGGGTGGAAGGCATGTACGGATACAAGATTTTCTACAGAAAAGCATGGAAGGCGAAACAAAAGGCAATTGTGAAGGTGCACGGTGATTGGGACAAATCGTATGAAGTGCTCCCCAAATGGTTGGACATTTTAGGCTACTGTGACCAGGCGCTGTTCAAGTTGGAGTCCCACGAATTTGTCACAGCTGATAACCGTGTCGATCCGCAGAAACATGTTTTCAACCGAGTTTTCTGGACATTCAAGCTATGCATTGCAGCGTTTCCTTACTGCAAGCAATTCATACAAGTTGATGGCACGCATCTATATGGCAAGTTCAGGGGCGTGCTACTGATTGCTGCGACTCATGACAGTAACAAATGCCCCGTTCCTCTTGCCTTTGCCATTGTTGACAAGGAGAACTATGAGAATTGGAGTTGGTTTTTGGCATTACTGCGGGTCAATGTCACGAACAAGCAAGGAATATGCTTGATATCAGATCGACACCGAGCTATAAAGGATGCTGTAGCCACCGAAGGCCTGGGATGGCAGCCTCCTTATACTTATCACCGGTATTGTATCAGACACATTGCCAGCAACGTTCGCAAGAAGTGCAGGGATGACAGTGTGAGGAAAGCTGTCCTCAAGATTGGTATGTGTTAATGCAGGCATTTCTTTATTGAGCGTTTCATTTATAAATTTGTGCACCCAGTTGTTCATTTTAGTTAACCTATTTGTCTCCTTCTATTCAGCGTACGAGCCCAATTGGGGAAAGGCCATGGAGAGATTGGACAATCTTAGCAAAGTCAATGAGGAGATCCATAAGAAGTTGACCGGTATTCCGAACGAGAAGTGGATGCTTGCTTATGACGAAGGCAGAAGATATGGTCATATGACGACTAACATTGTAGAGTGCATCAATGGCCTCTTCAAAGGATTAAGGAAGCTGCCAATCACAGGCCTTGTCCAACAAACATATTATAGATGCGTCAAGTACTTTGTGGAAAGGGCAAAAGAAGCGCACGCTGACCTACAACAAGGACACAGATACGCAAGCAGATTCAGACAGGAGCTTGCGACTATCCAGTCACCTGCGACTTCTTACCACGTTCGTGCTTACAATAGAGAAGGGACTAGGTTTGAGGTGGTGGAGGGCCCTGATATGGCTAGTGGCTCATGTGGAAAGGTCGTCCAGGTGTTATTAGACAAAGGGCAATGTGAATGTGGACAATTCCAAGCATATAGGTATCCCTGCGCTCACATTATTGCTACTTGTGCCTCAATCAACATATCGTGGGAACCATATGTCGATGCTGTATACAGGCTTGACACGCTGCTCAATTGTTACAAATCTGAGTGGTGGCCTATTGGGGATTGGTCGCAGTGGAATAACCTACCACCATTCCCTGTCCTAGTTCCAAATTATGGAAGATTACGTGCAAGGGGACGACCAAAGGCGACCAGAATCAGAAATGAGATGGATTGGCCTCAGGAGAGTGGTGTAAAGCAAAAATGTAGTCATTGTAAGATGGAAGGACATAATCGTAGGCGTTGCCCACTGCTTCATGGGGACGAAGGCCTTTCTACACCGTGATTTTTACTATTTACTTTCGCATGTATGCTTTAAAGTATGTTAACCAATGTCATAAGTGTAGCGGTTGCACACTATATTTTATTTTTTACGGTTGTAAATTTGCACATCATTATGTATATAAGGGTTACCCCATTACTGGTAATGTGAAATTTTTTATCACCTGTCATTTTATGATATTATTTATATATATTGCACCTTAAATTTAAGACAGTTTATGATATTATTTTTTAATACCTTAAGGTTGTGCTTAAATTGGACAACACCTTTAAGCTTGTGTGTGTTTAAATTTCATTCTTATGCAATGCTTGTCGTGGCAGATGGCATCCACATCCCGACGCGTTGATCCTAGGCCACGCGATCCTTCTCTGCTGACCGCTCAGGCCTCACACATATCCCAGTCGGTTTGGACAGGCCATGTATGGAAATAGCTACACCTTAATTAACCGGAGTATTTACTGTTTCTGAATTGTCAGACGTTATAGTTGGTGTTGTTTTTTCTTTTGCAGCCTGACCGTGTGCTTAGGATTCGCCGAGCTCATCACTACCATCACCAGCCGCCGCCGGAGATGATTGTCCCCTTTCTGCGAGAGGCAGGCTTTTATGGCTTGGCGATGTGTGAGTTTGTGTCGATCGACCATCAGTTGATCAGTGCTCTTGTGGAGAGGTGGCGGCCGGAGACGCACACCTTTCACATGCCGCAGGGAGAGACGACTATTACCCTGCAGGATGTTACCTTTCAGCTCGGCCTACCCATTGACGGTCGAGTAGTGACGGGGCCCACCGTGTGGGGGTGGGGAGGCCTGATAGAGGAGTACTTGGGACTCCAGTTACCGGTGGATGAGAATGTCATCCGAGGGGGGCGACTGAGGATGAGTTGGTTGGAGAGGCATTTCACTCATCTTCCAGATGATGCGGATGAGGTGACAGTGCAGAGATTCGCCCGAGCTTACATTTTACGACTCATTGGTGGGACGTTATTTCCGGACCATTCCGGCACATACGTCCACCTCATGCACTTACCCTTGATCGCACACCTACACGAGGCTGGGACGTACAGTTGGGGGTCAGCTTGCCTGGCATACCTGTACAGAGAGCTCTGCAAGGCCACCGCACCGGATTACAGAGAGATAGGAGGTTGTTGCCTACTACTGCAGCTCTGGGCTTGGGATAGATTTCCCACTATCGCTCCCGCGATAGCTATTTCAGACATACCAGAGGGGGATGCAGGGATTGGCCCCTTAGCGCGCAGGTTAGAAAATATTTCAACTTTCACTTATAATTAAGTTTGCTACGCAGTTGCCTAACTTTGTTATTAAACCTGGCAGGTGGCACTATCAGAAGACGTTCCAGGATAGTCCGGCACACAGCCTACCCCATTACAAATACGTGCTGGACCGGCTTCGACTTGACCAGGTACGCAGGGGGGTTTTACAATCATTAATTTCAAGGCTTTGTCCAATCCACAATCGTATTTAAATCACATGATAAAATTGTAACTTCAGATCGTCTGGATCCCGTACACTGAGGAGGTCATCGCATCACTGCCTCAGTACTGCTTTGACGGGAGCGACACCTGGACAGCAGTGGTGCCGCTCATTCACTTCCAGATTGTCGAGTGGCACCAGCCTGATAGGGTTTTGCGGCAGTTTGGACTTTGCCAGGCCATTCCAGAGCCACCGAAGCAGGTGGCGGAGGTCCACTGCCTTCACTTGTCCGGTCGGCATGACGAGGAGTGGCACATCCGCCATCAGCCGTATATTGCACTCTGGGATATCTGGCGAGACTTGTGCGTTACCGCCGAGCCGACGACACGCCTAGTTCTGGGACCACGTTCCGATTACATGACATGGTACAGACGGGTTACCAGATAGTGTATTACACCTGTCGGGGGAGCGCTTGACCTTGTGGTAATTTTGCGTGCTAGTTTTTTGTATATGATTTTCTTTAAATCCATTAGTATTATAACTAACTTTAATATCAAAAATATGCGCAGGTAGATGAGGTTTCTTCACTACAGGACTTCACTACCCCTGAGGGGCAGACTATGTTCACCTTCGATGCGCTTAGGTCAGCGACGGAGTCCATCCTTCATGCGATTCAGCAGGTTGATCATGTCATCATTGACTCACATGCGGAGCCAGCTCCCCAGGCCCATCACATCCCAGACCCTCCGGAGGGTGACCATGATTAGCCTCGCTCTCGCCGACGACGTCGCACTGCTCCACGGCATACGTCGCAGGCTGATGTTCCGTCCGCTTCGACAGTGCAGCAGATTCCACCTTCGACTGCCCAGGAGACCATGACGATGATGCCTGATCTTACTGCTCCATCTCATTTGCACCCTACTGCACCTGATGATCCTTCATCCTCCACCACGTTCCCGGCCGTACTGTTTAGGCCGTCGTCACCCCAGATGTACCAGCTCCTTCCTGGTGTTCCATCCTCATTCCAGGCATTTCCACATGCACCAGGAGTTTCATCTGCATTCTATGCCTTTCCTTCTGATGATGCTGGTCCAGCGCAGCCATATCGTCCTGTATTTGATTGGCATACTCAGGATCAGGGATTAGCGCATGGTGGCATGATGACAGACCACTCAGAGCTTGTAGATAGCGGTAGAGGTGGAGGCAGGGCGGGAGCCAGGGGTAGAGGCAGAGCAGACACAGACACCGGGGATGTGACTCCCGAGCCTGCGCAGAGGGTTAGTAGATGCGGCCGCCACATTACCGATCCTGGATGTGGGACTGGACATCACTTGCGTAGACATTAGCTTTCTTTTCTATCTCGTTTATATATTTGTATATTTGTGTACATTTATCTTACTACTTTATTGCCACACATCAACATTTAGGATGACTTTACTACTTTATTGCCAGACACCAACATTTAGGATGACTTTACTACTTTATTGTCAAACGTCAACATTTAGGATGCTTCTAATTACTACCACTTTTTTAATTGTTTGCGCAGGAATAATTACAAATAACAATAAATCACGAAGATCATTGCAATATTTAATTTTATTTAAAAAATAATGATAAGGACATCTTCCACATATAATAACTAATATTATTAATTATCATATTTTCACAACTATTATAAATATCTACTTAGTTAAAATACCAAAATACGTTTACTTCATAAACTATTTTTTGTTTTACCGCAATTTTGAAACTATTTACCAAAATACGCATGGCGCGAGCTGAAGACGCCTTCTAACATGGCGCCTTCGCTGTAGCAAATTTCGCTGGGGAGGCGCTATTTCACCTGGCGCCTACCCAGCAAACTTAGGTTTACAACTTATGGGGCTGGGAGGCGCCAAGTGAAATGGCGCCTCCACAGTCCCATTTTATAAATTAATTAAGTTTAATAAAATTATATATTTATTTATATAATTTTAATTTTATTATAATTATATCTTAATTTTTACGACTAATATAGATAAATAATATCATAAAATGTAATTAATTAAATTTTAAAAATTATAATTTCGTTCTAATTATGGTAAAATTAAAATTATATAAATAAATATATAAATTTATAAAACTTAAATAATTTATAAAATGGGGCTGTGGAGGCGCCATGTCACTTGGCGCCTCCCAGCCCCCTAAGTTATAAAAAAAAGTTTGTTGGGTAGGTGCCAGATGAAATAGCGCCTCCCAGCCCGCGCAGTGAAATTCGCTGTAGCGAATGCGACATATTGAAAGGCGCCTTCAACGGCGCCCTGCGTAATTTGGTAAATAGTTTCAAAACTACGGTGAAGCGCAAAATAATTTATGAAATAAACGTATTAGCCTATTTTAACCTATCTATTCTTTTTTTATTTATCGTGTGCAAGTAAATAAATAATATTAATTATCATACTTTCACAAAAATTCATGTCTCTAGGGTGTACAGTCAACACAGTCACCGCCTAATTAATTTAGAAACGAGGAACGAGGGTGCCATGGGCCAAAAGTGCCATATCGCCTGTCGTTCCTTCCCTTCAGCGCGAACGATGCCATTTCGTCTAGCGTACCTCTACACGTCATTTGGCGTCTCTCCATCGCTGTTCGTATCTTCTGTGCTTATTTCGATAAAATGTTTCGAGCGAACGATGAAACGAATAATAATTTCTTAAAAAATAATTAATCGGTACTTTTTACTCTCATTGCCAAAATATTTTATCATTCTGATGAAATAAAAAATATCTAATTCATGTTATAATTCCGATTTAATTACAAAATGAAAAGATTATTGAAACGAAATAATCAAATTTTTTTCAATTTTTAGCTATCTTCAACCTCGCCAGTTTGCATTCATTCTGTCACAAAATAAACAAAATTTTATTCAAATAAATAAAAATGGACAAGCATATTATTGGAATAAATATAAAATAAGAAAAATATATTTATTACATTATATTTCTTTTCATTTTTAGCTATCTTCAACTTTGTATATAAAGAATATTTTATTATACTCAATAAATTTACTTATGTGTAATAACATATTAAATAATGACTTGTAATAATATAATTCTAAGCGTTAGAAGTTTATAATTTCAAAAATTGATAAAAATTAACTGTCATTACGTAAAATTTTGAGAGACATTAATATTTAATTATTTACTAAATATTTATTATTTTTATTCATTATATTATTATCATTAACTACTTTCTTATTTAATTCCTATAATAAATTTATGTATTAGATATCAAAGTGGAGTTAACATATTTTTATATGACATCAAATATAATTATAAAATAAGTAATTTATTTTCAGTTACAATTATATATTATTTATTTTTATAATTTTTATTTTCAAATTATATCAACATTAATTAACTTCAAAAGGAAAAAAATGGAAAAATTTGAGCGAGGGCGCCACCTTGAATGGCGCCCTCAGAGCACCAAAGGCGCCATCCTGGATGGCGCCTCCGCCCATGAGGCGCCACACCAAATGGCGCCTCCCGCCACTGTGCGCAATCCGGTAATATGTTTCGAAAAAATAGTAAATCGGTAATAAGTTTTGTAAAAAACATTATTTTGGTATTTTAGCCAGATTTTAGAGGATTAGTAACAAACATTCAAACTTTACCTCTCCTTAATTAATCAAAATTTTGAAACAAAAATAATATTATAGCTTAATCTTTCTATCTCTCTCCTTCCTCTATTAGAAGTGTCAAAATGGGTCAAGTTTATTGAGTCAATTTGGGATTGGTACAATTTTATGTAATCTAGGATTGAGATTATTATTAAAAATGATAATAGTGGCTTGATTTGATAATGTATTAGGACTAGTTAACTTGACCTTATATAAAATTGACATTTGTAAGTATTAACCTATCAAGTTATTGAATTAATCTATTAGGCTAGTAATATATAATAAATAATATAAAATTAATTAATTAGAATGTGTAAGTACGTACGTATGTATATATATCTACGTATGTATATAAATATTAAAATTATGATTTTAATATATTCAAAATTATATATCAATGTAAAGTTATATATATTAATGTAATATTGAATAACTTTTAATGTTAAAATTAAATTTTTGTAAAAATATATTTATTTGAATATTAAATTTATCTTATATCTTAAAAATATATGATAACTTCTTAGGTACAATTGATAATTTTCCTTTAATGATCAACAATCAGGTTAGTTCTTACTTTTTTATATCTATTATAGTTGATATACCAAATTTTGGTATTTTAAAATGATGAAAAGTATAAAGAACAAATTATCTTGTACTTTCTCTTATAAATCATAATACACTAGCCCTTCCAATATTCTCAATAGTATTAAAAAGTACATTCTCTCTTGACAATCAAATTTTGGATGACAAATATCTATTAATATTGAATTACGAGAACTTAGATATAATCATTTATTTAAAGGGATTAGTATGATGTTGAAGCAAAATAATTTGAGAAAAGATGAATTATCATATGGTAAATGAGGTGAAAATTGAAAATAGTAATACATTCAAATATTGTTAAGATAGTTAATAAAGCATTCATATCCATTTTATATACAAATAGTGAAATTTTATTAGGATATATCTCGTAATTTTTACCTCTATAATTGGAGGTTTTCCACATAAGATTAATGTATATTAATTTATTTTTTTACAATTTTAATACTAATATCGGCCCTATTCAAGATTAATACTAATAATAAAAAAAAAGATAATATTAAGAGGAGTTTCACTTCTTAAAAAATTAAGCATTTTATTGTCGTATTGTTTCTTCTTCTTTTGAATGTCAAAACAAAAGAATTAAAATTAAAAATATAAATCTCAATGCAATGCAATCTAACTATAGAAATATTCAACTTTTTAAAAGATAAAATTTCTCATAATATTATCTTAATAAAAATTTATATTTCTGTCAACACTATACTAAATTTTTTAAAAATAATTTCAACATTTTATATTAATGTTACAATTTATATATTTAAAAAGATTCAAACAAAGTTTTTTTAATGCTATTAAATGTTCATAACGTGATTATCTAGAAAATGACCTCTTTATAAATTGTTTTTTTATAGTTATTGTTTCTTAAATATAATTTTATTTAACAAAAGATAAATTTTATCTGAAATAATAATAATGATACATTTTAATTAATTACTATTTATATAAAATTAATATTTAAAATATATCGAGTTTTACAAGCTACGTGGTACCGCTGGGTGAATATCGACGCGGAACTAAATCACGTGATATTGAAAGTAGTTGTGTTCTCTTACTATTTACTTGTACACTTGCATAACCAAATTTCAAAATTTAATCAAAACGGGACTTGCTTCCAACGTATGGTCAAAATGAGTAGTTTTATGTACTCCATAACGCTGTCAAAGAATTATATTTTCAACACAAAGTTTCTTTTAAATTAATTTCTTAGACAATGTTTAAATTTTTCGTATTTTCATAAGGGAGGCAAATTGAAACTTGAAAGCATTGCAATTTCATGGTAAGTTACAAAGCCTGAGAAAAAATCTGCCGTGGGCGAGGATATTGCTCCGACGTGGCACATGCCTTTCCTGGAACTTATATGTGGTCTGTAATCACAAACTTGTCTGTCTCAAGTACTGTTACAAGTTACATGCGTACAAGTCACGTTTTCTTGCTTCAGCTACAACCTTATTAAATTTGAAAAAAAAAAGTCGTTACCTCAAAAAATATGTCGGTAAAAAATCATTGTTTATAGATGCATTATTTTTTTTCAGGAATAAATTAACAAATTATTAATTCTAGCACTCCACTTAATTTTGGGGCATATTGTTACTTATGCAAATTATTGTATAGCTCCATTTTGGGGCAAGCAAATTTCTTCCAATAACATTAGTAATGTAGAATTACAAATACGAGAAATACGTAGTCACTACATATCTGGAATCACAAGTTGAGAAAGAGATGATTGAATATTTGATGGGTAGGACTCACCCTGTTCATTTAGTTCAAGAGACACGGACCTTTTCAACTGAAAAATCAAGTTTTAAAATGAAAGTAATTGGATCCGGATCCAACATTTTTGATGCCACTTCTATCATGAAAAAATAGGAGATTGAAATAGCTTCTTGCTAAAGGCAAAATAAATTGTTTAATATCTTTCTTTTTGCTAAAGTGATTTTGTTGTGTCTCTTCGTGCGGCTTTTGCCGTCTGAATTTTCTTGAATAGATGTCCACTTCATCAATCTAGAAGAAAGAAGGAAAATTCAATAAAAAAGCAGTAAATGGAAACTGCGCCGTATGGCATCAACTACCTCCTATTTACTGCATAATACAGTTCAGTCATGGCTTTATTTTATAAGAAGATCAATATGTTACACATGATATTTATAGTGTGTTGGAGAATTAGGAGGAAAAAGAAAAGAAATATAATAAAAAATGAGGAAAATGGATGATTAAGTTATGATTATTTCTATTATTGTTTGAATGTTTGAAAAATCTTTTCAAATTAGAGAAACATATAATAACAGTTAGTTATTAGAGGTTTTAAAATATTTTGAAAAATTAGTTTTACTCCTTAATTAAAATTTCAAATAAAAAAATTATACCATAACATTTCTATCCCTTTTCTTTCCTCGCATTTTCCCTATGGAAACATAGGATTAATTAGTAGTCAGCACAGCTAAAATTGCAACTATCAATTTCTCAGAAATTTTGGAGTTCAGGAAGATGCGTAGAAGTTTAGAGAGGGAGATTTCAAGGAATGGAACCACTGCAGCCGTGAATTTTTAACACTATTCAATATTGTTCTTCTACATAAATTCTGCTTTGAAAGGAAGCTGGGAGCACTAGCATACAAGAACATGGTCAACGGCTGGCTTGATAAGTCTGTTTCATTAGAACAAAGCCCTTAGAATTCCGAAACTTCATCGAATATAGTTGGGGGATTTTCATTTCGAGCTCCCCCGGGGGGGGGGGGGTTTCCATTCACACAAGCGTGCATATAATTGTGCCAAGTGTCCCATGCTGTAAATATATATTTTTTAATCAATCAATTGCTTTATTTTAATTACTTTTAATTAATTATTTGGTTATTCATTTTGCCACTCACCCACGATTTAATTTTCCTTTTTTAAATAATTAATATTTATCAAATAATATTTATCGTTTTGATTTTTTGAAACTAATTTGTTTTCGGTACGTTATTTTTCTTTTAAAGTTCATTACATACAAAAATTTGCTATATGCAAAGGTTTTTAAGAAAGATTTGTAGTTTTGATAAATTATAAAAAATTAACTTTCTCCAAAGTTTATCAATTATACAAACTGAAATTTCAGAAGATTTTATTATCATTGTGGAAAAAATATTTAGTACTATGTTAATACTAAAAATTCAGTGCTACTCTTCTATAAATTTTGGAAAATATATTAATTTTTCTAAAAAAATTAACTGCAAGATGCATTTTAATGTATTTTAAATAATAGGAATCAAATTTGACTTACTACCGACGTACGGTCAAAATAGGTAGTTTTACGTACTCCATAACGGTGTCAAAGATATTCGCAATATAAAATTGCTAAAAATCTATTTTGATGATTGTATTTTAATCAATTTTATTTTTATTAAAAATTTATATCAATTTAAAATTTAAAATTTTTAAATTTTTACAATAATTTAATATTCTATTTTACGTACAAAAAATAAAATTAAAAAATTTTAATCTTAAAAAATTGATATAAAATTTTAATTAAAACTAAAATTAATAAAAATTTAATTTTATATGAGAAAAATAAATTTTTAGTCTTCTTCTAAATCAATTTCTTAGATAATGTTCAAATTTTTCGTATTTTCGTGATGAGGCAAATTGGAACTTGAAACCAGTGCAATTTCCTGGCAGGGTACAAAGCAGGACTTGACCTAAAAATATCTATTGCTTTGACGTGGCACATGCCCTACTTGAAACTTACGTGTGGTCTATAATCACAACTTGCCTCCATCAAGTGTTGCCCACAGAACACGTTACTTGCGCACAAGTCACGTTTTTTTGGCTTCAGCCATGACCAAGAGAAAGTGGAAATTTAGGGTGCCCCTTTTTTTACTATTTTTAAAAGTAATTTTTTTAGTTTTAAAAATAAAAAATTTAATTTGGTAAATTATTTTTAAAATTTGTAATTTTAAATGTATAATATAAAAGTAAAAAATAAAAATAAATTTTAATTTTTTCAAATTTATTTTTCTATTCTGAGTGTTATTATTATAATTAAATAAATTATTTTTTAATTTATCTAAACACCTTTTATTCTTCTTCAAATTTGAGAATAATTTTTAAAAAACTGAAAACACATTAAATGACTCCGAACCTCTTTTCTTTGTGTTCAAGAGGTTTTAATTTTACATGCTACTTTCTGGGTGGCTTTGAAATGAATATGGAGAAGAGACTAAATTCAATAATTATTTTAAGCGTCTTTCAAAAATCATGATTATAAAAAAAATATTAAAATTTATATCCATGTCAACCTTACTCTTCTTTTCTTTTATCTCCATTATTCTTATTTTAAGGATACAGAAAAATGCATTAATGTCCTATGAATTTTAATGAAATTCCATAGACATTTTTTTTATTTTCAAAACTTATTCAAACATCCTTTAAAACATAAAAATAATGTTATATTTAAAATTAAATTTGAATTTTTCATCAAAAAATAATAAGGAAAAATTACTATACAGTTTAAATTATCAATATAAGATATTTTAAATATTTTTTGATAAAAATATATTTAGATTAAGTTGAAATAGTTAAAATATTACTAATGAAAATATCAAATTTTAATGTAAGTGTCATGATATTTTAGCCATTTGAACTTAACCAAAATATATCTTTAATGAAAAAAATATTTATATTATCATATATTATTTAATTTAAATATATTATGATCATTTTAGATTAAGTTAAATAATTAATTTAAATATTTTGTGATAAAAATATATTTATATTAAGTTTAAATAGTTAAAATATTACTAATGAAAATATCAAATTTTAATGTAAGTATCATGATATTTTAGCCATTTGAACTTAACCAAAATATAGCTTTAATGAAAAAATATTTAGATTATCATATATTATTTAATTTAAATATATTATGATAATTTTTTTTATCATTTTATAAAAAAAAGTTCAAAATATACTATTTTATATTTTATAAGAGATGAAATTAATTGGGAGGTCTACCTAACATTATTTAATTAGGAAAAATCAATTTATTTTTCTCTTTAACAATAATAACTAAACCGCTTACTCTTTTCCTTACTCCATTGCCTTTTTTAATAATTTAATACTAAAAAATTAATTTTTTTTATATAATCTAAATAAGAATAGATTTTATTTTGTACAATGAATTTAATACTAAAAAAATAATTTTTTTATATACAATCTAAATAAGAATAGATTTTATTTTGTAAAATGTTAGATGTAGATTAAGATACACCATGTTCATGTTATTGTGTACTAGTAAACATGTTTGCAAGACTGCAACTGAAAACTAGAGATGCAGATGTAAAGTAAAACTACGTTATTGTCTATATCCAATTTTGCATACAAATATGACCCTCATTCATGTTTTGCTCACTATCATTGTACTTCTCAGTTCCTACCCACGGATTAATGTCTAGCTCTAATGACTTACTTTCAGTTAGTAATGTAATCACTGTTGTCATCATTATAGGTATGATTTAAAGCTGTGATTTATATTTATATTCTTCTTCTTAGTTTTTGCTATGTCTTTTTGCCAATTTTGTCAAAAGATTTCTGATTCAAAACATTGTGTATTGCAGCTGCAGTTACTGCAACCATATGCAATATTTATCGATTGCAATATGTCAAAATAACACTTGCAGAAAGATTGACATGAGGTAAACTTATATTTATATGGTAGTTCAATTAATTTGTGGTTAGTTAAAGAAGACAGTACAAATTTACTTGATTTAGAGCTGGAGGCAAGTCACATCAAGCTTTTTAAACTTTGACAATTGTTCAATGGAAGCTTTTTTAATGAAAATAAATTTTCCAATCCCACCACATTCATCCTAATCAAGAGCACAGCATGGGAATTCTTGCCCTAGGACCTATTGAGGCATTGTTGTAACTCTTTCTAAGGATGATCAGGAGGTTGTTGAAATACAAATAAAGACAATTAATAATATCGCACAATAATATTAAGAAAACTTCAAAAAATATATAAAAACTTATTGATAAAGGGATGTTGATACCTTCAACTAATATTGAATGAAGACCATTAACCTTGTAATGAAGGCTTTATAGGCTTCATCCATTGGTCGGACCACATCTTTTGGCATTAATACCTTAACATTGCAGACCAAGGACTTGTCAAACACCACCTTAGCTTAATTGTTAAGTAATGGTTAATAGTATAGTTGACAGCTTACTAAAATCTAGTTGTCTATAACCTTTCATTGAGATGTTCTTGCCACTATTAAAGCATATCAGGCTTTACTCTGTGTAATGTGAATCCCCACCATAGGAAACTCAATTCATGTATAAACATATATGAAAAAATTTTAAGGTTAAGTATGACATTTACCTTTTGTATGATTTCAAGTATTTCTTCTATTATGGTGGTTAGCACTTTAGGCATTAGTGCATCCTTTTTGCTTATTACAAGAGGGGTTAGCACACCCCGCTAATCAAGAGTTTACCTAAGTGGTAAGACAATAGTTACAAAAGCCACCTTTCCATAGAAGCAATAGGTCTTAGGGTCGATTAAATAAACATTGTAAAACTCAAAGATGTAGTATGCTAGCTAACTACTTATTCCTATAGAATGCAAAACATATTGCCCTACTACTACAACTACTATTACATAAGTTACTATTATTGTAAGTGCCTCGCAATCACCTGATACAACCTTACTTTTATTTTCATATTGAGTTTCTATGTCACTTTAAGGTGACCTTCACTTCCATTTGCATTAAGTTAACTATCATTTATCCAATTGGATGACACCTTGCTTAGTCAAAGACCTCTTTATGGCTAATACCATGTCTGACATCGTAAACATGGCTAGGATATTCTTCGATTCCCAAAGCTATGGCTAGAATGTCATGCTTCTTGATTAGCTAAAACTCACCCTAAAAGGTCTGTTGCATGGGACCATTCTATTGCAATTAACAAAGAATTGATGATTAGAAACAACTTGATTGAAATGAAAGCTTCAAAATTAAACAATATATTTCAATATGGATCTTATTACTTACAATTCTCTCCATAACAACTTGACTCTGTGGAGTCATGTACTGCTTTTGCAAGTTTACTTTCCTTTATTTTTGTAACTCTATGCAAGAAATGAAAGATATTTCACTAACATCCTTGCCCTTCTCATTTTTGGCACATCTCTTGGCTAACAAGTTCTTCTCTAACTTCTTGTAGCCTCTTTGGGAGAGTTTAAGCTTTTCTTGGTTAGACTTACTTATACCAGTTGACCAAACGGCATATTAGTTCATAAATACATATAATATACAAATAAGAAATTGAAATGAACTAGACAGCAGAAGGTCAAAATTTTTCCTTGAAATGCTTGTCTTTATATTATTTTTACAACTTTTCCCATAATTCTTAGTTGAAGTAGTTCCATTGCTACATTAGGATAATTTTGGTCATAATATTAGGATTGATGTATTCCCATAAGGCTATTGCATGCTACAGTACTTTATTGTATATCGACCTTTGCTTGAAATATTAAATGGTTTCTACAAAAGAAAAAACATATGTGAAATATTAAATTATATATGAGTATGTTATAAATATAATTTTCATATATATAGCACAAATCTATCCAAATCAAATATACAAGATCTCCTTCCAAATGTATTCTTCAATCTATTGGATACTTTCTTTTAATAAGGAATATCTATTGATATTTTGGTTTGTACAGTTATTTTAATAAAATTAACAAATTGGTCAACATTTACTCCATCTGGTTGCCATTTTTCATTAAACTTAATAGGTAATTTCTCACCCTTGGTTCATGCTAAAATAATACCTTTCAAGGTGGTAGGATTCTTGGTGTTTCTTTTGGTGTGGGTAGCTACTTTATAAGAAATATTCATATTGTAAATTTATAAAAAAATGTCAATTATGTATATTTAATACAATTTTAATTGACATTACTGAATGATGAATAAAGTAACAAATATAAGATTAGTCCTTAAAACATATGTAGCACTAAATTGTATGGAAAAATACATAACTTTCATGACAAGTAATTGAATTAAGATTACATCAATCATGACAAACTCCTCCACAATTTACATGACTATAAACTAAAATAGAATAATTGAAATGTATGATAAATTTGATACCTTAAAAAGACATAGTAGCATATAATGGTAAGAGTAGTAAGTTAAAATGGCAAGAGCATTCTCATGGAATAAAGCATACCATAACTGTATAATTTGAGTGCAACTAAACCCCAAAAGCATCACTAAATGTAATATATAGTATAATCCTAAACTTAGTGATGAATGAGGCTTTCATAATATCACTATACAAATATATAAACACCTTAACTAGATAAAGTCAGATTTAATCACTCAATATACAAAAATATTAAAGAAAATGATCTAGGAAAACGTACTTGACAAAATTTGTTAATGATTATCACAAAGGAAACTTTGAGTATAGAAGAGACATGACAGTGGTTTAAGACTTGCTGGAGAAATTTTGATGGCGGAGGTAATGTTAGGCAAGTGTGCTTTGCAAAGTAAAATGGTAGAAAGCAAAAGAGCAAATGAAAGTTGTGCAAACAATACAATTATAATAAGTTTTTTATTAGAAAATAGAGGCCTTTAATAAAAGACATCAGAATGATAAAAAATGGATATATAAAGTTAAGATGATATTTATAAAAATACTATTAAACAATCAATTTCAACGTTGATTGTTCTAAAAATTGATATTTTAAGTTCCTTTACATATTTAAACATGGTTCGTCATCACTTACAACATCAGTTGTAAAAGAGATCGGCAACTCAATACCATTTTTATTTTCAAATGTTAATCATGACAAAAAGATGACGAATTTTCATTTAACTATCATCTTAAGTTCACATAGAAATTTCAACAATGCCACCTCATAACTATAAATGTTGCTTTCTAATTTAAATGTTGTCTTAAGCTCCTATGAAAATTTCTATAATATCATTAATTAATTATAAATGTTGATTATTTTAAAAATTATTATTTTACTTGTCTCGATAATGTTAAAAATACTATTGTATTAATATAGACATTGATTTTTCTTATGATTTACATCTATCAATCATCGTAGAATTATAATTCTATAGTAGTGATATATTCATGCAATGAATTGAATTAATAGAAATTTAATAGATACATGTATCTAGACATGTAAAAATTTTAAAAAAATTATTAATTCCAATACTCCCACTTAATTTTGAAATTTCCTTACTTTAAGCCTTAATTATAGTCTTTCAAAAATTTTCTAATTTGAGAGATTTTATAAAAATATATGCAACTTGATATTATGTTTTCACATAATTTAACTCAACTTCCTTCTTATCAATGTACTTTCTAATAAAATGGTATCTTGTATTAAAATGTTCACTTCAATCATGAAACACCAAATTCTTTACAAGTGCTAGAGCACACTTTTACCAATGCAAATCTTTTACCCTGCTTATCCGGTTCAAGAGACACAAAGTTGTTCAACTCTTGAATCTGGTTCTACTGTGATGGTAACTGGATCCAGCATTTTCTATGCCACTTCTATCCTGAGGAAATATGAGACTGAAATAGCTTCTTGCCAAAGGATAAATACGTTGTGAAATATCTTTCTTTTTGCTAATGTGATTTTGTTGTGTTTCTGTGTTTTTTGCCCGCCGATGATTTTTATCAGTGCAAATTCTATATGATAATGTGAATAAGTTAAAAAACCAAACATAGATAACTTTTGGCTGGCTTAGCTACTGATATTGACAAAAAGTTGTCAACTAATGCATCTGTTTATGCTTAATTTATGGTTAATTGCTCAAAAACTAGAGGTACTACATTAAGTTCATTATTTTATAGACAGATTCTGCGTATATCTATTTTTTGCTGATTTCTCAAAGTGACTACCTAGAAAGAGCATAGCGTTTAGAGAACAGAGCAGAGGTGAATATAAACTTCATGGACCATCCTATCCAAAGCAAATTAACATGTTTTTTCTTCACAGCCGCGCGCAAAGTACCAGGAACGCAAATTCTAGTTTTTATCCTTTAGAGTTTCACCATTTGTTTGGTTAGCCCACAAGTAATTGCATGACGGGACAAAAGTGACTCACTGGACTTACTTTTTCTTTTTTTGGCCATAAACTGGACTTACTTGAAGATAGAAATATTTTATGCATATTCTTTGCCCACCTTGCAAAATTTTAAAGAAGTTATACCCCAACGAACAAAAGGGACAAAGAATGTCTATAAAATATTTAATAGTGCTATTTTTATTTTCTAACATTTTCATTCACTCCCGTTCATATACTGATGGAGCTTAGAACTTTATACTCTAGCATTTTTATTAAGTATTTCACACGTAAAGACTTCATGCAACAAAGGAAGTTTAAAACTTGATTATTATATCGAGTATATAAGAACTTCTGTATAAATTTATGAATTCTTGCCTTGTGATTAATGTCTAGTACCGGCGGTGTGGTGAGAATTGCTATTACTATTGTCTTCGGCATGATTTAGCGCTGTGATTTTTGCTTGCTTTATTATTCTCTGTTTTGGCATTTATGCCAGTTTATTCACAATATTTCTGATTGAATCCTTACACATTGTAGTTGTAGTTGCAATGAAGATAATGATCGTGGTTATGGTACATCGCAAACTGACTCAACAGAAAAAAAAGCAACTCAGTTGTTCCAGCTTTGCGATTTCAGACTTATTCTAATACAATGGACAGATTTCTTGAAAATATGGAAAGAGAGAAGCCTATCAGGTTTACTGCTCAGCACCTGAGCATTGCAACTGATAACTTCACCAACCTGTTGGGGTCTGGATGTTTTGAACCGTCTATAAAGGCATTTTCAACGAAACTATTGTAGCGGTGAAGGTTTTATATGGGAGTTCTGACGAGAGCATTGAGCCGCAGTACATGGCAGAGGACAGTACTATTGGCACAATTCATCATTTCAATTTGGTTCGTCTTTATGGTTTTTGCTTTAAGAGACATCAGAAGGCGCTGCTTTACAAGTACATGGCCAATGGCTCTCTTGACAAGTAACTTTTTTATGAGAAAAATACCGTGGCATTTGGATTAAAACAAGCACCAAGAGCATGGTATAAGTGGATTGATTCCTATTTTTCTCAACATGATTTTTAAAGATGTCCATTTGAGCACACTTTAGATATTAAATATGTTAACCCTGGAGATATTCTCATTATGTGCCTTTATGTTGATGATCTAATTTTTATTGGAAATAATTTAAAGATAATTTTAGAATTTAGGGAGGCTATGGTGAGTTGCCTTGAAATGACATATTTGGGCCTGATGTCCTATTTTCTTGGCATTAAAGTTGTTCAAAAAAAAGATAAGATTTTTATCTCACAAAAAAAATATATTACTGATATATTGAAGAAATTTCAGATGAAGAATTCAAAGCCTATTTCAATCCTAGTCAAAGAAAAGCTGAAATTGGTTAAGGAAGATAAAGGTAAAAGTGTGGATCCAACCCATTACAAGAGTTTAATTGGAAGT
The DNA here is from genome assembly GCA_020226215.1 of Sindora glabra. Lineage (NCBI taxonomy): Eukaryota > Viridiplantae > Streptophyta > Magnoliopsida > Fabales > Fabaceae > Sindora > Sindora glabra. The sequence goes on from CM035231.1 coordinate 62,462,298, forward strand.
CTAAGATATTTAATAGCAACCAAACTAGATATAGTATTTGGAGTTTGATTACTCAGTAGGTTCACGGAAGAGCCATGTGTTAGTCATCTATAGGCAACAAAAAGAATTCTTCGTTATATCAAAGGTACCCTGATCGATAGAATTTTTTATAATGGTACTAATGATGTGAAACTTATTGGATATACAGATAGTGAATAGGCTAGAGACATAGAAACTAAGAAAGGCATACTAGGATATGCATTTCATCCAGGTTCAAGCATAATATCTTGATCTTTGAAAAAATAACCTGTTGTTGCACTTTCTACAACTAAAATTGAATATATAATAGCAGCTAGTTGTGTTACACAAGCAATATGGCCAAGTAGAATACTCTTATAGAAATATTTTGTGACAATAAATCTACCATTACACTTTGCAAGAATTCAGTCTTTCATAGGAGATCCAAACACATAAACATTCGATTCCATAAGATTTGGGAATGGGTAGATGAGAAGGAAATATTAATTGATTATTGTTACATTAAAGAACAAATTGCAGATATTTTTACAAAGTTATTAAAGTTTTACAAGTTAAAAAGGATGCCTGGAATGACGAACACCTATAAGGTTGGTTTAAAGGAGGCAATATGAGAGAATAAACTAAGTAGCACCACCCAACTGACTATTAAGTAGTATTTACTGCATTGCTCCATTGCTTAGCCAAGCTGTACCTGTTGTGCTTGCTACTCCGCTCCACCACCTAGTCAAGCTGTACTTGCTGCAACACTCCACCACTCAAGCATGTGGTTAATTTTATAATATTTTATTTTGTAAACTTTGCCTCTGAAAGGCACCCTGTTGTATCATGCCAAACATAACAAGAAGAAGTGATATATATTGAGAGTAAAATCAGTATTTAGCCTCTATTCTCTCTTTTCCTTAAGTGTAATTCTATTGCATGAGTGTGTGTTAAGTGTTGCCATGTCCATTTGATATCAATTAGCAACGTGGTAAAAGTACACCTTATAATATAAATTTTAACAACAATAAAATCATTGCTTATGATAGAGTAATAATTTTCAAGAATTTTTAATTTAAGTGGTATTAAATTTTTTTAAAGATTTTATTTATTTTGTTATATTTAAAATTCAATTTCTAATTCTTCCGTATGTGCTTTAATAGTTTAGTCACTCTTACAATTATTAAAAAAAATTAATGTGTTATTTATAATTATATCAACAATACCTTCTAACTATTATTTATAATATTTTTTGCAACAGTAAAATTTCATTGTTTGTAATAAATAGCAACGGTTAGATTATATTGCTTGTCATTTTAGCAGCAACATGTTTTGATCATTATTTATAATATCTTTTGGAAATAACAAAAATGTAGTTCTCTGTATCTTAAACAAACAACGGTAAAATACCTTGCCAAATGAAGTCGTCGTTAAAAACTTGAAAAAATCGTTGTATAAAAAAGTTTATCAACAGGCTTGAAGTCAAGGCAAAATTATAGGTAACGGTTATTTGAGTATATATGTAACCATTTTTTATTGTTACTGTAGATAAAAATATTGTAATTTAAGTTATAACTTTATTAATTAGTATTTGATGTTCATAATCAAAATTTAAAATTTAATCATTATCAAAATAATTTGATCTAATAGTATTAAATCATTATTTAATCTTAGAAAAATGCTTTATCCGCATTTTTTGCCCACCATGCGCGAAATCCTAAAAAGTTATGCTCTTGCTCGAGCATAATGCGGCCAAAAAATGTGTATAAAATATTCAACGATTTTTAGATCTTATCGGATATATTTTTATTTTTTTAAAAAAATTATTTTTAAAGAAGTGATTTTAAAAGTTTAGGAAAATAAAAGATAAGGGATGAATGATGGTGTAAATAGAAAAATTTTATTTAATTACAAAATCGTCATAAAAATAAGAAAATAAATTAAAATTATTTTAAAATTATTTTTATTTTTTATATTTTTACATTACATATTTAAAATTATAATTTTTTATAAAAAAATATTATAAAAACATAAATCCTAGAAATTTTTAAAAATTTTTATTTTTTAAAATATAAAAACAAATAATCATTTTTTAAAGATAATAAACAAACATCTCATAATTTTCATTTTATTACATTTCCACTTATCCCTACCTAAATTTCCATATTTTGGTGGAAAAATTTATGATATATTACTAATAAAGTGATGTATCTTGTATCACTAGATTTTAATGATTTTTCAAAACATATCATACTATATATATATATATAATTAAATTTGGTAGGATACTACTACAATCATAAAATTTTTCTTTTATGAAAGTATTTCTTTCGCAAAGATGGTATATCACAGATTCATATCAAACATCATTAAACTGTACAATAGAGTTTTTTTCTTTTATGTGAGTATTTCTTATGCAAAGAATTCATGCACCAAGGACAGGGGGAAACGAACAAATACTTGGATTATGTATAAGAACTTATCGAAGCCTATCAAGACAAGTGCCTTGTCTGCGAGCGCAAGAACTTTTCAACACGGCTTCGCGAGAAAACCTGTCCTAGTTTGCTACACGCTTTCTGTAACCTCTTGTTTAAAAATTCACAAATGGATGCAATATTTCCTCGTTATCTACGTCCAACTTTGCGTATAAATTCCACTGTTTTTCCTGTTCCTTCACTTTTCTTTATACTAAAGAATCCTGAATTCTCACCTTGTGATTAATGTCTAGTTCCGACGGGGGAGATTCAGGTGCAGTGGGAATTGCTCTTACGATTGCCGTCGGTATGATTTAGAGCTGCAATTAATTATGCTTGCTTTCTTATTCTGTGTTTTGTATTTTTGCTAGTTTCTTCACAATGTTTCTGATTGAATCCTCAAACATTGCAGTTGTCATTATTGTGAAGATAATAATCGTAGTTGCAGTATGCCGCAGGCTGACTGAAAAGAAAAAAAGCAACACAGTTGCTCCAGACTTGCGATTTCTGGCATATTCTAATACTATGGACAAATTTTTGAAAAATATGGAAAGAGAGAAGCCTATCAGGTTTACTGCTCAGCAGCTGAGCATTGCAACCGACAACTACACCAACCTGTTGGGGTCTGGAGGCTTCGGACAAGTCTATAAGGGCATTTTCAACGGAACCATTGTAGCGGTGAAGGTTCTGTATGGGAGTTCCGACAAAAGCATTGAGCAGCAGTTCATGGCAGAAGTCAGTACCATTGGAACAATTCATCATTTCAATTTGGTTCGTCTTTATGGTTTTTGCTTGGAAAGACATCTGAGGGCGCTGGTTTACGAGTACATGGGCAATGGCTCTCTTGACAAGTACCTTTTTTACGAGAAAAATACATTGGCATTCGAAAAGCTACACGAGATTGCCATTGGTACAGCGCAGGGCATTGCTTACTTGCATGAAGATTGCCAGCAAAGAATAATCCACTACGACATAAAACCAGGAAACATTCTACTGGACAAGAATTTCTGTCCTAAAGTTTCTGATTTTGGTCTGGCGAAGCTTTGCAACAGGGATAATACTCATATAACCATAACAGGAGGAAGGGGTACGCCTGGTTATGCTGCACCGGAGCTTTGGCTGCCATTTCCCGTGACTCTCAAGTGTGATGTCTATAGCTTTGGAATGTTGTTGTTCGAAATCATAGGCAGGAGAAGAAATCTGGACATTAATCTTTCAGAAAGTCAAGAGTGGCTTCCTATGTGGGTTTGGAAAAAATTTAATCTTGAACAGTTGGGAGATTTAACAACAGTCTGTGGAATAGAGGAGAAAAACAGGGAGATGGCAGAAAGAATGGTTAAGGTTGCTCTTTGGTGTGTTCAATATAGGCCTGAATCCAGACCTGTAATGAGTGTTGTGGTGAAGATGTTGGAAGGTTCCATGGAAATTCCAAAACCTTCGAATCCATTTGAGTATTTGATGAGTGGGATTCATCCTGTTCCTCTGGTTCAAGAGACACAAACATTTTCAACTGATGAATCTGGCTCTACAGCGAAAGTAACTGGATCCGGCACCAGCATTTTAGATGCCACTCCAACCATGAAAAAGTACGAGATTGAAATAGCCTCTTGCTAGAAGCAAAATAAGTTGTTAAATATCTTTCTTTTTGCTAAAGTGATTTTGTTGTGTTTCTGGCTTTTGCCCCTTAAATTCTCTTGAATAAATGTCCACTTCCACTTCATTAATCTAGAAGGAGGAAAGAAAATTCTAATAAAAACAGTATGTGGAAACTGCACTGTATGGCATCAACTACCTCTTATTAACTGCATAATATACTTCTGTCATGATTTCAATTTATGAGAAGTAAATGTTGCAATTCATATTTATAGTGGGAAATTCTATGGTGCCCCCGGGGGTTTCAAACCCCGGGTGATGTGGCGCGTTCTGAGCCGTCGGATGAGATTACACAATCTCATCCGACAGCTTTTGAGGGCGCCACGTCACCCCGGATTTGAAATCCCTGGGGGTACCGTAGTGTTGCCCATTTATAGTTATTTGAAAAGTAGGAGAGGGAAGGGAAAGAAAGATAATAAAAAGGAATGTAGGGGAAGGAGTTAAGCCATGACTCTCTTTATTATTATTTAAATGTTCGAAAAGATTTTTAAAATTGGAGGAACACAATAGCGAATAATTATTAAAAGGTTTAAAAGATTTTGAAAGATTGATTATAAACATCTATTCTCTTCCGCTCCTGATCTAAAACCTTCAAATAGAAAGAAGATTATATCATAATTCTTCTATCTTTTTCCTTTTCTTACATTCTCCCTATTCAAATGTAACATTAGTGGTTAGCAGCTAAGATTGCAACCGTAAATTTCTCCAAAAATTTTGGGGTTCAGGAGCATGTGTAGAAGTCAATAGGGAGATTTTAGGGAATGGAACCATTGCAGCTGTTAAATTTTGGAAAAACCTTTACTATTCGATATTGTTCTTCTATATAAATTTTGCTTTGAAAGGGAGATGGAAGCAGCAGTTCACGAGAACATGGCCAACGCCGAACGGCTGGCTTGACAAGTCTTTTTCATCAGAACAAAGCCCCAGTACTCGAGAAACTTCATGGAATATATCTAGGACAGCAAGACTTGGCAAGTTGGTCACAATGATTGTTTTTAATTTTTTTTTTACATTGTACCAAATACTTGATTTATTAATACTTAAATATCATAATAAAATTTTAAATCTAATTGAGTTTCAATGTCTTGCATCATAACCAAAGTTCATAAACAAATCACTACAGCAAAAAAGACTTTTAGCGGTGACATTTGTCGTCACTAAAAAGTATTCGGTTGTCACTAAAGAAAAAGCCGTCGCTAAAAATGTTGTCAGCATAACTCTGTGTATGAAAAGGTCATTAGCGACAGCAATTTATCATTGCTAAAAGTACGACCTTTTGCTACGACAATGTCGTCGCAGAAAACAATTTCAAAATTCAAAAAATTTTGAAATTTGATTTTTAGTGGTGACATTTGTCATCGCTATAATAAAAAAAGTCGTTGTTAAAGATCTGACTTTCAGTGACAAAGTTGTTGCTGAAAGAAAACCTTTAGCGACGACAAAGTTATCGCTGAAAGTAAAAAGTCATCGCTGAAAGTTTGATCTTCAGCGACGACATTTTGCCCTACAGTAATGACAAGTGTCGCCGCTAAAGGTTTTTCTGATTTTGTTTTAAAAAATTTAAATTCAAATTGTCGTATATTTCAAATAATATATTATCTAAAATATTCTTTATTTTAATAAACTTGAATTGTTCAATAATTTTTTTAAATTTAATTTAATATAAATTATACAATTATAATATATCAGTAGTATTATTAATAATGTCTAACAATTTGATCCAACATAAAAAATTAATACTCATAAAGCAATGGTAAAAATAATATTTATATGAATAAATTATATATACATCATCCATGTAAATGTGTACACATAAAAAATATAAAGATACATATACAAAATATACTATGGGGAAGCAGGGAGGTGTAAATATCACGATACACTATCATCGTCATCATCATCATCATGGCAACGAGGATGATAAAATGACGATGGAGGCTAAGATGGATGTGGTGGCTGAGCGGCAGGTGCAAGCGCAAATCTACTCGGCCTAAGCGGTGTAGCAGCAGCAGCAAATGGAAGCGGCGGTAGGATGATACCCTGCTGTCTAAGGATCGAGCTCATCTTAGTAAGATAAGTACCAAGTTGTTGCTGCTGCTGCTGCATCTGCTGCTGTTGTTGCTCCTAAATCAACCACTGGCTCTGCTCGAACTGCTCCCGACTTTGCTGTAACTGCTCCTGCAACTCATCGACCTGAGACACGGTTTGTGAGCTCGTCCCCGTGCTAGAAGTCCCCATTGAATGATAAGACTGACCAGTAAGTATATGCCCAATATCCTTCTTGTACCCTCGACAAGTGCTAAGTACCTCATCGGCGATGGCAGCCTTATCTAACTGTACAGGAGTCATAGGCAAGCTAGTGGATGATACACTAGACTGTACATGTTGAGTCATAAGCTCAATCATCCTCGCCTTAAATTATTAAAAAAATCACTAAGAAATCTATCTTACAAGATATATTCATAAAATTTTATTTAAAATATGAAATTCAAATGACTTACATGTTGCCCCTGAGGGATCAGATGCACCCACTCCCCCGACTTATATGTGTGTTGGTCCCTAAAGTTATCGGAAACCGACTGCAGCTCACCAGTATCTCTCTTTCTCTGTTCAATTTTGTAATAGAAAAAAAGGATGAAGGGTAGTAATGCTATTTAACAAGTGGATACATTTAAAAAAGATACAAAAAAATTAAATTACCTTATCAAAGCAATGTGCAACAATAGACTTTAACCCATATCGGTCATTCACGACCTTCTATGCTCTATTATTTGTATTTCTCCTAGACAACTCCTGCAAATTAAGAGGAAAAAGTTAAATTTTTATGTTTACAATTTAAATATATGAAATACTGACATAATACCATAAAATGTCATACTTACCCTGTACTCGTCACTATCAAAGAAGTTCACACACCTCTGCCATGTCTGTGGTGAGACAGATCGAGGCACACAACGTCGAGCTCGATCCAAGTCATACTCCTAGTATCGATCACCTCCATGCTCTAAGAAATACTTATTCAACATGTACTTCCAATCTCTGTACAAGTCGGCAGTAGTCCACATCAAACTAGAGAGCGCTCTATCCCGATCACCCTCAGAGATGCCTTGGAACTCAAAGTGGGACTGCATTAAAAGACATTTAATAAATTTATAAGTCATATATTTATAAATTTCAATCTCAAAGACATTAATTCAACAGTTGGAAGAAATGGATACTTACGCAAACCTCATGCACAACTCTATCTCGGATTTGCTGAGGTACAGCCCACCATGACTTATGATAGGGCGGCATGTGAGCACCGATCATGCTGCTAATATCACGAGGGAGATGGCCAGCATTCTCACCAACCGCATGCCATGTACCATTCGTATCAAACTGTACAGGCACCGGTCTGCCTCCACCCCTGCCTATCTTCTCGTGCAGTCTTAGGGACCTATTCGCATCCCTCTTTCTCGTAGTTGCTACTTTAATTAATAAAGAAAAATATCAATACAATAAACATAATATTTAATCAAGCTTAGTTATGCACAATTAATAACAAATACCTGATCCCTCCCACTATGATGGAATATGGGTGGGTCGCCTCCAGCGTCACCTTCATGGTATCGTGCCTCGATATCTGCCATAACTAAAATAATACACATTACACAAGTAATTAAAAAGAATTCAATGTCAAATTGAACGATCAAGTGGTTCAACTTTTTACAATCATATTGATTATTTTAATAATCATGCTTACACAATTATGAGTTGTAATTTGAATATGTTATTTTATCCCTAGTCAGAATCAATGTTGGTGAACCTAATAAACTCATGGTCATCGGTTTCTCCTTCATTATCAGATTGTGTGGGCTCCTCATCCATATAATCATCAATTGTTTCATCTTCAAGGCTCTCGTCATCATCGATGAAGGCGTTTTCTCCATGAGCACCAGATCCAACATTCCTGTACGTTGGAATGATTGAAGGACTATTTCTTTCATTACCTAGATGTACTAGATCGAAATCTCCCAGATCAATTGTGAGGTTGAAGTTAGATGAGTTACTATCCTGCAGAAATAACAGGTCTTGTGCATTATCTCCATCACTAGGTAGATCCCACATATCATGATGCACCATATTATGGATAACCCTCCAATTTAGTCCATTAAGGAGATCCTCAGTGTAAAACACTTATTTTGCTTGAGTAGCAAGTATATAAGGATCATCCTTGTACCATTGTCCATTGATGGAGATGCTTGTGATATTCTTGTCAATATAAAGTTTCTTCTTTGTAGGATCAGTGTCATACCACTTGCATTTAAATAAAGTCACACTGTACTTATTTGAATAAGTCAACTCAATTATTTCTTCTAGTACACCATAGAACATGTTACCATCAGTCCTCGAAATAGAAATGCCACTATTTTGCATTTTATGCTTCTCATCTCGAGTTTTGACTACAAAGCGAACTCCATTCACAATACACGCAGAGTATATCATGTTAGTGAAACTGGGACCAGAGGCTAATGATAGTAACTCTTCGGTGGCCTCTGGGGAACCGTTTCTATGTAAATAGTACATCTAAAAAAGTAACAATTGTTCCAAGAATTAAATTGAAAGATCAGCAAGAGAAATGAACAATATTTGGGAACGGAAAAAAACCCTTACCTTCGAGTAAAACCATGAGGAGAATTTGGTTCTCTGTAAGTTGTCAATATTTTCAGCCCCACTTCGTTCGAGTTCCAATCGATGCTCACTATAGAACATAACAATCTTTGTCTATTATAATCACATAAAGGAGAAGAACACAACTGAAATTTAAGTTACTTACTGGAGATATTTTTCAATCTCAGTACAATTATTCAAGATGTACTATATTGCAACATTTCGATCCTTCCTATTGAAATGAGAAATAATCTTCTTCCCTATCGGTGGACATTGGGATCGGAACACCGACAATGTCCTTCTTATTTGACTAGGTGTTACATTTTGATTTCTATCAGGTCGGTTGAATTTAGTTTCCATTCCTTCCAAATACATAGAGAAAAACGTTAATGCCTCATCAACAATATATCCTTTTGCAATTGAACCCTCTAGTCGAGCACGATTTCGAACATAATTCTTTAACTTTTTTATATATCTCTCATATGGGTACATCCATCGAAAATGAATAGGTCCTCTTTCCAATGCTTCGTCTGGTAAATGCATCACCAAGTGAACCATTATGTCAAAAAATGATGGGGGGTATATCCTCTCAAGCTTGCACAAAATAATGATAATGTCTTGTTTGGCTTGCAGAATATCCTTCCTGTTGAGAGTTCTAGCACATATTTGACTAAAGAAGTTGCATAACTCAACAAGTGGATATGATAATTCCTTTGGTAAGAAAGCCTAAATTCCTAGTCCTAACAGTCTTTGCATAATAATATGACAATCATGTGATTTCAACCCCTTTAACTTTAGGCCACGATATGTGACATTCTTATAAAGACTCCCAACAAACTTATCTGAAAATTTCACATTCTTTATATATTGGTAAAATCATTTCCGCTCTTCCTGGTTAAGCGTATATCTAGCATGCGACTTTAAAAGTTAACCCCTCTGCTCATATAGATGCAAGTTAGGCCTTATCTTCATGTCTGCCAGATCTCGTCTTGTATTGTCTGTATCTTTTGTTTTGTGCTCAATCTCCAATAATGTACCTAAGATGCTATCACATACATTTTTCTCAACATGCATCACATCAATGTTATGTCTTAAGTTCATTGTTGGCTAATAAGGGAGATTAAAAAATATGTTTCTCTTGCTCCAATTAAGTTTGTTGGCACCCCTCTTTTGCTTTATACCACTAAATTGAGCATGTTTTCCTGGAAGTCTCTGTGACACCTTACCCAACTGTTCCATGATAACATTATTGGTAAAAGGCCGAGGAAGGGCTCTCCTCTCCGACCTCCCATTGAATTCTTTCCTATTTTTCCATGTGTGACTTCTTGGAAGCCAACGGCGATGACCAATGTAAGCTATTTTTCCTCTAACTCGAATTGACGGAGTATCCAAATTACATGTAGGACATGCTTTGTATCCTTGCCCGCTCCACCTGGATAGACTACTTCGAGCAGGAAAATCATTTATAGTCCAAAGCAATGTTGCTCGCATATTGAACACTGTATTTGTATTCGCATCTCGAGTTTCAACTCCTCTCTCCCAGAGATCCCTCAACTCTTCTATGACCAGCTGGAAGAAGACATCGATATCCTTACCTGGCGATTGCGGCCCTAGGATTAATAGGGTCAACATGAAAAAAGATTGATTCATGCATACCCATGGTGACAAGTTATAAGTAGTCATAACCACTGGCCATATGCTATAGGATAGATTCCTATCACCAAAAGAATTAAATCCATCTGCACTTAAACCTAACCTAACGTTTTGTGGGTTAGTGGAGAAATTAGAATACCTCTTATCGAACTCCTACCAGGCTTTTCCATCCACGGGATGTCGTATTACCCCCTCTTCTTTTGATTTTCCAGTGTGATGCCATATCATATCCTTTGCAGTATGTCTCGATCGATACAGACGCTGTAATCGAGGAGTTAATGGAAAATATCAAATCATTTTTTAGGGCACCTTCTTTCCTTTTGTAGTTTTATTTACCCATCGGCTTTCCCCACAAATTGGACAATTATCTTTAGAAGCATGATCTTTCCAAAAAAGTGTGCAATCATGTTTGCATACATGGATTAATTCATAGTTCAATCCCAACTTATTGAGCCATTTCCTTGCACTATAGTACGATTCAGGCAATTTATTATCGTTTGGAAGTGCCTCTTTTAACAACCGAAGAAGAGCATCAAATGACTTATTTGTCTACTTATGCAGAACCTTCAAATGCATAAGTTTCACCACGAAGTTCAAAGCTGAAAATGTTGTGAAACCTGGATACAATTCTGTTTCTACTTGCTCGAATAGGTTATCACAATTACTATAATTTGTTCCAATGTCTCCGTCAGCTGCATTCTCACCCCTGTACTCGTCATTGTGAAAATCAACTTCAGGTACCTCAGGGCCAATGAAATCACGTATACTATCTGCCAGCTCATCTCTATTGTTGGGAGATATCCCCCAAGTTCCTTTAGAAGTTGAAACATCTGCTTCACCATGGTGTACCCAATTTATGTATAATGGATGAAATTCATTATCTATAATATGTGCCTCCAATGTTGGTAATGTCTGGAATATTAAATTCACACACTTTTTGCATGGGCATCTTACCAAACCCCTTTCATCAGCAATGTTTTTGGCTCTTTGAACAAATCTTACTGCACCATTCTAATACTGATCCGACAATTGATTTGGTAGATGTATCCAACTTTTATCGACAGATATTGTATCATTAAATAGGAAGAAAATTACTTTAGGTGAAATAAAGTATGTTGATTAATATTTGACAGTCACCCTAAATGCACTGAATTACTTCAACTTTAAAGGGTAGGGTCCTATCCCATTCGAGATATTTTTATAGTTATTATTTTCTCCAATTTATCTATACTTATCGTTTGATTCGTGTAGAAATTTTGGCAGCATTTCCCTATGGTTCTCCAAGTGCCTAAACTATACGCTTGTATAGTTTATACTCGGAGAACAATTAGGATGCTAAGATATTCCCACAATATCAAACAAGAGCCGGATAAATTGTTAATAATAACTACATGATAATATCCTAAACTATCCAACTTTTCAAGACAATTCAAGGGTTGATTGATGTTTAGAGAATAACCAACCCTTGAACGGGTCTAAGCTTATAATTTAAATGCAAATGCAGTTCTATTTAAAATTATTGTAAAAATATATTTACAATAATTAAAATTAACAATACAATAATTTATGAGTATCGTTGTTTAAGTGTCAGTACTGTTATTTAAGTAACTTATTACGTAGATTATTAATTTTTCTAAATATTCATAACAACTGTTATGTTTCACAATAAGCAAGGAATTCAAACATATAACCTACTATACTATATTTATAAGGTGCACAATTTAACTTCTTTATAGAGAGGTGTATATTATGAATACGGACTTCCTAATTGTAAATTTAAGTAAGTTTAGTTTTATAAGGTGTATATTATTTATAAGATGCATAATTCAACTTCTTTATTTAAGTAAATGTAGTTTTATCCAAGAAGGGGGTGATTTTCATGCGGACTTCCTAGTTTTTTGAAGTTTTTATTTTTATGTAATATAGATATCATAATTTGGATTGTTAGGGTTTTATTTTCATGTGATCTCTAGTTTAAGTGAATTTTTCTTAGTATGTGGTATAAATAATATAATTTGAATTGTTAAGTTTCAATCTCAATTAAAAAAGAGATTATATTATTGTAATATCTTATTTTCTAAGATAAATTTATATATTTATTCTAATTTTCTATCTTACATTATTTCAACGAATCTAGTAAGTTTGAAGTTTCCTAAATTGCATCACAAATTTTAGATTTTATGAATAAAATATCATAACTATTTTATTTTACATTAGTCTAACTGAATAATCTATACATATATTGTATACTTCAAAATTATAATTTGAGGGATACATAATAATAATAAAATTTATATTTACAAATTTTATGCTAAGTTAAATTTACATAAATAAATTTAAAATTTACAACATACAAAATTAAATAATACAAAATTTCATATTAAATTAAATATACTATCAATTCTATTAATTCATTGCAAACTATTTGAGTAAATTAAATATATTATTACACAATTAAAATATTATAACTTTTTATTCACGTACCTCAATAGTAAATATCTACTGATCAACTCTGAATACTCTCCATGAATTAAGATAAGTGCTAATAATAACTAACAAATTAAAAGATACAACATACAAAATTAATACATATCAACATATATAAAAAATAAATATACTAAAATAAAAAAATTTAAAAGAAAGAGAAAGTTCAGGAACTTACCTAAGGTCTAGGATTTTCAAGCGCGCAAATAAGGAGGGAGGAGGCGCCGCGAATAAATACTCGAAACTTTCACCGACGACTAAAAAATTTCGCTCATCGGTGAAGGCTTCAGCGACGACCGAGCGACTTTCAGCGATGACATTATCATCACTAAAAGGTCCCCACCTTCATCGACGACAATGTCGTCGTTAAAGCCTTATCTCAGAATTTGGACTAAGCTTTTAGCGACGACATTTGGCATCGCTGAAGGGTAAGCCTTTTAGCGACGACAGTGTCGTCGCTGAGGGGCAGGCCAAGTTTCCCGGCTGAGCTCTTTAGCGACGACAGTGTCATCGGTGAAAGTGGAAACTTTCAACGACAATAGTGTCGTCATTGAAGGGGGGCCTTCAGCGACGACAATGTCGTCGCTAAAAGTCTTGCATTTTTAATGACGACAATTGTCATCGTTGAAGGCCAAATTTTTGTCGTCGCTAAAAGCTTAATTCCTTCCCGCCCAACTTTCTGATTCCCTCTAAAAAGTCACGTCATTTTTACCAACGACATTTTCGTCAGAAATACTTTTAGCGACGACCGAATTTTTGTCGCTGCTAAAAACGTCATTGTTGTTGCTCCTTATTCTCGTAATGTAATAGTTTTAATACTATATGTGACACCTCAAATCTTATTAATTTAAGATAGTGACTAAATCCCATGATATTAAAATTGAGTTACCTTACTATTTGGTATACATGTATAATTAAATATCAAAAGGTAGTTTTATTTACTCCATAATGGTGTCAAAGAAATTTTTTTTTCAATATAGAGTTCCTTTTAAATTAATTTCTTAGATGATGTTCATATTTTTTGTATTTTCATAGACGGGTCAAATTGGAACTTGAAAGCATTGCAATTTCATGGGAAGTGACGAAGTACGACTTGACCTAAAAATATAAAAATATTTGCTGGGGCCAAAAACATCGCTCTGACGTGGTACATACCCTACTCAAAACTTATACTCCCTTAAAGTTTTTTAAGTATTATTTTAAATAAAAACTTTAATTTTTATTTATCTATTATTTCAGTAAATTAAGATTGTATTTATTACATTCTTTCAGATATTAAACTTATTATCTAATTAAATATTCAATAAATTTACTTATCAATTAATTTTTAATAAAAATTATATTAATAAATTATAATTTATAATTTTAAAATTAAAATTATTTATTATATTTTTAATTCTTATTTATTAATTTCAAACAATACTTAAAAAAAAAGAAAGAGTATATATAGTATTTAATACGTTTTCTTGCTTCAGCTATGACCGAAGGAAAGTGAAAATCTGATCTTTTTCTGTTTGTATTCAAGAGGTTTATTTTATATGGTACTTTCTGAGTGGCTTCGTGCATGGCCCTGTTTGAAATGGAATATGGAGGAGAAAGCGAAGCAATAAATTCAATGGTTATCATAACCGTCTTTCAAAAAATGTTGTTTAGTCACATTTTAAAGATTTTTCTGTAATTAATTACAAATAATAATTTCAATTATATTAAAAACTACTAAAAAATTATGATTATAAAAAACAAATATTAAAGTTTATATTTGCATTAACCTTTCTTTTCATTTCTTTTATCTTCATTATTCTTACTTTAACAATACATAAAAATACATTGACATCTTACAAGTTTTAATGAAGTTTTATAGATAAAATGTTCAAATTTAAAATTTTCATCAATAAATGATGAGAAAAAATGACTTTACAATTCAAATTATGATATTCTATATATTTTATAATAAAAATATATTTAAATTAAATTTAAATAATTAAAATATAACGGATGAAAATATCAAAATTTAATACAAGTGTCATGATTTTTTGGTAATTTAAACTTAACCTAACTATATTTTTAATGACAAAAATACTTAAATTATTATATATTATTTGATTTGAATCTATTATAATAATATTTTTATTATTTTATTGAAGAAAAATTTAAATTTAAATATAATATTATTTTATATTTTAAGAAAAGTTTGAATAAATTTTGAAATTAATTGGAAGGTCCATGTAATATCATTTAAATCTAGAGAGGTCAGTTTATTTTTCTTTTAATAATAATAACACAACGGAGCTTTATATGCTGCTCAGAGTTGAGTTCAAGAATTTGATGCTTGGAGTATAAAAGTTTAACAAAATGACTATATATCTGTTGTTAAAGATGTAATGAATTTGCAATTAAATCCTTTGAAAATTTAAAATTTTAAGTTAAAACTTTTACTTGATACGTTGAAAGAAAACATTCTATACTACAATTCCGATTGTTCTTTCACGATAGAGGCGTGAATTTAACGATTTTCCTAAAGTGATTTTGTTGCCTTTCTCTGCGGCTTTTACCCTCTGAATTTTTTTGAATATATGTCCACTTCATTAATCAAGAAAGAAAATTCCAAGGTTGCATGTTTATTGAAAAATATCATATATTTCGGGAAGTCTTTTGTAATTATGATTTTAGAAAATTTAATTCTAAAAAATATAATATTATTACATTTGATTCATTTAAAAATATTTTTTAAAATGTTATAATTTTATATTTTAATTAATTTATATTTTTTAATACATCATGATATTATAAAAAATGTTTCATTGAAAATAAAATGCTCAAGGAAGATGGATGGTCATTAGAGATAATCAACAGTAGTTATCAACAATATATAATAGTTGACATTAATTTTTAATGTTGAATGATTGCCAACGGAGATTATTAACATTGATGATCACTTGTAATAAGTGGTAATTAGTGGCGGTTATTGATGATAGGTAAAAAGCGATAAATGTCACCATTGATAAACGATAATAATGGCAATTACTCGTGATGGGTGTATGGCTACAACAATATCTAACAATAAGTAATGGTTGATATTGATGATCAGCAATGAGTGGCAACAACTATTATGAAAAATTAAATTTTTAGTGACAATTGATTAGTATTAGTAACAAGAGATATTATTATCACCCACGACAACACTTTAGTTACAATATTTCATGTTGTCAGCAAAGCACTAATGAGAAAGTGAATATTTTGTCACAAAAATGATAACTTCTAGTGACAAATTTTTCTTCATAATAAATATCACTAAAACATAATATGCAGTGACAAAAAATAATATTGTCACAAATAAATTTGAATGACCAAAAAAATATTGTTTATCATATCAAAGCCTACTTTACACACACACACATATTGTCTTGTTCATTTCCTACAATAATATGTTGATTATCCGTTGCAAATAAAAGATAGATTCTTTGTGGGAGAGGATCTTGTTGTTTCTATAATTTCTTTAATGGGAAAGAAGCAGATTTATGCCTTGAAGAACATTGGATCAAACTAGTTGTTTCAATTATTAATAGTTTGTTGTTTTACATTAAGTTAAGTTATTTTTTATGCTAATTGATAATTAATTAATTCTCTATTTTGTACTATTGAAAAAATGTGAAAACCTACTGAGTTTGTTATTGTGAATTGGACATTATTAGTACTATAATTTTGGCACAAATATTATTTTAAATATTATATCAAAATTATGTAAAATAATTTTTTTATATTTTAGCATTTGATATATGGTAATATGCTTAAAATATTATGAATAGTGTAAATTTATAAAATTAAAATTAAAATAAGTTTTGTGATGAAAAAATAATGACATTATTGATTGTCACAAATATAATATTTTTAGTGACAATACAAATATATTGACATAAAAAAGTTTTGGTGACAATATTAGTTATCATAAATATTATGTTTTTAGTGATAACATAAAAATGTCATCACTAAAAAGAGCTTTTATGACACAATAGTTGTCACTAAAGTCATTGATTAGTGACAATAATATCTTTTTATTATAGAATTTAAATCTTACAATGACAAAGAAATTAGTAATTAATATAATTTTTAATAATAGTATAATTTAGTTTTTACAAAAAAAAAATGCCAACTTTCAATGATAACACACCTTGTCATAAAATAAAAGTTTTTTATGACAAATATTATTTGTTGTCACAAAAACTTTCAGTAATGAATTTTTTGGTATGAAAAATTTGTTATCATTAAAAACATTTTGTGACAATAACCATTAGTAATGGGTCATGGAAGGCAGTGATTAAAGCAATGGTCAACCAATAAAAATGATGATGAAACAAGGTGTCAATAGTGATAATTTAAAATGGAAAGGTGGATAAAAATATCCTGTTTATTACTAAAATATTTTCATATTATGAGAATTTAGAATATCAATCTTTCTTTATAGAAATATTTTAGGGGAATATTGAATTAAAAACATTCATGAGAATATTCACATATCCTAAAATATTTTTAAGTTGAACTAAACAGGAAAAATCCTATATTCCTTTAAAACATTCTTGGGAATGTAAAAAAAATCTACAAACCAAACACTACCTAATAAATATCCAAACTTTACTTCTCCTTAATTAATCAAAATTCTCAAACAAAAATAATATTATAGCTTAATCTTTCTATCCCCTTCCTTCCTCTACTAGAGATGTCAAAATGGGTCAAGTTTAATAAGTTGACTTAACATTAGTACAATTTTATCTAGCTTAGGATTAAGATTATTATTAAAAATGATGATAGTGGCTTGACCCAATATTAGATTTGGATTAGTTAGCTTGACTTTGTATAGGATTGACGTTTATAAGTATTACCTTATCAAGTTATTGAGTTAATCTATTAGTTTAGCAATATATAAAAAATAATATAAAATTAATTGATTAGAATACATAAGTACGTAAGTACTATGTATCTATGTATGTAAATAAGTATTATAATTATAATTTTAATATATTCAAAATTATATATCAATATAAAATTATACATGTTAATATAATATTGAATAACTTTTAATGTTAAAATTAATTTTTTAAAAAATATATTTATTTAAATATTAAATTTATCATATATCTTGAAGAATATATGATAACTTCTTAGGTGCAATTGATAATTTTCTTTTAATGATTAACAATGAGCTTAGTTCTTATTTATTTATATCTATTATAGTTAGTATAGCAAATTTTGATATTTTAAAATGGTAAAAACTATAAAGGACACATTATCTTGTACTTTCTCTTATAATTTAAGATATACTAACTCTACCAATACACTCAATAGTTTCAAAAAGTGTATTTTCTCTTAACAATCAAATTTTGGATGACAAATATCTATTAATATTGAGTTACGAGACCTTAGATATAATCATTTATTTAAATGAATCAGTATGATGTCAAAGTAAAATAATTTGAAAAAATATGGATTATCATTTGATGAATGAGATGAAAATTAGAAATGGTGATATATTCAAATATTGTTAAGATAGTAATCAAAATATTTATATTTGTTTTATTTACAAATTGGGAAATTTTATTGGAATAGATCCTGTGATTTTTACCACTACAATGTGAGGTTTTTCACATAAAAATGAATGTATATTAATTTATTTTTTTTCAATTTTAATATTAATATCAATCCTATTCAAGATTAATACTAATAATAAAAAAATAATATTATGGGGAGTTTTACTTTTTAAAAGATTAAGCATTTTTTATTGGATTTTTCTTAAAATCTCAAGCAAAAGAATTAAAATTAAAAATATAAATTTCAATACATTAAATACAATTCAACTAGAGAAATATTTAGTCTCTTAGGAAATGAAGTTACTCATAACATTATCCTAGTAAAAATTTATATTTCCATCAAAACTATACTAAATTTTTTAAAAATAATTTCAACATTTATATTAAAGTTACAATTTATGTGTTTAAAAAATATTCAAACAAAGTTTTTTCCATGCTATTAAATGTTCATATCGTGATTATCCAGAAAATGACCTCTTTATAAATTGTTTTTTATAGTTATTGTTTCTTAAATATAAGGTCCATTTTGTTTAGGGGAAAATGAAATTTTTAGAAAATGATTTCCTAAGAAAACATATTTATGGAAATAAATTAATTTTCTGTTGTTTGTTGCATAGAGAAAAAATATTTTCTAATGTTTGGTACACAAAGAAAAATTAATTCTGTTTAAAATAAATTAAAATTATTTACTTCAAAATTATTATAATTTTACTTTCCTTTTAAAAAAAATTTTAATAAATTTTTTATTGTTCTTGGTGTCCAATAATTCAATAATGATTAATTTTTAATAATAAATTATATATTAAAAGTATTATAAAATCTTATATATAGATTCACATAGTTAGTTTAATTAATTGTTATGAAATATTATATAATAGAGTATCCATCATGAGAAAAAAATGAAGAATATTTTAGTAAATATTACATAAAAATATGCACCTAAAATTTAATAAATAAAAATAGATTTTATAAAAATAAAAATAGAGCATCCATCATAAAATATTTAATAAGTAAAAATAAATTTTATTTATGATTGTGATTGCATAATAAGGTGAGAAGGTAAAAAGTTTAGAATCAGATATGGATGTATTGAATAACAAGGAAAATGAATTTTATTTTTTAAAATAGGAAATTATTTTCCTTAAAAATAATACAATTTTTTGATTAATCAGAATTTATTTTTCTGTTAATCAAAATTTTTGAATGTTTAAATAAGGAAAAGTTGGAAAATGAATTCCCCCAACCAAACGGACCCATAATCTTGTTTTAACAAAAAGTAAATTTTATCTAAAATAATAATAATACATTTTAATTAACTACTATTTATATAAAGTTAATATTTAAAATATATCAAGTTTACAAGCTACCTGGTACCCCTGGATGAATATCGATGTGGAACTAAATCTAGTGATATTGAAAGTAGTTGTGTTCTCTTACTATTTACTCATACACTTGCATAATCAAATTTCAAATTTTAATCAAAATGGGACTCACTACCAACATACGGTCAAAATGGGTCGTTTTATGTCCTCCATAAGGGTGTCAAAGAATTATATTTTCAATGCAAAGTTTCTTTTAAATTAATTTCTTGGATAATGTTTAAAATTTTCGTATTTTCATAACGGAGGCAAATTGGAACTCGAAGGCATTGCAATTTCAAGGTAAGTTACAAAGCGCGACTTGTCCCACGAAAATATCTGCTGTGGCCAAAGACATTGCTCCGACGTGGCACATGCCCAACTTGAAATTTATATATGGTCTGTAATCCCAACTTGTCTCTCGTCTCTCCAGTACTGTTACAAGTTAAATGCGCACAAGTCCCGTCCTCTTGTTTCGGCTCCAGCCTCATAATTTTTTATTTTTTAAAAAAAATCGTTGCCTCAAAAAATATCTCGGCAAAAAATCATTGTTTATATATGCATAAATTTAAACAGGCGGAAATTAAAAAATTATTAATTTCAATGCCCCTTAATTTTGAAATTTATTGATTCTAAACTTTGGTTGCAATCTTTAAAAATCTTTTAATTTGAAGGGTTTTATAAAAATATCCACAATTTAATCTTAAATTTTCATATAATTTAATTCAATTTCCTCTTTATTGATATACTCTCTGATAAAATAATATTTTGTGTTAAAATATTTACTTCAATTATGAAATATCGGATTCTTTGCAAGTGTTAGAGCATATTTTTACCTGTGCATTTCTTTGTATAGCTCCATAACCAAATTTCTTCCAATAACATTGTAAGTCATGTAGAATTACAAATACAAAAAATACATAGTGATTGCATTTTTGAAATCACAAGTTAAGAGAGAGATAATTGATTGCATTTTAAAACACTAAAAAATAGCAGAGTCACTAATAAAAAATATAAATTCGGCAGTAGATTTTCCTATTATAATATCTTCTCTAAAATTATCATCAGAAAATTATATAAGCGTGAAATTTTAAGAAAAAGAATAATATAACCCATAATCATTTGTACCTTTAAGGTAGGATGAATTTGCTTAACAACCTTTATGTGAGGGGAGGTAAGTGTTTCATAAAGTGACTTATATTACCCCAACAAAAAAGAAAAATATCAAACCTTATGCAAGTCAAGTATCTCAATCTTCCCACAAGACTTTTAAAAGAAGTCGATTTTACTTTTTTCTTCAACTTCAAACTTTTGATAATTTTGTTCCGCACTCAATTAATGTGTTCACATGTTACAATTAATCATATTAAACATAATTTTTTCCGGCTCTAATTTGTTGGAAGAAAAAGAATTGTTTTATTTATCATTGATGTTTGACATAAATAGGCATATGTAAATCTAAAACACAATAAAGTATATATAATTATTAAATAATTTTCAGACATCTATACATAACTCTACTTAACTATGCACGAATTATTCCAATTTACATACATGTTAACAATTAGCTTATTCATAGAAACATAATAGACATATAAATTTAAACATATAAAAATTATAAAATTATTTTTTCAATAATATTGAGATCTTAATGTTACAACCAGATCGGAAATAATTTTCCACCACATGATACGGTGGTTTTACTCTAACAACTGTGAAAGAAATGTTTTCACAATATAAAGTTTCTTTTCAAAATAATTTCTTAGATAATGTTCCATGTTTTCGTATCTTCATAAACGGGGCAAATTAGAACCTGAAAGCATGGTTTTTCAAGGCAAGTTACGAATGCTGTGAGATCTGCATCTAGTTTCGAAGCAACTTTTAGTCTTCAATTTTTCATGTGATCATGAAGATGAGTCTCGCATCAAATGATTGATAATATTTGACTTAATGACTTATCCTAGAAAGTAATTGATAAAATTATGTACTTTGAATTGCAATTCAACAGCTTTAAATAATTTTGAATATTTATTGACTGCTGGAGAAAAAGGAGATGTTAATTAAAGTCAAAGAAAGCAAAGTACGTAATGTTTGACAAGCCTTTTAACTAGTGGCAATAATATGCTTCGCACTTTGCTTTGCAATTTTAATTAGCTCTAATATGTTTCCGGGACTTGTTTTAACTTGACAATAAAAAATCAAGACGAAGTGTAGACTAAATAAATATCAATTTTAATTCTTGAATAATGAAATTTTTATTAATTTTATTTTTTTAAAATTTTTTATTAATATTATTTAATTGGGGAAAGTCAATTTATTTTTCCCTTAACAATAATAACTAAACCGCTTGCTCTCTTCCTTACCCCATGCCCTTTTTTTTTAATAAATTAATATTAAAAAATATTTTTTTATATACAAAGAATAACTTTTGTATGACCAATATGTGAAATTATGAATATAACTAATTGTACATGAAATGGAGTTCCAATTGGACACCATTATCTTGGATTCTTGGTATTGGTCATGAAAATTCCTATTATAGCATATAATTATATACTCTTGATGTGTCTTGAAAGGTTGGCATGTAAGGTTGAATCCATTTCATGTAATGAAAATTCATTCTCCTTGTTGAGATATGAAAAGCCTTCACGTCATTGGTGGAAGAGTTGTCAGTCCAATACTTTCTAAAATATGAATTATCAAATTTTATATAATTCAATTTGACTATATTTTTTTTTCATTTTTTAATTTGAATAATTACTCATGGATATTCAAAAAAATCATTTTTTATAAGGTTCTTTTCCTTTTAAGTATCCAGCTAAAGCATTTTTATCTAACTCGACCTACCTGACTTGAACCCAATGTCAAAGAAGCAAATGGGTTAGGTTGTATTGGGTATCGAATGATGATGTGTCTAGGAAATCAAACAATTGGGTTAAGATGGTTGGGTTCGGGTTTAAATTTTTAACCCATATTTAACCTAACTTGAATCAACTTTAATTAGATAAAAAAATTAGCCAGCCCTTTAACTGACTAAAACAACATTGTGTGGAGCTTATATATATTTTCCCTATTTACCATTTCAACCATTCGTGAAAACCCTAGAATAGAACAGACCCATTCTCATCTCAAGTAGTAGGCATCGTTCCTTCCTTCTCTCTTTGTCCTACTTAACAACTGACACTCATTTCCTAACTAATCACTAACAAGCTCTCTTCTCCTTTGTTTTAGGGTCAGCATCCCATCTTTCCCCCTCCATCCATGATTCATCCACTAATGGCATCTCTTGTGGAAAATCATTTTTTTCTGTGTTGATTAAATTAAGCCTCTCATCATAAATCACCAATTTTAGAAGGTTTATCCTCAAAAATCTCTTGATTTCTATTTATATTTATGGGTTTCATTGAAAAATCTGCCTTTATTGTGTGGTTTGTGTTATTTATGGTGGTGGAGGTAATATTCAAAACCTAAATGCTTTATTGAACATTTTAAATGGATTTAACAATCTATTGTTTGCCTTGTTATTTTAATTATTTTTCTAGGTTAGGGTTTTTGTTTGGTAGCTTTCTAAGGTTTAGGTAATTTAGGGTTTCCCTTTCATTGTTTGTATATTTTATTCAAGATTCTTTTTATTGACATGTTTTTAACTCCATAAAATAGATTGTGAGTTGTAATGAAGCTTCTCTTTTTCTCTTTGTCTCTGGCCTAGGTGT
Source organism: Sindora glabra (assembly GCA_020226215.1). Lineage (NCBI taxonomy): Eukaryota > Viridiplantae > Streptophyta > Magnoliopsida > Fabales > Fabaceae > Sindora > Sindora glabra. Next base: position 62,485,862 of record CM035231.1, read on the forward strand.
ACACTATACAATAGTTATTCAGTTGTCCCGAAACTCAAAGATTCTCCTTTTTTTCTCTTTCACTCACCATTGATATGTCTTAATACATTTACCAGTTTGCCATTTGCATTTGAATTTTGAACGTTGATTCTCATAAGAATAATTTTGTATAAAAATCAAAATTAGAGTTAGATTTGTCACTAGTGAAAACAAAAGTTACTTTTACATATATGACACACTAGTAAGTGATGATATAGTATAAATATATGTTTGTGTTGGTTAACTTGAAGGCATTTTGTGTTATTTACAATGTTGTGCTTGTGAGCTAAAACATGTGTTTATTTACATTGTCATCCATATTCTGGCACTTTCTAGTTTCTATTAAAATGAATTCAACCATTATTACATTATAATCATATAATTTCTATATATTTTTTGAAGCATGATCTAGATAGAATAACATTATCTTAATTTATATATATAACTGAGAAAGAAGATTTGTTGTCTTCATGTGTTTGTGTTGGTTAACTTGAATGGTTCTTTGTGTTATTTACACTATCATGCTTATGAGCTAAAATGTGTTTATTTATATTATCATTTATCCCTATTCTAGCACTTTCTAGTTTCTATTAAAGTGAATTCAAGTTATTCAACCATTATTAGATTATAATTCATTTAATTTTTGTATATTTTTTGAAGCATGATTTGGATAGAAGAACATTATCTTAATATATATATATATATATATATATATATGTAATTAGGAATGAAGATTTGTTGTCTTGGCATTTTCCCTATTGTCTAGCTAAACTAAGGATCATCTTACTTATGGTAAGTAGACATACATTCTCAGATTTATTCATATTGGTTAGCATAGGATTTTTTTTGTTCTCACATTGCAAATATATGGACAAATGCTTTTTGAGATAGTACTATAATCTTTCTCATCATACACTTTGAAGCACACAATACTTTAGACAGTAATGAATTAGCTACTAAAGCATGCAATGAATGAAAGAAATATTCTTTTATAGGACTAAAATTTATTGTTTATGATATTAAGATAGAATTGGATATGTGTGGATTGTAATGAGACTAGCTAGGATTGGTTAAGATTGAACTTCCTGCTAAGTGTATCTACTTCAATTAAGGGGGCTTAACCTTGTGACATGTTGAAGCATAATAATATAGATATGCAAATCTTTATCATGAAATTAACCTAAAAGATTGGTAGGTATGGTAATGGGATAAATTTCATATAGCATCATCTTTTATAATTTGAGATTAGTTTATAATGATATTGGCAAATAAGAAAATGAAGATAATAATAACTTGTTTCCATTACTGGACTGAACAATATGAACATGGGACACCAAGAAAAGAAATGTAAAAGAGATAAAGATGGAGGAAGACTAGTAGTAAAAGGTTTGGGTCTAGGTCTATATTCTATGATATGGACATATTTTGAATATGTTGCAACAAAATTTGCTAATGTTGTAATTTATGTCATTGTACTTTTTGATCCATAAATTATCTTTATCATCTTTCTCAATTGTGATTGTGAGATTAATATGAGTCTTTGTAAATTTAGGTTCATTTTTCTAGTTTAGATTTTAAACAAATTCAAATTCACTTAGAGAAAAAATTGGTTTAGCTAGAAAATTATTGATTAGGTAAAAGAATATTGATTTAGTGAAAGTAAAATTATAGTTTAGGCATTTTTTATTGCAAATTAGTACATCTTAGTGAATACATGTATCCATTTCTAAGTTAATATATTGCTGCTTGCACCTTTGTTGGTACATTGTTGATAAGTTGTACACATGCTACATGACTACCTTTTAAATTATGTATATGTGAGAATTCATATTATGTTTTTAATATTATTAGATAACAACTTTTGTCTAGTTTGATTTGTGCTAAGTATTCTTATGTACTATGAGTGATTGACCTTAATCTAATTCTGAAATCGGGTTTTTTGCATGTGTGGGGATTTATAATTCCTCATTAACCCACCAACAGTAAGGAAAAGGAATTAGTAGCATATTCCCTTCATTAAATAGATTGGAGTATCCCATTAAGGTATTCCTGTTTAAAATTTAGGTTCCAAAACCCTATTTTTAAGTTAACATTTAATAAATCCTAATCCTGTGATTTCCATTGAATTTAGGCATATAAGTAATAAGAAATACATCATTTTTCATATTCTACATTTTGCAAATAAACTAATGTATGTATTTGCTATTTTATTCCACTTGAAGTTCATATGGAGGCTACAAACTTAGTAAATGTTAACCCATAATTGCAAACACTAGATGGGGAAAATCTACCTTTAGAACCAACAATTGTAATAGAAAATGAAAGACCATCAAAGAAACCAAAATAAAAAAGGAAGAGCCAAGTCTTAAGTGATGCCCTTCCACTCGAAAATGCTCAATCTAAAAAGAGAAAGCCTGCAACTTGTGGATCAAGGAAGAGAGCATTTTGCTAGGAATACTTCACAATAATGCCAAAAGATGAGGTAATAGAACCTACTATACAATGTAATCATTATAGTAAGAGATACTTATGTGATTCTAAGGATCATGGTACTACTAACATGAATAAGTATCTTAATCTTTACCCTAAATTTCCTTATGCTTTAGTTTTTGACCTGAAACAAAAACTAATAGGTTTTGAACTTAAGAAAATTGGGAAAGGGACAAGTCAGGTGTGAGATGTCGATTAAATCTATCAAAATAAGTTAATCTAACTTTATCGGGCTAACTTAATGGATAAAAAATTATATGTCGAGCTAGTCTAAGGTCAGGTTACTTTTCATCAAATCGGATTTAAATTGGGTTGTTACAATCCTAGTTTTAGGTTAACATTTACAAGATGAGTTTTTATAACCTATTATATTTTATTATTATTATTGTCATATTAGTTATTTATTTATTATTAATTTTATATCATTAATAACTTAAAATTTATTATTATTATTTATTAAATATAATTATATATTATTATTATGATTTAAAATTTTATTATATATGTTAGTGAGTCATATGCATTATATATGAAAATAAATATATATTATTAAATATATATTTAATAAGATATATTATTAAAATCTAATAAATGCCTGAATTTATATTTAATAATATATATTATTAAATACATATTGATCAAGTATAAAGTATTATATATAAAAATAAATATATTTAATAATTTATATATTATCAAATATATATAAATAAAATAATTATGTAAATAATATATTAATAAAAATAATTATAATAATTTATATATAATAATAAAAATTAAATAATAATGTATTATATTAAATATGTATATAATATATTTAAAATTAATATTAAAATTATTTATTTTAAATTTTTAAATAATTTAAAATTTTAATATTAAAATACTAATTCAAATTTTAATATAATTATTTTAATACACTTATATAATATACATTGATAATATTAAATATATAAATTTATTAATTTTAATATTAAAAATTATTTAATATTGCTCATATATATAATTTTGATATTATATTTATTAAAGTATTATTTTAATATATCAAAATTATTATTTCAATATCTATATAAAAATTAAATATATAATAAATTAATTATTTTTTATTTATTACTATTACCAAATTAATGAATTAATCCAATAATTCAACGAGCCAATACTTCTTAGTACCAATCCCAGTCCAAATCTTTATTAGGTTAGGCTAATTAATCCCAATTCTTTATTAGGTCAGGCCACTATTATTATTTTTCATATTAATCTCAGTCTCAGGTCAGATAAAATTATTTTAATCTCAGTCCCAAGTTAGATAAAATTATATTAATCTCAGGCCAACTCATTAAACTCAAGCTATGTTGACATCTGTAATGTAGGTAGTTGTAGGAAGGCATTGGCTACCTTCATCATGGTTGATAAGCAACCATTCAAGCTCATAGAGGAATATAGGTTTAAGCATTTTTATAGTAAGTTACAACCCTAATTCTTTATCTTTTCATGTTGAACTATTATTACTTAAGTTGTATAGGGAGGAACAAAAAAAACTGAGTGCACATTTAGCAAATAATTATGTTAAAGTTTGACTCACCACAAATTGTTGGACTTCTATCCAAAATTTGAACTAGATAAAACTCACAGCACATTTTATTGTCAAAGAATGGAAACTTTAAAAAAAAATTCTAAATTTTTATTTAGTTCCTAATCATAAGAGGGAAACCATTGAAAAACACATTGAAATGTGAGTTAAACAATAAAGAATTGAAAAGGTGTTTAGTGTGATAATAGATAATGCTTCTAACAATAATGTTGTAATTTCTTACTTTAAAAAAAAATTAAAACTCTTAATAGTTTGGTGTTGGATGGTGAGTATTTGCATGTTAGATGTTATGCTCATATAGTTAATTTAGTTATGAATGAAGGTTTGAAAGAATTGCATTTATTTATTGATTTAATTAAGAATGTTGTTAGATATGTAAGGTCTTCCCTCTTTAGGTTAGTTAAATTTAAATTTTATGTTGAACAATCTAAAATTGACTCCAAAAAAGTAGTTTACCTAGATGTACCAACTTGGTAGAATTCAATATATCTTATGTTAGAATTTCCTCTAATCTTTCAAGAAGCATTTGAGAGGCTAAAAGATAATGAACCAAGCTATATAGAACACTTTGATGATAAGATAAAAGGTCCTCCCACTTTAGAAGATTAGGCCAATGCTAGGGCTTTCACAAGATTCCTTAAAGTCTTCTATGATATGAAATTGGAATTGTATGGATCACAATATGTCACATCCAATAATGTTTTTCCTTAACTATTTCTTATTTAATATGAGCTGCTTAAATGGGTAGCAAGTGATGACATTGTCCTAAGTCACATGGCCACTGAAATGAAGAAAAAATATGATAAGTATTAGGGGAAATTAGATAGCATTAATCCATTTCTCTTCATTGTCACTATTTTGAACCTTAGATACAAGATTGCTCTTATAAAATGGTCTTTTGATGACATTTATGATCTTATATAGCTACTAAGATCAAATTAGATTTATTATAGTTTTATGTATGCTATTGCAAGCTATATAAGCCCTAAAATTCTTCCCCTAAAGTGGGCTAAGCTCTTAAGGCAAGGGAAGATGGTGTTTAAGAAGACAAGAAAGCTCATAAAGTAAGAATTACAACTTTTAAGTCCTATTTAAAGGCTAGAGAAATATTTGGTTGAAGCATATGTTAATGAGGAGGAATCTTTTGATGTATTGGAATGATGAAAGTCAATTATCTATAAGTTTTTTATTCTCTCTTGTATTGCAGGAGATATGCTTGCTGTTCTAGTATCTACAATTGCTTTAGAATCAACATTTTCCATTGGAGGTAGGTTTTAGATGTTTTTAGGTTATCACTATCACTTAAAGTGGTTGAAACTTTGATTTATAGGCCAAATTGGTTGAAACCAACCTTATTTCATAAAGAGGAACCGAATCTTATAAAAGTAAAAGAGTTACCAAATTATGAAAAGATTAAGGAAGGTAAACAAATTTACTTTATGTTTATTTCATTTTATTTGTGCCCACTTCTCTTACATATTTTTTTCCTTAAATTTTGTCTTAAAACTTGCTGGTGGTGGAGTATAATTCTTTGCTACTGTTACTCCTAGACAACAACTTACACATGAGGTAAATGTGACAACAGGGACACAGGAACAACCTATGGCTGCTGACTGAACTATTTCATTTGAAAGGTATATTAGTCCTCCTCTATAGTTTATAGAAAACTAGTTTTGTTACTTGTTTTAAGTTGTTAACTAATTGAATTTTTTTCTCTTTGCATGTTACTGTTGTAAAGGTATATAAAGCTTATAATCTAATCAAAGTTTAACTTTCTTGGGTTATAGATGATGATTGTAAGCAAGTTTTTTTTATAAGTATTAGATGCAAATATGGGTAGGAATATATTGCTTACATCCACATAAGCAAATGCCTCTATTTTTGTAAGTAGCAATTAGCAAATTATTATGTTAATAAATGATTAGTGTAGTTAAACTATTAAAATAAAATGTTATTTTCTTGGGGCACCTTAATTATTTGATAATAGATAGATCATGGATGTATCTAATTACAAATTATTATATTTTTAAGCACAAAATAAGGAATAAAATCTATAAATATTCTATATAATGTGCTACATTCTAGTGTTAAATCACTCAGAAGGTCATAAGGTAGCATATTGCAAGAGCCTTTGGTTCTTTGCTGAATTTCAATTGTATATAAGCCACTGATGAGAAAAAAGAAAAAGTTTTTATTAGTTTTTAGTTAATTTTTTCCTCCTAATAGTATAGGTTATTATACACTTTTTTACTTATTCAAAAAATGTAATATGTAACTATGAAATTTGCCAATTTAAAATAGGATTTTGTTTGGGCTCTCATCTGTGTCCCCTATTTTTTGAAGCCCAAAAAAAGTGTACCATAAGCTTGAAAAAATTCACTAAACTGGGCCTAAAAAGGCTCGAATCTGGCAAAAAAAAAATAAATCTACCCGTCCAACCTACTAGACCTACTAAATACCTATTCATCACTTGAAAAATTAGGTATTTCTAACATCTGATCAAAACCAATTTTCCATGTCTATACTTGAGAACATTTTAGTTGAATAATCATTACCTTTGAACCTGCTTGAACTTGACATATGCCCAGCCTTATCCAGATATTATGAATGGGTTGGAAGTGAGTTTACTAGAAAATTTGAATGCTAAGTAAATGTTAGGATAGTTGGAGTATTCTTGTATGACAATTTATTCATTATAATTCATAATTGATCTTCAAAATCATATTTTCTACCAAAAAAAGGCGTAATTGCACATGAAAAATTATATTGGTTGTATATTAAGAAAGGTTGATAGGTTATTATCCATTATGATTCCCTATATCGATCCTATACATTAGAATAAGTTATGAAACTTATACATAAATCCAAATGTAAATAAGATTGTCATTATATAAAAAAATAAGTAGAAAGTTGAGTAGAACTAATTCATAGTGAGATATCTTGATGAGTTCCTTTAGATAACTATACCTATTCGTGGTATTGACACTCAATTTTATCTAAATAATAATATAATATAAAAAAATTTAGAAATATAATAAAATTAAAAAATTAAAAATTAATAAAAATAGTTCCTTGCATTTGCAACAAATCATGCATATGATCTCATCCACCAAAAATAGAAGAAATATAGCCTACCAATAATGCCTTACCTAAAAATTAGATGAAATCTGAATCAAATATAAGTTAAATGCAAATAAAATTGCAGAGACTTCATCTATAAAAGTCAGGGCAAGTTTGTTTACAAGATAGACAAGGAAAGAGGGAATTGGAGAAAAAAATTTAAAAAAAATAAAAAAGAAAGGAAAATTAAAACCAAATTATTCTTACTAGAAAATTGTTTGGCCTAAGTCAAAGTATATATATAGATAAAGTGTTAAAATGTTTTAACATGCAAGAATCCAAATAAAGATTTTTGCCTATGTCACATGGTATAAATCTATTCGAAGTTCAGTGTCCTACAACACAAGATGAGAGTGACTACATGAATAAGATACTATACCCATCAACACTTAGATTTATCATGTATGTCATGTTATATACTTATCCTAATGTCTCATATGCCCTGAGCATGATGAGCAAGTATCAATTAAATCCAGGTAAACATTATTGGATTGCTGTCAAGAAAATCCTTAAGTACTTGCGAAGGACAAGAATTCATTCTTAATATATAGAGGTGAGGAAGAACTTATTATAAAAGGTTACATTGATGCTAGTTTCCAATTTGATAAGGATAACTTTAAATCACAATTAGGTTATGTATTTTGCCTAAATGGTGGTACTGTATGCTTGAAGAGTTCAAAGTAAGAAATAATAGTCAATTCTACTATAGATGTTGAGTATATTGCTGTTCCAATGCATCAAAGGAGGCTGTTTAGATAAAAAAGTTTATTATCGAACTTGTCATTATTCTTAGCATTATAAACCCAACAGATCTTTATTGTGATAACAATAGGACCATTGTATAAGCCAAGGAACCCAAATCTCACTAGTGATCTAAGCATGTACTTCAACGCTTCCATCTTATTCATGAAATTATTGATAAAGGGGATGTAAAGATATATACAGTACCAACAGACAATAATATCACTGATCCATTGACTAAGCCTTTAGCACAAAGAAATATGATAGTTATACTAGGTCACTCCATACTAGATATATAAGTGATTAACTCTAGTGCAAGTGGGAGATTATTGGTGTGTGTCTAGGAGCTAAGAATAAGATAATTGTAATAATGCATAATGTATCATGTTTTATTTTAGGTAATACAATTATTATATTTTATTTTATTTTAATATTTATATAATTTATAACTTAATATAATAATTATGCCTAGAATTATTTTAGTATTCCTAAATTGTCTATAGTCAAGTATTATTATGAAATGGACAATAATAATACATTGAAACTATCATATATGGTGATTGATGATTATGAATCATAAATATATAATATCAAGTCAATACATGGGTGCATTGTTAATGAACAGATGTGTTGGATTGACCCACTATGAGAATACTACATGAATTATCATGTGTTATTAGTTATTCTCATGTGATTACATTACTTGTAATCTATTGACTTGAAGTCACTATAATTCCTTATATGAGAGTGATATCTTTAGGCCCCTTAATTGAGTAAGACTAAGAAATGCATAGTTATGCTCAAATGGATCAATATGTGATATTGATCATTTGTTTAAGTTAGTCTACGGTATCAAGAAATGTTGATTGAATAGCAATGAGGATGACATATTTCAAACCTCTAGTTCGATTTGGTTATCATTACAAAAGAGACTGTATTACAAAGTATTGTTCACATATTAGGTAGATGTTAAATCATAAAAAATTTTATTACTTAAGTAGCAGTACTGTATTGCTAGATACTGCTTATTATCTATGGTCCACTAATGGATTATTATTAATGTAATAAGAACCTATAAGATCACATAAAAGGAGTAAGGAGTAAGAATGAGATAATAATTAATTAGGTTTTAGTTAGAATAAAATCCTATTAATTGGACTTATTATTTAGTGCATATATATATATTATTCACGTAATATATAGTATATTATATGATATTATCTTATATTAAAGTAATATTAGATAATTATATCATTTGATATTAGATAATTATATTATAGGATAATTTTATTATTTAATAATATTTAGTTATTAGTATTAAGATAATATTAAATAATTAATGAATAAGTTCTATCTTTTCTCACTTTTATCATGATAGGGATAAGATGTTAGTGGTTGAATGAAATTAAGATAGTGTAAGTGGTTTTCTAATGAGACTAGGAAAGTGGCGTGCCTTAGTTTTATAAAAAAAGGCATAAAGGTGTCACTTTATAGTAGGAATACACATTATCACTAGAAAAACTGCACCAAAACCCTAGTCTCATATGAAAAAAGCACTTCCTAGTAGATTTGTAGTGATAGAGAAGTCGCCGTTCACTCTGTGTGGATAACGTAAAGGTACCATTACTTGATTGTGCTTGTAATTCATATTTTAAGAGGTAATCCTTATAGACAATTCTTGATCTATGTCCCTGTGCATTGATTCTGGGAAGGTTTCACAAATTCGTTTTAAAAAGGAAAAAAACATTATGCTTAAGTATAAGTGAAACTCAATAGTTGTACACTTTTTTTCTTATTCAAAAAATGTAATATGTAACATTGTATACTATGAAATTAGCCAAATTAAAATAGGATTTTGTCTAGGCTTTCATGTATATCCTTTATTTTTTTAAAGCCTAAAAAAAAGTGTACCATAACCTAAAAAAATTCACTAAATTAGGCCTAAAAAGGCTCGAATCTAGCAAAAAAAAATTTAAATATACCGTCTAGCCTGCCTGACCTTGTAAATACCCATTCATCACCTAAAAAATTAGGTACTTTCAACATTCAGTTGAAATTGATTTTTCACTTTCGTAGCTGAGCACATTTCAATCGAGTAACCATTACCTTTGAACTCATTTGAATCTGACTCATGCCTAGCCTTATCTAGTTATTATGGATGGATTGGAAGTGAGTTTGCTGGAAAATTTGGATGCTAAGTAAATGTTAGGATAGTTAGAGTATTCTTGCATGACAATTTATTCATTTATAATTCACAATTAATCTTCAAAATCATATTTTCTACTAAAAAGAAGGCATAATTGCACATGAAAAACTATATTAGTTATATATTAGGAAATGTTGATAGGTTATTGTCCATTACGATCCCTACATCAATCACATAAATTGGAATGGACTATGAAACTTATATATAAATCCAAAAGAAGCAATTATAATATAAAATGTAAATAAGATTTTTATTATATATAAAAATAAGTAGAAGGGTAAGTAGAACTAATTCATAGTGAGATATTTTGATAAGTACCTTTAGATAACTATACTTATTCATTGTGTTGATATCCAATTTTGTTTAGATAATAATATAATAAAATTTTTTAGAAATATAATAAAATAAAAATAAAAATAGAAAATAAAAAAATATTTAGTTCTTTGCATCTGCAGCAAATCATGCATATGATCCCATCCATAAAAAATAGAAGAAATATAGCCCACTGACAATGCCTTACTTAAAAGTAAGATAAAATCAAAATCAAATGTAAGTTAAATGCAAATGAAATTACGAAGACTTCATCTATAAAAGTTAAGGTAAGTTCATCTACAAGATGAATAAGGAGAGAGGGAATTGGAGAAAAAAAAAGGAATTTCAAAAATAAATTTACAAAAAGGAAGGAAAATTAAAAAATTTTAGAAGAATTAGAAGAAAGAGGAAATGTATTCAAAAGAAGAAAAATGAGAAGAGGCACAAAAATCATAAATAAGAAGAAAAAGTAGGTTGAGCTTGGAGATGAGAAAGAAAAGGAAAAATATTGCTAGAAAAATGTGGATAAAAAAGATGTAATAAAAAAAGGAAAATGGGGTATCAAATTATCATGAGTAGAAAGAAAGTCTATTTTTTTTAAAAAGCAACAATTGAATAGGATAACACCATCCATTATGCCATCCCATTCAATTTATAATTATATTTTATTTTATTCTTTTTATTTTAAATATTTTAATATTTTATTTATTTAATATATGATATTAAAGTGTTACTTTTGTGTAATTCCTATGATGAAAGAAATTAAAATAGTCTAAAAATTTAATTTATTTTAATATTTTTGAAGTGAAAGATATCTTAAAAGTTAAATTAAGTGAGCTGGTTATACTGAAAAATTTTAATATTAATGCACATAAAAATTACCTTATATTTTATCATTTGTGTATATGAAGTGTTTTAATCTATTTTACTCTATTGAGTTTACATGTATATTTATAATTTGTATTGCACTTTTATTTTAAAAGATATATAATAAAATTATATTATAAATATAAAAAAAGAATATTCTTTTTAAAAAAAACTAATTAAATGGATGGGATGGTATTATAATAGTATCATCTCACCTATATGATCTTATATTAATGCAAATAAAAATTATTTTATATTTATCATTTGTGTATATGAAGTGTTTTAATCTATTTTACTCTATTGAGTTTACATGTATATTTATAATTTGTATTGCACTTTTATTTTAAAAAATATATAATAAAATTTTATTATAAATGTAAAAAAGAAGATTCCTTTTTAAAGAAAACTAATTAAATGGATGTGATGACATTATAACAGTATCATCCCACCCATATGATATTTCTGAAGAATGTTCATTCATTTTTTAACAAACAACACATTATATGCTTTGATTTTTATTGATTTAAATATTTTTATCTCATTTCATTTTATATGATGTTAATTGAATCCACCAAAAAATATATTCTACTAATAAATTTACTATTATTAATTTTTCTAAAATAATTATTGATACATTTTTTTACTTTTATAAAATTTTTATAATTTTAAATTTTATGATGATAGAAAAATATTAAAATTAATTGAAAGTTCAATACATATAATTTTAATTTTCTTGAGCAATTTTTTTATTTAAATTTAACTATGAAATTAAACAAATTTGACATTTTAAAAATTATAAAATAATATTGAAGTTATAATTTCAATTTTCTTACACAATTCCTTTATTTAGATTTAGTCATGAAGTTGAACAAATCGAATATTTTAAAATTATGAATAATATTAAAATTTTAATTTTAATTTTTTAAAAAAATTTATTTAGATATACTCATAAAGTTAGATAAATTTGATAATTTAAAAATTATAAAAAAATATTAAAATTATGATTTTAATTTTTTTGAATAATTTCTTATTTCATATTTAGTCAAACAAATTTGATACTCTAAATTAATTTTTTTTCAATTTGATATTTTTAATAAATAAATAAAACTACTTTAAAATAATTTTCTTCATCTTATTATTTTATAAGTTATATTACAATTCATTTTAATAAAAATCTTATAAAAATAATAAAATAAAAATATTTTTAATATAATAATTTAAAATTTTTTCAAAAATAAAATAGAAATATTTCAAAAATAATAAAATAAGATTCTTTCAAAAATAATCTTTTAAAAATAATAAAATTTGTACTTATCATGTATCAAAATTAAGTAATTTGATTGCAAGTGTGATTATAATAGTATTTAATATTATTAAGACATTTTATTTCACTCAAATTCTATCATAAAATTAGATGGATTTGACAACTAAATCAATAAGCTAACAAAAATTAAAATCATATTTTTAGAAAAATAGACATATAATATAGTAAGGCCTATCATAATTTAATTCAAAAAATAGAATTAGAAAAATAGCATTAAAATAAACTTGCAATCGTTCTTTGAATGAACGTTATAGGATTTTAATACTTTCTCTATATGTAACTAACTCTCAAATTTGAATTTTGAAAATATAAACCATTTTGAATATTCTAACCACATCATAAAAAATAATTAATGATGACTTTGTTTCTTTTATTCATATTCACTAATATTCCGCGAAGGTACTATAATCATTTGCCTCCCATGAATTTAGTCATAGGGCACATCACAACATATTATATAATTGATCTTCTGATTCTCTTTATCCCTCCACCAATTTCATGTCAATCCTATATATAAATGCACTTGAAGGTTTCCAAAAGAAACTTTTCGACAATCTAACTAGCATATTTCACAATATAATAAGAAATCTTACTAATCACAAAAATAATAATCAATATAATCCAATTCCAATCAATATGAGTACAAGATCAACTTTGAGCATTTCAATAGATTCAAACATCAAATGCATGTAAACAATTATTATTAAAAGTTTCAAAATATGATTTTCATAAAGGCCAAAATAGTTAAAATTTTACAATAATATAATTTTAAAATTCAAAATAGTCATTATCAGAAAGCTTTCATATACACTTGTTTAAAATAGAATAGATGATCCACTCAAGTTGATTAAATTATTTTGTAGTTCAAGATCCACAAGTTAGATTGTCAATGCAATAAGTGGGCTCCAAAGAATGTATGAAACAACCATTTTTTGGTATTTGATTTCCATCTAGAAATTTAGTAATGTCCAAATTAGGATCAGTCGCCACAATTATTTTTAGAATTCTCAATAAGTCAAACTCATCTTATTCTAAAACTAGAGCAATTACTCTTAAGGTCTTCAATTTGAAAATCACCTATAAGAATACATGCTTCAGACTTCAAATTGGGTTGAATTTAAGCACAAGAACACTTAGTGCCAAGGAATTTCTTCTAATTACTATCCATCAACATGAAAATTCAAGATTCACTTACTGGGGTTGGGGTTTTCAAATCCTATCATGAATTAGCTAAAAGGAAATTAGTATAACTCAAAACTGATGGTATGGGTATTTCTACCTCGATGGCCTTGCAACTTAATTTGAGCTAAGTTGTTACTTGATGAAATTTAGCTAAAAAAATTCAATATAGAGCAAGTGTGAAACTACTAAATGTGCTCTTTGGATGACTAGCATTGGCTAGGGCTAGCCACAAAATGTGATAGCACTAATGGTCTGTTTGGAATGGGTGCAAATCGAGAAGGAAGAAAAGGGTGAGGGGAAATGTGGGGTGAAATTCTGATTTCCCCCTATTTAGCTACTTGGTGAAATTAAAGAGGGGCATAATTGCAATTGAAATATTTAGTGAGGCCCAATAGTGATTTCTCCCCTTGAAATGAGGGGGTAAATTGAGGTGAAATTGGCTCCCTCATTTTTTGTTCCACCTGACGCCCCTCTTTTCAAACTAGACAACCTCTCACAGACCCATTAGAACGCCTCCCAATTCTCTCCACCAGCACCATGTGGAATGCCTCCAACATCACCAGTGATCCTTTACCGAAGCACTGCATGCCAATTTGATTTTAGTTGCCTAGGACGGTGGCAAGGGAGATTGCTCAGTGTTCCAATAGTTCTGGAACCTCTCTAACTGGGTTGGTTGATTTGGGTCAAGACTTGATCCAAAACCTGGTTTGAAGACGTTACCTGACTCGACACAGAATTTTTTTTCTATAGATTCAACAATTTTTTCATCTACATTTGCATTATGTTAAAATGTTAAATTGTAGATTATCATATATTATTGATATTGAGTTCATGGTTTGCTATTACAATAGTGGGATGACAATGCCTCTAAATTTTAAAATTAGTGTTAATGTTTCTCTATATTTTGATTTTTATTATAATTGTTGACAATTATCTTCACTTGAAATGATAAAGCAAAAAAAAATGGAAAAAATATTGAAATGAATTGCTAAATTCTATCTTGACAAAGTCAAATAAAGCATTAATTTTTTTGTTACTTTCTTTCCAGTCATCATTGTGAATATAATCTTAGAAAGAAGGATAAATTTTTAAAATAATATATATTTTAGCCAAATAAAATGAATTCTAAGAAGATTTTTGTTAAATTTAATAAATTATATAAATGAAATGAAATATATTTAAAATAAACTTTATAAGTGAAATGAAATAACCTCCCTTCTAATTTGAAGCTAAACACCATGTAAAAAAAAATCATTTAAAAATAAATAATTTTTTTGCTTTAATTAAATCAAACAACGGTCACCGCTACCTTCTTGATTTTGTAGCTATAACAAGTGATGAAATATTTAAAAGTTGATCACCAAAAAAAAATATTAATATGATAAAAGTATGTAAATTATGTTTGTTTTTAAATTGAAAAATTGGTTTACATGAATAAATTATTAATACAATAAATATAAGTGGGTTATACCACAGTTGATTTATAAGATGTAATGCTCACATATAAGTTTTATGTAGGAATTTTATGAAATTTTTGAATAAGTTACAAAACAGTTCTCAGAGGGTGAGATTAAACTTAGTCGACAGGGAGAAATAAACCTTCCTTACAGCAAATATTAAACACATAATCCCCGTTAAATTCACGTTATATAATACACTTGGAAATGTGGTTTTTGATGAATATTGTGTTGTTAATCCTATAAAATATAATATTTCTCCTTCAAATATATATTCTAATTTAAAAGATTATATAAAATAGTGTATGAAAAACAGATTACTAGTAGAACAAAGGTAACAAGCCTGTTGTGCAAATATATTTGTTGTTGAAAAAAAGGGAATTGAACTTCGAATATTCAAAGTGGAAAAAAAAAAAAAAGGGAATGTGACAAGCAACGTGCCTCATTAAATTGGTAATATATGTAGAAATTTGAACCTGCATAATATTTAATAAAAATATTTAATGGGCATATTTAATAAAAATTTAGTATTATTTTTTCAGAATATTATATTAAAATATACACTTTTGTTGTATAATATTTTATCAATAAATCATTAATTTTTAATTAAACTTAATAAATTAATATTATAATTATTTCTACATAATATATTATAAGGATATAATAGTCATTTGACTTAATCTCATTTTCTTTTCCCCCAATTTTCACTCATTTCAATTAAAGAAAATTAATTTCACTTTTATTTTCTTTCTTTCTTATTTTCATATATTTCAAACAATACAAAGAAAAATTCTTTCATTTCCACTTTCTTTTTCCTCAATTTCTTTTTACCTCCGTTTTCACTCCTATCCAAACAAACCATAAAGTTGCTATCAATTGTGTCAGCATGCCTAAGTATAATATATATATGTATATATATACATGTTTTATGATACATAAAATTATAATAAAAAATTATGTATTTTGGCAATAAAAATAAATTTTAAAAAAGATAGAAATGCAAATATAAAGTATAAGATAATTATTTAATTATAAATAATTTTTACTTTAATTTTTTATTTTTCTCTCTTTTTGCTAAATATGAACATTTAGATTGCATTATGCCTTAAAAATACACTATAGAAGCTACTTCTAACTCATGTATCTAATTTATGTCTAACTCTAATTTTATTTTTTAAAAAATATTATATATATATATATATATATATATATATATATATATATATATATATATATATATATATATATATATATATATATATACATATATTAAAATTTACATGTAATTATTTATATTACATATATAATATGATTATATCAAAACTACTACTTATTTGTTATCCATTTTGACTTTATGATCTTTTATATATGCTTAAAAAAGTATACATAAATATAAATTTTATTAAATTAATTATCTTTTTCTAAATTTTGTAGATTTTATTATAACTTTTTCATAAAATTTTGAATCATTAGTATATTACAACTTTTATAAGTATGACTTTATATTTTTATTTATATTAACACATGATATACTTGCATTAAAATTGTCATGTGCTTACTCTCTATTTTGATTTTATCATTCAAAATTTTCACTATAAAATATTTATACATATTTAAGAATATAAAAAATTTATTAAATTAATTATATTTTTATAAATTTTATAGATTTTTATTGTAATTTTTATAAAAGTTTGAATAATTTATATGTTGCAACCTTTGTAAATAAAATTCTATAATTTTGTTTAAAGCTTCATGATCTTTATATTTAATTTGTAAAAAAAAATTAAAATATCTCAAATAAAATTATTAAAAAAATTCAATGTACCATTGAAGAACTGTGCATCAGGAAATCAATAGTTAAAATTTCTTAATTTTTTGCATGTGTAATAGGCAACCTGAAGACATGAACTTGTATTATGACCCTAATAAAATGATGAATTGCATTATGGCTACAAAATGATGTATAGGGTTACATTGTGCCTGTAGAGATCTAAGTTGACTTCCATTCCTAAGTTCTCACAACCAATCACCAAAACTTTCCAGTTTTCGTAATCGGAGTCGGACTTATAAACACCAATGTGAGCAATGCTGCCTTGAAACATTCCATTTTAGCGATTTTGGGATAAGAGGCTTAGCATTCTTACCAGAGGTGACCGTAATCCTGGTTAATAAACTTGGTTTTGAAGGTACCATTGCTATCTGGTTTTCAAGCTTTGTAGTGTGCATGCACTTTCTAGTTTTCAACGACCCTTTTGTGAAGAGTCTGGATTCTTAAGTCCCTTATAGTGAAATCAATCACAAATTTTTTTGTTCATTATCATGGCTGTTAGACTTGCGCTTCAGATTGAGCTTCATAGATTCTTTCAATGCCTTGTCGTCTTCTTCATTGTCAACTTCAGTTAGTTCATGTGATGTCAAAGTTGTTTCTAAAAGCCTAGACTTCTCTGATTTTGAGAAGTCGCAGCTAGTATCCACAGAAGAAGAGACACCATCAAAGGGATGATCGCACATTTTTATTGACATTGTTATGCTTTTTTATTTTCATAAATGGCTTCCACTACAAAGGAACATATAACAAGGAAAATTAGAAAGTGCAAAATCTTCAGAATCATAGCAATGGTATCTTCTTGCTTGGCCCCAAATAGTAATGGTCCCTTCAAAACCAAGTTCATGAGTTAAGGTGCCATACGACTTTTATCCATTCTTGTCCAAGAATGTGGACTTAACCTTTTGCTGTTCACTGCAAAATTATATCTCAACCATTGATTTCTTAGTGCGCTGGTACCCCAAAATCTGGCCACAAAGTTATAAATAATTATTAAAAGCCATATGAAAATAGCCTGATGCTTTGGCGGACTAAAGAAGAGATATGGAAGTGGGTCCACGACATCATAAGTTTACGTGATAAGAAAAAAAAAATGAAGTTTAATATTCAATACAAAAGAATGGACGTTAGGTAAAGAGAGGAAAAGCAATCTCATATACATTTTGTTTATACAAAAACGGTGGGTCCACTTTAATTTAATAAGATAAGAGTGAAAAAAAAAAAATCTTTCAGGCAAAAGAAGTTGAAGTATTAAAAGAAGAATAATTTAAGATGTGGCATCTAAAACACGGAGTGAAAAATATAAAATTTAATATATGAAATAGGGAACTATCTTAAACTAAAACATGAAATCTATAATTAACGAAAGAAAATTCCAATAAAGGACTATTTGTGGGAGAATATAAGGAAATACAAGAATATTCATTTGAAATTAATAGGTATTTCATCTTGATGAAAGGCCAAGACCACAACTTCAACTACGAGCAAAATGATAAATTAGTTGCTATTTCGAGCAATGTCAAATATTTAATGGAAAATGATTGAATTTTATCTTCTATTAGACAAACATACATATTCAACACGAGTTAAATGAGACTTCTTGGGGAGCAAATTTATTTGAAAATCAAGTAACTTTCATCAAAATTTTCTTTACAAATAGGTTTCATGTCTTTGGAGGAAGATACACCAAGCAATTGCTCTCTAACTTGCAAATCTTTAATCTTTCTTGTGGTCCTTAAAATTCTAAAGGCCTCTTCAAATTTCTTTTTGCCTAAACTTATATATCTATATTTTTTAGTGTTTGAGTGAAAATTTGTAATATTTCTTAGTAAAATTATTAGAAAATACATCTTGTAATTGTGAAGTTAGAGATTAGGAGAAAGAGAGAGTTTTTCTTAAGAAAATCTTGATAATTTATATTGATCCTTAGAATTAGGTTTAGAAAGAGTTTTTGTGGGAAAAACAAGTGTAACTAATGTAAAAAGGTGACAGGTTGCGAGAATAAGTGATTGTAACTTGTTCACAAGTGATATTTATTAACTTGAGAAAAGAGAACTAAATTCAAAATGCATTCTTTTATATTATAGAACATTTATAAAAATTTCTTGTATTTTATCTTTTCTTCTCCTCATTTATATATATTTGCTAGTTTTATTTTTTACAAACACTTTCCCCTTACTTGGGATAACGAAAAATAAGATTTTATTTTATTTTCAAATGAACTTCTTCTTAAAATATTGTTTAACTATAAGTAAAATAAGATTTCATTTTATTTATGATTTTTATTTTAATTATATTTATACCATTATAAAATTCATTTAATTTAGTAAGGATTTTATTAAAATTCATTTTATTTGACTTAAAAAATTTATTATATAAAAGATTTATACTCTTTTTAACATTGTATTTATCCTAATATTATTCTTTCTTTAACATTGTATTTGTTATGATATTATTAAAATCTACTTTTTAATTGAATTCTATATATTTTTTAACATACTTCAAATAAAATAATTCATTTGCAAATGAATTGATATAATTATTTTTAACAAAGTTACCAAATAATAAAATTTATTTATAAATAAATTGAAATTATTTTTATTGAAATAAAATAAAATCAATTTTAAAAAATTGCATTTCAAATGAACCCTTTAATATTCTTACATTTTTACATATTTTGATTTTGGGCAAACATACATATAAGGTTCTAACACAAGTTTGTAAAATATTGTGTTTTTGAAATTACATAATTCACTGGTTTGATAAAATTAATTCAAAGAAATTCTTTTTTCAATTTTATAAAAATTAATTTTAGAAGTCAATACACCCTCCCTCCCTTGCCTATATTCTCCATCAGTTACTTGGTACAAGTCATGTTCTCGTGCTCCAGCTACACCTTCTTAAATGCAAGTCCTCGTGGGATATGACAACTGACTCTGTGAAATTTGAATTAATTTTTTTTTTAAATTGTAAGTATGAATTGAAGAGAGAGATAATTATAAAAGAAATTGTATTGAAATAATGGTTGAACCAAAGGAAAAGATTAAATATTTTTTAAATGGAAAGAAATTAAGAAATAAATAATTAGGTATGATTCCAATGGGACACAGTATAGTTGTTACATTTTTATTTTTTAAATTAAAGGAAATTGAGAAATAAAAAATTAGATATGATTGCAATAGGGATCATGTGTTTTTTTAAAAGAAAATTATTATAAATACTGAAAATAAGTTTTAAAATTAAATTTCAAATTTATTATATTTATTAAATTAAATTTTATAAATTTACTTCATCATCATATATTTAGTGATAATCATTAATTTTCATTCAAAATTTAATTTTAAATTTCATTTTTTATATATATAATATTTTTTTATTATCATGTGATAAGTCACATTTGTAAACTTGTGTATAGAAAACATGGAAGCATCATTTAAGAAGATAGATTAAAAAGAACATTATTATAGTAATTAAGAATATGTTCCCCAAAAAGCATGAATGAATTAAAACTAGTTGAGCATCGCCCCAGGGTGGTGGGTATATATATATATATTAAATGAAGGATGAATTATCAGCTATTATAAAAGGAAATAAACAAGGAGAAAGTGGAGCAATAAATTTAATAATTATTATAACCCTCATTTTAGAAAATGCTTAGTTGCATTTTAAACATAAA
This sequence comes from Sindora glabra, assembly GCA_020226215.1. Classification (NCBI taxonomy): domain Eukaryota; kingdom Viridiplantae; phylum Streptophyta; class Magnoliopsida; order Fabales; family Fabaceae; genus Sindora; species Sindora glabra. The sequence continues at coordinate 62,506,665 of CM035231.1, forward strand.
TAGTAATTAAATACAAATAATAATTTTAACTAAAAGAAAAACTACTCAAAATAAATTTCATTTTAATCGTAATAATGCAAAGAAAAATATTAAAATTTATATTCATATTAATTTTTCCTATCTTCATTATCCTTATTTTAACAAACAAAATCTCTTATTTTCTTTCTCTTTTTATTATCTTTTTCAATAATTTAATACTAGAAAGTATTTTATGTATATAATCTAAAAAAAGATTATATTTACTAAAAACATTATCAGACATAATGTGGATTCTTTATGATTATTTATTTCAAAACTAACTGTTAATAACTCTTTTTTATCAATATATTAAACAACCCAAATAGTTTTATTAACAAAAATGCTAATGTCCACAGATGACAACGACCCATGGTGATGCGACTGTTGTTGCCATCATTTTGGGTATGACTTAAAGCCATGATTTATATTTGTATCCTGTTCCAGCTATGGCTTTTTGCTAGCTTTATCGCAATATGTCTAACACAAAATCTTTCATATTGCAGGTGCAGTTGTTGCAACCATAATTACCGTGGTTATGGTGTCCCGAAGAAGAACACAGTTTCTGAAGTTTGACGTACTTAAATTTCTCAAATATATGGAAAGAGAGAAGCCCGTCAGGTTTACTGCTAAGCAGCTAAAGATTGCAACCGACAACTACTCCAAAAATTTGGGATCAGGAGGGTTCGGAGAAGTCTACAAAGGCTTTCTAAGAAATGGAACTATCGTAGCAGTGAAAGTCTTACGTGGGAGATCTGACAGGAGGATTGAGGAGCACTTCATGGCAGAAGTGAGTACAATCGGAAGAATTCATCATTTCAATTTGGTTCATCTCCTTGGATTTTGCTTCGAACAAGATAAGAGGGCGTTAGTATACGAGTACATGGAAAATGGCTCCCTTGATAAGTATCTTTTCCATGAGAATACCTTAAGATTTGAAAAACTTCACGAGATTGCAGTTGGGACAGCGCGAGGCATTGCTTACTTGCATGAAGAATGCCAAGAGATAATAATCCACCATGACATAAAACCAGGAAACATTCTCTTAGACAACGAGTTCTGTCCTAAAGTTTCTGATTTTGGTTTGGCAAAGCTTTGTAAGAGAGAAAAAACTCATACAACCATGACAGGTGGAAGGGGAACACCTGGTTATGCTGCACCGGAGCTCTGGTTGCCATTTCCTGTAACTCACAAATGTGATGTTTATAGCTTTGGAATGCTGTTGTTTGAAATCATAGGCAGGAGAAGAAATCTTGACAGTGACCTTCAAGAAAGTCAAGAGTGGTTTCCTAGCTGGGTTTGGAAAAAATTTAATCATGATCAGCTTGGAAATTTAACACTAATTTGTGGGATAGAAGAGAAAAACAAGGAATTGGCTCAGAGAATGGTTAAGGTTGCTCTTTGGTGTGTTCAATATAAGCCTGAATCAAGACCTATGATGAGTGTTGTGGTGAAGATGCTGGAAGGTTCAATGGAAATTCCCAAACCTTTGAACCCTTTTGAGCATTTGACAGATGTGATTCGTGCAAACTCATCCAGTTCAAGAGACACGGACATATTCAACTCTTGAATCCGTTTCTTACAATGGTGGCAACTGGATCCAGCACATTACGGGACACTCCAATCAATAAGAGTTATGAAATTGGAATAGCCTCTTCCAAGAGGACAAATAAGTTGTCAATTATCTTCCTTTTTGCTAATTAATATGATTCTGCTATGTTCTCTGTTTTTTTCTTGCCCTCTGAATTTTCTGGAATGAATGCCTACTTCATTACATTAACCTAGAAGAAGAAAAGAAGGAATTAATACAAATAATATAGGGGTGACAATTTTATCCATATCCATTTAGCCAGCTATATCTATCCGAGTCTTTTGCACAAAACGATTGGACTACTTATTAACTCTGCAAAACAAGGATCATATTGGGTCCGTAAGGAAGTTGAGATTTTCCTATGACCTTTAAGTTAGTTATTACTCAGTGGTTGATGTGTTAAGCTCTTGGAAAGCAAGTTAGCAAGTAATGTCCTTTTTTGGTTTGTTAGCTGGTTTAGTCTGTCTGAAAATGGTTAGCAAGTAACGGCAGAAGCTATTGTCATCTATGTTATATTTCTATTTGTTAATGAAGTTAAAGCGTTCGGCCATAAGAAAACCAGACCCTGCTCTTTCTCTATCTCTGTTTCTCCTTCCAAAATTTCATCTTTAGAAGAATCTTAAGACATCACAAAGTTCACACTTGCTGAAGTTGTGAATGCCTTACAAGCCTCAGAGCAAAGAAGAGCAATCCATATTAAAGAGAGCAGAGAAAGTGCATTTCAAGCCCGGTTACAGGGAAAAGCAACCAGGAACATGGTGGGAAGAAGCCTTGGGGATCAAAGATAGGAAAGGATAAGAAAGAGGGTGATGCTAACAAAAATGAAGCCAAGAAAGGCAGGTCTCCAACATGTCCTCACTGCAAGAAGAGGAGTCGTACAGAAAACTTTTGTTCGTATAGACCAACACTAAGGTGCAGACCTGTAATCAGTTTGGGCACATTGAGAAGATGCGAAAAAATAGGCAAGGCCAGCAGGGATAGCTGTTGGAAAATGCTAATCTAGAAAAAACATTAAGAAATATGTCATATACATTCTGTCAAATAAAATAAAAGAGTCGGTGAAGATGTGTTGTAAACGATAGGAAAGTGTGTTAGGTTTGATTAACTTGTAGAGTATGAAATGTAATATTTTATGTTGTAATTAATATTGATTGTCTATAAATAGACATTCCTGCAACCTTGTGTAAATGGAGCTCTCAAAGAAGAGAAAAAACTCCCCAAGTGCAGCAACACTTGGTAAAAAATGCAATGTCATGATACTTTTGTGGATGAACCTTTCTGCTTTCTGCTTCTCTGTTTCTGCATTCTTACTCTGTTTTCCAATGCTTCTTCTACTTCTTCAACATGTTATAAAATCTGATTCCGTTCTGATTTTTTAACAATAGCAAGCCCTTATTGCTGAAGATCATAGAGAAACTAAGAAGACGCTGTTCACAGCCACTTGCTTTGCAACAGAAGACAGAAAATGGACTCGAATCTACCAGAAACCATTGTAGCTGTGAAAGTTTTATGTGGGAGTTCAGAGAGGAGAAAGAGGAGCACCTCATTGGCAGAAGTGAATACTGAGTACTGTTGGAAAAGCTCATCACTTGGATCTAGGAGTATATGTGTTCTGCTTTGAAAGGAGACTCAGATCACTAGTTCGCAGCTGCGACAGAGAAAATATGCTCACCTGCATAAAGAGTTGCAAGAAAGTATGCACAATGACATAAAACAACGAAATGTTACCTTGGACGAGATATTTTCCTCCTAAAGTGGGTTATTTTGATTTCACCAAGCTTTGTTACAGCAAAAATACTCGTATAACCATGACAGTAGGAAAAATGACTTTTGGCTGTGCAGCCACAGATCTCCGGATGCTGTTTCCTATAGTTTGCAGGTAATGGTAACAGCGTTGCAGTGTTGTTAATTGAAATTACGGGTAAGAGAAGGAATCTTGATGTAACATCAGGCATTCCAAATTAAAAGCCATGGGTGAAAGTATCCTTTTGGCGAGTTTAGTATAGGCCTGAATTGAGGTCTTCAATGAGTGCAGTGAAAATGTTAGAGGCTGCAGTGGAAGTTCCGCAGGCTTCGGAGGGTGCAATCAGCCCAAGCAGCACAGAGATATGCTAAACTTGATTTGGTTCCAATTTGATGCTGGCTGCATCTAGCAATTTATGTCCTAACACTATCATGAGGTGAATATGCAATATGAACTGCCACCACACAGAAGCGCAGTTCTATATCCCTGTCTTTGGTATAAAAATGGTGAAGACACCTAAATTTGCGTCCTTTATGTATTCATGCTTATAGTTAGCAGAATGGGAATAGTGAAACCAGTAAATAAGCATAGTCAGGGGTGATAGTTTAAGGAGAAAAAAAAAATGAACGAATGTAAATTACTCTTAAAGATATAGTAGGATGTCATGTTTTGGAAAAAGAGTATATATTGCTATATCATTACAAACTTGAATTGTCCATGAAATAAAATTATGTAGACTCATCAACTTATTTCAAATAATTTTTTATTAAAATGAGGGATTTTTTACTTAGGGCAAGTTGTTAGTGAAAAGTTTTATTTTTTAAGAATAAATTAACTTTTAATACTCATCAAACCATCTGACACTAGAAGTAGGCAAAGAAAAAAAAATTATAAAATTAACTGATTTCTTCAATCGGGCGCACATTGCCTTGGTCATGTGTTTGGAAATCAAGCAACGTTTATTTTAATAAAAAATATCTTTAATAGGAATATAATCATAAAATATCAAAATGGTGATAAATAATTTATATATTTAATATTAAATTTAAGAATTTGGTAGAAAATAGTTTCTTTTACTTTAAAGAAAAAATTATTTTTCTTTACTATAATGACTTTAAATATTATTTTTTATCACAAAGTATAAAAATATATAATACTCCTCCTATATATATATATATATATATATATATATATATATATATATATATATATATATATATAAGAAAATAAAATTTCCTTATAAAAAATATCTTGGAAGCCTAGAATGGAGATATCAGAGCTCGTTTCAAGATAAAAATATAAACTTCAGCGGAAATCCAGGGACAACCAATGTGTCTTTTTACACAGTTTTTATCGAATGTATTTTGGCATATCTTATAAGATTCGGCGCCTTCTAGTAATTGGCCCCAGCTAGGAGTCAGTAACTTGTGTTTTCTGTTGCAAGCTTCAGCTTATGTCTGTTTTCATCATCAGAGATAGAACCAACAACCAATTCTTGCCTCTGCAGCAGGAAACCTTGCATATAAATTCAAAGCAATAGCAAAGTTGGAATTCATGAATGTTATCAAACATAATGTGGATCATTATTTATAATTATATATTTCAAAATTAATTGTTAATAATCATCTATTAACTATCTTTTATCTATATACCAAACATGTCTCAAGTGCACGAACATCTTGTCAAACCCAAAATGTAGAAAATAAATAAATATCCAGCAACAATACACAGGAAGCTGCATTGATTAATTTCCACCGACGACAACCTACGGTGATGCAGCTGCTGTTGCCATCATTTTGGGTATGATTTAAAGCTATGATTTATAATTGTCTCCTTTTCCAGCTACAGCTTTTTGCCAGTTTTTTGGCAATATCTCTGACTCAAAATCTTACATATTGCAGGCGCGGTTGTACCGAAGAAGGACCCGACGAACAAGTAGCAGCTCAGCTGTTGCAGACTCGCAGTTTCTCAAGTTTGACAAACACAAATTTCTCAAATATGTGGAAAGAGAGAAGCCTATCAGTTTTACTGCTAAGCAGCTAAAGGTTGCAACCGACAACTACTCCAACAAGTTGGGCTGAGGAAGCTTCGAAGAAGTCTACAAAGGCATTTTGAGAAATGGAACTATCGTAGCTATTAGGATTGTGTATATATTTAGAATGATGTATATCTTCTTTCCTATGTTTTAGAGGTGAATATCTGATTGTATTTGATTTAAGATCTAATTAATTTAGGATTTGATCTAATTGATGTGAATCGCATAAACACCTTGTTGTAAAGTTTGTATATAAGCTCAAAGAGCTAATAAAAAAAGATAAGCTTTCACCCCATCAAATTTCTTTATGGTATTAGAGCTTGACTCTGAAAATCATTGATCTTCACTATGGCAAAGGCTAATAATGAAGGTGGAACCGGAGGTGGGTCGCATTCAAAGAAACAAATCTCTCCTTATGATCTGTATTCGAGTGACAATCCAGGAAATCTCATTACTCAGGTGCAATTAGAGGCGAGAATTACAAAGAATGGGCTCGTGCAGTCTGAGGCTCATTAAGGCAAGAAGAAAGTTTGGGTTTGTTGATGGGACGATCAAATAACTAGCCAAAGATGCTCCTAAAATTGAGGAGTGGTGGATTGTCAATTCCATGATTGTCTCATGGATTTTCAATACAATTGAACCAAATCTTCGTTCGACCATAACATACATGGAAAATATAAGGGAGTTATAGGAAGACATCAAACAAAGGTTTTCCGTCATGAATAGCCCTCACATCCAACAATTAAAATCAGAATTGGCAAATTTCAAACCAAATGGAGATACAATTATGAACTATTTTAGACAACTCAAGAAGCCATAGGATGAATTAAATTATTACGATTGGATTCCAATCTACACTTGTAATAGTTGTAAATGCGAGATTTCAGTAGCATTAGACAAAAGGAAAGAAGAGAAGAAGTTTCGAAAATTTTTAATGGGCCTAGACAATGTCCAATTCAAAATGGTGTGATCTAATATTTTGAGTGTCAATCCCCTACCAAGTTTGAATAGGGCATACCGGATAATGGCATAAGAGGAAAGAGTAGGAACAATTATTCAAGGTAAGGAGGACTAAGGAGACCCAATCAACTTTGCCATAAAGACTGGTCAAATGGTAAGGGGGAGAAGAAATTATAGGCTACTTCACAAGGCCCTTGCTCACATTGCAAATGACCTGGGCATGTCGTTGACTCACTAATTGGTTATCCAGATTGGTAGGGTGACATTTTGTGAGTTGCAAGTTGCGATTCTGGGTATGGCAAGAGGACACACCAGCAGATGGGTGGCTCGGGCAGAGGAAAAGGTAATGGGGCTAAAATAAACATGGCATAAGCTACCGATATTGTAGGGGCCACATCAAGTGGCGTAAAAGTTGAAGCCGAGTAGACAGTGCTACTAGGATTGAGTTCAGAATAGTGAAGCACTTTCCTGAATATCATTAGCGCACATAAAGTTAGGACAAATGTGAGACATACTAGTAAGGACTCAACTTTCTAATGGATCATCGACACAGGTGCTTCACATCACATGACTGGCACCCTTACATGTCTGATAGATTTGCGAGACATTGAACCCTACCCTGTTAAAATGCTTAATGGCACAGAGACTTATGCAACAAAAGAAGGAATAGTCATTCTTGGGGATAAACTTATACTCAAACATGTTTTATTTGTTCCTAAATTAAATTGCAACTTGATTTTGGTTTCTTAATTATTGCATGATGTTGACTACATTTTTCAATTTACTGATAAAGTGTGTGCAATACAGGACCATGTTTTAAGGATGCTGATTGGAGTGGGTGAACTAATTGAGAGGCTTTATCTTCTTCATGTGGTGACACCAGTTCATGCATACAAAGCAAGTGGCATAGGATCTTGTGAGCTATGGCATAAAAGAATGGGACATCTTGCTTCAAAAATAATTAGTATACTTTCTGATATTGATAAGGAACAAGTTGTTAGTGGACTTGAGTCTTATGATATTTATTTTAAGGCTAAGCAAACAAAAGAGACATTTTTGTTGAGTGAGAATAATGCAAAGAATTATTTTGATTTAATCCATTATGATTTATGAGGAGCATATAAAATTCCTACTTCTTGCAGTGCCATTTGTTTCCTAACTATAGTATATGATTGTTTACGTGTAGTGTAGGTATATTTATTGAAAACAAAAGATGAAGTTCCTTAAATTATTAAAGATTATTTTGCCATGGTCCAAAGATAATTTAATAAACAAATCAAGATTGTGAGAAGTGATAATGGTACAGGATTTTGAAACCTAAAAAATTATTTCCTAGAAAATGGTATTATACGCCAAACCTTAATTCATCGTACACCTCAACAGAATGGAAAGATAGAGAGGAAACATCATTATATTTTAAATATAGTGAGGGCATTCAGGTTTCAAACTAATTTGCCTCTGAAATTTTAAAAAGAATGTATACTTACTGCAAGATATTTAATTAATCATACACCTTCTACTCTTCTTGATGGGAAAATACCTTATGAAATCTTATTTGGTATAAAGCCCTCATATGTGCATATTTGAAGATTTGATTGCTTATGTTATGCTCACAATGATGATAGAAGAGGTGATAAGTTTGCTAATCGAAGCCAAAAATGTATTTTTGTAGGATACCTTTATGGGGAAAAAGGATGGGAATTGTGAAATATTAAAAGCGAAGAATATTTTGTTTCTCAAGATGTGAAATTTGTGGAGAATGTTTTTCCTTTTGATAATATTATTGTGATAAGTGAATAACAAATAGGTGGATTGGTGTGGTCATTTGATTCAAGTGATAATAATGATAAAGAGAACAATGTGCAAAATGTAATGAGTTTTAATAAGAGTGACTTGAGCCCCCCGAATATACAATTGGGAAATGACAATGAGGGAAAGGAAAATCCTGGAGAAGTGAATGATGTGCAATAGCAGACCAAGAATATGGAGTAAGAAAAACAAGCCGAGAATGTTGTCCCTCAACAGGCTGATCTTCTTAGTCACAAATATTAAGTTAAGAAGCATTCTTCACGCTTGAAAGATTATGTCACCCACATTGCTTATGTAAGCCCCTCAACTGGTTTGTCTTTCCATTTAAAATCCTCATGTACACATTATCTAATTGTACACTTTGTTAATTGTGAAAAAAATTTTGTGAAACATCTAGAGTTTTTAGTAACTATTATTGTAGGATATGAACCAACCTAATTCACTAAGACTGTAAAAGATGCAAAATGGAGAGATGCTATGAACGAAGAGATTCAAGCTCTAGAGTACATTGGTACATAGATGATAGAAGATCTACCACCAAGCAAGAAAGTGATTGGATGTAAATGGATATATAAAATTAAATATAATTTGGATGGAACTATTAAATGACATAAAGCAAGGCTGGTGATTCATGGAAATAGATAAGTCAAAGGCATCGATTATAATGAGACTTTTGTTCCTACAATAAAAATGATAACAGTTCGGACCTTCTTGCCTATTACAACTACTAAAAATTTTGAGTTACATCAAATGAATGTTTGAAATGCTTTCTTGCATAGGGACTTAAAGAAAGAGGCATATATGAAATTACCACTTGGCTTTGTAGCTCAATTGCTTGATAAAATGTGTCGGCTCCATAAATCTTTATACAGCTTGAAGGAAGCTCCTAGGTGCTAGTTTGCTAAATTATCTAAAGCTTTGAAAGCTTATAGTTTCCAATAATCGTATTCAGATTACTCTCTTTTCACATATCTTGTTCATGGCATGGAACTAAATGTCATGATTTATATTGATGACATTGTTATTTTTGGAAACAATGGCATTGCCATACAAAGATTCAAGGTTTATCTTGGCTGCTGTTTTCACATGAAAGATCTTGGGAAATTGAAATATTTTTTAGGCATCGAGGTGGAGCAAAATGCCACTAGTATTTTTCTTTCTCAATGGAAGTATGCCTTGGATCTCATATCTGATTGTGGATTACTTGGAGCAAAGCCAATGACAATTCCCATTGAACAAAATCATCAATTAACACTTGCTGAGGGAGCGAATTTATAAGACTCGATTAGATATAGACGTTTTATTGGGTGCCAAATTTATTTGACTATTACACATCCTAAGTTGTCTTATTATGTTCATATCTTGGCACAATTTATGCAGAATCCGAAACTTGAGCATTGGGATACGACATTACATGTCGTTTAGTACTTAAAAGGTAATCCAAGCCAGGGGATTTTATTACGTGCTGATTGTGACTTACACTTGCATATATATTATGATGTTGACTGAGCTAGTTGTTTTTTCACTCGATGGTCTTTAACAACTTATTTTCTTATGTTGGGAAACTTTCCTATTTCTTAGAAGACTAAAAAATAGTCCATAATTTCTCACTTTTCTACTGAAACTGAGTATCAATCCATAGCTACTACTGCTTGTGAGCTAAAGTGGTTGAAAGGGTTACTATTTTCTCTTGACATTGATCATTCGTGTCCAATGTGGCTATACTGTGACAATCAATCTACCCTTCACATTGCCAATAGCCCAGTGTTCCATGAACATACAAAATACATTGAGCTTGATTGTCATTTTGTAAGTGACAAAATCACCAAGGGTAATATTAAACCATGTATGTCCACACTTCCATGCAACTTGCTGACATTCTTACAAAGGTATTAGGCAAGCGATAGTTTGACACTTTTCTTTCCAAGTTGGGCGTTCATCATCTTCACGCTTCAACTTGAGGGGGTATTAAGATTGTGTATATACTTAGAATAATTTACATCTTCTTTCCTATGTTTTAAGGATGAATATTTGATTTAAGATTTGATCTAATTGATTTGATTTGATCTGATTGACATGAATCATGTAAACATCTTATTATAAAGTTTGTATATAAGCTTAAAGAGCTAATAAAAAAATATGAGCTTTCACCCCCCATCAAATTTCTTTGGTAGCAATGAAAGTCTTACATGGGAGATCTGATAAAAGGATTGAGGAGCAGTTCATGGCAAAAGCGAGTACCATTAGAAGAATTCATCATTTCAATTCGATTCATCTCCTTGGATTTTGCATCAAACAAGATAAGAAGGCATTGGTATATGAGTACATGAAAAATGGCTCCTTTGATATGTACCTTTTCTATGGGAACTACACCTTAAGATTCAAAATGCTTCACAAGATTATAGTTAGGACAACACGTGGCATTGCTTACTTGCATGAAGAATGCCAAGAGATAATAATCCACCATGACATAAAACCAAGACACATTCTCTTAGATAACAAATTTTATCCTAAAGTTTTTGGTTTTGGTATGGCAAAGCTTTGTAATAAACAAGAAACCCATTTTACCATGACAAATCAATAGGGAACATGTGGTTCTACTGCACTGGAGTTATGGTTGGCATTTCTTGTGACTTACAAGTATGATGTTTATAGCTTTGGAATGCTGTTGTTTGAAATCATAGGCAAGAGAAGAAATCTTGATAGTAACCTTCAAGAAAGTCAAGAATGGTTTCCTTAGTGGGTTTGGAAAAAATTTAATCATGACCAACTAAGAGATTTAACCCTAGTTTGTGGTATATAAAAGAAAAACAAGGAGTTAGCTCAAAGAATGCTTAAGGTTACTTTTTGGTGTGTTCAATATTAGCTTGAATCAAGACCTATGATGAGTGTTGTGGTAAAAATGCTAGAAGGTTTAATGGAAATTCTAGAACCTTTGAACTTATTTATACATTGGACATATTTGATTCATTCAAACTCATCTAGTTCAGTAGACATGGATATATCCAACTCTTGAATCTAGTTCTACTGTGTTGGTAACTGGATCCAGCATATTATGTGACACTCCTATTGTGAGGAGATATGAAATTGAAATAGCCTCTTCCTAGAGGACAAATTGTGGTTAAGATTGTGATAAGAAAAAGAAACATAGATATTAAAACAAAAATATTAGATATAATAGACCAGCTTCATATATGACATGGAAAAAAACTCATATACTACTTCTTCATCACTAAACATATAGAGAGATAAAACATAACAACCACATTCACACGATTTCTAAGCATAAACCACTACATCATAATAACTCCTAAACATATGCAACATCTAAATTGATTTCCCAAAATTAAACAACAAATAAATTGTTCCTAAAAACTAGTTCTGCAAACTAAGGCATGTGTGCACATCTCTGACAATCTCCTCCTTGCGTTAGTATTTGTAGACACTTAACTTGTTTCTTAAGTTTTTAAATCTTGCTTTTGGAAGGGCTTTAGTCAGCAAATCTATAATCTGCTCTTCTATCTTGCAATAAATCAACTTGATTTGACCAGCTTTCTGCTTTTCTCTCAAGTGATATAGCTTAATGTTGAAGGGCTTTGTTTTCCCATGAAAGATAGGATCCATTGAAATTGCAATAGCAGCTTGATTATCTACAAAAATCTTTGTTGGCTTAATCTACTTCATGTGCAAGTCTGTAAGTATTTTTTTAATTCAAATTGCTTGATTCATGGTAGCATTAGCTGCAATAAACTTTACTTCTATTGTACTTTGAGCAACTACATCTTGCTTTTTTGAACTCCATGAGGAAACACCTAAACCTAAACTGAAATAAAAACCAATTGTACTTCTCATGTCCTCAATAGAACCTACCCAATCACTATTAGAAATGTTAGGATCAAGAGTCAAACAGTTACAAATTAACTGATCCAACCAAATGATCCATGCAAAATATTAGATTAAAATAAAGATTCATTCTATACCTTTTTCAAATAATTCAAAGGCTTATTCATTAATCACCTTTCTTAACTTACTTTTAGTAAAAAACTCTAAAGTATCCATATGAACCAACAAATTTCCAATGAACCTCCACAATCACTAATTGAAATTCTCTTTCTTTTGCCTCGTAGTGCTAGCTATACCTCTCCAAGAGTTATGATTAAAGAGGGTTGTTAGGATTTTCTATATTTTGAGATGCATGAATTAATCAATTATTATTATCCAATAAGCCTATTTAAATAGGTATATAGAAAATCCTAACTAATTAGGCTTTGTTTCATGTATAATTATGGGCTTATAATTGGGCCTTATAATTATAATATGGAATTCCCATATATTAGGCTCAAACAATTTGATCTATTAATTCTAAATCCACTAAATTCTAAGTGTGTGATCCTACAGGCTCTCATTACATTAGCAATGATCATAAACAATGAACAGTGTCTAACAACACATTATTTTTACGCATCATTATTACCTAAGTAATGAAAAAATCAGTGATTTAACTAAATCTATATATGTAATCATCATCTATGACCTTTTGTTCTAGACATCTACATTAAGCACAAAACATGGATTATTTCATTCCCATATAACCCAATTCAAAGGTTTCTTAATTCTTAAGTAAGCTAATTAAAGTAAATATAATTGACATCCCATGTTAATTCATCTTATCATAGCTATACATTTTTCTTAACTTTACTTAATAAAAAGGCCCAAAGATGTTACTTGTATTATATAGGAGAGATAAATTTCATTTTAATCATACAAATCCTTCTGTATGATATGTGATATATCTAATAACTACCCTTGTATTAACTCAATTATGAATGACATAAAGTAGTATTAAAATATGAAATTCACATTTAGGAAACCTTGACGATCTCAAGTCAAAGGACCATATCAATAATTATCACTAAGAATTACTCATGATACTCATAAAATAATCCATGTAGTGTTCTTAAAATGGGTTAGTCCAGTATATAAGTTCTCTAATTTGTACTTATGTGTAGACTTAATATCTTATATAAGTCACCATATATGCTAGTCTTAACATATCAAAGCAACCCAATCCATAATGATATATAATTAGGGACATTTAAGAATACATATATTCTAAAGTTATTATCATAATTTAATATATTATGCAAATTATATATATATAAATATGACAATTAAAATTGCCTTTAAAATAGCATGATTTAAATTATCAATTATCTATATGATTAGTTTTAGGGCATATACACTAATAAAAAAATTCTTGGAGCTGGAAATCATGATAGCAAGTATACTTAATGTCATAATCTGTTGTACCCTTGACATATCTTAAAATACGTCTAATAATTATAAAATGCACTTCACTGGTATAATTCATAAACCTTGATAGTAAGCTTACTACAAAAATTATGTCTAGTTTTGTAGTTGGGAGATACATTAAACAACCAATTAGACTCCTATATAGCCTTTCATCGACTTTTTCAGCTCCATCTTCTTTGCTAAACTTCTCCTTTTAGTTTATTGGTGTGTTGATGCCTTTGCAATCTTCCATATGAAATTTCTTAAGAATTTCCTTTGCAAACTTCTTTTGGCATAAGAAGATTCCATTATGGTTTTACTTCACCTCCATGCTTAGAAAATAGGTCAATAAACTAAGATCTGTTATCTCCAAATCTTATAACATCTCAACTTTAAATTTATTCACCCATTTCTCATTGCTTCTTGTAACAAGTAGATCATTAATATAAATAGACACTATAATTAAGTTGCCATATGAATTCTTTACATATAAAGTGGATCCACTTTGACTTTTAACAAATCCAAGACTTAGAAAATAATTATCAACTCTGCTATACCAGGCCTTGGGAGCCTACTTAAGGCTATATAAAGCCTTTCTTAATCTATAAATTTTCTCCTCCTGTCCTTTAACCAGAAATCCCTCTAGTTGTTCAACATAGATTTCTTTTTTAAGATAACCATTCAAAAAAGCTGACTTTACATCTAGCTACTAAAGTTTCTAACCTTTTTATGTAGCTAAGGCCAACAATATCCTGATAATGTCCAAGCATGCAACAGGAGTGAAAGTTTCTGAAAAATCTACCCTAAAAACTTAACTGTACCCCTTCACGACTAATCTGGCTTTATGTTTGTTCACAGAACCATCAGCATTGAGTTTAGTTTTATAAACCCATTTCACTCTAATGATCTTTTTGTTTTAAAATCTATCTTTCAACTCCCAAGTGTCATTCTTCTCAATCATACTAAGCTCCTCTCTTATAGCTTCAATCCATTTGTCATCCTTCTCGACTTCTTTAAATTCTGTAGGTTCAAAGATAGCAATGTTGCTTCTTTCATAAATATCAGACAGCGGGCTTGTGCCACGAACTGGGACATCATCTACATTGTCATCAAGATACTATGAATTCACTAACAACTGCTTTTTTATGACTCATCCTAACTCCATTGTTTATTTTTCATAAACTTGACATCTCAACTTGCAATAATTTTCCTATTTTATGGTTGGAAATTTTTATAAGCTTTGGAAGTGCTATTATATCTATAAAAAAAATGTGTGATTCTACCTTCTTATCAAGTTTGTCTTATTTCACCTGTGGTAGATAAGAAAAAGAGAGACAACTAAAAATTTTCAAATTTTGTAAATCTGGTTTGTAATCAAACCAGGCCTCAAAGGGTGTTTTTCTTTGCACTGCTCTAGTTGGCAGCCTATTTAATAGGAAAACTGCAATATTTGCGACTTTTACCTAAAGATTCTCTGGCAACTTCTTTTCATGAAGTATATACCTTGCCATCTCCATGATGCATTAATTTTTTCTCTCACTTACATCATTCTGTTGAGGAGTGTAAGGTATTGTAAATTAGTGGTTAATACCTGTTTCCTTGCAAAACTTATCAAAAGTTTCATTTGTGAACTCTTTCCCATTATTTGACCTTATTATGTGCAGCTTACAATTACTTTGATTCTCTATCTAAGCTTTAAACTTCCAAAATATATTAGCAACCTTAGCTTTGGATTTGAGAAAATAAATCCAGCAAAATCTAGTATAATCATCTATAAAGACAATACAGTATTTACTACCATTCAAGGATGAAGTTACCTGAGGTTCTCTAACATCGATGTGTACAAATTGCAGCTTGTGTGATGCTCTCTAGGTTAATTAAGGAAATGGTTTTCTAACTTGCTTTCCATATTGACAAGCTACATAATCTACTAGTTTATCCTCCAACAATGGCATACCTTTCACAAAGTTATTTTTCTGCATACATAGAAGTCCAGCATGATGAAAATGCCTAAGTCTTTTATGCCATAATTTTGCATTGCTTACATGACTTGCAAGTGCTACTTGCTTATCCTCTATCAAATTCAAGGTAAAACTCTTAGCTTTCATCTTCACTTTAAACACATTTTTACCTTTTACATCCTTGATCAAGCACCACTTGTCTTCAAAAATAACTTTGAAGGCTTTTTTAACTAGCTATCCAACACTAAGCAAGTTTTGATCAATGTCAGGCACATATAAGACATCAATAATATGCTTTAAACTTGTTAAGCTTTCATTAGCCACTGTTCCTTTTCCTTTGATTGAAATAAACTCACCATTTCCAATTTTTACTTTGGAAATAAGAGTCTTATCAATCTCTGTGAAAAGAGCTTGATCGTTGGTTATGTAATTGGTGCAGCTGCTATCTATCAACCAGGAATCACTTGAGCTGTTATTGGTGGCAAAACATGTTGCCATGAAGAGTTGTTCTTCTTGTTATTGTTTTGTGAACACTTTTGCTACTTCAGGTTGTTGCATTTTGTAAACCTTCTCCATGTGTCCTATATTGCCATACTTTCTACACTTGATATTAGGCCTCCACCAACACTTGTTTGGCATATGGTTCAGCTTCTTACAATGTAGGTAAGGTGAACTTGCATAATTTTTGTTGTCATTGCTGGACTCACTGATTTTCTTCTCCTCCTTTATTTTTCTTGTCTTTGCCTCCTCTAAAACTTTCAAATTTAGCTTTGAAAGCACCTTCCACAATTTTTTTTCTCATCATTCTTCTTTGCTCTTGAGCTTGCAAAGCATTAACTAACTCTGTTAAGGATATGCTTGACAGATCTTTAAACTCTTTCAAAGAAGAAGTTTTAGGCTCATATTTCTAGGCAGAGTGACAAGGATTTTTTGGATAATTCTTTCATCAGAAAAATCCTTACCTAGCAGCCTCACTTTATTTACAATCCCCAACAGCTTGTCAAAGTAGTCTTTAATCATTTCTGACTTCATTTTCAATATGATTAAGTTGAGCACTTGCATATTCTTAGTTCTTTCATTGCCCTAACGTTCTTTCTTAAGGTAGTTCCATATGTCTTTGGCTGATTCCAGGTTCATGATCCTCGTATATATGGTGCTTGAAACGGTAGAGAAAAGACATGTTTTGGCCTTTGACTTCCTTGTCTTTCTCTCCTTGTGATTCTTCATTTGTGCCACTATTGGATTTGTAGGCAATGGTTGAATGTCATAATATTCTTCTACAGCCTCCCAAAGATGCAACGCATCGAGTTAAACTATAATTATAACATCCTATGCTTGATAATTTTGGCCATTAAAAATTAGTGGAGCAACATGACTGAAAGATGATTAAGTATTAGCCTCCATTCTAAAAGTTTATGTTTTTATCACTCAATCTTACAGGTCCCTCAAGATAAAAAGCTCTAATACCAGTTTATGGTTAAAATTGTGATAAGAAAAAGAAACACAGATATTAAAACAAAAATATTAGATATAAGAGACCAGTTTCACATATGACATAAAAAAAACCTATATACTACTTCTTCATTACTGAATATATATAGAGATAAAATATAACAACCACGTTCACATGACTTCTAAGCATAAACCACTACATCATAACAACTTCTAAACATACACAAATCTAAATTGATTTCTTAAAATCAAGTAATAAATAAATCATTCCTAAAGACTAGTTTACAGACTAAGGCAAGTGTGCACATCTCCAACACAAATAAGTTGTTAATTATCTTCCTTTTTGCTAATTAATGTGATTCTGCTATGTTTTTCAATATTTTTTCCCTCTGAATTTTCTGAAATGAATGTCCACTTCATTACATAACATAGAAGAAGCAAATAAGGAACTAATGTAAACAATATATAGAAACTAGGGGTAATAATCTTGACTCATATCTATTTAACCATCTATATCTATCCAAGTCTTTTACTTAAACAGATTAGGCTATTTATTGACTCTGCAAAAGAATCATGTTAGGTCTGCTGGGAAATTGAGATTTTCCTATAGCTTTTAAGTTAGTTATTATTTAATGGTTAATGCGTGAAGCTTTCTAAAAGCAAGTTAGTAAGTAATATCCTTTTTTGGTTAGTTACTCGCTGGTTTAGTCTATCTAAAAATAGCCTTCCTGTAACTGTAGAAGCTAATGCCTTCTGTAAGTGATATTTCTATTTGTTAATAAAGTTGGTGCATTTAACCATGAGAAAACTAGATTATGTTCTTCTATATTTCTATTTATTTTGCCGATATGCTCTTGATTTCCATTGTTAACATAGTATCAATAGATTGAATGATCTCGTAAGGCTGAGAGTGGAGAGAAAACTGGAAGGCTTCCCTCACCAAAAATAATAAAATGCCTAAGAGCAAGTGATTATGGCTTCAAGTGGCTTCTTTGCTCCAGTACCTTCTACTTTTATTAGAGTTAACTATCCAATATGAACAGTTAAGATGAAAGCCTACTTAAGGGCATGTGATTCAGTGGAAATAGTTGAAACTAGAAGAAATCCAAACCTTTTGCCTTCAACCTCCATTGTTGCACTAATAAAGCAACATATGAAGGCCAAGAAATTCAGGGCCTTGTTTGCCATCCAATCTGCTGCAAAAGATAAGGTATTTACAAGGTTTATGAACTATAAGTCACCAAAAGGGGCTTAGGACAAAATTAAAGATTTTGAACAAGGAAGTGATAAAACAAGGCAAATGCAAATTCTAAATCTCAAAAGAGAGTTTGAATTGTTGAAAATGAAGAATCTCTCAAGGAGTATACTAATAGACTTAAAAATATTTCTAGCCCATTTGTAGTATTGAGAATTTCAATATTACTTCCACTTATATTTTGACAAATTAGGAAATTACTCCTTAAATTTTAAAGACTACTTAACCATGATTTCAAAATAACTTGCCAAAATGCAAATGGAGATAGTATTGAGATATTAGTAGTTCAATAGGGTTAAAAATATTTCAAATAGACTCATGAAAGCAGTAAGCCAAATAAGGCTTCTTAGAAAAGAACTCATTAAGAGGAGGATAGGTAAGAAAGTCCTCATTAGTGTTCTTAAAAAATTTAAGTCCAAATTTTCATCTATAGAAGTATCTTAGGACATCATAAAGCTCACATTTGCTAAAGTTGTGAATGTCCTTCAAGCCTTAGATCAAATAAGAGTAATTTGTATGGAAAATGGTGGATAAAGTGCATTTCAAGCCCAGTTGCAGGGAAAAGCAACCAGTAACAGTGGTGAGAAGAAACCTTGGGGATAAAGAATAGGAGATAAGAAAAAGGGTGATTTTAACAAAAATGAAGCCAAGAAAGGCAGGTCTCCACCATATCCTCACTATAAGAAGAGGAGTCATACTAAAATTTTTTTACTAACATTAAAGTGAAAAGCTTGTAATCATTTTAGGCGCATTAAAAAAGTGCAAAAAATTAAGCAAGGCCAGCAGGGATATCAAACCCTTATTGCTGGAGATCGTGGAAAAACTAAGGAGAAGCTATTTACAGCCACTTGTTTTGCAACAGAAGATAGAAAACAAGCTTCAATCTATCAAAAACCATTATAGCTAAAGGTTTTATGTGGGAGTTTAGAGAGGAGAAAGAGGAGCAATTCATGGTAGAAGTGAGTACTAAGTACTGAGTACTATTGGAAGAGCTTATCATTTGAATCTAGTTTGTTTACATGTATTTTGCTTTGAAAGGAGACTCATATACTAGTTTGTAACTGGGACAATGAAAATATGCTCACTTACATGAAGAGATCCAAGAGAGAATAATGCACAATGACATGAAATCAAGAAATATTCTTTTGTATGAGATTTTTTCCTTTATTGCAGGGAAAATAACTATATAACCATGACAATAAGTCGAGGGGCTCCTAGTTTTGTAGCAAAAGACTTCTGGGTGCTGTCTCCTATAACTCAAAGTAATGGTTAAAGCTTTAGAGTGTTGTTAATTAAAATTACAGGTCGGAGAAGGAGTCTTCATATAATGTTAGGCATTCCAAAAAGCCGAGGGTGAAAGTAGCCCTTTGGCGAGTTCATTATAGGCCTGAGTTGAGGCCTTCAAAGAGTGTTTGTGACAATGCTGGAGGCTACAAAGGAAGTTCCACAACTTTCAGAGTAGAGATTGCAAATAGATGGGTTATGATAGATATCAATTGGGTCAAAAGTGGATGAATCATTGTTAACTTATTTATCCATTTAAAATCTAATATAAAATTTTAAATGGGTCGTGGATAACCCATGACCCTTGGATATATAGTTAACCTGATCTATCCATTTATCCATCAAATTATTATTATATATTTTATCATTTTTATTAACATTATTTTTCACAATTATTTTATATTTATTGCTATTATTTTAAAACAAACTTGTGTTATTAAATTTTTATTCTTTATTTTTATTCTCTTTAAAATTATAATTTTTATCTTATTTTCTTAACATTAATTTCTTAAAATTATTTTTTAATATTAAATGTAGTTGATTAAATATTTTAATATTAATATATATTAAATAAAACTTATTTAATTTAAAATAGAAATTATTATAAAATTAAAAAAATTAAAATTATAAATCATATGAATTTTTTATAATAATAAATTATACTTTTAAAATTGTATATATATCAACAATTAAATTTTAATTTATAAAATATCACATGAAAAATAAAAATTAATATTACTGATGTATTGATATTTGCATAGTATAGTAAAGAATCTAATATATAGTTATATGGAACATTACACGCGACACGTAACATTGTAAGATTATTTATTTAAAAACTAAAAAATAATTTTAAGATTATTTTTAGGTTTTAAACATAAAACCGTAAAAATAGTAAATTATATGAATTTTAATATAAACAATTAGAATTAATTTTATTTTTTTATAAAAATTTGATATTTTCACACATATAAAAATATTATAATACTTCATTTCAAATAATTAATTTTAAAAATATTAAAATTTTAAAAATATTTTATTATAATATTTTATTTATTTTATAATATTAATTTGTACAATGCACAAGTCAACCTCCTATAAATATAAATAGATAGATAGTTATTTATAAATTAATTCAGTATAACTCTCATTTCAATTGATCAATAATGACTTAACTCTTATTTACCTTAAAATTAAAATGGATAGATATGGATAAATCAAAATAAGAATGGATATGAATGAATAAATAAATATGAATCAGGATTGTCAAGTTTACCTCAAAGGATGCCATCGGCACAAGCAGCACAGAGGTATGCTAAACTCAAGTTGGTTCCAATTTGATGCTAGCTGCAACTAGCAATTTATATGCTTTACTATCATGAGGTGAATGTGCGATGGACTACCTCTACACAGAAGCACAGTTCTAGATGCCTGTTTTTGGCATAAAAAAGATAAATGCACCCAAAGTTTGTGCACTTAAATGTATTCGTCATATAATTAGCAGAATGGGAATAGTGAAGCCAATGAATAAGTAGAATCAGTTTAAAAATCACATTATGATATGTATATACCGAGTGATAATGTAAGAAAAAATGAACGAATGCAACATTACTCTTTAAAAATATAGCAAGACATAGCACGAGGTTTGTGTTTTGTAAAAGGGTATATAGTGCAATATTAGCGCATTCAGCATGAATTGCCCCAAAAAAAGTGCGCACTCAAGAAATTATTTCAAATAATTTTAGTGATTAAAATGACTGATTTTGACTTGGTGTGAGTTGTTAGTGAGAAAAGGTAATGAAAACAATCTCTAGTACTGATATTATAAAATATAATTCTTCAATCTTGTATGCATTGCCTTTGTCATACATGTTCGGAAATAAAAAGTGGGTTATCAAAGAGCCCGTTTCAAGGTGAAGATATAAAACTTGGGCAGAAATTCCAATCAATATGTAGTTTTACACAGCTTTTATCGAATGTACTTTGGCATATCTAACAGGATTCAGCGCCTCCTAGTAAATGGCGCTAGCTAAGAGCCAACAACTTTGTTCTTTCCGTTGCAAGCTTCAGCTTTTGTCTGTTTTCATCATTAGAGATAGAACCAAAGCCAATTCCATCTTCTGGAGCTAGAAGCATTGCATATAAATTCAAAGCAATAGCAAAGTTGGAATTCATGAATGTTTTCTTGTGAAGATAATCAATTGGCTTGTGGAATGCTGTAAAGGGGGCCGCTTATGTGGCAGTCCGGACTCACAGTTTTCTGTATTCACTGCGGCTGAGTTTCATAAGGATATGGAAGGAGATAAGCTCATCAAATTTACCTCTCAGCAGCTAAAGATTGCTACTGACAACTTCTCCAACATTTTGGGAGTTCGAGGTAATGGAATAGCCTATAGAGGTGTTTTGTGCAACGAAACTGTTGTAGCAGTTAAGGTTTTACGAGTGAGTTCTGACATGAAAATGAAGAAGTTTATGGCAGGAGTGAGTACACTTAGAAGAGTTGGTCATGGAATTTTGGTCAAGCTTTATGGATTTTGCTTTGAGAGAAAGCTAAAAGCACTGGTTTACCAGTATATTGCCAACAACTCGCTTGATAAGTACTTGTTTCATGAAAAGAAGTCTTTAGGATTTGAAAAGCTTCATGAGATCGCAGTTGAGGCAGCCAGAGGCATAGCTTACTTACATGAAGAATGTCAACAGAGAATAATCCATTATGATATCAAACCAGAAAATATTCTATTGGATGAAGAATTCACACCTAAAGTAGATGATTTTGGTGTGGAGAAGCTTTGGTGTGAGGAAAATATTGACACGGCTGTATCAGAAAAACGAGGAACGCCTGGCTATGCTGCAACAGAGATTTGGCTCCCATATCCAGTAACTCACAAATGTGATGTTTACAGCTTTGGGATGCTGTTGTTTGAAATTGTGGGTAGGAGAAAGAACCTTGACACAAACCTTCCAGAAGCTCACGCGTGGTTTCCATCATGGGCTTGGAGGAATTTTGATCTCGGACAAATTGGGGAGTTAACAAAGACATGTGGGATTGAAGAGAAAAATAGGGAGATTGCAGAAAGAATGGTTAAGGTAGCATTTTGGTGTGCACAGTATGAACCTGAATCTAGGCCTTCAATGAGTGTTGGGTGAAAATGTTGGAAGGAGCAGTAGAGATTCAAAAGCCTCCAAACCCATTTCCGCGCTGCACAATGCACGAGAAGAATGGGACATTCTCCACTGCAACTAGTCCCAACCGCAGCTCAGACCTGTAGCATTAGGGTGGAAACTAAATCCCTGAATTTGCATGCTATTCCTGTAACAGATTCACAGTAATGTTTCACTCTTATTTTTTCTTGCAAACTTATTACTTACTTGTCAGAATCTGATTTATACTAGTCTCACCTATTAGGATTCTACCACATGCATAAATGTGCACTTAAGAGCCTCTATCATTTGCATCATATCATGAGAAGTATTTGAGATTTTAATAAACCCTAGCTTAGTGGGAGGGCAAGATCTGCATGCGTTAGTGTGCATATATTCGTTTCCACACTTAAAAATGTAATTCTGATTACCTGAATGCATACTACTCTCTTGTTTAATAATTTTATCTTAGCTTAGACTGAAAATTGCTGTTAATTAGAGCACACAAAAGATGGGTTTACACCCATTATTTAGTTTACAGTTCTTTGTGATAAAACTAAGTTGATAAAACTAAGTGGATTATTCAATCTCAAATAAATAAACTTATTTTATATAAATTTGCCTAGCCTTATTATTCTCTTCTATTTAGAAGTCATCCGTGTGTGAAGCCTTGTACTACTGGAAGAGATTGATGAGCGGGAGAAGCTTATTAAAACGCACACAAATGTATTGTGAGAGGGTTTGTCACCAAAAAATTGAGGAGATTGTGAAAGTGTTTGACAAATAACTTATTAAATAATTTTTAACTAGTTGGATTAAATCAACTGGTTGACCAACTAAAAGCTATTCAATAAGCTGTTTGTAGTCAACTATTTTAAACAATTATTTCTTCTCAATCCCCCAATTTTGTAAATACTATTTATTCCAACATTTCAAGTTAGTTGTTGGAAAAATTATATATAAAAAGACTGAATTAGCTTTGATTGATTTTGGTATTCTCCTGTCTATCTTCGATTGTTCCTTTGCTTCTTTTTCTCTATACCAATCTTCAAAAGCAGAATGTAGATTCATAATGGTCAAGTACTTGGATGAAGTAAAGACTGCCAACTCTTCTTGTGCATGATTGTAAAAGTAGCCGAAGGGCTTTAATTTTTTTTTTAAATCTTCTTTTTTTAAAAAAAATGAGACATACAATTTAAAAGAATGTAAAATAATAAAATTATAATATTTATTTTTATATAAAATTAAATAAATATAAATACTAATTTCTTATTAATAAATTTATTAACTATAAAATTTATATTAATTAAATTTTAAAGAAGTATTTAATTTATAATCAATTATAATAATATATTATATATAAAAAATAATTTATTAAATAATATATAAAATTAAAATTATTAAAATAAAAAATATTTAAATAATTTATAAAATATATTTATATCTTTATACATCATTTTACACACAAACAGCTAATCATAAATAGTTGATTTTATCAAACGCTCTTATTCAAATAGTTAATACAATCAGCTAATACAATTAACTTTCAACTAACAGTTAATTGAATCAGTTAACTGCTAAAGTTATTAGCTAATTGGCAAACAAGATTTGTGTCTTTGAGGAAGGCAATGAATCGTCTAAATAATCACTGCTCCCTGTAGACAAAAATTGTAGAAATTTCACAATTTTTTTAAGAAGAAATGTTCAGTTCCATTCATATCCATTTTTCTGGACTTCGGGAAGATGGAAGGCTGCTATTGGTGCAAGGGGAATACATAGGCCTGCAGTCTTGGAAAGCATAGGCACCAAGGCACAAAACCAATCCCACAATGTTTAAATACCTTTAAAAGAGGGAAGAAAAAAAGAGTAAAGACACTGATTTAGAGTAATCTTTTACTAAATCAATATTATATAAAGAACTTTGTATCTATGGTACTTTAATGTCATAACTTTATACTGATTCCAAACCCAAATAAAAGAGGAGGGTTGTGTTAGTCAGTTGACATCCAAACATTAAACTTCAATAAATCATTCACGGCATTAATCAATAACTGATACAATACAAAGCTAAGTGGATTTTTCAATCTCTAATATATGGCCCTTGAATTTGGAACCTGATTGCCCTGAAGAATCTGTCTGCCATGACCCTGAAGTACCAGAATCCTCCTCACTGCTTCCATTTGGAGTCAAATTTGGATTACAAGACACCAAATTCTGGAAAGGAAATGGTGGAGGAGAAATTTCTGTGTCACCCTCTAACATCTTCACCACAGTGCTCATAAGAGGCCTATCTTCGGGCAAATACTGTACACACCACAGTGCCACCATTAACATTCTCTTTGCTTTTTCTCTGTCTTTCTCTTCAATTCCACAAAGAGAAAGCATCACTTGCAATTCATTATTCTTAAACATATCCCATGCCCATTTTGGAAACCATTGCTGTGATTCACTGTAGTCATAACCAAAGTGCCTTCTTCTCCCCACAATTTCAAACAAAAGAATGCCAAAACTATACACATCACATTTATAAGTCACCGGATGTGGTTTCCACATTTCTGGTGCAGCATATCCTTTAGTGCCTTTGAATTGTGTAACAACTGAATTATTGCTTTCTCTGCTGCAGAGCTTAGCCAGGCCAAAATCGGCCACTTTGGGCTCCATATTCTTGTCAAGAAGTATGTTTTCCGGCTTTATGTCATAGTGAATGATTCTTTGCTGACATTCCTCGTGTAAATAAGCAATCCCTTTTGCTGTCCCAATTGCAATCTTTTCAAGCTTGCCCACCTCGGTTTCACGGTTCTGGCTGCCAAACAACAGATTGTCAAGGGACCCATTTTCTACATACTCATAAACAAGAGCTCTATTTTCATGGTGGAAGCAGAAGCCAAAAAGTCTGACTAGATTAATATGATAAGTTCTTCCAATGGTGCTAACTTCTGCCTTGAATTGCTCTTCAATTCCCACACTCAAGCTTTTCAGAACTTTTACTGCTACTTTCTCTCCATTTGACAATTCTCCTTTATAAACCATTCCATAACCTCCAGAACCTAATAGGGTGGAGTAGTTATTTGTGATTTCTTCAAGCTGTTCAGGTGTGAATCTGATAGGCTTTTCTTTGTTCATATTGCTAATGAATCTTTCCATAGTTGCAAACTCTCCTTGAGAATCTGGTGGTATTGCTATTGCAACTTCTGGGGTTGAAAGAGAAGACTTGTAAACTTTATGGGGTTCCTCTGTGCTAGGAATCTGGCTGTAAGCTGGGATCGCTGTTCCTGCTTTCTTCAAGCATTCTGTAATGGCATATACTACGGCTACAATTGCAATTATTATCACCACTCCATAAACTGAAATTGAAGCAGTAATTAATTGTATTAATGCTTATAATGAGTTGTTTGTGGCAAAACAAAGCACAAAATGAAAGATTTAAATTTTGGTCGCAATCGTGATGATATAATTAAAAAAAAAAAAACGGTTAATGTAGTTCTGGTGCCCGGCAATATTGCAATCTTATCACGTGATGAGCTCTGTAATTCAATCCTCCGAGAGGATTACTTTAATATAGATGAAGTTTGGTGATCATATGCCTTAAGTTTCTATTGGAGCTAGCTTAATCTTTAAATCATGCATTTCCAAGATTTTTTTCCTTTTTTCCTGATAGATTGAAACCATATTTTTGGAGACTCTAAGTGATAAAGGAGCCAAAACAGTGCAAACAGAAACAGGCATTATCAGAAGTCAGAACACAAAAGACCATCAATTAATTCCTAAAGCTCTGTTCTTTAATCCTTCGTTGTTTGCAGAATTAAAAACAAGGGATTTTTATTTCATTTTTAAATAAATTTCTTTTTGAAGTGATGTTTCACTTTAAGTAAAAAAAAAATTTATAATTGCAATTTTAATTATACTTATCCTATTATGAAATTCATCAAATTTATCAAAGATTTCTACTATAATTCATTTTATTTGATTTAATACATATATTATATAAAAAATTTATTTTTTTTATATTTTATTTACTATAATAACATCAAAATCTACTTTTTTTATTGAATTTTATAGATTTTTTAATGTTTCAAATAAAAAAAAATTCAATTGCTAAGAAATCATTATTCTTTATATAGTTTTCAAATGATAAAATTCAATAGAATTCATTTAAAAGTAAATTGAAATTGTTTATATTAAAATAAAATAAATTCCATTTTAGAAAATTTTGATGTTAAAAACGCCTATAGAGAATCTTAACTTCTAAAAACTGGAAACAGGGAATATAGCGATTACAAGGGATAGAAGTACACAAAATGATTAACTAGAAGCTTACTGATAGATTCTGCTACAGCCCATTTCATGCTGGAATCAACCTGGTGACCAAAGTTATCAAAAATCTGTTGGGCCTGTTTGCCGAATTCATCATTTGAACTGCCGGAGGACGGGGGAGAAAACGGAAAACTCATCTTTTATTTACTGGGTTTGCAGAGAGCCCCAAAAATGACAGAAAAAGAAAGCAAATTCAAATGGAAATGGATGCATGTAGAAGAGCACTCGGTAACCAAAACATAAGACTTTGTAAACGTCGTAGGCCTGACTTTTCTTAACTCAGCAGCTGCTTCCTCGAACTCGCCCGCACTGAGAGTTGTATTGTATTTGTACACTTTGACTATTTTGCGTGCCATGAAAACGCGTTTGCTGGATTATTAAGATATTTCGCATGAAATTCCTAGTATGACATGAAACATTCGCACGTGGCTATATTTAAAGTCAATATGTTATCTAGAAAAAAACCTGGTTCAGCCCAGGTGTGTACTGTAGAATTGGATATATTACTTAAAAAGGAAAAATCCATAATATTCAATTTTCTTACACTTTCAAACTTGTGGAATGGTTGCATGCTTGAAATTTGATACGATGGACAACAAGGCAAATGTATATAAACATTAATAAAAAAAAAATTCAAATGAAAAGAATATCAAGTGCTTGGAAAGAAGAAAAGGTTAACGCTTTGGAAAGCATTTTTTGCCCAAAAAATATATATCATTTACATTTGCACATTGACGAATTATTAACATCCCACTTGTATTTGTGGCTAGAAAAAAAAATGATACTTAAAACTATAATAATAATAAAAAATTCTCTTTTGAATTTTTTTTTTTAAATTAGTCATATTTAATATTAAATAGATAAAATATTTTTTATTTTAATATTTTATAATTATATTTTACAGAAAATATCTTCAACTAAATATTCAATACAAATAAACCAAAGGCATCTACATTTATACAGCCCATGAAATTAAAACAGACACGTGTATTTGTCCCCTAGGCCTTATTACAGCAACCTTTCCCGCAACTTTTTGCATCAAGAAGCCCCTGCTCCTCATCAATATCACAATTCTTGTCCAGTAAAGTTACAGTCTTATCCTCCAAGAATGTTCCATATTTAGAATTAGAAGTACCAGATGGTCTTTCAGATTTATCCTTCTCTTGTAAAAGAAGCATGCTGTTTAGAATCACAAGCAAGCAGGTCCCCACATCAGCTGAAACAGCAAGCCAAATTAGTGGATATCCTGCAAATGCCAGCACAAATATGGCACCCTTGGTGGCAACGGAAACAATAACGTTTTCAATGAGCTTTCTTGAAGTTCTTCTTGCCAGCTTAATGCCTTCTGGTATCTTTCTTATGTCATTCGACATGAGAATTGCATGCCCTGTCTCAATTGCAAGTGCTGAACCAGATATTCCCATTGAGATGCCAATGTTAGCTGTGGCTAAAGCTGGGGCATCATTCATACCATCTCCAATCATGGCTGTTGGCCCGCCTTCTTTGAATTTCTCGATCATTGTGGCCTTTTCTCCGGGCAGAAGCTCTGCTTGAACAATGTCTAGACCATAGTTCAACTGCAGAAAATAAGTTAAAAATCTTTGAATTTAAAATTCCAATATATAAACTTACCTACGCATACAAGCAGTTGCAGGTAATGGTGTTTGAAAACGAAACTGATCAAATGCACTTAAGTGCACCAATGTTTACAGTTGACAAAATCTGAACGGATGAAGTCTGTGAATAACTGGGACCATGTAAATCAAATTATAAAAAGTGTGCAGTAACTGGCAGTCTGTGAGATAAAATGAGAAATTATAGCATTACTCATTGAGAATAGTATAGATTGCTGTACGAGTACCTGTCTTTCTACAAGTTTAGCAGCCTGAATGCTATCGCCAGTCAACATGGCAGTTTTCAAGCCTAATGACTTCAGCTCTTCTATTGCCTCCAAAGCACCTGATCTGCAAGTATCAGATAGGTTGAAAACTCCAACCAGCGTTGGTCCGCAATAGATATAACCATTTCTTTCTTCTCTGCTTTGAAACATTGAATCTGAATATTTGAATTAAATTTAAGATTATTAAACTACGAATTGGAAAAAAAAAATAGCAATTGATATAAGAAAGCCTTCAAGAAATAACTTTCAAAGCTCTATGACCTCTTTCACAACCAGCTCTAACACCCATTCTCCTATTTCCAATATAGATATCTTTCCCATCAATTTTACCAAAAATTCCTTCCCCTGGAAAATTCTGAAAATTCTCCGCATTTTCTGGTATTGGTTTGACAGAGTGCAACCTTCCATATTCAATAAGTGCATCTGCCATAGGATGACTTGATTTACTCTCGATACTGATAACCCTGCAATGTTTCCATTGACCAAAGCAAATAATCAGTCTTACGAAAGCATAATATATTTGAGATTTTCTGGTTCCAACTACCAACATGCTTATGTTTATTTAGGAAAATTTACCAGTACAATAATGTTTCAAGCCTAATGTCATCATGAACAACTTGAAAATCGACCACTGTGAACTGTCCTCTTGTTATTGTGCCAGTTTTATCAAATGCTACTGTCTTGATCCCAGCAAGAGCTTCAAGATAATCTCCACCTTTCAGTAGCAGGCCGGTTGTTGCAGCTTTGGTAAGGGCACAAAATATTGCAACCGGTGTGGACAGGATGAGAGCACATGGGCATGCACTTACTAATATCACAATTGCCATATGAAACCAGTACTCAGTATTTGGAATTCTTAGTGCAACTGGAATCAAAGCAGTGCCAACTGATATCATGATGACCCCTGCAACAGAACATTAATCAATGAATATTTAATCAACATTGCAATCAATGTATTCTTTCTTCTTAATTTTATGGTAAATCTCTTGCTTATTCCTTCATAAGAGTTAAAAATAAAAGTAACAAGTGGTGAAATCTTATTCCATTCAGAAAAGAAAGTAAAATGGTGCTCGCACTTCCAACTCCTTCACAACACTCTTCACATCTGCACACTTAAAAATCCGAGTCACATTAGACCTTATCTGCGAGGGGTACAAGTGCAAGTAGTACTACTCAAAAAATGTTGGTAGGGGCAGTGTTCTTTCTGCTGAGCTTTGGGAAACATTACAAGTCTTGAATTAGCATAGAACCAAGGATATAGGAAAGTATGGGTGGAGCTGGAATCACAGGCAGCAGTCCAGCTTATTACTAAGGCCTATGATACGTCTCATCCTCATTTGTCACTAGTTAAGCAGATCAAAGTTCTAATGGGGAAAGATTGGCAACTAAGGATCTCTCACGCATATAGAGAAGGAAACAGGGTCACTGATTGCTTGCAGCTAAAGGCTATTAGATGTCCTTGGGAGTACATGTCTTTAATGAAATTCCTCATGGATGTGGGCAGCTCTGGATGGAAGATAATGTTGGAGTCTCTTTTCCTAGAATTGTAAGCTCTTAGGTGGGTGTTTGCATCGTTTGTTGCCAAAAAAAAAAAAGTACTACTCAAAAAGAAAAGATGGGGGGTTTGACTTGACGCTGACCAGGAATATAGTACTTTGCACAATTGTCTATAAATTTTTGTGTTGGGGACTTTCTGCTATGAGCCTCCTCAACAAGCTTAGCCATTTTTGCTATCACTGTGTCTCTTGCCAATGCAGTAGTCTTCACACTAACATAACCTGGAAAAAAAATAGATCCGGAAATTTTTGAGCGAAAGTGCAGCTTTAATAGGGAAAAAGAAATAAAGTAATAAAAAATAAGATGCATAACCATTTAGATTAATAGTGCCAGCCCAAACAGTTGAATCCAATTCTTTGTTGACTGGAAATGATTCTCCTGTCAACATCTTTTCATCAACTTCACATTTTCCTTCCACCACAACTCCATCGAGAGGAACAGCCTCACCAGGCTTCAGTGCAAGGATTGTATTGACTTCAACAGCATTGACATCAACTTGTTCCCCAGTCTCAGCAATAATGGCCTTTTGAGGAGCGATGCTCGTTAAAGAAGACATGGCATCCATAGCCTGTTAATTAAAACAAAGTATAAATTAAGGACTCAGTGTATCAAAATCTATAACATAAATTTTCTATTTGCGAACCCTAAGCATTGATCTATAAGTCTGATCTTGAAGAAATTAAAAAAAAGGGGGGGGGGATAAAATATAGACAGAGATTCAGATGGGGTCACAATATTTGATGAAGACTGAAACAAGATATTTCAGCAAATAAGAGAGATCTAACACTAGTGGCAAAAAGGAAGAAAATAAGCATCAATGGATTATAGCAGGAACTCAATAGTATTTTTATGCACACAGATACTTACATCTGCTATTTGAGAACTATTAAAACCAGAAAAAACAGGAAACTATCAAGGAAGTAACTGAATGTGATGGCACCAAACCTTGTAACTTGCTCTTGTCTCGAGCCATTCAGCAATGGAAAACAGAAAGATGATAATCCCAGCTTCCCAATAGTCTTGCAAGGCAAGAGTACTAGCCACTGCAGGAAAACATGAAAAAGCAAGCAGAATAAAATTCCATCAGCCAATGAAATATGATGCCATTTTATAAGTTTTAGTAAAGAATTAATTCAATATAGTTGAATCCATATTTTCACAGGCTTAAGCATTATATCATTTAATGCATTACTCTCTTATTCTTTCTTCAGTGTATAGCAACAGATTTTTTTTTTTTTTTACTCTAATGGCAATTGATTATAGACTAGATAAATACTTCCATTAATAATAGTTTCCGACATTTGAAAGTAGTTACCTGCCAATAGAACCAGAATGTTGATATTAAGAGAAAGAGTCCTAATGGAAGCAATGGCTCTGAGTAGGACTTTAGGGGACCCAATGACAACTGCACAAAGAGCCAGCCATCCCAAAGGCTGATAAACATACTTCAGTAGAGAAAGTGCCAGTAACAATCCACAAGCCAACGTGGTTGCGTGCGGCCACTTATTTTCGTGCCTTGTCTCTCCTTGTGGTCTTATACTAGCTTCAAGCCTTGCCCTATTTAGTGCATCAGCTGACATAATTGCACAGAGATGCAAATATTAGATCAAGAAAGTTAAGGTTGTGTAGTTTAATTGGAGATGAGATTTTTGATGAAGTCAATGACTCTTTCGCTGTCATATTATGCAGAAATTTTATGTTTTGATTTTTTTTTTTCCTTTCAATGTAAGTGTATTTGAAGGCTCTGTTCAGCTGATTTTTGAGACTGTGTGGTAAAGTCAGTATGTAATGTTTAGCTCAGCAGTAAGGCTAAATGTAAGGGTGTCAGTTGTTGTAGTAGGTAAAGTTATGAGGGAAATGCACTTCTGTATCGTATATATATATATATATATATTTTTGCAATGCAAAACCAGCTGTATGACAGAGAGCTTTTCAGCAGTTCTTTTCCTTTCTTCTTCACTCTTCATTCTCTTACTTTTTAGAGATTACAATTTTCAAGATATTTTTCCTCATCTAATGATAGAAGAGTGCTATTCCCACATATTAAATGTGCCCACATAGGTGAAGTTAGAAGTAAATCATTGGAGGCTAAAGAATAAATTGCTGTGAACTTCAGTGAAATTGTTTAAATTGGGGGCTATATATATATTCGAAACATCAGAAAACAGATAATTTTTATATTCTAAAAATTTTAGGGGCTAAAACCACCCCACCATAGTGAGGCTTTGTTTCCATGTGCACAAGCGATAGTGTTTAAATCATCAGCTGAAACCCATATGATTTGGATAGTCATATATAATAAGAATGATGCTACTCAAACTTTCTTGTATTCACTTTCTGCTCACTTTTTCCTTACAAATTATAAGATTTATAATTTTGTAAACTGTGAAACCCATCACCGATTAAAGGGTTCATTCCTATTTTAGAAAGTGTAATGAGAATATATTTTAGGGGAGTTATAACAATAACTATCTCACTAATGGCCTAACTACCAATAATCCCTAACTGACGGTTATTCTTATATGAGTTATACACTACATCTTTATTACTTAGATTATTCTCTCTTTACTATACACATATTAACTTAACCGGAAGAGTCTTCTCTAGAACTTTACTTTCTTCTTGTCTTCCAGGTACTCCAAAAAAGAGAGAAAATCATCCATATGGACCTACTACACATGTAAAACTATAGTAAATTGCACAAATATCACTATTCCGATATATACTGTCATAAGAAAGTCTATTAATACTCATTATCTCCTTATATATACACGTTACTTCTCATGTAATCCCTCGTATAATTAAACACACACGTCGCAGAGATTTTGTGCCTCAGAAAGCAAATTAAGGCGTTTACATATACATGTATCAGAGTGAAGAAAACCCAAGACAGAGAAGAAAGATGGCACTCACCGATTTGTGATTCAGAAATTTGGAGAAGATCATGGACTACGGTGACTGTTTTGGTTGGAAGTACGACTGAAATATGTTTGACCCCATCAAGAGGCTTCAGAATTCTTTCAACGAGTGCAGCCTCTGTAGCACAGCAAATTCCCAACACTTCAAAGTAACTTTTCCTCAACGTTTCAACCATTATGAATGAAAAAACGGTTTCAGGGGAAGGGCAAGAAACGAAGAAAGACTTAGATGAAGATCTTCTTAGTTAACAATATAGAAATTAATGCATTGCGTATTATTTATTTTGCCTTCAAATAATTTTGACACTTTCTCCTCTCCTATGCATTTTTTTTTCTAACTACTATAATATGTAGCCGTCCCATGCGCTATGCAGCCGGTGCAGGTGCTTTCTTCGGAGTAAACGGGCCTTGTATCTCAACAATTTGTCTTTTTTTTTTTGTGTGTGATGAATTATATCTCAACAATTTTTAAATAATGGAATAGTATCATATAATTTTTTATAGGATTTAAATTTATTTTACTGTTAATTTAGACCATCTTTATATTATTACTTATTCATGTATTATCACATCAATAAAAAATTATTAAAACTTTTTATTACAATCAAAATTTTTTAATTATTTTGACTTTTTAATAAGATATTTTCCTTCTATTTATTGATAATGTATTTTACATTATCAATAGATCAAATTCAAATTCTTTTGCATACAAGTTATTTGTTCCATTACAAATTTTTGAACTCCAAAATATTACCTTTACATCCGCCAATGCTTCAGCTATATGCTGCTATGTATTACCCTGCATTTCTCAAATCACCACTGGTACCGTTTGGTTGAACTGTATTTATTGGCTAAGTCATCAAATTTTAAATCGAATTTTTTATATATAATTATATAAAATATAATGGTTTGAATCCAAGCCTAACACATTTTAATTTTTAAAAAATTTAACTCAGTCCAAAAATACATTTAATTTTATTTTTACTATTATTCTAAGTAAAAAATATTTTTATATAAAAATATCTATTAAAACAGATAATAAAATATTTAATTATATTAATGAAATAAATTTATATGATCAAATCAGACCGATCCAACACATTTCATATAATTATAATCTAATCATAACTCAAATATTAATCAAATTATGAAAAAAAATTAATTAATATTTGGATTATAAAATAAAGACCCAATTCTTATATATTTTAGTGGCGAGCTTTTTGAGTTGGCCAACGTATATACAAATTTATTTGTACATGTACAAATCTAGTTGCACCGGCAGAGATGACGGATGATTTTTAATAGTGCTGTGAGTAACCTTCATGAATAGAAATTGGTTCCCACGAACCAACATGACATTTGCTGACAAATTGGCTGAGGGAAGGAAAATGTTGAAAGTTAGAAAAGAATTGTAACGAACGTAAATAATGATGATTTAGTTTATTGTGCAAATATGAACTATATACTAATAAATTATTTTGATGCATTATTTTATATTAATGTTATCTTCCAAATTGCTTTATTTTTCTTAATTTTTAGGAGATTTTTTTTACGAGTTTTTAGAATTTGATTTGAAAGGTTGAACTCAATTTTGTAAAATATGAATATGCCAAGGGTGAATTGAGTATCTTCAACAAATTTAATTGAAAAACAGAATTTTTAAGCTTTAAAAAATAGAGCACATTGAACTAATTCACGGAAACTGAGTATGAAAAGCACTATCAATTGTATATTATTCAAATGTAAATTTACTGAATATTTAAAGAGTGTAAGGAAGGTAGATATGTAAATACATATATAATACTTTTACCAAGAAGAAAACACCTTTTTGGTATACGTCCACTCTTTGGACTCAAAATCTCCTTCAATTCCATGCCCAGTATACCAAATCTCTTAAGATTGATGACTCTTAAGAAGCCTCACAGTTGTTCTAAATTGATAAAATCCCTTTCTTATGCTATTCTCACACAAGATATTCCTTGGAGGTTTCACACATTTTAACATCTATTAGAATTCCTCACCCATTACATGAATCAGATCACAAAGAGGAAAAGCTCACATTATAAGGTTGAAATGCAAAGAGTGAAGCAAAATAGGAGCTTTGATGAACTAGGGTTCTTTGTGTCTTTTTTACTCAAAAAATAGGGTTAAAATATTTATGTATGTGTTAGAAAAGAATAGGAACCACTACTTACTTATAGTTAGTTTATTTTAAAATTTTGCTGCCAAATACTCGAGTATACTGTCTACAAAACAAAAAATTTGAACACACTTGAGTATGGATTCAAGTATACAGCTACTAGTAAGGCTCTAGAACCCCACACTTACTTATATACTCAAGTATGGTTCATAGGATTTGCCTTTAGGCC
Source organism: Sindora glabra (assembly GCA_020226215.1). Taxonomy (NCBI): domain Eukaryota; kingdom Viridiplantae; phylum Streptophyta; class Magnoliopsida; order Fabales; family Fabaceae; genus Sindora; species Sindora glabra. The sequence continues at coordinate 62,542,262 of CM035231.1, forward strand.
AATATAAATGTTTATATACTCAAGTATGGTCCAAGGAAGTTACCTCTGGATCACCATACTTATTTATAGATGCAAGTGTAAGCAGGAAAAGGATCATTTTTAAAACAAAACATAGCTTTTCAAATACTTTTTCAAAAATACTTTCCCCTTCCAACATATCATTAGTTTTAAAACAAGTTTTAACACCAAGAAATATTTACTTTGAAAAACACTTTGATCTTTTTTAAAACTTATCAATGTTATGAAATGAGTTAAGCCTTAATTCTTTCAAACTGATCATTTACATTTAAAATTCGAAAAAACTTAAGCTAAATACTTTAATAATCTTCATAAAACTCCAAGCTAAGGACTTCGAGTCATAATCTTCAAATGTTTCATTTTTACTTAATTAACACAAAATTAAAAATTTTTCATGAAAGTGTGATTTCAAATTTTCATTTGATATCAATAAAACTCTATCATATCAAAAGGGGCTAAGTTAACAAATTTATTTCTAAATTACCTAAATTTATTAATTATTTTGCTCTCTTATGTTTCAAATTTAATATTATTAGTGATAATGATAAAAAATTGTATGCTTAACTTATTGTACTAACTAAATTTACTCTCAATCAAAATTCAATTCAACATATCTCTCATACTCATATCATATATCATAATGTACCACAAATTTAAGTAACATTATTTTGTACTAATGCAATAGCCAAAACTCACTTTTAAAATGAGAAAAAAATTAATGTTTAGATTATTTATGAAAAAAAAGTTTTTATATACTCAAATATTTTAAGTAAATTAACAAAAAAATCATGAATAAAATAATATATTATTTAGGTAAGGACATATAAACTAGTCCTAAGTATATATTTATTAAATGCTCTTGACTCATATTTATTACAAGCTTAAACTCAAAAAATTAATAGAGAATCTGAGTCAAATCACATAATTTTTAATTAAATTTGTATAAACTTATTTAAACTCATATTCTAGTTAAGCTTGAGCTTAAACTCAATTATTTTTTACAAGCTTATGTTTCATATTTAATGTTATTGGTGATAATGATGAAAAATTGTATACATAACTTATTGTACCAACTAAATTTATTCCCACAAATTAGAGTTCTATTCAACATGTCTTTTATACCCATATCACATATCATAATGTACCATAAATTAAGTAACATTGTTTTGTACTAATGCAACAACCAAAACTCACTTTTAAAACAAGATCAAAAAATAGTGTTTGGATTATTTATGAAAAATAAATTTTTATATACTCAAATATTTTAAGTAAATCATCAAAAAATTATAAATAAAATAATAAATTATTTGGGTCAAAACATATAAACTAGTCTTAAGTATTTGTTTATTAAATGTTCTTGACTCATTTTTATTACAAGCTCAAACTCAAATGATTAATGGAGAATTTGAGTTAAATAACATAATGTTTAATTAAATTTATGTAAACTAGTTTAAATTTGTATTCTAGTTAAGCTTGAGCTTGAACTCAGTTATTTTTTACAAGCTTAAATTTAAACATACAAATATTTGATTCAATTTGTCTTATTTATACCTTCAATAATAATAATAATAATAATAATAATAATAATAATAATAGATTCACGTTATTAACTAAATAAAATAGACATAAACCTTAGCATATAAACCTTGTAATAATATATTTATGCAACTCATATATATATCATTGTTTTATCGTAAGAATGGTAATCTACTTAATACATATATGTAAGGTTTAGGTTTAAATGCAGTATACGTAAGGAATAAAACTCCTAAAACAACATTAAATGCCACTACAATATTATTATAACTACTTTTCTGTAACTCATATATGTTTTTTTTTATAATGATAAGAGTGTCCACACACATACCTTATATATAAATCAAGTGCTACTACACCACTATTATGGCTTCCTTTCCATAACTCATATATGCATTATTTTTTTCCTAGTAATGGTAAGAATGGTAATTCAATGCATACACAAGGTATAAGTTCGAACCAAGACATATAAAGAATAATTCCCTTAAAATAATATTGGATGTTATTGTATTATTAAAGGTGCTAGCTTATATATGCATCATTTTTCTATTAAAATTAATTTGTAGACTAATATAATTAGTGATAATATGTATACTTGAATCAATAAATGTATAAATGATATAGAGGATTAACTTAAACTTAAGTTTGTGATTTTATTATAATTGAGCCTTGTTTAGATATTTATACTTGTGTCAATATTTTATTTTGTGAATTTTTATTCTTAGGTCCTCTCTAATTTTTTATCAAAAATTTTTAACAGTGCTATCAAAGCTAATTTCTCTCATATTATATAGCAATAATTTATGCAAAATTTATTAGAAAGTCTATATTTGGACTCCTAAATTCAAAAAATTGTGAAAAAACTTTGATTATTTTATCATTTTGCAGTAATAAATTGATAAATTTTTTTGATTAATTGTCTGCAAGTCTTTTATATGATTCACACAAATTATTTGATTGATTTATCTACAAACCTTTTTTCTTTGGATTAAAGTTTCAAAATTATGAGTTTTATGATTTTTAGAAAGGAATTTACAAGATTGAATCAAGTAGATTTAAAAATTAATTCATGCTAAGGTTAATTTTTCTGTAATAGCATATAAAGTTTAGTTTTGGATTTATTTGTTAGTGTTCTAAAAATTTAGGATCTCAATATTTTGAAGAGTTTTAGCATTTTTTATCTATGATTTGATATTACTTCCATACTTTGAGAATGAAAACTTCTTTTTGATAATTCACTCAAGACTAATTATTTCTCTTTTTTTTTTTTTACTAAATTCATGCATTACATGTTACTAGCCTTTGAAAAAGAATGCAGCTAATTTTTTATGATTGCCTTTTTTTGCCTATCTTATTCTGAATACTATACTTGATTAAAGATAAAAAGAGTTACAATATTATATATTAATACCCTTTATGATCACTTCAATACATCTTTAAAATTAATTTTTCATCCAAATGGAAATATTTGCAAAGATTTTTTAAGTTCATTGGTTTATGAGTAGAGAATGTAGCTATCCTTGATGTCATTTCAATCTCCATGTGATATTATTGGTTTATTTTTATTCTCAATAGCGTTAGTTTATTGATATTTGGAAATGAAGGTATTTGAAAATTATGTTGTTATGTGAGAATTTTGTTACACAAAACTTACCATTTGGTTATATTATTAGTTTTGTGATATCAATCATAGTAAAAATTATATTATATTCCTAAATTTTAAATGTTATATTGGTATTAAATTTAAGAGTATAATACTGTTTAATGTGAACTTATTTGTATGTTGGCAAATTGTATGTTTTTATAAGGAACTAATTAGCATAAATGATGTGATTATATGTGTAATAAATGGTTTTTGTGGATTGTTTTCTCAAATTATTATGTCATTATTGTTTAGAACCAATTATGAGGATTATAAGTATTTAAAAGATAATTATAGGCTATCAAAATTATTTATTATTGAATATTTCTTATAATTATGTATTCACGTATCATAAAACCAATTATAGCAAAATTTTGTATATGATAGTTGTTATTCTTAAAAAATAGTTTGAAAGATTAATAAGTAATATTGAATTTTTAAAATTGTTGTTTTTTATCTAATTTCATAAAATGTAAATTTATTTATTTATATATTTTTTAATTAGGCATGATTGGTGTTTATTTATTTATTAGTTTGAATTTTGTGCCAATTGAATATTTTATAAAACTTGACCAATATTTTAATAGACCTCTTATAACAGTTTAATATTTGTAATTTAATTAGTTTGTATATCCACCTATCATAAAGCCAATCATGATAAATTATAATTATAGGATCCTTAAAGTAAGAAAAATGACAACCTCTCAAAATGATATCAATTTTGTGAAATATGATTCTTTTATATAAAACAAATATTTTACCTTTTCTTTTTTCCCCTTTTTGTTTTAAAAAGGGATGGAGACTCATAATATTATTACGTTTTTATTGTGATATTAAAATAAAATGTATGATTGGTCTTATATGCTACCATTATTAATGATATATTCTATATTCAAGTATTTTGTATATATATTTGATTTTATCAATTAAACCTTCATTGTTACCTTAATAAAATAGTATACTTACTCATAATTATGTTTAAATAGTCAATTAATAATTCATTGTAGATATGTGGCAATAATGGTGTGAAATATTATTTTATGAATAATGTCAAATGGACATTTGTAGTTATCTCACTTATAATTGTGTTTAAATTGTTAATTATTAATCTATTGTAGACATATAGCAATGACAATATGATGTATTGCTTTATAAATAATATTAAATAGATGTTTCTGGTGTACCTTAGTTAGAATAGATGAATTAAATATAATATATAAAATAGCAATTTGGAATAATAATGTTATAAGGTAACAATTATAAATAAGTTTCATTTGATGTGTAAGAAACTTACAACCATATGTCTATATTGTGGTACTACTATTGCTTATTTCTTTCAATTGTAATTAAAAAGAAAAGTAATATATTTTGTATTTATGGTGATTGATGATTATGTAATTCTATTACTTTCACCATTTGAAATATGATCAGCTTAAATATGATAATAAAGCCTAATGATATGTTATGTTAGTGGAAATATTAATATTTGTTATGTCCATGACCCTGCATTAAATATAGTCATAGTATACATACTTTAAGTGTATATATATGTATTTTGGATATGTATATGTAAATTATTGCTTAATAAATGGCTTAGAGCCTTATGAAGTATTGGATTAATGGAAGTATACATACATAATACTTGTTATGCATGTATATAATTTATTTTATATGATAAAATTGTCATATTTGTTAAAAGTGCATATAATGATTTGGCATCTAAAGACATTTAGACCCTATCTTATTTATTATGCTGAGATTATTCAATTTAATTTATTATCTTAGGTGGATGTTTAAACCATCAAGTTGAGACATATATTTGATCACATTTACTATTTATATATTTCTCAATTACCCTATATCCACTTTCTGTTTTGAGCATTAAGATGTAAGTCTTGATATGTGTAATATTAAAATTCCTATAGACCTATGGTCGTAAAAGTGCCATTTTATTATTTGACATTTCTTATTATTGTAATCCAAAATTTTATTTTTCTAATTATGTTGTTTAAGAATTATTTTGTGAACAATCATAATTAGTGATAATTTGTGAACTTGGATTAACAAATATGTAAATAATGCAAAGCATTTGGTTTGGCCTGAGTTAATGATCCTGTTATGATTGGGCCTTACAATGCAAAGCATTTACCATTTTATATATTTCTTAGTTATTCCATATCCACTTTTTGTTTTGATTATTAAGGTATAAGTCTTGATATATGTGATATTAGTGTCCTTATCAAATATAATATTCCTTATATTAAATACTTATGATCTCAGTTTAAATCTATAGTTGCAAAAGTGTCATGATTGTTATTTGGCAATTATTATTATTGTAATCAAATGTTTTATTTTTCTAATTACGTTGTCCAAGTGAAAATTTATAAGAATTATTTTGTGGACTAACATAATTAATAATAATTTTTGTACTTGGATAACAAATGAATGAATAATGCAAAGCATTCAATTAAGCCCAAGTTGGTAATTATATCATGATTGGATCCTGTAATGTAAAGCATTTATCATTTTTTATATTTCTTGATTACTCCATATTTATTTTCTATTTTGATTATTAAGATGTAAGTCTTGTTATATATATATATATATATATATATATATATATATATATATATATATATATATATATATATATATAACATTAGTATATCTATTGAATATATTGATCCTTATATTAAAGGCTTAGAATCTCATTTTAGACTTATGACTATAAAAGTGTCATGTTAGTTATTTAGCATTTCTTATCATTGTAATTCAAGGTTTGATTTTTTTTAATTATGTTGTTCAAATGAGAAGTTGTAAAAAATATTTTGTGGACTAATATAATCAATGATAATTTATGAACTTGAATTGACGAATGCATAAATATTATAAAGCATTTAGTTAGGCCCAAGTTAACAATTATATTATAATTGGGTTCTATTTGGATACTTAGGTTTGTGTAGGTGTTTTATTTTATGAACTTTTATTTCTAAGTCTTTTATGATAAACAAAGTAACTCAATTTGACCCATTAAGTAAAGATCTTAAGATCCTGGCTGCTGCATTGAAATTTAAAGCTCTTAAGATATATATATATATATATATATATAGGAGAAATCTATTAATACCAATGTAAGTAGAAATAACTTACACTAAATTTTACCCATCGATTCCACTAAAATTTAAAAAAATGAAATTAATTGACTTTAATACATTTTTTATATCGCATATAATCAATTTTCTCTCACACAATTAATGTAATAAATGAAAATTCCTAAATGATAAAGATATCACAAGCCTAATTTTAGTTTTATTAATTGTATATGGCTCCTTTTGATTTATTATTATTAATACATTAAATAAGAGTTTTTTTCCTTCTCAAATTTTACCATTAATACATATTATTAATTGTGGATTATTGTAAAAAAAAAGTTAACCAATTCCTTTTTGATTTTGTAGACATTTCCTTATTAATTTTTTAATCTATTTTTATAAAGAAAATATTAAATTAAAATAAAAATTCTTATGATTAGAAAATATTAATTAATGTTATTTCGAGTATTGCTAACAAAATATGAGATAATAGGGTGGATCAAAGTGTGTTTTAGCAATAAATATACTATAATAAGTATTATTAATTTTTTAAATTTAAGGCATAAATAAGTATTTTCCCCTATCAATCAAAACCATTAGTATTATTGAATAGTTCTTGGAAAGGGAAAGTAAATGCTTTATACGGAAACCAATTTTTTAATACAATTACTTTCTTCCTAACTTTATTTATTATATAATGCAATTTTACTCCGTCTATCATTAATCTTGCTATAAGATAATATATTGTTCAAAATTAGAAAAAATTACATTTCTGTATCATATGTAAAAAAGCTTAAATGATAAAATAGAATATTAATAAAGTTAATGCTCTCTATGGTCACTTCAAAAAATAAATATGATTTTAAAATCATGTCTATATTATTAATCATAAAATTTCAAATAACAAATATAACTTATATTTAAATGCACTACAATTTACAAACTCCTTAAGCAGCTGACAATTCAACTTCTTTTTTATGCAACGTTATATTTCAAAAACCTACAAAATAGAATTTAATATTAATTATAGCATAAAAACTTATATAACAAATAATTTTAATTTATAAAGGAAAAAAGGTAAGGAAAATATAACTTAACTATTCAAATTATGAAAACGAGCCTTTATTATCAATTTTTTATAAGCACTTCTTCTAGTTAATTTTTGCTTATAACTTCTTCGATTGTGACCATACCCTTTATACAATTTACATGAGCCCTTTTTTACCAATGATATTTCAACACCATTTTTGTATCTTCCATTTTGACTATTCTTTTCATTATTTTTTTTTTGGCCCTTTAGTTTATGATATGTGTGGATCCTCAATATTCAATTATGAAAATGCTTGCTCTTGACAACCTTTCAAATTTTGTTAGTTAGAGTCTAAAATAAGTAATTTCTCACTTGTAAGCATTCAACTTGCATAGTAGCAGCTTGTTTGTGTGTCTGATCTATTTCATTCATGATAAAATTATAAATTTCTTTAGATTTTTCAGCAATGGATGATAATTGACTAACTTTGTGATACATGTGCATATTTCTTAATTCTACTGGAGTATGATATTAATTAGAAGACCTATCATATTATTGATTATGTTGAATACATGTATTAGCATCCTTAGTCTAATGTTGCAAAATGTAATGATTAGGAATTTCAACTAAATTCTTTGCTTGATATATCATTAAAATATGCTCGTATATTTTCCTCATTAATTCAAAAAGTTGGCACTCACACTTGCTAACTTTTAAGGTTAATTCAATGGTCACAATGAAAGTATCCTAAGCATCAAAGCAATTAGAAACTTTATACCTAAATAAGGAGCCATTCTTTTCTATCTTCTCTTTTATAAACTAATTAATCTTCCCAAATTCTTCTATGAACTTTCCAAAAATATTTCTCATGTAGATTGATGAATCATGTTCTTCAATTTTTGACCCATTCCTTAAGATATGTGTTTTGTGTCTAGATTCAAAATTTTCCCTTCTTTCTCTCTTATAGATCTTGTCAATAGCTTTGTCATATTTTGCTATAAATTCATGTAAAGAAGTTAATGAATTAATAAAAGAATCAAAAAATGAATTGATACTTTCACTTCTTTAAATCATGTTCATTCCAGCAAAAAAGAGTGTTCCTATTATAGATTGGTACACATAACTCCTGAATTTTGTATAAACATTGAAGCTAATCATTTTCCTCCAAATTATAAGTAACAATTATGTTATACCAACATTTTTCAAATTTTTATATGTTTGGTGAGTCACAAATGTACCTTTTCAAGTCACGCTTAAATGTTAATTTTTTATGATATATGTGTGCAAGCTTTTCAAGAAATTTCTTACGAATATGCCATAAGCATAAGCAATGGACGAGTTCTAAGAAACACCTTTGCTATAGCTATTCCTATTGCTAAATCTTGATTAGTGATAATTGATATTAGTTTCTTCCTATTCATTGCTTCTAACCAAGTTTCAAATAGCCACACAAAAGAACTTTCGGATTCATTTTATAATAGAGCACAACCAAATAAAATTGATTGATAATAATTATTTAGTCCTGTAAATGGAGTAAATGACATATTATATTTGTTGGTTCTATAAGTTGTATCAAAAGTAATCACATCCCCAAAATATTGATAAGCTAATCTAGATGTTGCATCCACTTAAAAGAGTTTGTCATGCAACTGTTATCATCACATTGAATTGCATAATAAAAATAAAAACTCTTAACTTGCTTTTTTTTTTTGGCAAAAGTTTAAAACCATTTGAGCATCTCTAACATCTAAACTCATCCTTCAAACGTTTCTAAGATGATTCCAATAATCTTTATTAGAAAATAATTGTTCAATAGTATTGAACATAGTGACAACTTTTTTGGTTGGCATACATTCTTCATTAAATTTTTTAACAAGACTCTCAGTAGTAATACTCATCTTTCTATGACACCTAAGATAAGACATGCTTTTAGGACTAACCATGACATGATTACATTCATTGTTAAAAGCTTTCACAAACCGTTTGTTACCATTTTTAGCCTTTGACACAAAAAAAAAGCCTTACAACCTATTTTTTAGGTGATAGAAAACAATAAAGTATATTAGCTTAACTAATGAAAATATTATGTATACAACTTTTTAAAATAATAAAAAAAACCCACTTACAAACTATATATATATGGGCATATATATATTTAAACATTAATATATATATATATATATATATATATTTATCCATTTGGATAGCGTCCCTTTGGTATTCTTATTATTTCATCCATTCGTTCTTAAATGTCATTTTAAAGAAAAAATTATTTCTATTTATCTATCATTCTAAGAAATTAAGATTATATTTGTTGCATATATATTTTTAAACATTAATATATGTACATATTTGTCCGTTGGGATAGCATCTTGTTGGTATGCTTATTACTTTATTCATATCTTTTTAAGTATCATTTTAAAGATAAATTTTATTTCTATTTATTTGTTATTTTAGAAAATTAGGATTGTATTTATTATTTTCTTTCAAATATTATCCCTACTATCTAAATAAATACTCAAAAACTTTACTTACTAATTGACATTTAGTAAATGATATATTAAAAAAATACAACTCATATTTCTTAAAATTAAGGGTATTCATTGCATTCCTTAATTCTTGTGCATTAACTTTAAATAGTACTTCAAAAATTGAGGGAATAATTAGTAAGTATAAAGGAGGGAATTCGAATCATTTCCTTACCATTTTTCTCACTAAATAATAAAAATAAGTGCCTTGATAAAAAAATTATTGAAATAAGAATGATTCTCCCAAATATCCAAATAAATAAAGAAAATATAGGTATGTACTTAAGCTAACAATATATGCATACTCCATTGTGCCCACATAAAGTATATATATTTGAATGGAATCTTTGTTCCCAAGGTTGCTAAAGTTAATACCTTAGATGTCTTAACTGTTCGTGGACCACCCTCCCCTTTTTTCTAGAAAATGGTAGTTTTGTAAATCAACTCTCCTAACACCTCATGCTTCTGTATAAGGTGTGCTAATTTTATTTTATTATCTAAGCTGTCATGGAAAAGATTCTGAGAAAGGTCAATATAATGCTTACTAATTGAAAAATATGAGGACAAAATTTAAATTTTCTCCCTGTTATATTCCCCCTTTTTTTTTCCATTCATCTAAACGCTTTTTCATTAGTAATAATGGGTATCTCAATTGAAATACTCTGAAGCAAAGATAATTTTCCCTTAATTTATCTGGATAATCCAAAAAGAAAAAAAAGGAAAATTACAAAGTTAATTGCTCTACTAATGTTGCTTTAATATCCAATGTATAAATTTGATGGAGATTGGCACTTGATATAAATGTGGCATTAGATATTTTTGAGTTGTCCTGCTGTTGGACATGAACTTGCAAAAGAGGTTTATATTGATTTGCAGTATATAGCTCTGATACCATGCAGATTAAACTGAGTTCTTCTTAATAGGAAAGGACAAGATAGAACTTATAACAAAACTATTGATGTCTATGGTTCTGGATCTGAATCTTCATAAAAACTGAGTCTGAGAGCATGTGAACCCCCAGTTGATATTGTTTTATTTTTTACCTCCCCCATAATTCCTAGCATCTGGTAGCCAAAATGAATCCCTTTGAGATACAAAGTTTTCTCACCATTTATTTATTTTTTATTCGTAAGGCTTAAATTCGAAAGCTTATTTAAAAAAAATCAAACTCCCAATTATTCAAATCAGCAATCGTGGATGCCAATTGAAATTGTTAAACGGCATAATAAATGGTATATACATTTTGAGGTACAATGGATAGAGGCATATACCAATTTGCTCGACAGACTAGGATAATTGTTTTTGCTTGATTATCATTATTAAATACAATACCTATTTTCGAAGGAAAACTAAATCTGAATATGAAAAAACGCAGCTCTTAAATCAATTAAGTGTTTTTTTTTTTCATATTTCAAACTTAAATCTTTGAATCATATACATATGAATTAATTTTATAAAAAAAATAATGAAGATAAAAAAGAAAGATTTGAGTATTCTTCTTTGAACATTATTTTTTTATACAAAATACATTTACTTTTTATTTTTTGTATCAAAGATTTTTTTTCACTCATATCTTGATGATATTTTAATTATAAAATTATTATTGTATAACTTAATTTTAAAGATAGAATTTGTATGCACAACCATATTTTTCGATAAAAGAAAATGATTTTCCTTTGTAGACCAAACAATAGAAAGTATTTTCTCTTGTATTGTAACAATAATAAAATCAATTCATTTTTAAAAATACATTTTTTTAGGAAAGTAATTTTCATGAAATTTCATTTTTTTTCTGAAAACAAACCAAATCTTAATAGCAATTCCATAAGATCTAGTTGTATTAGAGTAAGATTCCATTTTTATATTAAAAGTTATAAGGTAGGTTTGTTCCAAATAAAATTTAAAGAATAAATTTAACATCAACAAAAAGTTAGAGGACCAAAAATATTATTTTACCATTAGAATATGAAAACATGACTTATATGGGTCATTCAGGATACCATCAAACAAAATTAAGGTTTTCTTTATTTTGACAGAAAATATTATTTATAAAATACAGTTATAAATTGTTAGAATGAGAGAAAATATTTTATTTATTTAATATTAATTATAAAAAATTTAGAAAAGATAACTTTCTCTATTTTAAAATGAAATTTGCTTTCCATTGTTACTAAGCCTCTAGTTATCATTTTTTTTAATTATCAATGCGAGTGATATATCACTTATTTATAAATATATATATGCAAATAATATTTTTTATTAAAAATATTTTTCAATAAAATAAATGGAACCTAAATTTTTTAATAACATTATGCACTTTTTAAAAGCTTAAGAATAAATTTATTTTAAATAAAATATATAAAATTTAATTGAATCTTCAGTAAAAAAAATTAGCGATTAAGGATCCGTTTGTTTTAATAGAAATTATTTTTTATAAAATATAATTATAAAATATTAAAATAAAAAAATATTTTATTTATTTAAAACTAAATATGAAGAATTTGAAGAAAATAACATTCTATTTTTTAAAGAGGAATTTACTTTCCTCTATTATGATGATTTTAAATATCATTTTTTTAAATTATAAATACTATTGACATATTATCTATTTATTAATATACATATAAATAATTTTTTTTATTGGAAAATGCTTTCCAATAAAATAAGTAAAATATAAAAGTTTAATCTTTGACATTACAGCGGTGTAACTTATTTTTGATAGTATAGAAAGTCTAATGCCTCCAGAAAATCAAAGTTAAAATCCAATGCAAATATCTCTTTCAACATTGGAGGACTGGTTGAAAAAGAATGCACATGTACATAGTTGATAAGTTGTCCAATTTCACCAGCAGTACAATTTTGATCACTAACTTTATCAAATTTGAAAAATTAGATTTCACCGATCAAGTCGTTAATTAGTGATGATTATTGCTTGAAAACAACATTCCCATGTCAAATTTCCCTATGTTTGAACTTTTACCTGTTCGTATGAAACAGAATATGCAATGTGATATGTCTTACATGATGAAGTTTTTCATTTTTTTTTCCTTTTTACATCCGCGGGCCAGATTATTTATCAAATATGAAATTGATTTTTATTTAAAATTTGTGTAATAAATGATAAATTTTTGTTGATAAAAACATATTCAAAGATCAAATTCAGATTTTTTTACTATATTCGAATTGCTTTAAAATTCAATTTACTTATATTGAATCAATCAATTATTAATATACAAAGAGAAATGGTAAGTGCGTCTAATTATGGTGTATAGTACTATTATTTGATTGTTGTGTGATAGAATGTAAACATTGTATATCGATAAATCTAATAAATCAGTGTAAATTAGATTATAACATTTGTAATTTAGTGATAACTAAAAAAAATATAAATATATTTAATTTCGAATATGAACATTTTAACGTGCATAAAAAAGGCACTCTATTATAGATTGATTAAACAGGAATATGAAAGCCACAAAACCCTTCTCTCTGCAACTTCTATATCTACGTAGATACGTATATATACAGGTCATGGAAAGTGGCCCCTAAATAAATGGTTCTAATTACTTTCAGTGGAATCAGGCAGAGACATTGAAAAGGAACTATCATATTCATACTCAAGATCCTCAAAACCCCAGCAATCATCTTCCTGCTCTTCTGGCATTTTCCATTTCTCTTTGTCCATGTTCCCCTCCTCCATCACCTCTAATACCTGTCAATTAAACCATTAGGGCTTAACTTACGTAAATTAAGTTAACGAAGTGGTTCTTAGAGGGACAAAAAATCATATTAGTGTGCTTTGATGTTCCATATTAGGTACAATGTTACCCCACATTTGAAATTATAAACTAGAATTAGATTCATGTGAAAAAAAAAAAAAAAAAAACACTGAACACGTGGTCATGCCCTCTAATAATGGGTAGGGACGTGTCCCAACGCCTATACTGTCGAATTGTGCATAAATTAAATTTTGATGTTTATGTTGTTAAAAACAAAGGTTTAGTGCCAAAATTTACTCTTAGAGTCGTAGGGAGCATAGCAATGATATTTAAGTTAGGTGCTGGTATAATTTTAAATATTTGAGTAATTTAATTCATAAATAATACAACTAGCTCTTAAGACTTGCTTATAAAGAGATTGAGCTCGATTATAATCCAAGTAACTCAAGAAGCAGCCTATTAACTTAATAAACAATCCTCTGATTAATAGAATCACACCAAAAGTATGACGTTTACTCTATTCAAATAAAGTATATTAGAGTGAGAATGTCGCAGTTTTCTAATTGCATATATACTTTTCATTGGTTCAAGAATCACACCAAACATATTTTAAATATATATTTACTTTGATCTATCTATACTCTTGTATTGATACTCTATCCCTCTAAAATATTAATTTAAATGTCAAAGTGTACTCAATGAATTATTATTATTATTATTTTTGGCTAGTACTTAATGAATTATTTCAACTGTTAATTGTTGACCGTTTCCTCTCTGTGCGGAATATCTCTATGGGTTCAAAAAATATCATATGTAATGTCAATGATACGCTCTTTTATGAAGCACCAAAAAAACACACAAGCACACCTATAAGTTTTAAGTCACTTGTTAGGTTGTAAAATTTTTAAAGATTTATTGGTAAATAATAGTTTTGAGTGTTAGAAACATTAAGCATGTCTTTCAAAATTATGCACAACGTTGTCTTTAAGTTGGCTTATATTAGTTTTTTTGTCTTATTTATACCAGCATTTTTTTGGTAATAATTTATACTAGTATTTATTTGTACGGTGCATTAACCATAGGACCCCCTCACCACAAATTTAATTACTTCATTATAATTAAATATAATATAATATGAGAGTGACACATTATCAGCTGTCTTTATTAGCCTGACGAATTGAAGTTCGGCAGGACAGAGTATGACTGATTAATAAAATTGCATGAAATTAAAAAAAAAAAATCCGATAGGCTGTGAATAGATTGATTAATGGACAAAAGTTTTGACTTCCGCATTCTTGGCCGCAGAAAACAATGTGCGAGGTCATTTACAACTACTCATTCTAATTAATTAAATAAAATGACTGTTTATGATATTTTTTTATCTCTCATTATCTATCGCATTTAATTATTTTGATAAATATTAAAGAAATATAGTGTATTTATTTTTATTAGGCTTTCCAATTCTATTCTTAAATTCAAAATGAAAATTCATTTCATATTTTATTTTATACATAGGGTTGAAGATAGTTTAAAATAGAAAAAAAAAACTCTATTAGAATAGATTTATTAAAATATTTAAAATAAATGTATAAAATAATGATGTATTTATTGAAGGAAAAAGAAGCGAAAAATTAAAAAAAATAATTAATACTTCGTTGTACTTCTAAATAATAAATAAAAAAGAATAAAATATTTTTCTAAATCCGATAAGAAACGAAAGGACTATTATGTTAAGAAACTTGATAAACAATTAATCAAATGTCTAAATATAAAACGCACTTGTAGATGCGCTTTTAATTAATTAGCGTGGATCAGTAGAAAACAAGGAACCTAATCTTGTAATCTATTGTTTATTTGTCACTTAAGCAACTAGAAAGTAATAATTGGATTGGCGAAGACTCCACCGCATCCTAATATATAATAGGACGATTACAAAGTTTATTTATTTGAAAAAAAAAGAAAAGAAAGGCACTCAGCATGAACATTTACATACGTAAAACAAAGTTCATAAAAACCCACCCACCCACCCGAAAAAAAAAAAGAAAAAAAGAGATTGATTATTATGCATATATGATATAATTTATGCAATATGGTTATTTGTTCCTGCTTCTAGAAGAATTTTTAATCTAATGGCTGGTTTTTTGGGACACCAATTCCTCTAATTGACAGCTAGACTAAATGACAAGAAATCAATAGGAATTGTGTTAATTATCTAATAAAGTAACATGAAAAATGTAAATTGAGTTACCTCACTCATGGTGGGTCTCCATGCTGAAGAAGCTCTAATACACAGAGAAGCTGCAAAAGCGAGTCTTCTTAACTGCATTACATCATAGGCTCCTTCAAGCTTTGGATCTACCAGCTTCTCTGACTCCCCATTGTTCAATATTGGTTTCGCCTTTTAATTCATCAAAAAAATATTAATTAGACTATAACATTTCTTTAAACTGAGAGATTTATTTGTAAAAGTTACCAAAAGTCTCTGTAACCTTTGTTAGAAGCATCTGAATTTAGGATTTCCTGTAGAATTTTCCGTAACACTAGTGTTGTTACACTCATTAAAATTGTTTTTTTTTTCTTTAAGGAAAAACCAGTTTAAATTAGATTCCGGTAAATGTATAACGAATGAGATTGAGTAAATCAAAATGACTGTGATTAGCATTACTCCATCCTTGTGACAATAAGTGGGGATAGTCTTACCCAGCTGTGTAAGCTTTGGTGAGAGCCATCAACTGGTTTTCTCCCAGAAATGACTTCCAATAAAAACACTCCAAAGGCAAATACATCAGTTTTTTCATCCACAATTCCATGCATATAGTACTCAGGAGCCAAATGCCTGTAAAGCAAAAAAGCATTAGGAAACTCTCATTTTCAGACCATGTTTTTCTTGTTACTACATTAATTGATAGCTACCGGTAAAAGATCTTGGAAAAAGGGATAATTACCCAAATGTCCCTTCTATTGGGGCTATTGAATGATGCGTCCATTGAGATGGAAGCCATTTTGCCAGTCCAAAATCAGATATCTGCCGCAATCAAAAAATAGACTTTTTAATCAGAACAAGTGATTCAAAATCACTATAACAGAAACATCACTTCAATTTAAATGGGTAATTGTGGTATACACGATATAGATTGAAAGGACCTGTGGTTCAAATTCAGTAGTCAATAGAATATTTGAAGACTTGATGTCTCTGTGAATGATCCTCCTCTGGCAGCCCTTGTGCAAGTAATGAAGGCCGCGGGCAGTCCCAATAGCAATTTTATGCCTTGTTTTCCAATCCAGAGAAGGCAAATTCCCATCTATAAGAGAAAATTGAAAACCCAGATGATACAACGATGCTTTTAAAGAAATCGAGCCAGAGAAGATTCCATTTTTGGTGGTTTTTGATATTTTTACCATGAATTAGAGATGCAACAGAGCCTCTGGAGGAAAGCCCAAAGACAAGGTAAAGGCCATTGTCAATACAACATCCCAGAAGTGGCGATACATTTGGATGGCGAACATGTGAAATTGTACCGATCTCTAGCAGAAATTCCTTCTCTTTTCTTTCATCACTGCAAGTTCTTGTGAGCCTTTTCACTGCAATTTCATTACCATCTTTCAATGTTCCCTTGTAAACCTCTGCGAATCCTCCTTTTCCAACCAGATTTTCTGAGACGCAGTTAAAAATAATGTCAACTTCAATGACGGAATCGTAAAAATGTCAACTTTCAATACTATGATCAGAAAAATAGCAACTATCAATACCAGATAAGAGAAAAAGTCTAAGAACCTGAGCTGAAGCCATTGGTGGCATCAGATAACTCTTCAAAAGAGAAGCATTTCCAAGTGGGTTTTTGAGGGAGTTCTTCAAATGGAAGAATCTTCGTAGTCTTCCCTCTTTCCTCGCCAAGAGAACCATCTGAGCATAGAGATTCTTCCCTAAAACTGTGTCGTTTCAAAGAGAAGAGCCTCTTCCAGCTATTGGTCCGAATATATTTCATTGTAAATAAATATCAAACAGAAAACTATGTTTCATGCAGAGCACTGAAGAAACACAGAAACAGCAACACAAAGATGTTAAGAGGAAAGAGAGACAATGGGATGTCTGTAAATTATTCAGTTTAAGGAATGGCGCCACCAGAGGCTACGTCTGTCTGCATAGGATAATTACTCGTCTGTTTTTGTGCAGTAAAAGGGTCGTTTTGGGGAACTTAAATGCTGTGTCTCAAAACCAAAACAAGGGATGGCACGAGCTGTTCCGCTTACCACATGTGCTTGGATGGCTTAAGGATTTAAATGGTATAAAAATTTGACAGAGCAAAAATGTTAATTGATCTGATATGGAAAAGACTCTTATGGGCCAACCAGTTCAACAGGCTCTAGTGGGGTAGGAATGAGCCTTGTAGCTCTGTGTTTGCTAGGCTCCTCCGGTGATGGAGTGGTTTGAATTAGGCATTCAGGTATGTTTTTATAGTTGGAGCCAAATTTAAAGTGAAAGTTTTCTTGAACTTCAATTCGATTCAAAGTTCAAGCCCAAGTTTTTTTGAAGACAAGGGAAAGCACTAAACTTTAAATCAAACCGGAACCATGTATTTTTCTTTTCGGGTTTTCTGTAAAAGGAGAAAAGATTTGATTTTGACTGTTGAATTCTGATTTCTGAGGATGCTACTAATGGTATTTGAAAGGTATAATTAGCAACATCCAATTAAGGGAATGGTTTAGGTAATGCAATTGTGCGTATGTTTGAAAGCCAACTCTACTAGCTACTCGGAAGTTGCTTTAATTGCTTTCATAAAATATAATTTTGTGACAGAGGATTGGCTTCACTGTCAGGTTTTTCACTAACCCCATGCCAAGTTTTGGATACCTATTGCCAATTTCACTTTTCTCACGCGCGTTTTTAGGCTTTTCCGGACTTGTAAAATGAAGTCTTAAAAATAACAGTAAATATCATTATATCATTAAAGTTTTATTCATATTGTCTAGAGATTTTTTTATTAAAAAAATTTATTTATTTATATAAAATAAAATAATGATCTGTCAATTGTATATCCTGATTAAAAAATTTATAATATTTAGTGGTATTATATTGATTAAAAAATTATAATATTTAGTAGTTTGATAATAAAAAAATAACTTTCTCTTTTAAATAAAAAATATTATTTTATCATACTATTTACATTTAATAATGAATAAAAAGAATATTTTTATCATTTTAATATTTTATAATTATATTCTTTTAAAAATATTCTTATTAAAACAAATGAATTTAAAAAGTGCGCATTAATAAAGTGAATTTAAAATGTATTATGTACACACATTTTTCATTAAAAAAACCACATTTATACATGATACTCGATTATTTATTTCTAAAATGTGGAAACTTTGTCCACATTTTTCATCAATATATTGCAAGATTGTAAGATAAACGAGGAATGTAACTAATAATACCATGTCTATGACAACAACCTGAAAAACTTCGACAAGTTCAGGTTTGGATCTTCGGAAGCCCTTCCCCTATGCCCTATAATGAGAATTGTGATGGTTCCATGTGCCACAGTCCGGAATTCGGTGGGACTTGAAAGCCTACACCAGAACAATAACCGGAAAGCCAAATGAATAATGAAGGGAACATGAAGAACTGTAGCTCTCTGTTGACACTAAGCCATCTCCTCAAATTGGAAAAGACACCCAAAGAAACATAAAATTAAAAACATGAACATCAATCATCAATCGCTTTTAATAACGTGTACAAAAAATAGATGAACACAAACCTAACTCTCTTTAAGAATTAGCAAAATATTAGTAATAAAAAAGCGGGAAAAAAAAAAATGCAACGCCATCGCGAAATACCGCATCGATAAAGATCAAATTCACAGTAGTTAGCATTTTTTTATTGTAGTTTAACGTGTAAAGCAGGACCTAAATAATTTATTTGTTTCGATCATATTAAAAATCACGTTGTCATTCCTTAATTAGTCTTAATAAATGGCGTGACTAATCAGTAAAAAAATGTTGAAATTACCATTTGGATAAATCTATGCCTTAATGACTAAAGATGTTACTAATCTGATTCATAATCCATATAATTAAGTCATCGAATTTCTCTTAAGCAAAATAATTAATTGGTATTTTAGGACATAGAAAAAAATGTAGGGCATCATATAAAAAAAACTTGTTCTGTTAATATTAAGAAATCATAGCTCTAGAACTGAATCATTCCCTCGCATTTGAGAAAAATTTCTAGATTCATAGAAAAGAAGCTTAATTAGAATTAACTGGAATCAAAGAATTAGTAGATTTATCCTGCTTAAAATGGAAATGGACTAGGGTTATGAACTTATAATTTATAATCTAATGATTAAGTTGATTCCATGATAACTCTTTGATTGTCTTAATTTATATCAAATTCGAGTCAAATTTAAATTATTATCAATTTTGATTATTTCTTATTGTAGTTATTTTCTTATTCAAATTCATTTTTTGTATTATAGTACAATTAAGACTTCTTGTCAAATAAGTATTTTTTATATAAATATTTGTAATGATTTTAATGGGTTGGATCTAGATAAACCCAGACCTAATTAAATCCAAACTCATTAAAAATCTATTACTTTAGATCTATTAAGGACTCAAATCCATGAAAAACCCAACTAAGAAATTCAAAATCAATCCATTTAAACATGTTAATGCAAATATAATTTTAAACCATTTTTATAAAAAAATAAAAAATTATTTTTATTGATAATAATTATACTTAACAATTATGAATTATATTCATTTTTTATTTACATTCATTTTTATTTTGATTCATTCATACTATTCATATTAGTTATATGATAGATATGGGTTGGATTATTATTAATTTTGTTGAAATAAATGTTATATTGGGTTAACTCATAAATAATTATTTATTTATATATATATTTGTCTTTCATAAGATACAATATGAGGGAAAGGGGAGATACTACTACCTATAAAATACACTGCCAAATGAAGGATAGGTTGACATACTATAATGTCCAAAAGCCTATAGAAGTTTAGAAACTTGATGATAGTGTTCATTCTTTACAACATCTATATGGATGGAAGAAAAGGATTTGAGCAAATTACCAATGTCATGTATCATTCTGGCTTGCTTTTGGAAGGTTCTTTAATTAGATCTTTGTATAACCTGGTATGAAAGTAAAATTGAAGTGAATGTGACCAAAAATGCTTGTGATATAGCAACATATCTCTAAGCCTATGTAACAAACATGTAGATTTATTGATATTGGATGGCATGAAATATACTACAAAGAAACTCTCTCCCTATTATGACCTAGTCCTTGCTTTACAAACTGTTACCTTATGATTTTTCCATTTTGTTTTGCTTGTTTGTAAATTTAATGAGCTACACAACCTTGGTTGTTAGAGAGAAGGGTCGAAATGTCTTATTGCCTGATTGTTGAGTCTAAGCTTATTGTAATACTCTTGAACAACTATATTTAGTTGCATAAGCTTGTAATAGAGGTTCAAGGCCTTGATAGGAGAAGGATCTTTGCTTTGAAATACCACAAAATTCTTGATCCACTAAATAATATGAAAAATAGTGGCAATAGGGATAGTTAGTTCAAAGTTTACATATATGTGCTTCATTCCTGCTGAAAAATAGGACTTGATCCATTGAACAAGGTCTTGAGATTGAAATATTTGCACCCTAATAGATAAATAGGATCTAAACTATACTCCACATGCAAATTCGCATTAGATGAATAGATACTCATATGTTTCCTCATATTGCTTACATAACAGACATTTGTAGAAATTTATACATGGTGATATACTAAGCTGACTAAAAAAGGAAGGGTATGATTATAGAGTCTCTATATAAACAAAGGGATCTTGGGTGGCATACATAAGTGCTAGATTTCATCCCATGGGAAGTCAATTGATGAGGATGTAAATTGAGTTAGCTTGAAATAACCTTATTTAATTGAGTAACATCCATTAAGTGACTCAATCTAAGCTAGCCAATCTATGACCCCAATTTTAGATGCAAGTCCTTTGAGAATCAAAATGATAATATCATGGGAGTAATTGGTCATCAGTTTATCTACATCCCATTCCATATGTTCTTTGATAACTAGGTCACTAACCTAATTAATGCCTTGAAGAGCAGGACCACCTATAGGAAATCAAAAATTACTTCTGACATTTATGTGAGTACTATTACTTACTTGCCACTTTAAATTATTTATTAGTAGCTGAGATTTGCTAATGATTCCTTTCCATCTCCATGACATTTCTTGATTTTTATTGAAAAGAATTTTCATTAAGTTGTTGTCATATTTGCCAATAAACATTTTGCCTATTAGAGATTGAGGTTTGTGAATGATCCTCTAAAGTTGTTTGCATGTGAGTGCAGTGTTGACAGGTTCATTGCATTTTAGACCTAAACCACCTTGAATCTTAGGTTTTGTGATAGCATTCTAAGAAATAAGGTGGACCTTCTTTGAAGTTTGTTAGCCTTGCCACCAAAAAGTATTAATGATTGAGCTAACTTTTTTATGGCATTTATCTATTTATATTATAATTAAATATTCCTACACTATATAAATTAATATTATAAAATAAAAAAAATATTATTTTAAAATATATTTATAATTTAATGTAAATTTTAATATTTTAATATTATTTATCTTAGTTAAACTATCACAATATCCTTATATATATATATATATATATATATATATATGATAATATTAATTTTTTATATAATAATAGGTTAATTATAAAATATATTATTCAAATAAGTTTAATAAAATATTCAAAAGAGACTAAAAACCCATTAAATATTTACAAAAGATAAACTTATGTGTTATACAAATTAATATTAATGAATACTCAAAAAGAATCCAAAATTTATTACATATTTGATGGATAAATCCAAATTAATATCCATCGGTTTGGATAAAATCCAATAGATATGAGTATTTTTGTCATTTCTAAGTATTTGTATTAATTAAAGATTTGAAATATGAGAAATATATAAAATAAATGCTTACAAGAGTTATATGGAAACCTCTCATAGATGTCTAGAAAGATGTAGAGATATATAATGACTAAGAAATTATGAAAAAATGACAAAGAGTCTTTACATTTATTATTTTGTAATCTTATTTTGTAATCTTTTTATTATAATAAATATCTTCTTATCTATAATTTTTTTCGTAAAATTTACAACTTTCCATGTTAAAATTATTAAGTTGTTATTGTATTACTTCAATCGATTTACTTGTCTAATATTTATTATTTAAAGAGGTAATATTTTTTCCAATAATAGTTTATAAGATTAATAGTTTTTTCTAGTATTCATGTATTTGGCTCGAATTTCATTGTGAACGATTTAAGTACTAAGCGATTTCTGAGTATTGATGTAAATCTTACCAAAAAAAGATTGACTATATATTTTAATATTAAATTGCTGCGTTCAATTTTACACCTAAACTCTTAAAAAATGTTTAGATGATTGTGATTTGGCGATGGATAAAAGATTTTGGTACATAATGGGGCGGGCATTCATTAAACATATCTTTCAAAAGAAAAAATCATAGGACTAAGCCACCAAAAGCTTTGTCTTGACGCAGTTACAAGCAGGATATAGAGACAAATGGAGGTACTTCAAGACATTATAATATGATGATTGCCAAAAGAATATACGAGTCTCTTTCTTTTCTATTAGACGTAACATTTGTCTTGAAACATTGGTCAATCTTGTGTCAACAAATGTCTAGTTTTTCATATCTTATTAATCGTTTTCATATTAATTTAAATTTGAAAAATGGTGAGTGATAGCTTTCCCGTATGGTATCACTCTTTTTTCATATATCTAAAAACATCATGATTGCATGTTGGTTTCTTTCTTCAGTTGTCATCAATTATTCATACAAATTATGCATACTTACTATTTTTTCTATATTTCTGTTCATTTATGCTTCATGCAAATAATGACATCAGTAATAAATTTTTGCAATTAGTAAATTTAACATAGAAGCTTATATTAAAAAGGATTTTAAGTATGTTCCGTTTATTTTATCAAAAAATATTTTTTGTAAAAAAATACTATTCATATATATATATTAATAAAGGATTAGCATGCCATTTATATTAATAACTAAAAAATATAATATTTAAAAACTTAAAAATGAAGGAAAGTAAATTCATATTTGAAATAAGGGAATTTAATTTCCTCAAATTCTAAATATTTAATATTAAATAAGTAAAATATTTTTTTTCATTTTAATATTTTATAACTATATTTCACAAAAAATATTTTTTAATAAAACAAACAAAATGTGTAAGCCATCTTGTCAGGGATAGCAATTGATTGGACAAGGATCAATTAACTCTAAACTTATTAAAAATTTATTATTTTAAATTTACTAAAATTTAAATCCATTAAAAATTTAATAAAATTTAATTAAAAACTTTAAAATAGATTCATTTGAACCCATTAATAAAGATATAAATTTAAAAATTTTAATAAAAATAAAATTATTTTTGTTATTAATAATAATTATATCTGATAATTATAAATTATATGTATTTTTTTATTTATATCTATTTTTATTTTAACTCATTCATACTAACTCATATATAGTTTGATATATTATTAACTTTATCAAATAAAAGTTTGATTGAATTAACTTATAGATAATTATTTATTTGTATTTTAATAAAATATTAGTGTATTATACAAATTAATATTATAAAATAAAAAGTATTATTTTAAAATATTTTTATAATTTAATATAAACTTAAATATTTTAAATTATTTATCTTAAGTAAATTACTATAATATGTTTAAATATGTGATAATATTAATTTTTATATAATAATAAACTAATTATAAAATATATTATTTAAACACGTCTAATATGATGCATAAAAGATATCAAAGACCTATTAATTATTTATAAAAGATAAATTTATATATTATACAAATTAATATTATAAGATAAAAAATATTAACTAAAATCTTTGTGTAATTTATGTAAATTTTAATGAGTTTAATGTAAATTAAAAAAAATTCAAAATTTTATTGGATATTTAAGAATTAAACATAATTACTAACCATTAAGTAGTGTGTTTAATTTACATATTACTCATTAAATAAATATCCACTATTTGGGTGAAATCTATTAAATATGGAATTTTATATTATCCTAACTTTTAATGGTGGGAATGTCTATCGTTGTAGTTAGCAAGTAGCTAACCATACAAAGAAAAAGTTTTATAAGTAATATAGAGTTTTAGGTTTAAATCTCTTTGCTATTAATATATCTAAAAAATATTATATGAAAAAAATATATTTACATCCACTAATTATACTGCCTGGAATTATTTAAAATAGTTTATCAAAAACTAACAAATTGATTTTGAATTTGTGAAATTTTTAAAAAAATCACTTATTAATACATGCATCGAATAATTAATAATTTATCTAGATTCAGATATATAACAATTGCCACGTAAGTAACGAAATATTACTGAAATAAATGATACTTTGTACGCAAAAAATATTATATATTCTCTTATAAATTCAATATTTCCGATTACAAATTTTAAAAATTTCTAAATATTGAACTCTATTTACAAATATGGGGCCCATCAATTGAAGAATTTTTAAATGATATAAAACTGGAAAAATTTAGTCACGAGATAATCAATTTTACCCTTAAAATTGCTAAAAACTGGACCACTGAATTAATGGTGGTATCTAGTTTGCACCATATATATTGGGTAAAGAAGCAAGGTCCCTTTCATGCCAACTTATGAAACTGAACAATGGCCAGTCTTCCCGTTTGGCCATTAAAGTTTCTCAGCTTAAAAGGTTAACAGTCGTTCTTTAGTGAGACGAACCAAAAAGAAAGCCATCCTTTGCTTTGCTCCGTTTTTTCCTTCAAATTTCACAAATATCCTTACAATTTGAATCCCCACAAATTTTTTTTTTTTTGAGAGAACCCAATTAACAATATAAAACATATTCAAATCAAATGCGAGAATTTTTTTTAATGATTAGAGTAATTAAATCATTTGAAATACATACATAATAATTAAAAATTAAAATTTGAATATAATGAAAAGTACAAAATTTTTAAAGTATAAATTAAATATAAAATTTTTTTTAAGCACATATTACATATTATATAACATTAAAGGTGAAATACATATCATTCATATGTGATAGGCCTTATTTGCAAATATGTCCACTTGTAATTTAAAGTGTACTTAAAACTTGCACTATTTTATAAGTATAATTTATATTATCAATTTCTCTATTCTTCAACTTTAAATTTAAACACATTATGAATGGCAATTGAAATTATGAACACATTAGGAAGAAAGTAATGTCAAATTAGGATTAATAAGGAAACATATAACTTGTTTATAATAATTATAGTTAAAATTGGACAAAAATATAATATTAGTGGACAAAATATTAATAGTACAAATAGGGGTGACGCAGCGTTGTTATGCAGTCGCCAAAATGGGGAAAATTTCAATTTCCCCCACGAATTCTAGTTTTTTTTTTTTTCAGGAAAATTTATATTGAGCCCTTCTGAAATTTAGTAATTTTCATTAAAATCTTTAATGAATTACATTTCAGCCTTTTTCAAATTATAGCTTCTAGCTTCATCCCTCACTGCAATCACATGTTACTCTTTTTGCAATACGCTATACCACATATGAATATATTACAAATAAAGCCATATCACATGTAAATAAAATATAATTTTTTTTAAATCATATATATATATATATATATTTATAAATTGGTATATAAATCAATTAACTAATAATATCAAAATGAAGTCACAAGAATATCCGTTTATAATTGGTTTCGCTTAATAAACTAATTAATATTAAATTATAACCATATAGGGGCATGCTGAAATGTAAAACATGCACATAATTTCAGTTAAAAATAAAAAATAAAAGCCAGGAGATGGAAGATACGAACAGGAAGCAATGAAGAATACGTAATTAGAGATGGGTGTTGAAGAGGATATATGGATAAACGTAGGTTACCTTTAAGCTTTAGTGGGCTCCAAGATTTGTGTTTCTTGTGCCCATCAAAAGAAGGAAGTTATTTCTCTGTTCCAGGAGAATGAACGCATGCTTGCCCGCACGCTAATGGGTCCGAGGACAATAATGTTTCACTTACAGGCAAAAACTCGCACGCTAAGGAGGAAGTTATTTCTCTGTTCTGTATGACATTTAATGAAATATTATATTTGACATATATTATATTATGTTATAATATTTAAAATTTTGATTTAATCACAGTTCAACCATAATTCAATTATTAAATTTTGAAATGCTATTCATTTTAATTCATTGATCGATCTATTTTTAAAATATTTTTTATTAAATTTAGTAAATTTTATAATGATATAAATATGATTAAAATAAAATGAATTAAAATGAAATTTTTTATATAAAATTAAATACCATTAAAAAATAATATTTATTTTAAAAAATGATACCATCGGTAAAAGATGGATTGATCGAGGGATGTGCAAATTCCATTGTTGATTTAGATTTAAAGAACCACGATCAAAAAGAGGAAAATGCAAGAAAGTTTTTCTAAGGTAAATGTATTTTCTCTGATATCAAAGCTTTTAACAGTTGTATACATTCATCTATGACAACAGCATACATGAGATGCCATCATGAAAATCAAAGATAAGAAAGTGTATTACGTCAATAGTAACTTTCTATTTTCTTTTTTTTTTTTTTTGAAATGACATTTTATTAAAATAAAAAGTAAGTAATATTAACAATTCTCAATTTAAAGTAGAACCTAAGATAAATTACTTGACCCTCCTCTAATAATTCTAAACTATTGAGCTATCTCATGAGTCACCCTATTGCAAATTTTAGGATACCAAACTAAGGAGACATAAGAAACATTACTTGCAAGGTCATAAATAGATTGAAAAGTAGCTTTCCCTCGCCATGAACACTCAGATATCCTAATTGAGTCTCAATTGCAATTTTGAAATTACTTTTCACTGGGGCTCGTCGGTGTCAAAAATTATTTGCATCTAGAATACGTTGAATTTGTTCCTCACAATTCCGGGCAATTGATGCCATTGAACATTTTCATCTTGTCAAGGTACAATCCACATTTATTTTTATTGTATCATAACTGGAGATATACATGAATTACTTAGCCTGATAGGTCCGGCTCGTAAAAATAAAAAATTAAAATTTTTTTTTGACTCGATAATTCGTTAAGTTTTTTTTAAAGGTCCAATTAATAACTGGGTTAAGCTCGAGATAAGATAAAAATATGGATAGATTCGGACTAACTCGATTATATTAATTTATTTTTTATAATATAATTATATATTAAAAAAATAATTATATAAAATTACTTTTAATGTAAAAAAATTAATTTAATATAATTAAATATTTTATATATTTAAATATTATATTATTTTTTAAAATATATAATTTTTATAAATAAAATTTATTTTTTATTTTAAAAATAAGAAAAATAATTTATTCGAATAATCAGACCATCCGACAGGCTATTTTTGTAAAGAATCAGGCTGGGCCAACGTTTTTTTAAAGAGTAATCTAGCTAGGCTGGATCAGTCCCAAATTTTATATAATTTGGTTTGTTTGACACGGTTCAAAATCCACCCAATCCATATACAACTCTAATCATAACTAAGGGGCTTCTAATAAGGTTGTTTGGGCCTACTTATCAATGATTGCCCATCTTCAGATTGGGCCTAATGAGAACACGCCCTAACTCCTGAACCCTGATATCATCTAAAACTAACCCAAGCACACACACCAAGTCAGCCAGTTCCTCCCTGTGGATGACTCTATTCTTTTCTTCTCAGATGCGATGGAGGACAATGGCCGCGATCGCTACCGTTTCTCGGTGCTCCTCCCAATTCGAACTGGACGTTACTCTTCCATCGCCCTTTGTGATGGCTTGTAATGCTTCCATGACCGAGGAAGACCGCTCCTCTACAATATTGACTCCACAAAATCTAAACCATGTCAGCCTAGTTTTCTCGCATTGTTCCATAAGATGAAGTTCAGTCTTTGGTTCCAACAAACACAACAAATAGAGCAGAGTGCCAACATTCATCAACTAACTCAGACGAGGTCTTATAGGCAACACTTTGCTCCCGTGCCTCCATAAAATTGAACACATTCTTGGATGGATGTTCAAATTCTATACTTGGTTCCATTCTATATTTTGGTAATTCTGTTGATTTGCAAAGCAGATAATAGTTTTATAGATGGATTTGATTAAGAGCTTGCCCAAATTATTTAATGTCTAAATTAACTCATCCTTTGAATTTTGCCAAATTGTCAATCTCTTAATTATGTTGACCATGTCAGAATGGAATAATTCCCTTAAAAAATCACGTTCCATTGATTTTTCCCTTGAATAATCAACTCTAAGACTTCTGTGTCTTCTGCTAAAATGACTCCATATTTAAGTGCAGGAATAAAATGCTTTAATTCAGGTATCCATGGGTCTTTCAAAATCCTGATTCATTGACCATCTCTCACTGGAAAACAGTTGTTCCTGATAATTTGTTCCCAATGATAAATTATGCCTTTCTATGCCTATGATCCCCGTGTGGTTTGTCCATAATGAGCCTTGTACCCTAGTATTTATGCCTAACACATTGGACCCATAACAACTCTGGTGAAGTTAGCACCCTCAAGAATAATTTACGTAATAATGCCTTATTTACGTGGTTAAATAGCTTAAAACTCTTTCTCCCATTATCTTAGGTTTACATATGGAATCCCATGACTTTGGACAAAAAAAGTGTATTTTATCCTCTGGTACTTAAACCCTCTGCAAATCCTATCCAATCTTTCACAAATGCTCAAGGGAACTTCTAGGATTGACATTAAATAAATGGGGACTTGTTGAATAATTGAAGACAACATAGTCATTTGTCCTGTCCACAATAAAGCATGTTTCCTCCACCTTACCAATCTTGGTTGAACCTTATTAATTAAAAATTCAAAGTCTCTGCATTTAGAGTGAGATAGGAACAATGGTATACCTAAGTATTTAGCCTTCCTTTGTAGCTACATCACCCCAGTAAACTGCAAGAGTTCCTCTCTAAGTATTCCAGAAGTGTTCTTTGAAAAGAAAGCCCTTGGCTTTGCAATATTAACTTGTTGTCCTGACCATTCTTCTTATTTTCTTAAAATTTCCCATATAGAATTTATATCATCTCTTCTTGATCTTGTAAAAATTATCAGATCATTCATGAACATTAAATGATTGATACTTGGCCACCCTTAGATATTTTTACCCTCAAAATTCTCTTCTAATTCTCTGCTCCAAACATTAGTCTTGAGAGGATTTTTTAACACAGAATAAATAAGTACGGGGACAAAGGATCCGCTTGCCTTAAACCATGCTTGGGAATAAACCTTCTAATGGGAGTTCCATTCAATAGAACTTTGAACAAAACCATTGTAATGCACTACTTTACCCTTTGCACAAAGATACTACTAAAGCCAAACAGTTCTAATATTTTTAAAATAAAACTCCATTCTACATGGTTATAGGCTTTTTTCATATTTAATTTCAAACCCATTGATCCTCTGCTACCCTTCTTTTTGAAGAAATGATACACCACTTCCGGCAACAGCAAGCCATTTTTTGCTATCCATCTAGCTGATACAAAAGCAAATTGAACTGGTGATATTAATCTACTTGTCAAAGGTCTCATCCTATTTGCTATAATTTTTTATATAATCTTATAAATGAAGTTGCCCAAGCTTATTGGATGAAACTCACTAAAATTATTTGCACCCGACACCTTAGGAATTAGGACAATAGAGGTCTCATTCAACTTACATAGCATATGACCCATTCTGAAAAAAATTTGCACTGTAAGCACCACTTGAGTTCCCACTATATTCCATGATTTTTTGAAAAACATGGCATTCATACCATCTGGTCCAAGAGCCCTTAAGTCAGATATTTCCTTTAGCATGTCCCAAACTTCCTATTCAGTTGGAATTTGACTTAGAACTTTATTTTTCTCTTTTGTAATGACCCTCTGAACTGCCCCTTGTAAATCATTCAAGAACTGCACATTACTAGATCTAAACAACTCCTCAAAGCCTTGAACAGAGTAATTTTCCATACCAAATTTTAACCTACCGAGCAAGTTATTCATTTAAATGATCTTTCAACAAACTTTCCCACCTTCTAGGATCCTAAGTTGGCATAAGCTTTTTAATTCTTTCTAGTATTGTCTGAATTTGATTAATCAATGTGTGACAGTACTCAAACTGCCTCCTATTCCACACCACAAGGGCTTTTCTGGGTTCTTTAAGCTTGTGGACTAAATTAAAAGTTGTCAAACCATTTACTTCTTTTTGCTAAGCCTCCTGTATTACATTTAAGCATGTGTTATCCTTAAAACAAGCTTGGATAAATCTAAAAAGTTGAAATCCTGCATCCTTATCAAATTTTGTATCTATGCAAATAGGAGAATGATCTGATACTGATGTTGTCATATGCACCACTACAACTTTAGGAAATATCATTCTCCATGCTCCATTACAAATAACCCTATCCAAGCTCTCCTAATTTGCCTGAATTCCGACCCTTCCATTATCCAGGTATGGGCACTTCATTTGAAATCCAAATCAACCCCCCTGTATGATGAAAGAACGTACCAAAAGCCACATCCTTTGAATTACCCACCAAACAGCCACCCTATTTGTCTTGTTGAGTGAGTAAAGCATTAAAATCCCACAAGAGTGCCCAAGAGGCACTCCTTGCATTTTGAATCTAATATAATCTATCCTATAGTGCATGTTGATCCCAAAAGTAAGGCAATCCATACACAAAAGACATGCAATTGTTCCTCAGTTCTTTTATTAGATACAACACAATGAATTGATCTCTTATCTATTAATAAAACTTCTGTGTTAACCCCTTGCATCCACAATAAAGCCAAACCACCTCTATGCCCTTCTACCAGAACAATCACACTTTTTGCCATACTAATTTTCAAGCCACATAATTCATCCTACTAACTATTGCCTTAGTTTCAATAAGAAAAACACAAGCTGGCCTACTTCCCCCGACTATGGCCCCTAAGGTCCTAACTATAGAGCTTTACTTAGGGATTCAAATTTGCTGAAACTTATGATGGGTATAAATTGGTCTGTGGGCTGTGACCCATTTAACACCCCTACTTGCCGGGGCATTGTTTGGTTTGCCTTCTCAGTTTGTTCAAAATTTTGGATTAAACCAAGTACTATTCTTGTTCTAATTTTCCATTTTGTACCTAAATTAGTTACTTGGTTGTTCTTCTCCCCTATTTCCCATTAAAAATTCACTAGTGTCCACCTTGAAATATGGTTCTCTCATGAGCCTTTGTTGTTCCCTGTCCTCAATTCCTTTTCCCTCATTACCTCTCTTGCCTCTCCTTTGTTCTATAATTCCTTGTACTGTATGAGTTTGTCTCCTGTCCAGCATGGAATTATTTACAACCAACTGCCACTCCCCTTATTTGAGTTGTTTTCATCTCTGCTTCTGTAGCTTTAAGTATATCATTTACTGTAGTCAAATTCCTTCCATTCATATCAAAATTTAATCCTTCTTTTATACTTGCTTCCATCAATGCCAAAATTAAATAAGAGTAAGCCATAAAGATTGGTACTAACTCCTTATTCATAGTTCGGTTAATAGGTTCATCTGATTCATTATTCATATATCTAATCTTTTTATATCTATTATGATCCGAAAGGTTACCTTATTGTACCGCTGCTAATGCTAGACTGTTTTCTTTGCTAATACTCCTTATTCCTCCCACTTTCTTCAATTCACTGGTAAACGTCAGACCCAACATTAATTTTTGTGTGCATGAGCCCGATCCTGTGTCTAGATGTTATTGTCTTTTTTTAAATTCTCATCCTTCAAATTTGCTAAATTCTTCCCTAATGATACACACGCCTACAAACCATATTTTACAAGATTTATCTCCATCTTCCGACCTTGTTCTAAGACTGCTACTCATCTTCTGATCATGCTCTGTCAATCCGCAACCATAAGCTTTGAAGCTTTTCATATTTGAACACAACTCAAATTTTCAATTGTTTTCCCCTGCTTAACCAAAATCCCAAAGGTAAAGTCTTTGTTGTATTTAACCAAATCCGCAACCTAAGAAAAGATCTGATTAGACATCCATCAATTATTAGAATTTTTGTGCCCTCTACCTTGCCAATTTTAGTGCTAATGATCTCAACATTATTTTTATCCGTGAATTCAATTGGAAGATTATGGATCTAAATCCACACCAATAAATTGTCAAAACTGGCATTTTCAAATGCTCATAAGTAGATCCTAATTTTGTAAATTAAGAACCTGACCCAGGATGTTCCAAGGTGCACTGTCCAAAACCATCTGCATCTAGCCCTCATTTTGAAACATAAAAATATAGGTATTAAATCACCTTCTGCAATGAGTAATTCATTTGACATACCCCAAATCTTAATCATTTCTTTAACCATGCCTTTATTCAACAATTTAGCGTAGATAAATCTCCTTGTCAGTATACATTTGGATGTAATAAGAGACCAATTTAGTATCAGATCTATGACATATTCCTCGTTTTCGTATTGTTGACCCTGTTTTTTGTTTTGTCTATTGCAGATTAGCTCTGTTTTCCTCAATGAATGCCAAAAATACCAACCAAATTTTCTAAGTCTATGCCAAATAAGCACATGTTGAGAGAATACAATACTGTCCCTAGGAGACTAAGAGATGGTGGACAAAACTACAAATCCTCACCTAGTTGTTTTATATCCACTGCATAACAGCCTTATAGTTCCAGATGGACTCAAAGATCTCTAACTACCTTTGACAGGTTATACCCAAGGTGATACCTGCTTGAAAAATCAGCAACAATATTGTCCTGATGATGGTGGGAAACTACAAATATTCTCTTAGTTAAGGAAAAGAATCTTTATCTTTAAAACGACTCCAATACCCCCAATATATGATATGTAATTATCGGTCAAGGAAGAGCAATGTGATATTTTTTAATATTTATATGGTGTAGATAGTAAATTTGCAGCAAAAAGATAAGCTGTGGTATATAAGGAAGAAGACAAAATATTAGTAAGAAAAGTTAGAAAGAGTTACTATCAATTTTATCAATTTCTTTTTTCAGAAAAGATTAGTATCAATTTTATCTCTTACTTTTAAATTTGTTTCATGTTCTAGTCCCTCCGTTAGTCTGAGTTGGAAAAAGTTAATGACTTCATTATTTAGCGCTACTGGAACTAATGTAGATTGTTAAATGGTGACATAGCCTTTTACATCCGTTCCATATTTTAGTCCCTCTGTTAGTCTAAATAAGAATGAGTTAATGGCATTACTTATTTAACATTATTAGAACTGATGTGGTCTATTGACATGGCCCTAATAAAGGTCATCTCAGCCTCCCATATCAAAAGACAGTTTTAAATTGCTCCTTGTAAGATGAAGTTTCCATCAACTTCGTCCCTCAATAGAAGTTAGTATAAATTTAGTCCTTAAAAATTAACTCCATCTCAAAATTTAATTCCTTAGTTATAACAGGAAAGAAAATTTTGATGGCTAACTTGAGCTAGCACTGCTATTTTGCATTTTCAACGACAATTTATAAATTGAAAATACTTTCAAATGCAAAAATGTTACTTTCAAACATATATTACCCTTATCCCGTTTTTAAAACATTTTGTCATTATTTATGAAATGATACTTATATCACATAAGTATATGCATTCTGTTGGCTTTTGGAAAAAGCAAAGTGTCGGCAAAGTAATAATAATAATAATAACAACATTATTATTATTATTATTATTATTATTATTATTATTATTATTATTATATAAAGTTTTTGAGTGAATTAAAAGAAAGATATTCTATTAAGATATTGTGATTTTTTGCGATAATAGAAGTAATATTCCACTTAATGCTCATATGCAAGCTTCTTGATTTGAATTCAAAACATGATGAGAAGTAAAGCTTATAAAGTAACCTTAGGTGCTACTGCAGCACCAAGATATTATAATTAATGTATACAAATAGGAAAATATACTTTGGCAACATGTTTTAAAAGTGGGATAAGGGTAATTTATAATTGGAAGTATTTTCAATTTATAAATTATCGTTAAAAATGCAAAGATAAAAATAACAGTGCCAAATCGCTTAACTTTTAAACTTTTCTATCTTTTGATAATAGAAAGACTAAATTTTTTAGATGGAACTTATAAAATGTAGGACCTATATGTATGTGCTTAATTGAAAAATTAATATATATATTGATAATGATCAGTAGTAATTAGATAAATTAATATCATTGCGAAAATAAGGTATGAATGCACCTAGGGTTATTAGGCCAAAAATGTTTTTGGTTTACTAGTTTTTGCCCAATTTCTCTTTGCTTGTTGCTTACATGAACTAAATAATCATTTTAACTAATTTTACATGTATTAATACTTTAAATGGAATGAATTTGATGTATATGTATAATTACTTTCTAAATGTGCGAAAAGGTGAATGTTAAACTATAAAAAATATGACATAAGCCACTTTAATTAGGTTGCTCTTTAATCTCTACACATTGTGAACTTTGTTTTTCCAAAATTATGATTTTTGTGTAGGTTACTCATTGTATATGCCACCTAATACCAAGTCAATTTTAGAATATTAAATTTTCAGAAATGGCAAAGAAGCAAGCACAACATCATCTCTTGAAAAGGAGTTAACTGCTTTCAAATTCAAATTTTGCTGAAAGAGCAAGTAATATGAACTTTCATTGTACTTCATGAAAATAACTTGTCAAGTGATCTATTGAAAGAGCAAGTGCTACATATCAAAATTCATTGATTTTGACAATGATTAAATATTAGTTTTTGAAAAGAGTAAGTTGCCTAATAGATTTAAAGAAAGAGAAAAAAAAAATTTTAAGTTGATGCTGCTTTTTAGAATCTAAAAAATTCCAATGGCTAGTTCTCACCTTTTGGCTATAAATAAAGGAGTTCATTTCATTAGCAAATCACCACAAAGCAACTTCTTTTCTTTCTAGAAGGTTTTCTCTTTTTAAATTCTTTTTAGCTTGTTAAGTCTTCTTTTGTGCTTAAATTTGTAAATGTACACTATTAGAGTTTGATAACTTTATAGTCTCTTCATAAAACAAACCTTACCTATTCATTAACTAGGGCAAAGAATGAATGAAACTTTTACAAACATCTAATAGTTAGGTTTGTGAGAAGGAAATCCTCAAGTATTATAAAGTGAGATTACTTGAGTCCTTGAAAGATTAAGTGAGAAAGCGTAAAGGGCTTATAAAAGAAAAAATATTAGTGGATAACCATTAAGATTGGACTAGGCCTTGGGAGAGTGTAATAAACCTAAAGGAATAATTTTTACCTTAGACCATCAAATCATTATACACCAGTGGTATCATTCTTATTCCCCACTTTTTAATTTCACGCTTTTCATTGCTTATATTTACATGTTATATGCTTGATCTTTCAAACTAACTTTTAAGTTGCTTTTTAAAGGTTTCGAAAAAAATAAGTTGAAAAAGCAAATTACTTTTAAAGCTTAATAATTTAATTTATTGAAATATCAATTCACATCTCTCTTAATGTATTTTTGTCCTATCAATTAACATTAGAGCTTAGTTTATATTATTAAATTTAATTGCCTTTAAGAAAAGATCTTGGCTTTGACACCATTTAACAACCCACATCAGCTCTAAAAGTAGGAAATAAGCAAAGTCGTTAACTCTTTTTAACCTAGACTAATAAGGGGATTAAAATATGAAATAAATTTAAGAGTCATGGATAAAATTGATATTAATCTTCTCTAAAGGATGAAATTAATATAAATAAAATCTTATTGGGGCAAAAAAAAACTTAGTCTAATATTTATCTAATGAGGAAGCTTGGAAACACTTTGATAAAGGCTCTATTTCGTGTAATAAATAAGTTAAATTATAACTTATTGACTTGATCAATAAGTTATAAGTTAACCTTTAAAGGTATTTCTTGCATAAGCTTAAAAAAATAAATTTTACTTTGATAAGTTACCTATAATAGTTTATAAATTACTAACTCTTTAAATTCTTTTCAAATATATTTTTATTCTTTTTATTAATTTACAATTTATTCTCTTTGTAATATAAATTTAAATATTTTTATAAAATATAATTAATTTAATTTTAACATGATTATATTTAATTTTAATTTATAAATATATAAAAATATTTATGTAAATAAATAATATCATAAAATATAATTAATTATAGTTTTAAGTAATTATAATTTTATAATAAATAATAAAATAAAAATTATGTAAGTAAATCAATATATAAACTTATAGAATATAATTAATTAAATATTAAATATTATATTTTTATTTTAAATTTTTTAATTACGTTAATATAATTTAATTTTTAGATAAATATGAATTATTTTAATTTAAATATCTATTTCTATTAATATATTCTTTTATGTCATTTTATAATTTCAGTTATAATATCTATTTCTATTAATATATTCTTTTATATCATTTTATAATTTCAGCTATTTCAATAATTAATTTTGTGAAACATTTCAATTAATTTATCCGTTATAAGTTATGAATTATCAATTAACTTATCAATTACTTGTGTAAAATGAAGCCAAAATCCACCTTGAATTTGCAATGAAACCTTGAAATTAATGTGAAGGTTGACTTATGCTCTGATGATTTTAATTTATATAATCAATTTACTACATCATATTCGTGCTAGTTGGCTAGCCATTGTTATACAACATAACTAATTACATGAAAACTAAAAAGTTATTGATTTAATGAAAAATATATTAATTTTGAGTGGACTTTATCTATCAATGGATAAGGGTTTAAATTCTAGAGATAACACTTATTATTGAGAGAGAAGAAATCTATTAATACTTTAGTCTCTAAAATAATTATCCACCCCACTTGGTGATTCACTAAAAAACTAACTACTTGAAATGTACATGACCTTTGCTTATATATTTTTAACCTTAATCATTTTGAATCTGCATGATTGGTCCTAAAAATGGAATCAATTATGAATACTTAATTTTTTTATCAATTACCATGATTCAGTATTTTATTTTTCAAAGTGCATCTTGTACTTTAAAGAAGGTAGATACTTTATTAAAAGGTAAATAATCACTCCAAATCCCTAGAATTCCAAAAGTGGTATTAATTTTGAACACTTGATTTTTTTCCTAACAATTATGATTAAGCAATTTATTTTTTAAAGTACAATTTGCACTTTAGAAGATGTAAATTCTTCATTAAAAGGCGAGTACTTATTTTGGAGTATTAATAATCACATTATAAGCACATGTATTACGTTGTTAAATTTGATGAATGAAAAATTAATATTAGAAATTTAGTGCACAATTTATAAAATTAAAATAAGTTATCATCTATATACTTATTAAAAAGTTATATGCATATTGTAATTAAGAGTGGAAGCAGATCACCTGATTTATAAGTCTCTAATGGCGTAACTTATTTTTGACTTAATCTAACCTAACATATGTATAAAATAAAATATGCATTAAGCCAAACTTTTAATCTATTTTACAAAATACATTAAGTCATATTATTCAAAGCTTAGCATATTAGCCTACTAAGCCAAATTGTATTTTATATATATTAAATTATATAATATATATAAATATATATATAATACTTTAAAGAAAATTTTATATACATCTTAAAAAGTATATGAAAATTTCTTACATATTTTTATTGTTTCAATTTTACTTTTAATTATTTAAGTGATTGATTGATTATTAGTATTATTTTAATTACCATTTTGGAATAGAATCAAACTCAAATTAAGTTTAAATGGAGCTGAACTTTGAATTTACAATTTTTTTTATTGAGGTAAGTTCAAATTAAAATATCATCATTAATTCAAATTGGAGCAACTTTAATATTAGTTGAGTTAATTTCAATAATATCAAAACTCGATTCGACTCAACTTAATTTTATTCTCAATAATATTTTTTTGAGAATAATTGCTAATTATTAATTAATAGCCTTGCATATGCTAACAAGTTAATTCAAGCTTTGAAAATTTTATATATAAATTACATTAAGCCAAACCTTAAGCTTGTTGTACACTTGTAGGTTAGGCCTATTTTAGGCAAAAGTTAACTTAACCTACCTTATTTTTGCCTTTAATTGTGATTAGTTAAAAAAAGGTTCCATGCAATTTATCTATAAAAAGTAAATTTAAATTTAATTTATCATTGGTGTAAACTTAGGCAATACCATCACTCATCTATATATTGTTACATTATCAAAAAAAAAAATTTAAACAATTTTTTATTATTGGTGAAATATCTTAGTCACTTTTAGTTTTTTTCCTAAAGATATATATATATATATATATATATATATATATATATATATATATATATATATATATATATATATATATATATATATATATATATATATATATATATATATATATATATATATATATATATATTGGAAACTAAAGGAATTAAACTACTAAATTAAATATACATACCAATTAAAAAGCTAGACTAACTTGTTGAATTAGAAAAATCATGAACTAAGATCAAGCCAATTAATTGCCCTTCAAAAAATTGGTAATGACTCAATCAAACCATCCTAACTAGTTATGGTTTTTATGCTTCAATCAGTTAATTTTTCTTTGGAAAAATACTATTATTTACAAAAAAAAATTCCTTGATATTATAACACATATAAAATTCAAAGTCTTAAGTAGTTAAAAATTATCTCATTTTTATAAATAAAAGTCTCGTAATAAGAAAATTAGATTTAATATTAATTTTTGTAATAATTTGAATTATAAACTTATAAAATTATTTGATAATGTTTGAAATATTTTCATATTTTATATACATAAATTTAACATTGTAATAATTTATTTATTTTTAATTATTATAATTACAATTCAATTTTGATTCAATTGAAATTATTAAATTTTTAACCATTTTTATTTTTTATTTAATGATTGATCTAGTTTTTAAAACATTGATACACACAAAAGATTTGGGAACAAACTCATGATACAAATGAAGATAAAATTTTTAACAAACATCAAATGCTATTTAAATCAAAAGCTTTTGGGCACATGACATTATTTAATAATTAGTTAATTATACTAATGTTTACATGATATAATTAGTTGTTAATTAATAATTAATTACATTAATTAAATTCACTAGCTAATAATATTAATTATTTAAATAAAAATATTTATAAAATTAACTATTTATTATTAGTTGTATAAATGTAAAATAACATATATGAATATATTTTATTTTTATAACTATTTAATTATATATTTTAGTTTAATAGTATTTTAAATTATATATATTTATTAATTTAAATTTTCTTCTAAAAGATATGTCATTGTAATTTATTATTTATTAAATTAATTTTCAAAAAATAAGTTACTATAATCTATCATACTTATTAAAATTTTCTTCAAGAAATAAATAATTATCTTTTATATAATTATTTAATTTTATTTTAAGAAATAAATATATTTAGGTGCTTGTATCCATTTTTGTATTATTTTATATCAAGTTTTTTAACATACTATTTACACACACACACATTCAAATACATATTAATGATTATACTATTTTTATATGATATATATCTTCTTCATCACATTTTCTTAAAGAAAAATGTAACTTGATAAAAAAATGTTTATATTATTTAAATGTTTTATATGTCAAATGATCCTTTTATGTTCAAACAATGCTCTAAAAATTGGATTGAATGATGAATTGAAAAAAAAATTGTTATATATGTATATTATAGATATATAAATTAATCTTATTAATTTTAATTTTAATGTAAAAATAATTTAAATTTATTAAATAATGACATAATATAGTAATATTTATTTTGTTGATATATATTAATTTTGTTATGTAAATTTAATCTACAAAAAATTAAATAGTTATTTATTATTTATAAAAAATTATATATTATATTATACTATATATTATAATTATACATATGTAATTAAAATTAATTAGTGAAGTGATTTAATGGTTAAATCCTTGCTTGTACATCCTATAATTATGGGTTCACTTTCTCTTTATGACATTTTTAGCAAAATAATAAATATGAATTCTTCACCTTTTTCAATATGATTGATTGAAGGCTAATCAATTAATCAAAATCCAAAAGCTAAAACCAGTTATATATGCCCAAATTTACTGAAACCTGATGAATTAACTTATTGCCAAACACTTTTTATATATCTTCTT
This sequence comes from Sindora glabra, assembly GCA_020226215.1. Lineage (NCBI taxonomy): Eukaryota > Viridiplantae > Streptophyta > Magnoliopsida > Fabales > Fabaceae > Sindora > Sindora glabra. The sequence continues at coordinate 62,583,202 of CM035231.1, forward strand.
ATTTATTGTATAAAGTGTTTTATTAGTAAATACGAAGGGCATCTAAATAAAATAATATTAGAAAGAACAAACTTATATTCAGGTTTCAAGTTTCCATTAATTGAGAGCTTATACGTTATTAGTTAGAAATCAAGGGCTAAATTTGTATTGCATAATGTACAAGAAAAAGTGAATTTTGTATCATAAAATTTTCCATATATTTCTTGCATAAGGGTAAATTATAAATATGTTTCAATAATCAAGATTGATATAAATAATTAATGAAATTTTATACTTAAATTCAAGATAAAATTATTAATTTCATTCCTAAAATTATATGCTCTTCACAAAATAATTCTTTAATTATATTGAATGGTCAATTTCATCCCTGAAAAATAATTCATATAGACAATTTTATCTTTCCATAATAATATTTAAGAATGAAATTATTTTTATAAAGAGATGAAATTTTCTATATGAACTTTATTTAGAGACAAAATTGGCTATTCAATGTAATTTTCCATATATTTCTTGCATAAAGGTACATTATAAATATGTATGTAATTTTATTTCAATAAGTAAGATCGATATAAATAATTAATGAAATTTTATACTTAAATTCAAGATAAAATTATCAATTTTATCCCTAAAATTATATAACTTTCACAAAATAATTTTTAAATTATATTAAATAGTCAATTTCATCCCTAAAAAATAATCCGTATAAATAATTTTATCTCTTTATACAAATATTTAATGATGAAACTGTATGTACGGAAAGATGAAATTTTTTGTACGGACTATTATTTAAGAACAAAGTTGACAATTCAATGTAATTTAAGAACTATTTTGCTAGTACCATATAATTTTATGGACAAAATTAATAATTATATTTAAATTCAAAATATATATAATATTAAATTAAAATCAAAATGAATTCTGCTTTTTGATATATTTTTATATTCAAATTGTACATAATATTATATACAATAAATATTTATGTTATTTTATTATAATATAAATTTATGCAAGAATTTATTTATAACTATATTAGAAATTAATATTAAAAATAGATAAAAATGTAGGAATTTATACACTTGCGGTTATAAAAATTTCTGGATATGTCTGCCAAGTTGGGCAGCATATTATGAAAGCTGTACTAATTCTTCAAAAAACTAACCCCACAATCAATTGGAGCTTAAGAAAGGATATTGAATAATACAAATGAGACATCATTTACTGATCGACAGAATTAGCAAATAACAGACGGTTCCCAAAAATCAGCTCAGATATTCCAGCAAGCATTCAACCCATGACAACAGAAACTACAAGACTGCTGATGCCAAGATGAAACATTCCAGAGTCAGAAAATGCAGTATAAATCCCTTCACAAATTATAAAACTTCATCTTTTCAAGCAGTTCTTGGATGGTATTAGATGCATCCTGCAATAGAAAGAAATCCCATGAGTCTCATAATGAAGTCACGAAGCTGGTAATTTAAGGGTCTTTCTTTTTTCCCCCTTTTTTGCCAGTGAACCTGTAGCTTCTTTCTCAAATTCCTCTCCTCAGCATCTCTCCGGCTCCTCTCTTCTGAGAATATATCAATTAGACTGTCTTGTTCCGAATTCAATACTGCAATCTTCTGTTCCGCATCCTTAAGCTGACAGTAATAAAACAAATCCATAGTCAACTCCGAACATATTATATTTCAAGCGTAAAAGTGGAAGATAAATAGTTAAAGCCCAACATCCTTAAGCTGACAGTAATAAACAAATTCATAGTCAACTCCAAATATATTATGTTTCAAGCATAGAAGTGGAAGATAAATTGTTAAAGCCCAACCTTGGTTTCAAGCAGTTTACGCTTCTCTCTTTCGTGCTGCAAATCCTTTAATAATTCAGCCTGGTTTTCCCCCTCCATTCTTTCTAATCTGCAGCCAAAACAAAAGGACGAAAAAAATAAAATAAAAACCCAACTGAGTCCAATGAAGCAAAAAATATGGCCTAGCCAAGAAGGAAGAGTAAATATGGAAATGCAAGGATACCTTTCTCTTAGCTTACGATTCTCTTCTTTCAACTGTTCTAGAGTAAGCAAATCGGGGTCAGAAAGCGGACGGTGACTATTAACATCATTTCCCTGCAGTTCAAACACACCAATGACAATTTCAATTATAACGTCCAAAGAAAGAAGTTGAAGGTATGCAATTAAAGAGTAAGAATTTAAACTTCTTAACTAGTTAGTTTCTTTATAAACTTTTTAAAAAATGCTCAAAATTATTAAGTTAATGATATGAATTAAATGTTCTTGTGGGAAATTTTTATTAATGAGAAGGAAGCTAAGAAACTTCCTCTATTTCTTGAAAAGGATAACCTTTTTGAAAAATCCGATTTCTTCTGTTTATTAAGTTAGTAGCCAAACAAATAACAGATCTATCTCTTTCTCTTCAAAAGTTGCACTTTCCAGATAGCTTTCTACCAATCAAAATAAAAAGCAGATGTTTTCTTCAACATGATTAGTGCTATGCCCATTCCATAAAAACATGGCTGTGCTTTGTTTGCCTGGAAGTTTACAAACTCAATCATGTCTCTTTATTATTATTCATCCAATAAATTATTGCAGCAACTTGGATAGTAAATGGAATGCCCTTTGAAATCTGTCCTATTCAAACCACACGAGTTGCACCACCGGAAGAAATCCACCATATTGAGATCACGCAACAGAATAGCATATTTTCTACTGAAAAATGACAAGGGATTAAATGGATGACCTTGGGCAGAGACTCTCTCATAGACCGCAGGGTTCTTCGGCCACCTGATGTAGTATCTTGAGACAAACCAGCATCTTTTGCATATGATGTCTCAGCAGTAGTCTTCCGACTGCTTGCATTCACTTGTCTCTTTTGCCGGACTTCATTAATTTCATCATCAACTTCCTCCGCAGATGATGATGGTTCAGACAAAATTTGCAGTCTTCTTCTAAGAGAGGCTGGCATTTGACCATTCAGGTCTTCATCATGTCGTTCTGATTCTTTACCAATATGTTTCTGATTTAAACTTGAATTCAGTTTATCCGGGGCTGACAGTGACCCTTTGCTGCTTTCAGCAGAATACTTCCTCTTTGATTGAGACGACTGCGATACATAATCAGGAGACGTATCTACAGCAAAGAATCCATACGAAAAAATGATTATGTTATCAATAAAAGAAATAATAATGCTACATGAAATTTGAAATTAAATTCTAAAAAGAAATTGGGGACTATTATTAAATACAAGTTATTGGAGCAAATTTGTAGAATTCAATTTAATGAATATAAAAGATTTGGAACGCAAGTTTGAAATCCATTTTTAGTACCTGTAATATTTTACTAAAAAGAATGCGACAATGATTTACTGAAAATGAAACAAGAGAATGCTTTCATATTGTACCTCTATAGTTTGAATCATCCATTCGTTTCTTGCCACGGTTTGAGACATAACCAATTTTATGGCAGTTTGCACCCCTAGGAGATAGCAACAAATCACGAAATCAGAGAGACATTTCAAATTTCATGAACAGTGATCACGAATGAACCAATGTGAATTTAACAATTACCAATAATTCTTCTGCATTTGCACCAACTTTGCCTCCAATCTTGACAGAACTGTTGTACGCTCAAAGCCTTGCTTATCATGAGCAGGTTCCACAAAATTAGCTTCCAACACACCTGCATAGAGAGATAAAGCCTCTGTATAAGGTGACAAACAAACTATGAGGAGCTCAAGGATGAAGAAAAGAAACAGCACCTATAACTCCACGCCCGTTGCTCCCTGCAGGATTCCAGATCCTCCAGAATGGCTGGCAATTAAAAGAAAATGCTTGTATGACTAATGCTTTGATTGTTTTGGTGGAAAACATCGAGTATAGTTATAAAATACTACACTATGATGTTCTACTACAGATGTTCATTCATTCTGAACCATTGCAAACGTTACCTTAATGAGTCTATTCTTATGATAAACATTAAATCCTGAAACATCAATATGATGGACTGCATCCTTGACAAATCCAATAGTCACAACGGCAACCATCTGTCACAAAAAATACATGAAATCAAGCTGAAGCGAAAAAAGCGAACAGGATCAATCAAACGTCAATTGATTATTACGTTTAAATCCTTTGGAATCCCATCTGCCCCAGCCTGGGGTCTGTATGTCACCTCCTGAGACATCATCATGTCATTCACAATATTGTGATGCACAACATCTTTTCCACGAAGAATAATCCGGAAACCTGGAGGAAACCTCAAATATAGAATTGAGGCGTAGCTCTAGATATACAAACAGAAGAATGTGCAAGAAACATATTAAAAATTATATATAAGTCAGGAATATAGATATTGAAAATGAATAATATTAACTTAGAATTTGATTTTTTTTCTTTTTAACAAGTATACTCTAGTTACCCTCAGTGAATGCCTGTAAGTAAGGAAGTGTCTAGAGTTTGGATACTCTTTTGCCATCTGTATATTCTTCTCATCACGATTCACACCCCTAATTTGTATATCCTGCGATATTAAACCACATAATATTAAAGCAGCAAAAAATTTCTATTAATACATATGGACAATAGATAGGGAAACATAACAATGTGCTTCAGAATACTATGCTTACATTTGGATCTGTATCAAAATCAAGTTCAAGTTGCCCTCGATCATCCTCCCAAAGATTGTATATAATTATTCGAGTGCCATGAGCTCTCATCATATTGAACTGCAAAGGGCACAAGGTTCAGTATTAACTGATATGAGTCCTGACAATTTCGTTAGGATTGACTAACTGCTCTAAAATAGAGAAAGGGAGAGAAGCAAAGGCTAAATATATCAGCATAAACGTTTACTCTAGAGCAGTGACGTATACCTGACGAAGAAGATCAGTTTCACTTGAAAATGGTGACCATTGAACTATTGTTTCCACATTTGTATTCCAATTGGCAGAAGACCGTATTAACTTATTCCATTCTCCTCCTTGTCTCTCATAGTCGAGCTGTGGTTAAGAAGAAACATAAGTTAGCAATTAGATGTATGATGCAGAAAGTAAATTTATTAATGAAAATTATATAGTGCCCAAAACTTGAAGTACATTAGTATGGTTAGTAGGTAATAAGACTTATGGGTTTAGATGAGTTTTTTTACATGTTCTATTCTATTATAAATATTATAAATAAATGTTGCAGCATCATTGTTTAGAATAATTTCATAAATTACTCTCTTGATATGGTACTAGACTCTCTTGAATCTAAATATTTTTCTCCTACCATAAAAGAAAACAAAAAAATTTAGGTGTGTTCAAATGCATTTTTATTTTTATTTTTTTATTTTTAGAAATTATTTTTAAAAATTATTTTCAAATTAGAGAAAAATAACAAATAGAGGGTGATTAATGTAGCAAATAAAAAAAGATTTTATTTAATTATAAAATTGACATTGAAAAAAAATTAAGAAAATATTTAAAAATTATTTCTACTTCGCTCTTTTTAAATTATATATTTAAAGTTATAATTTTTAAAAACAGATTATAAAAATAGTTCTTAAGAAACTTGTTTCTAAAATCAGAAAAACAAAAAAAATATTTTTAGAAATGATAAACAATCTGACCCCTAGTTTCTTCTTCTTCTTCTTCTTCCTCTTCCTCCTTCTTCTTCTCCTCCTCTTCTTCTTCTTCCTCTTCCTCCTTCTTCTTCTCCTCCTCTTCTTCTTCTTCCTCCTCCTCCTCCTCCTTTTTCTCCTTTTCTCTATAAGTGACTAGGTCGCTGCTACTTTGGTTACGGATTAAGGTCCCTTTGGCAAAAAGAAAAAAAAAATGCAGTCCAAGGTAGGTGTTTTTTTGGTAGTTTTACGAGTATCATAGGTTCTGTCTAGTGTGACTGAGGAGGAACCAAGGACTACTTTTGAGATCTTTCCCGAGAGGGGTATAGATCAAATCATAGGGCAGTGAGTCTGTCCAAGAGACGCGTGCACTGCATGCGCATGATTTGCGATGGTGCATGAGCCCCATACGCAGAGGAAAGTTGTAGTGCATGTGATGGTTTCTGGTGGTAAGACTTTTCCGATAGCTTCTCCAGCAAATTTTGGACCTCCCAGTGCAGTTGCCTTTTGGATTTGTGGCTTGAACCTTGTGTTTTTATTTATTATTTTTCTTTTGACAATTTTGGAGCTATTTTAGTCAGTCTTTAGGAATTTTATATCATAGCTACTTATAATTCTGGTTATGATCTAAACATTAAAGATTTAGATACGAGTTCTTCCAATTAATGGAGAAATAATTAATCAAAAATCAAATGTAGAAGGTCGGCAATATATTATAAGCATGTATGAAAGTAAGTGTATTGAATATAAGCAATTCTAAGCCCTCTTATAGCCGTTGCCTATTCGACCCACTGCAATTTTGATTGAGACAGATAATCCAATTGTATGTCTTTCCAATTCTCAATCTAAATGAATAATTAATTCTAAGGTCACTAATTATATGATGAGTCACAAAAGTATCTTGTCTCTTTCAAACTTCTTAATCTTCTTATATTACTATATAGCCAATAGGTTTACTACTTCAATTGTTGGAAGTAGCATAGTAAATGTCACCACTAATATTTTCTTGTCTAATATTTTGTACTTTTCTAAATTTCCTTTCAATTTGCTTTTTGTCAGTCAATTAACATGTATGTATAATTGTGGTGTTTTCTTTTTTGTAGGTTATCGTATTATATTGTATTATTTGGGATTTTTTAACAAAAAAATTTTCAATAAAGAATACAAATCTAGTGGCCTATACATGCTTGATAAAAAGGTTTTTTAATATATTATTACTACTATTACTACTATTATCGTTATTTCATATTAATTGTCTTGTCATTTAGTTCATCATTTCTTAGCATCTTTAAAGAAATTGCATCCTAGTTTAAGTTGTGTTTTGTATTTCGATTGTGAATCTTGTTAGTTCGTTAAACAACATCATCCATTTTATGTTCATAAAGTTAATACATGTGTTGCATCCCTTTTCAAGTTAGAACACTCTAATGTCTAGGGTCTATGTCTAGTTTTGTTGAAACTTAGCTATCAATACTTTGTTACTTTTGTTGATGATTATTCAAAAGTTACTTAGTTTTATTTAATGAAAAATCAAATCAAGTTATTTGCTATTTTTGTGTGCCTCTCATGCTAAAATTATAAATCAATTTCATACTTCCATACAAAACTTGTGAAGTGATAATGCTTGAGAATATTTTTCTGCCCTATTTTCTTTATATTTATCCAAGCATGATATTTTTTTCATCAATCTTCACGTATGGTTACTCCACATTAGAATTGAGTAGCCAAAAGAAAATAATCATCATTTATTGGAGGTTTCTTATAATGCTTTATTATTCCAAATAAAAGTGACTAAGGTGTTTTAGATAGAGGCAATTTCCATAACCTATTTTTTTAGTTAATCAAATACTAACCTTGGTTCTTGACAATCGAGTACTTTACTTTATTTTGTTTCCTTCCAGATGTTTATTTCTTTTCACTCCACATATCTTTTGTTGTACTTATTTTATTCAAAATTGTTATCCTTAAATCTCTAGACTCGACCTATGATCCTTAAAATGTATTTTTCTTAGTTATTCTTGAACACAAAAAGGGTATTAGTATTATTCTCTTTATTTGAATCATTATCTAACATCTTTTGATGTTACATTATTTGAATTCAATCCATATTCTGGCTTTTCTAAATCTTCTTCCTTCTTATTTAAATCTGATTTCGTTAATGAATATTTTCTTATATTTTTTACCTTTTTGAATTCTTGAATCCCTAAAAAACAATTGGATTTGTCCTCTTATTAAGCAAGTTTATTCTCATAGAGTGTCGATACCAATTATAGTACTTTATTTAACAATATCAAGACATACTATGCATCACCAATAATTAAATCACTACCAGCTTGATCTCTTCTACTAGCTTCTTGTTCACTATATCCTTCTTTTTTTTTTTTTTACCTTTTTTATCTTGATATCCTTATTACCTACCACAAAGGTACTCATAGTTATACTAAAAAATGTAACATTAGTCATTGCCTTTATCTTTTCATGGGTTGTGTCTTCCTTAATGTGTCTCCATAGAATCATTTATTGCCTCGTTGGGATCTATTACTATTCTTAAGTCTATTATAAAGGCATTCTTTCATTCTAGGTGGTGTGTTACTACCAAGGAAGAAATGATGGCCTTTAAAGCAAATAAGACATAAGATATTGTATTCTTACCAAGTGGTAAACATTCTATTGGGTATAAATAGGTAGTCATTATGAAAGTTAACCTAAATGATACTACTGCTCGGTTGAAGGTTTGTTTAGTGGCAAAAAAGTATGTACAAACCTATAATATAGATTACTCTGAAACTTTCTTTTCAATTGTAAAACTTACTTCTATTCAGTTATTTATTTCTTTTGCTATGTTTCATGACTAACCTCTTTATCAGCTTGATATTGAAAATATCTTTCTTCAAGGTGATTTACTTGAAAAAGTGTATATAGAGCAATCACTTAGGGGAGTATGGAAAAGTTTGTCAATTAAAAAAAATCTTTATATGACCTCAAGCAGTTTCCTTAAGCTTAGTTTAGGAGATTTAGTAAGGTAATAACAAAGTTTAGGATGATAAAAAGTTACAATAACCATTCAATATTTTATAAACAATCAAATTCTAATAAAATTCTTTTAGCTATCTATATGAATAATATGGGGATTACTGGTAGTAATAAATTGAGCATTTCAAAGTTGAAAACTTTTCTTTAAACTAAGTTTTAAACTAAAGATTTAAGAGCATTCTAGCTTTTCTAGGGGTTTGAAATTACTTAAGGAAGGAAGAGAATCTTCTTATTTTAGAGGAAATACGTTCATGATCTCTTGAGTAAAATAGGGATGCTTGGCTCAAAACCATATAATACTCTTATGATTCTGAATGTTAAACTTAGCTTAAAAGATTAGGATTTGCTAGAAGATCTAGAGGATTACATACAAATAGTGGGTAAACTGAACTATTTTACTATAGTTAAACTTGATATTACCTATTCAATAAATGAAGTAAGTTAGTTTATGAATTCAAGAAGACACTTGGATGTGCAATCTTGTATAAAATTCATGGTCATAGTAGAAAGGAAGGTTTTCTTGATGTAAATTGGTCGATATGTCCTATAAATAGAATGTCCACTTTTAAGTAATGTGTGTAAGGGTGGAAATAGACTAAACTGTCTATCAAAAACCCATAATTTATCCTATTTTTAGTTTATTCTAGCCTAACCTTTTTATCTAAATAGGATAGACCTATTTTCTATAAACTCGGCTTATAAGCCTACTAGACCAACCTATTTAAATAGTTAGCATGTTTATATATTATGTAATGTATTATAATATCATATATAATATATGCATTTATAAAATATACATATATATGATATTAATAAAGTTATAATACAAACGATTATAAATATAGACTTAATTATTGGTTTATTTTTACTTTTGAAGACCTATAGCCATTAGCTTATTGAAATGTTTATTTATATAAAAAGGCTTTCAAACATGCAAAAAAAAATCAGGCTATGCTTTTTATATTAGTCAAACTAAGTTTGAATTTTGGTGTTGTACAAACTAATAGGCCAATCTTAGACCAATAATTTACAAAGTAGGCCTAACTTAGTTAAAGTAAAGTTTAATACAGTCTAAACCATTTCCATTCTTAATTGTATGCTTTTTGGTGGAAATCTTGTATGTTAGAAGACTAAGAAACAAGCAGTGGCATTTCGTTCAAACATGGAGTTCAAGTATTGAGTTATAACTCACGTTACATCTAAACTTGTGTGGATATTTTATATTCTTTTTCAACTTGGAATGGAGTCTTCTAGAACAATATAGCTGTGGTGTAATAATTAAACTACTACTCATATTGCTACAAATCTAATTTTACATGAATGAACAAAATATGTAGAAGTTGATTGTCATTTTGTTAAATAGAAATTTCAAGAAAGGGTTATCGATCTTGGATGTATTAGAATTAATGAATAATTGGCTTAATTATTTACTGAAACTCATATAGAAAAATGAGTTAATGATGTTTGTAATAAAGACATGTTTAATATCTACACTCCAACTTCAAGAAGAGTATTAGTAAGTAATTAGTATAAGTTATGGGTTTATGGGACCTACATGAGTTTTAAATTTATTGTAACCTTATTTTTATACATATTCTATTCTATTCTATTATAAATAAATATGTTTATCTTATTATTAAGCATGACTTCAGAAACCATTCTCCCTTAACGGTATCTTTTATATTATAATCTAAGGAGGCAATTTTACAATTGCCAACACGGTTTGGGCGCAATGTGTCCATACACAGAAGACGACCTATATATAAGATCTTTGATTGTAACTTTCACAGAAAATTAAGAATACTAGAGAGAATAATTTACCATGGGTACAACAATGTCTTCTTTCCCTGTACACCTTAAAAATGTGTAGGACAGCAAGCCTATACTCTGTGTGGATCTGATCAGTCATACAGTGAGTTAGAGAAGCTTATATCATCCTAATTTGAAACAAAATATGAAAAACATGATAAGGAAGTCAAACAAACCTTTTCCCATCTTTCCCAGGGCAACGTGAGAAAACAATTGCATCAGCCCCAAGCCTCATGGTACTTGTTTTGAAGCCATTTCCATCTGCAATACAAACACAAAAGAATCAATATGCTGCTCTGCATGATTCATATGCATTGTATTAGAATTATCCCTCTTAGAGTGGAATCTACATTGTCCAATAGTATTTGCTAATTTGCTTTTCACAGAATACCCCAGTGACATGCATTGACGCATCCTTTCAGGATCCATCCCACCACCATTATCTGCAGCAGAATTAACAAAAAAAAAAATAAAGAGCACATCAGAATGCAGAAAAATTACACGACATAGCTCGGAATACTGGGAGGAAATGAAGCAAATAAGAAAACCTTCAATCAGCAGCATCCTGGTACCATCTCTCCTATTCGTAAGCATTTCTACGTTAACATATGTAGCACCATTACAGACCTGAAGTCAAAGTTAGTTAGAAGGGAACTATTTGTCGGAAATATTTTTAATCCTACCATGGTACTGAAACCTCAATACTACTTCCATTTATATTTTCACAAATAAGCTATTTTAACATCATAATTTAGTAGTTCTTAAATTTTAAGAATGAACAGCTTATTTGTCCAAAAATAATTGGATATACGGTGGGATTAGAAATATTCCCCTATGTAATGAAGGAAATATTCAAAGCAGTGCATCAGTCATTAATAACAAAAACATACTTCATCTAAGGAGTTGTCCAAAAGCTCTGCAAAAGCTGAAAAAAGAAAGGAATTACGAAAAAGAAGGGGACAGGGAAAATAATAAAGAAGAAAAACTTCTTGTCTGATAACATACATATAGAAGAGCAGTCCAATCATTAGAATGATTATATATACTATATTCGAAAAAGTCCATTTTACCTCCAAGAGCCCACTTGTGACTTGTGGCATTAGAATGTAGAAACTTGGGATGAACTCTGACATGATCTATGCCAACTGCAAATAAACAAGAAATAGCACATTATATTTGCAGGAAGATCATTGGATGAACACTAACAAACTCGGCTCGACAGTCTTACAAAAGTAAGAACAGCACATGAAAACAGATGAAATGGATGGAAAAATACTTTGAAATTCAAGAGTAGCTCAAGTTTATCTAGAGCCTAAATAAGGTTAGATATACGTTTAAATCTGCAAATCATTTGTAATTCATTAAACCCACTCATCACCAAAAAAAAAAAAAAAAATGCATGATTAGCCAATTTTCAAGATGTCAAACCATTGCTTTCTTCCAAGGTGCCATTACACATTTCAAAAGATGACAAAGGTTACCAAGATTATTAAGCAATCGTTTGGTTTACACAAGAAGTAACTTCTTATAAGAAATTAAATTTCTTAGAAAATAACTTTATATGTGAATTTCTTGAGAAGTACTCAAAGTTATTTGATTGATACATAGGAAGTAACATTTCTTGAGAAGTAACTTTTCATATCTTATTTGATTCACTTTTAATATCCTAAGAAATATTAATAAAATGACTACTATATCCCCAATATTATTATAGTATAAAGTAATAAATGTTAGTTGTTATTAATTAAATTTAATAAGGATAATTTTGTTATTGTATCTATAAATAATATGAGAAATAGAACTTACCTAGAGGGGAGGTGAGTAAGTAACTTCTCATATTTTGTAAAAAGTAAAACTTTACAAGAAGTTCTATCTATAAATGACATGTTTTGTCATTAATTAAATTTCTTGAGAAGTTCTACTTTTCATAATTTGTGAGATAATGGTCAACCAAACAATACATCAATTTTTTATTTTTCGAGAAATAAATTTTTTCATGCTATTGAGGCAAACCAAATGACCTCTAACTTTTTCCACAGGGAGAATTCACTCTTAGAGCATGAAGGAGTTGTTTAGTTCACACAAGAAGTAATTTCCTATAGGAAATTAAATTTTCTAGAAAATAACTTCCTATATGAATTTCCTATAGGAAGTATTTAAAATTATTTGATTGATATATAAGAAATGATATTTCTTAGAAAGTAACTTTCTATATTTTATTTAGTTTAATTTTGAATATCTTGTGAAGTATTAATAAAATAATTATTATATCTCCAATATTATTATAGTATAAAGTAATAAATTTTAGTTATCATTAATTAAATTTAATGAGGATAATTTTATCATTATATCTATAAATAACATGAGAAATAGAATTTACTTAAGGAGGAGAAATAATTTTTTATATTTTGTGAAATGTAAAACTTCTCAAAAAATTTTATTTTTTACAGTTTGTGAGATAGTGGTTAATCAAACAACTCATCAATTTTTTATTTCTCAAGAAATAGAACTTATCATGTTATTGAGGTAAATCAAACGACTTCTAACTAATTCACTGCTAAATTAATATGCAGATCTGACAAGCTTACTTCCTCAATTAACAAGTTTCACATCCATAATCCTTCACTTAGAGATTTACGACTGCGGATGCAGAGCACTAACATAGTCTTTGCTACAAAAACAATGTAGACTTCATTTTAAAATATGCTAATAGCAAAAAATGTGTCTTTTGAATGAAACATAAAAGTTATGATCTTTTTTAAAAGAGAAAATTTCTCCTATCAACTTTAATGTAATTACATTTTAACTCTCATAAATTTTGAAAATTTACAAATCAAACTCTTAAATTATATAAAATTTGCAACTAATATTTATTATCTCTCTCATTAATCATTGTATTAAATTACATGATTTTTTTAGAAAGTTTTTGAACAAGAATCACAATGTTAATGTTATTGTATTACACTATTTTTTATGCATAATTTTATTTTATATAATTAATAGAAATTAAATTCAATACATAAAATCTTAATTAAATACTTGAAATGAGATACAAAACTATGTATAAAAATGATATAAAAATAATATATAATAATATTACGATTCTTGTTTAAAAAGTTAATCAAAACATCACATAATTTGATAAAATAATTAATTAAGTAAATGATGGATTATAATTGTAAGTTTTTTATAATTTAAGAATTTGATTTGTAAATTTTCAAAATTAGTATAGATAAAATGCAATCACTACAAAATTAAATTAAATGGGGTATGTTACAATTTTTTTAAAATCAAATTTTACGTCCTTTCATAATCTAACACCGCCTATTCACATGTCTTTTCCTAAAAAGGCACGGGAAAACTGAAGTTTCCCAAATCTTGTTTAGACATGGTATAGAATGAGTCTGTTTAAATTCTGTTTTTAAAAATGATTTCTTAATTTTTAAAAATAAAAATATTAAAAAATTTATTTAGTAATGTATTCTCAAATTTTGAAATATTTTTTGAACTTATTCTTATATTCTTAATGATAATTTTATAATTAAATAAAATTTTTGCTCATTTGTTTCACTGAATATTCTCTATTCTTTATTTTCCTTGAATTCAGAAATTATTTTTGAAAATAAAATAAATTTAAAAATAATTTTAAAAAATAAAAATATATCTACACACTATACTATTCTAAAATAGTTTCCAAGAAATGCCTTAAAGTGTCCTTCCTCTCATTTTGTGTGTTTTCTGAATATGCGCGACAATAACTTATTAGTCAAAATGCTTATAGTTTTCAGACCCTATTGTGCCTTTAAAACTAAAGGTGGCACGCACATAAGCCAGGATGCATTTAGGTTATGTCAAAAGGATTATTATTAACCCGTTTCCATGATCCATAACATTTAAATATATAATTAATTTAACTTATCAATTTATTTATCAAATTATTATTTTATATTTTATCATTACTTTTTCTTATATTATTTTTTCAGCACTATTTTATATTTATTATTTCATTTTAAAATAAATTTATACTATTACAATATTTTAAATTATATTTTCACTCGCTATTAAAATTTTCAATTTTTTGTCCTTAGTGGTATATGTAGCCATTTTCTCAATATTATATTTTTTAAAATTATTTATATATCAAATCCAGACTAAATATTTTAACATTATCATACATAAATTAAATAACATTCATTTAATCTAAAATTAACATTTCAATAAAATTAAACACATTGGAAATAGTAAATTACATAGATCTTTAACAGTAACACCGTTTGAGATTACTTTTTTCCATAAAATTCTTTGGAAAATTAATTAGTATCTTGACACTTATTTTTTAATTTAATTCTTATATGATATTAAAGTAAGATTAATACATGTGCAAAGATTTTATTTTATTTTTTAATTTAATTCTTGTATGATATTAAATTAAGATTAATACAAGTGAAAAGATTTTATTTTACTTTTTTAAAGGGAAATCAATATTATATATAAGATACTATGATAATTTATTTAAGAAAAATAATTTTCAAAACATTTAAATTTACATTAAATTACAAAAATATATATTAATTCAATATTTTCATTTTTATAATATTAGTTCATGTAATGAACATACCTATATTTTTTCATTTTTTATAACTTTGTTCCTATTTATTTTTCATTTTAGGAAATGAAGATTACTTTTATTATCTTCTTTGAAATATTAATCTTATTATTTAAATAAATACTTGACAATTTTACTTATCAATTAACTTTTAATAAAAGATATATTAGTAAATCACAACTCATATTTCTTAAAATTTAGGTTATTTTTTAACTTTAAATGTATTATACCTTAACATCTAATAGAAGATCTAATAAGTAAAATTATAAAAATATAACTTTGGGAAGAAAATATATAAAAATAATTCTACACTATATTTATTGAAAGTTAATTTATTCTTCGTTTAAGGCTTGATTGTATATATATTTACTTCAAAAAAATAAAATAAAAATGATAAAAAGAATGAAAAAAGAATGGGATGAGAATCAACTTATTTCGTCAATTACTATCTGCGCCATTATCTTTATCAAATGACACTTTAATTAAAAGATGTCCAAACAAAAATAATGGATATAGAAGGTTGTGGTGGAAGAATAAAGAATAATAATGAAGGCCAAATGAAATAGAGGAGAGAGAAATTAGGGCACACCAAAGTTCTATTTATTTTATTAAAAAATATATTTCGTAGAAAAATATTGTTTGCATATATATTAATAAAGCGGTGAAATATCATTTATACTAATGACTAAAAAATATGCTTAAAAACTTAAAAATAGAAGAAAATAATTTTTTTTTAAAATAGAAGATACTTTTCTCAAAATTTTCATATTTAACATTAAAGAGATAAAATACTTTATTTTATTTTAATATCTTATAATTATATTTTACAGAAAATGCTTTCTAATGAAACAAATGAAGCCTAAGAGGTGAAAATAATTATATCTTTTTATTTTAAGATTAAATTTTTTTTACATCATAAAAATATGAAATGCCTACTTTCTCATATGAATATTTTGAAGAGAAGTTTGGGTAAAAATATTTTTGAATATCAATTCTAATCATCCTTTTTTTACAAATTTTAAACCAATCATAAGAATATAATATTTTTTAAATATTTTTAAAAATATTATAAATATTTTGGCTAACCAAACGTTTTGTTAGGACAAATGCCCCTAAGTTTAGTTCAGAAAATATTTTTTCTATTTTTAAAAATATTTCATAAAAATATTATATTTTCATATTTAGTTCAAAATTTTTAAAAATTTATTTAGTAATGTAAAATTTTTAAAAATATTTTAAAACCTAATTTTTTTCTTAAATATTCTTGTAGAAGGAGATGGGTATATCAAATTCTCATCTCATGAAAATATTAATATTAAAATAAAAAGATAATTTTACCTCTACTTTTTTTATTTCCTAGTTTATTCTAAAAATTTTCTATCTTTATTTTTCATTTTAACTTATATTTCTTATTTTTAATTTTTTTATGATAATAAATACAATTACATTAAAAAAAAGTAAAAAGGGGGTAATTTCTAAATTCCAACCCTAATTTATTTTTTAAAAAAATTTATTTTTATTTTTTACTTTTAACTTATATTTTTCATTTTTAATTTTTTCATGATAACAAGGGTAATTATGCTAAAAAGTAAACAAAATAAATAAGTAATTTCTAAATTCTAATCCTATTAATTTATATGCAATGACATATTAAAAAAAGATTCCTAAAGTAACTTAATATATTAAATTTTGATTTGCATGATTACATTAATTAATATTGTATATTTACGTATAATATATGTTTTTTAAATTATCTCATTTACATAAAAATTATAATTTTTTATATTTTTAATGCTTTACAAAGTAAAAAAATAAAAATTTAAATATATCAATAATGTGAAATTAATATCTTGATATCAGACTTACTTTTAATTTATTTATATAATTCATTATATGAAAAATTCAATTTCAAATTCTTAAATATTTTAATATTTTATATATTAAGTTATTTATTATGTTTTAATCAAATAAAATTTAAATTATTAATTTATTAAATCTTCAAAAATCTTTACTCATATATTTTTAATTAAATCTATAATTTATTACAATTTATAATAAATAATTAACAAAAGCATTTCTTGAAAATATAATAAAATCTTTTGGAATATAAAATATGAACCAAATATATGAATATAATATATTTAAAAATTTGAAAAAATATTTTTAGAAATATATATATTAAATCAAATATAATAATATTATACTCCAAAAAATCACTGAACAACTATTTTTTTTTATATATAAGTTTTTAGTCTAACTTTAAATTTTGACTTCTAATGCCGGTTGTTACAAAACTAAACATTCGATCTTTAGCTTAAAAAAAAAACAATAAATATCCGCTGCATAACGTACCAGAAGAAAAATCGCAATCACTGTGCGAAGCACCCTGATAATCTCCAGCTTTCCAAAACTGCTTGCAACTCTGCCGGTAAGGTTGCACACTTAAATCCACACTCTCATTCCAAGATCCGGAGGCAACCGGCATCCCCACTGGCGGCAACTGTGGCAATCCTGATCTTGCCTCCGGCGGAAGAGGACTAAGAAATCCAAGGGGCACAACGAGTCCCATATCATCTGCCTTCCTCTTCTTGGACGTTCCCGCATTTACATCAACCGAAACCACATCGGCATTCGTTTCTGCTTGTGAAACCATATTGCCAATCGGACTATCCATATCATTATTGGAATCGGAGTTGCTGCTGCTGCTGAGTTCAATAACCGCGCCAGAAACGACGGCGCTACCCTGCTTTTGCCCTTGCTGCGGCAAAGTTTGTGTAGCGTCCATGGCTTTTTGCAAGAAGATATATGGGAAGGAACCAGAATATGCCTTCTGACAGATATTCAGTTTACCTAAAAAAAATAGAAAGATTGAGAAAGACGGTACGGCCTTGGTAATCAAGGATCCGGTAGACCAGTTGTACAGTCGGCCACTCTAAGGACGGTCTCCTCGATTTATTTCTGCTCAACCTAATTTTCTGTCGGTTCAGCTGTCCTCCCCGCAATCCTCCTTATACTGAATTAAGCTGGCAGTTCAGGGCTTTTGATCTATACAACTAACTATGATGTTATTATGAATTGGGCAATTAATTGAGGTGGTGGGTTTAGAATCCCTTAAATTGAAAGACCAACAGCGTAGATTTGCGTATAGTATACACGCATGATGAACAAAATAAAATAAAGATAGAAATGTTAAATATCTCCTTGAATTTTGGAACATTAATTGCATTTTATTCACATAATTTTAAAAATTTAAAAATTAAATCCTTAAATAAAAGAAAAATTATAATTAACACTTATCATTTACTTAATTATTTTATTAAATTATATAATTTTTTATTAACTTTATTGAACAAAGTCATAATATTATTGTATATTAATTTACTATATTATTTTTTACACATAATTTCATAATCATTTTTCAGTATTTAATTAAAATTTTATATATTGAATTTAATTTTTATTAATTTTATAACATAGTCTTATGTATAGAAAATAATAAAATAAATTAACATAAAATAACATTATGATTCTTATTCAAAAATTTCTTCAAAAAATTATATAATTTAATAAAATAATTAATTTAATGAATGTTGCCTACTAATTTCAAATTTTATATGACTAAATGATTTAATTTATAAGTTTTTGGTTGGGGCAAAATGCAACCACTAAAATTAAGGGAGGTATTTTATATTTTTTTAAGTTAATTATAAATTCACCAAACAAGGATATGGTTATCTATAGCAAATTGATTTGCTCAAATCAAAATGGCAAATGTCTAGAATCAATATGTTATAACAAGTAAATCTTGTTATAAATATTTATTTAGATGGATATCATAAAATATCTTTAATTTATTTATTATGTTGTTGTAATTGATACTTACTCAATCTTTGATTATAATCGGTTAATGATAAATATCAATTAATGATACTTATCAAAATCATGCTTGTGTATATATACAATGTTATATAAAAATTTTTTGAATATTCTTAAATAAGAGAAACTCTTTCTTGTGTTATTCTATTCTCTTCTCATATTTATCTACTTTTATTTCTCTTGCATTTATGTTTATTTTTATAACAAACCTTTTTTAATTTTAAAAAATCTAAAAATTTAGAAAACATATAAAAATGATATAATTTCCTATTTAAATAAGAATTCCTTAATTTATCTACTCAATTATAAATATAATAATTTGAATTTTGAATACTTATCAATTAAAAATCTATTAACATAATTATCTTTTAAAAATTTGCTTATGAGTTTAAAAGATTAGCATGAAAATCTTGAACTCAACTTATTTCTAAATTGTTTCTATTTATTAATTTTCTCTTAAATTCTTATATTTAATTAATGTTATTTGAGATGAAAATTTATCTTTATTTTAAAAAAATCACAAAAATTACATATATTTTAACATATATATCAAAATAAATCAAATACTATTCTTATGTGTATCACATACTTAACTTAAAGTACAACTAAACATATCCCTATGAATTAAAATAAGGAGGGGAATGGAGAGGACAAGCATAGATCAACCTTCCCTTATCATATATTCCATTGTTGAAGATAAAATATTATTTTATTTTATATCTTATGTTTGGAGATAAATTCCATAGGAATTTGTGGAGAACGATAATAAATAAAAGAAATAAAAATAGTATAAATCCTAAAATTATAAATTATAAATTTATACATAATTATTAAGTATCTTAAACATTAATAAATAAAAAAATTCTAAATTTAAATATTATAAATCATATATAATCAATACAATGTTATAATACAAGTTTAAAGTCATATATAATTAATTTAAATGATTTAAAACTTTAAAAAAATAAATTAATACATAACTAATAAAATATTATTATATTCTACCTTCATCATCTCGAGTAAAATTTTAATGTATTTTTAATTATTATGTATGTGTGTGTGTGTGTGTATGAGTGTATAAGGTTAAAAAAAAATTTAGAACACCAAGACTCATGGGGTAAGGTAAGATATTATTATCTCATCTTCACTATTTTGTTTGTGATGAAAACTTACCACACACCTTCTCTTGTGACATAAAAATCATATCATCCCTAAGTTTCATTGAAGCAATCCCTGCAAGACATTTTGTCATTCTTATATTAAAATCTTGTTAAACACTCATATCATAATACTAAAATCTTAGTACTACTTTCGTTTGCATTTTAACAAATGAGCTATTTTGACATCATGGTTCGATGATTCCTAAAATTTATGGTGTAAATAAATTATTTCTCAAAATGTAAGTGGAAATAATAATAAAATTTTCAATACTTTAGTAGGATCAAAATAGTTCTAGTTCCTAGAAGATATTTTTTGTACTATTGTAATATTGAATTTCCAATACTACTTCTATTTATATTTTGACATCAACACCTCACTATAAAACAATTAATTATGAATTTCTATAGAATGAGTTTGATAACTAACCTCTTTGTTTTAAAATTGAGAGAATTTCTGTATATATTTTAGAATTAGAAGAAAAATCAATATAATTTTGATTAAAATCGAGGGGAGACCTGCTTGTTTACTCTCGTTTTTTAACATTTCCTCCATTGATATTTAAGAATACTTTTAATTCAACTAATAATTCTTATGCTTATTTTTTTTAGCATTCTTCCATTATTTATTTTTTTATATTTACCAAGTTTTTATCATATTAATTACGCCTCTTGGGATTCATAAATTAATATTCTTATCTATATTTAATTATTTTGTCATATATGTATAAAAATTTATATAATCTTCCTAATTTAAAAAAGTGGAGGCAATCTATCATCATTAGTATAAAAAAATTCTTGATTATAATTAAAATAAATGTTAATAGATTATCAATTTATTAGTATTATTCAAATGCTTATATTTATAGTTGAGATAAGCATATCAATATATTAGAGATAATCTCCATGATCTTCGAGATCATATATGGATAAAAATTAATATAATACAGTTTTAAACAATTATAATTACTCTATCATTATTAATAAGTATAAAAAAATTTTCGATTAAGATAATTATGTTTATAGATTTTCAATTGATACACATTTAAATTTCAAATGTTTACATTAATAATTGAAAAAAATATACCTATTAATTTTGATTTTTAATTAGCGTAGTGTTCGTGCGAAGCATGGAAAATGAAAAAAAAAACAAATTTAAGACACAATATATTACACAAAAATATTGGTAATATATATATATATATATATATATATATATATATATATATATATATATATATATATATATATATAGGTAGATAAATAAATATGGAAAATGAATGCCGTACAACAGTGGCAGAAAGTTAGAAAAGTGGAAAATATGATAGATGTCAAAAAATAGAGCACATTCATGTTATGAGAGGATAATTTATATATTGATTGTAATAACAATTTGTGGAAAAATACTCAAATAAATAAATATGATTTTATTAAATAAAAATTACATAATAAATATAATACAGATTTTGATATTGTAATTTTCATGTCAACTTCATTATATAATTGCGTACAAAAATATGCATTTCAAAAAAAATTATACAAATGTATGAAATTATTTTGTTAGAAATTGACCTTAAAGTATTTTTCTTTTTTGCAAGTGAAAAGTACATTTTTAATGTCATGAAGAAATATTTAATATTATATATAATAGAATAAGTTATAATGAATTTATTTAATTAAACTTGAAAAGATAAAGAATTAAAAAACAAAATAATTAAATTTTTTAACATTATCCATTAATTTTTAAATTTTGAATTAATAGTTAAGACAGCAACAATTATCTGATTTAATATTTAAATAATTAAAATGAATTAATTATGATTGGTGTATATTTTTAACCATCGATATATAATTTATAAAATTAATCGTAGACGTAGACAAATACCTCTTTCAACTTAAAATTGATTACATTATTTAATTATGATTGGTGCATATTTTAAACTATCAATATATGAATTATAAAATTAATCTTAGACGCAAACAGAGACCTTTTTGCACGACTATTTTGCTTCTGTAAAATGTTTTATTTATTGTAAAATTAAAAAGAAAATCTTTTATAAAATAGATATTTTTTAATGTGATATCTTAATTTTTTGTGATATTTGTAATTTATATTTTTCAAGTGTCTTCCCTCAATTTTTATGAATATAAACTAAATTTAGTTTTAATAATTAGATATGCATCTCTTAAATTAATTTATATAAGATTTTTTTATTAGAAAATGAAAGTTACAAAAAATGCAATTTTGTTCATTTTTATTGTAAAATTAACTAATTATATACTGACCAATTTAGGAGAAAATGATTGGAATGATACATATATTGTAAAATTAACTCATTATATATTAACCATTTTAGTAGAAAATGATTGAAACAATAGATGTACTCAATTGAAAATGATAATTAAAGTGAAGACAATAATTAAAAATGAATTATTAGGAAATGTAACAAATCAATTTTTAAATTCTAAAATTCATAAGAAAATTTTTTTAAAAAATAATTATTGTCACTAGATTTTTAATTAACTAGTAGTCAAATTTAAATAATTATATTCATAACTGATTAAATAAATTAAGAAATTCCTATTTTAATAGGAAACTAATTATCGTGATATACATTCAGTGCTATTTGCTCCTAATTTTGTTAATATATCATCAATGTGTATCACAATGATAGTTTTTTATTAGAATAAGATTTCTTTAATTTATTCAATAAACTACAAACGTAAGTATTAAATATTTGATAAATTAAAGAAATCTTCTTCTAATAGGAAACTATATCACCATGACATACATTCATCGCTATTTTTTTTCTATATTTGGAGATTTTTCTAAAAAAAAATCGCTCATTATAGCGTATTTGATGGTGAAAACTCAAGAGAGTTGATTGGATAAATTAAGGAATTTTCGGTCTAATAGAAAATTAGATCATCATGAAATAAGAAAGATTTACTCATTATAACGCATTAGAGGAAATCTATAATAATGAAAGCGTTGCAAAAAATCAAGATATCTGGATTAATTTCTCACTCCATAAATCAAACAAAAAAATGAAAAAAAATATTGTACCATGGCTAATTCTTAATTCTTGCTTGTATCAAGATTCCAACAAATGGTTTATCCTTAATTTTACCTTTTAGTCAATTATAAATAAAAATCATTCACAAATATACAAACTCCTTTAACGTTAAATTTACCAAAGTTATTCCTGTAAGAAACATGTCATACTGAACAAATTCCCATGAATGTATCCTAAGAAAATATACAAATATAACAAATTCATCAAATTAAAAAAATCTAGACAAATATCAAAATTCTGTTAAATTAGCTTATGGAAATCTCATTGCCAACAACTTTTTTGCCCTAAAACATAATATAAACAAACAAAAAATATAATAAAGTTAGTATATACAAAGATTGTAACTTTTTTAAATCAAAATGAAAATTGAGGGCAAAAAAGAAAACCCAAAAAATATTTTTGAGAGGAGTGGTGGAGAATTCAAAGGGGTCTCCTTCATCTTAAGTGCAACATTTTTGGAGAAAAGTATTGGTGAAATTGAGACTACATAGTATCATGCAACGATGGAACTAGTGGCTAAGAAAGAAGAAGTAGCCCATTTCAAAATTGTTGTTAATACAATAATTAATAAATTGACACCTAAAAAAATGAAAAATTTACTAATTCATACCAAAATTAATAGAGAGAACACTCTCCGATCTAATAGAAATAAAATACTGTGAACAATTAGCAAGTACTAATATAAGATAGCAGCAAAAAGGAAATAAATGATTAAAAAAAACTATTGAATGCTTTGAAAAGAGGAGTGAAAGCATTGAATAAATCCATTTAAATAGATGAAATTTGTCAATAGTGAAAATTTCAACAAAAATTAGAAAAGAAAATCATAAGAGACGTAATTAATTATTTGACAAAATTTAATATATATAGATCTTCCTTATAGATAACTGCATAAGCATGCTCCATTATAGGGAAAGGCTAAGTCTGAAATACATCTCCTCTTGTCAAGTCGATCATTTAGTCCATCTAGGAAAGTATAAACTCTATCTCCTATATAATGGAGTTATACTTTGGTATGTATGTTTCACATTTCATTGGATTTGAGTAGCAAAAATCAATTTCTTTCTAAAGACTTTAAAAATTGTTGTACTATGTTTTAATAGATCCTCTGCCTTGTTTGAGGATTATCACCTTGCTCTTAAGATATAGACTTGCAATGTGCCAATGCCATCAAAGCATGTCGTAGCAACAACATCCCACATAACTTTTGCTGTTGGAAATCTAATATAGTTCTTGACTAGTTTTTGATCCATAGAATTAATCAATCATCCTTTCATCACTGCATTTTCAATCCTTTATATTCTAAAATTAGGATCATTCTATTTAGGTTGTGGAAGATTCTTATTTATATATCCTAGTCTATCTTTGCCTAAGATATATATCTCAATAACTTGGGAGCAAAGGTCATAATTAGTACCATTTAGCTTGGTACTTATAGTTACCATATTAAGTTCGTGGCCTAAAAGAGTTAGTGTCTTTTTTAACAATTATGATATTGTAGAAAACAAATTTGCAAGAATTGAATTCTTTCTGTAAGAACTCTTTATTAAAGGGAAATGTTCTTCCATTGCTCTCAATGGTCTCCTAAAATTTTAGAATCTATACTTTGATACCATGATAAAAAGGAATTATTATTTTGTACTTTTTAATTTACAAAAGGGGGCTTTATATACAATTTATAAAAAAAAAATATTAAGAAGGCTATAACGAATTGCACAAATCCAACCTCAAATAATGGTATTCCATAATTAGTGGAAATTGAATTATAAGTTAAACTTCTTAATTTAAATTTCCTTATAGTTTCTCTTTCAAGGATTTTGTTAACAACTCATGGCAACATGAATTTCTTGTTATTTGTGAATTATTTAGGTTGCTTATTAAGTTTCAATGAAATTTGCCTTACTTTCTTTCTCTTTTCTTTTTTTAGGTAACTTTTCCTTTAAGTGCTTAGCTCTTGCTAGATATGTTAAAAGTAGGCTTGCTTAAGGACTTTAGGATTGAGGTAATACATAAAACAATTAGGCTAGCTAACTATAAGTGTAGACTATTACATGAAAAGATTGCATTTCATTTATAAATAATTTCGACATTCACACCTTTTTGAAAGAGGCACATTAATACATGTAGAATGTTGCATCAATCATATGTTAGTAAAGCTTGTAGATCATTGCTTATAGTGACTTTCTACGCTAGTGAGGTGCCTAAGGATGTGTCAAAATAAATTGGTATCAAAGCATGGCTTATGACATGGTGACATATTTTGTTTAAAAGCATAATTTAGAGGTCCTAACTATACCAATGAATAGTTTAAGATATCAAGTCCCTGATAATGAGCTGTCAACTATCAAAGGGCATAGTTTGGTTTATCATTTTCTTCAAGGAAAACTGTATTTTATCCCCTTCAACTATAGAGTTATGAAATTTTACCTCCTCGAACTATGAAAACTTAGATTTTACCCTCTTTAACTTTATAAAACTTGAATTTTACCTCTAACGTTATCAAGTTAATAGTTATAACACTTAGCGACGGTTTCTAACCACCGTTATCATTCTTAACGATGGTTCATAACCGCTAATAAGTGAAAATTTTTTAAAAATTAGTGAATATAGTAGTGATTTTTAACTGTCTCCAAGTGAAATATGATAACAACAGTTTTCCTAACATATTCCGTTAAGTTAGTAACGATGGGGTTAAAATTCAAGTTTTATAAAGTTGAAAGGGATAAAATCCATGTTTCCATAATTCAAGGGATAAAATCTAATGACCCCATAGTTGAAAGAGGTAAAATGTAGTTTTCCCTTTTCTTTATATATGCTATAACTTTCTATGGGCTACTTTAAGCGAGAGTAGCTAAGGACGATCAACATAAGTATCTTTTATGTCTAAAACTAACACCACTCTCTAATTTACTAATGATCATTAATGTGAGTAATTACTATGCTTAAACTAATATAAAGAGAGGTTTGATTCATAGTCTAATTAAATCAAAGAATCTAGTGATACCTTTTATTTATATGCTTATGATTTAGGATGATTTTGTTAAACACATATTCGCTATTGCAAATTTGCCCTTTAATATTGCCACATTTATGTTGATTAAATAGAACACTAATATATATATATATATATATATATATATATATAATAGTACAGTGACATTTTTATAAATAATTAAGATTTACTACATCGATTATATTAATACGTCAATATTATAAAGCCTTATTTTTTGATAGAAAATGAGAGATTAAATATAGATAAACTTAAGATGATGATTTTATATTAAACTAATGTTAAATATGAATTACTATTTCAATTCTTAATTAATCATCATCTAAATGAATACAATGAGAAATATTAAATATTAGTTGTACACTAAATCATCATCAATCATCATCTAAAAGAATGTTAGCAGCTAATTAATATTTCTATTTGTGATATATTGGAAACAATGAAATTTTAGATTTCAATTTTACTAAGTAATCGACATCAAAAAGTTACCTAAAACAAATTAATATTTATATTTACAATGTTATTGAAAAAAGTAAAGCTTATTTGTATTTAAATAATTGACTCATTTAAAATGCATTATGGTATTTACGAGATAAACACTTACAACATTAGTTGCTAAAGTAAGTAATGTTTAAAAAGTTTACTAATGGATAAAACATAAAAATTTTGACTTTAAAAGATCGGTCATATATTAATAACTGACATATAATATATTGTGTTGCCTATAAATTATACTCTAATCTTTATTTTAAATATCTATATGATTCCTTAGCCTTTATTATCTAATTTAACAGTTTAATTTTGATTCAATGATAGCCTTCCTTTCCATCTTAGGAATCTCAATTAGAGGGGATTGCAAATTTTTTGAAAGGCTTGACTCTCATTTGACATTTCAAGTCTCATGTTATGTATTTTTTAATAATATTTATAGCTTTCTTCAAATAAGCTTCTTGAGATAGATAGGAAGGCTATCTTTAAATTCATTCCAAACTTTAGCATTGGCAATGAAGGCAAATGTATTGCTAAGATGTTAAATATTTGTATTTGTTATTATTGATGTGGGAGCCTCTCTCCTCTTCAGTTTTTTCACGGTGGTGGTGAAAGGCTCCATTATCATCATTACCAAGTTGTATAATAAACTAGCTCTTAAGCTCAAGCATGGAGAATATTTAACAAAAGAGAATTAGTAGTGAGAAACCAAGTTAAAGATAATTAGACTTTAGATGAAGTTATATATTGTAATAGTTAATGCATTTTCTTACCAAATTGTATAATAAATTAAGATGATTTGATATATTTATATATATAAAGAAATTCATAGTCACTTATTGTATTTTGTTGAAGCAATGGTTTAAAGAAGTTTATAGAAATGAATAAAATTAAATTGCAATTTCATATATATTTCTCCTTTCTCATACATTTCTTATCTTATGTTAATAACATTTCTATGTTTGGATGGCTTGATATGTTTGAATGCATAATAGGTTAAACATGTTACTCTTTCTTTTTAAAATATTTTAAAATAAAATTTTGATATAAGTTTCATAGCATTTCAATATAATGATTTATTTTATGTATTAGTGTATATTGAATAGAACATTTTACTAAAAGTAGAATATTTCGTTATGATATGAAAAATAAATAAACTATAACAATTTTATTTCTAAGAACCAATTTATTAAATTATATTTCATATATTTAAAAAATTATTTTCTAATAGAAAAACTATGAAACCACATTAGGTTTTTGAAATGAATCGATGTAGAAAGAATTATATAAGATGATTGATATGCACGCCACAATGCACCAAAATTGTATTAAAACTGGTTGCTGAAAAATAATGTTGTATAGTAACACAACTAGGTCGTGCCCTAGTGATCCTTTGATTTTATCTTTCCTAGATTTCCTAATAATATATATGCAATTATTTAATTATTTATGCAATGAAAACGTGAAGAACTATTATAAACAAAATGCAATGTAATTAAACAAAATGCAATGCAAAAATAGGATTAAAGTCAGAATGCAACAATGCAATAATGAGTTGTATGTAGAACAGAATTAAAATTAGGGAGGGATTAGTTGCACAAAATTAATGTAAAAGTAATGTAGTAAATAAGCACAAAATAAAAGGAAAGCAGAAGAAAAATTAGAAGAAACTCAATGGAATTAAATAGATTATTTAAGGAAATTAAGAGCCTTAAATTAAACTAATCATAGATCAATTAAGATTTGACTTTTTCTAATTAATTCTTCAAGCTTGAATTATTCGGAATCCCTGCAATAATTCATGAATTCTACGCAAGACAATCACTTAAGATTTGATCAATTAGGATTAGTTGAATGAAGCAATCGCTATAATTCCTAAACTAGATTGAAATTGATTTATAATAAGAATTCAGTTGATTTGAAAAATTAAATTAGAAACCTCCAAATTAATCCCTCAACCCTCTATTCCTATGCTTAAAACTATGATTTATCAATCATATTTCATAACAAAATAGCAATAAATTCAGAAACTACAAGGATGAACATTAATTATATCAAATCAACACCCAACACAGGGAATCTCAAGAATTCAACACGATTAAATAGAGAAAGAGAAAAATTAATTAAGAAAGGTTAACATTGTTGGTGTGTGTCCTAGAACCAATCATATAGATGATTGAAGTTATACACAATGTACTATGTTTTATTTTAGGTAATTTAATTATTATATTTTATTTTTATAATTTTATTATTATTATGCACAATTTATAACTTAATATAATAATTATCCTTGGAATAGCTTCGCTATTCCTAAAATGCCCCTAGTCAAGTATTATTACGAAAATGATAGTAATAATACATCGAGACTAGCATGTATAGTGACTGATAATTACGAATTATGGATATGTGATATCAAGTCAATACATGAGTATATTGCTAGTGAACAATGTACTGGACTGACCCACTATGAGAATATTACATGGATAAACGTGTCATAAGTTATTCTCATATGATCACAAATACACATAAACCTTTGACCTGAAGTTACTATGGTTCCCTACATGAGAAATTACTCACTTTAATATTATCCTATGTCACCTTTAATCAGGATGACAAGTAGGGCATTGATTGAGTGTGTCATAAATCGTGCAAAGGGAAATGAGTGATGTAGATGGAATTTTGTTACTTTTGTATAAAAGAGAAATATCCTTGGGCCCCTTGATTGAGTGAGACTTAGAAATGCATGGCCATGCTCAATTGAATTAATATGTGATATTAATCATTTATTTTAAATCTACTCAATATCAAGAAATATAAATTGAACATTGACGAGAATGACACATTCCATGCCTCTAATTCAATTTGGATATTATTACAAAAGGGTTATGATGCAAAATGTTGATCATGTATTAGGTGGATGTTGAATCACAGACATTCTTACTACTTGAGTGGCAGTGATGTATTGCTAAATACCGCTTACTGTCTATAACTCAATAATAAGTCATTGTCAACGTAGTAAAAACCTACAGGATCACACAAAAGGAGTAGGAATAAGATAATAATTAATTAGACTTTAATTATATTAATATCCAATTAATTGGACTTATTTTCGTACATATATATATTATTAAGAATAATAAATTCATGTAATATATATATTATGTAATATTATTTGATATTAAAATAATATCAAATAATTATCTTATCAGATATTAGATAAATATATTATGAGATAATATTATTTTAATATTTGATAACTATATGCAATTATATAATATTAAGATATTTATATTATGAGATAATATTATTATTTAATATTAGATAATTAATATATAAGTCATATCTCTCCCTATTATCTCTAGGATTAGGATAAGAATAAGATGAGTTGTTAAGGGTGATTAGGATTTTGGAAGCATTATCCTAGTTAGACTAGGATTATGGCTTGCCTAAGTTTTATAAAAAGGGACTTGAGGACAGCACTTTAAAAACACGCTCAAAGCTTCCATACAAACCCTAAATCACTCAGAAAACATCCAATCCTAATTCCTAGAGAGAAAAACGCATCCTAGCAAATTCCTGGAGGGTGAGAGGTCGTTGTTCACTCCGTGTGGATACCGTAGAAATGCTGTACCTTCTGCCCGGCATTTGATTCATCCGCTCTTAAGTTTTGATCAGTAGAAACACGAGTGCCTAATAGGTAAAACCCTAATCATTTATTTATATTTTTTTTGCATGGATCCTAGGTAGAATTCGGATCAAATTTTGAATTTCTGCTGCATATGATAATCTGAATTCCTAACAAACATTATAAAGCATGATCTCATAATCCTCAAGAGGAGAGCTTTAAACTCCTTAAATTAACCTCAGAAAATTAGTCCTCTATGGTTGGAAGACAAAAGCTTGAAGAAGAAAAAAAACTGTGTTGCTGATTGTATGTAATCAAATTGTATGATTGTACGATATGTTGCCCATCCCCTCATCTCTATTTATATCTAATAAAACCCATAGAATCCTAATCCTAATCCTAGTTCTCTTAGGATTACACAAATTAAGGCCTTGCTAATCTTATTCCTATTAAGATTATTAAACTTAACAATTTCTTCTAGAAGGTCCAGCAGTGAAATCTCATTAGTGTGACTTCCATCTGATGAATGACCCCCAAAACAACACAATTTCACTAATATTTTAATGTGAGGTTGTAGGCCTGGATCTTAGCAAAATTTAAACACAAATTTCACCTTAATCAGACCTCTATAGCTCCAGATATAGCCCAAATACCAAAATTGGTTCAACTAGGATAGAATGATGCCTTCAACTTCTCAACTACTTTTGACCTCTAAAACGTCCGAACTGGACTTGGACCAAAACATAAAAGTTGCAAATCTCTCTTTTATCTTTCCATTAATTAAAGTTTTCCTCAATCTGACATTCGAAGCCTAAGATATGACTGAAAAATAGAAATAGTATCAGAATCCAGTATTTATCGAATAAATTCAAAAACTTGTAAAATCAATCCAAAATTATAAAATAAGGCTTATTCTGTAAAATTAAGCACATGTAATACCTAAGAGACATAAAAGAGGAAAAAATAACAAAGTAAATATTTTTCTCATTAATGATGATTGTTTGTTAACTCACGTGTTATATGCATTATTAAAATTTTTACACCAAATATAGAATATTAAACATTAGTTTCAATATACAACCAACATAGGATATCCAACGATATTGTTTTACTTTTCAAATAATTCACTTAAATGAGGGTGAAAGTTGAAATAGATAGTAATCTCTAACTTAGTGCAGAAAAATAAAGTGCAAAGTTTTTTTATCTTCCTCTCAAGAGTCATTCTATCATAAAGAGATACTCTTACCAAAGTGCAAAAAAAGTTGCATTCAACCTATCATTCATTCCCAAACTTGTTGAAGCCTTTTTCATTACATTAAGGTATATTTGTAATGCTCATTGTTCTTATAATAATAAGGAAAGATAGTATAATATTGTAATTGTGTAACTTTTTTTTATTTGTATTCTATTTCTCTTATTTCTTTTTCTTTATTTTTAGGTGAATTGGGTGTTTATATATATTTAATAGCTTTATTAAAACCCTTACTTTGTTCACATATTTGTATGTATATTCTTTAATATATACGTGGATTTCTTTTGTACTTGTCACATTTTTGCTTCAAATTGGGTAGTAATGGATCATGGATGGGTACGTGTGAATTGCTAACTCCTGAATATACCAAAGGTGTTGACAAATTTATTAGATTTACTATAGGTAAAAACAAATAGAAGGAAATTGATAATAAGTTCATACTATATCCTTGTGTGAAATGTGTCTATGCTAAGATGCTTAATCCAATAAGAACAACAGTGCATATATTTTTCAATGGTATTGACCAAAGGTATAAACGATGGATATAACATAAAGAAAGTGAGTTACCTAGTTTATCTCATACATACGAAAGCAAGAAAGTTTATGATGATAATGACATAAATGAAAAAGCGAATGATCAGTTAGAGGATTTACATGTCCTTTATAAGTAGTGTAGAGATGCAAAGAAGCTTTTATATTCGAGTCGTACCAAATTTATATAATTATTTACTAAACTGAGATTTTTTAACTTGAAGGCAAGGAATGGTTGGAGTGGCAAGAGTTTCACAACATTACTACAACAGTTAAAAGAATTGCTTTTTAAAGATCATAAGCTATCAAATTGTACTTATAAGAACAAGAAAGTCATATGCCCAATAGGCATGGAATACAAGAAATACATGTTTTTCCTAATGATTATACATTGTACTAAAAAATGAATAGAGATTTAAAAATGGCATTAACAAAAAGGACTCCGACTAAGGTGTTGTAGTATCTTCTATTAATACCAAAGTTTAAATGAATATTTGCCAATACAAAGGATGTAAAAAACTTAACATAGCATGCAAATTGAACACTATTCAATGGCAAATTTTGACATCTAGGTGATTCTTCTCAATGACAAACAGTTGATGTATTGTTCCTCATATTTAATACTAAGTCAAGAAACTTTTAACTTGCATTTTGCATCAATGAAATGAACCCTTATAATAACATAAATAGCAAACACAACATATGACTTATTACATTAGTGATCTATAATCTACCTCCTTGACTATGCATGAAACAAAATTACATCATGTTTTTCTTGTTAATTTTAAGTCTAAAACAACTAAGAAATGACATAAACATCTTCTTAGCACCACTTATTGAAGCCTTGAAAATGATATAGGAAAAAGGTGTCTTCATATTTGATACATATCGTGAGAAGTCGTTCATTTTGCATGCCATATTCCTTTGCGTAATTAATAACTTCCCAATTTATGGTAACTTGTCTGGTTGTAACATCAAAAGACATAAAGCATGCCTTATATATGAAAATAGTACATATTCTTCTCAACTAAAGCATGATAGAAAGATAGTGTATTTCAATTACCAAAGATTTTCGCACTGTAGCCACCAATATCACAAGTTAAGGAAAACTTTTAATAGGTCACTAAAAAAAGCAATAATTATAATTCATTTAACTAATGATCAGGCATAGATAAACAGGTATCATTACATTTTCAAAAGAAATACTTTTTTTATTACTAACATTGAAATAATATCTTTGATTTATTAATTATATGTGATTCCATATTTCAAGTTTATAAATGGATAAAAAATATCAATGTTATTCTTGGCAAATATTATAAGCCCATGGGTAGGGATATTTCATAAAAAAAAAGGTTCATATTCTTCAATTTTACATATTAGAAAAAGTAATCTATGAGACACAATATATATGTCATACACATAAAGAAAAATATATGTGATAGTTTTGTTAGAGCATTATTGAACATACTAAGGGAGATCAATGATAAAGTTAAAGTCAGGTTAAAGTTAGTTAAAATATCCATTCAAAAAAAACTAACACTAGAAAGAAGGGGTTGATGTATAAATCTTTCTCTAACTTGTTACACTCTATCTAAAAAGAAAAAGAAAAGATTCTACAAGCATTTACCTAGTGTTAAAATGCAATAGGAATATTCCTTAAACATCAAGATCTTGATTTCGATGAAGGATTTGAAGCTAATTGGTTTGAAGTTTCATTATTGCTATGTTTTAATGTAACAATTATTACTAATAGTTAGTCAATTAATCTTGCCTAAATATATCAAACATGCTATTACTAAACTTTGTTTCATCTTCGATGTAATTTGAAGTAAGGTTATTAACCCTAAGAAGTTGGATGATTTACAAAGACAAGTTATGGTTCCTTATGTCAGTTGGAAATGTACTTTTCACCTTTATTCTTTAATATCATGGTGCATCTAGTTTCTTATTTAGTGCGAGAGATAAAACTTTATGGGCTGGATAATTTGAGGTGGATCTACCTTTTTGAATGACATATGAAAAATCCTAAAATAGTATGTGAAAGATAAACATCAACTAGAAGGATACATTATCGAAGGCTATATTGCTGAAAAAGTGGCCAAATTCTATAGTGACTACTTATCAAATGCAAATGCTAATAGACTTCCAAAATATCATTATGAGGATAGCATTATAGGTAAGGACACACTAAGCATTCAAAGGATAAGCATAAGCCATAAAATGTATATATAGGTCCACCTTTACATCTTACATAATATTGATGAAATTCAGCTTTACATAAATAAATATATAACCCTTTCAAGGGGCAACATCATAAAAAGAATGAGCACTAGATCCAAGCTGAATACAATCGATCATTCCTCAATTAATTCAAAAGCTAAATTTATTATTAGATGGTGTAAGGGCTATTGAATGTTATTTTTGAAACTATCAGATAGCTAGCACAAGGGCCACGTATGGTGGTTATCTCTTATTATAGATATGACATTAATATATATTCTTTCTATACAAAAAGTTAGGACGATAAAAGCACCATATAAAATAGTATGATTACTTTGAAGGCTCAAGCTATACATATAATCAATTCTAAAGATAAGAATCTTATATATGTCAATATATCATATTATGATGTCATTAAAGGCATTTGAGAGCTTAACTACATTATATTCAAGGACCCTATGTTTCAATATAAGTAGGTTGAGAATAAGAATGATATTTGGGTGGATGAATTAGGATTCATGCTGGTGGATCTTAATAAGAAAGGTAAAAAATGAAAGTCATTCATAATGGCATCCTAAGCAAGATAAGTGTTTTATGTCATAGAACCGTCTAATCATAAATAAAGTGTAGGATAAATTGTTAATGATAAGAACAAAAAAAATTAAGAGATGATATTGAATAGACTCCCTATTTCTCCATAGGAATTCCATTAGTAGAAGACAAAGATGGTATGGAAGAGCTTTTTATGCGAAATGATCATACTAAAAAGATATAAGTTGAAGATCCTCCTAGAGATAATAGGAAAATTTGAAAATAATTGTGTTTATATTTATCTACCCATATTATATGTATAATAAGTAATATTTTTAAATTATTAAATAGTTTTCAATATGTATTCAGGTAGCATTTTTGTAATAATACTTCTTAAATAATAATATAGTTGTTGAATTTTATAATTAGATTTAGATTCAATTTTAGGTGTAATAAGGCATAGGTGAATATAGAATTATAAAAAAAAATAATGAATGATGTTGGTCATTATAAATGACTATCGTCTTTGGTATATGAAATAACATTAGTTCTTTAAAATAACTGACATTATATGTGATTTTTATATTATAGTTAAACATCAATTTTCAATAGCAGTTTTCAAAACATATGTATTTCATATTAGTTAAGTTTAGTAATTACATCGATTATCCACCAATATTGTTACCTTTATTCCATGTCAATTCAAAATCGATGTTGAATATGTTGGATTTGTAATAAAACCCATATAAAAATCATGTAGGAATCGATGTTGAAGGGGTATTCTGTAATAGTGATTGTTTTGTGTATAAACCTACTCTGGTGATTTTAATTTGAAATTAATGATAAAATATCAAAGTGTTATGACTATTTAATTCCTAGTAGTAACTTAAGTCATAATTCAAATGAAACATTAATGTGCTCAGTCAATATATTCATAATATATGTTATACCTTGTAGTATTAAAATTAATAATTTTATAATTTATTTCATAATAAAATATTAGAAGTGAGAATATGAGATAATTTGAATTAAGATGTTAGAAGTGCTAAAATTTATTAATATGAGTTTCATATTTACTTAATTTATTGAGCAATTAGTA
This sequence comes from Sindora glabra, assembly GCA_020226215.1. NCBI lineage: Eukaryota > Viridiplantae > Streptophyta > Magnoliopsida > Fabales > Fabaceae > Sindora > Sindora glabra. The sequence continues at coordinate 62,619,125 of CM035231.1, forward strand.
TATGAAAAAAGTAAAGAGAAGAGAAATGAAAAAATTAATATTTGAATGTGTTTTAACAATTTACTAAATTTATACATAGTTCTATATTATGAGATAAGCTAACTAAGAGAGTTTAAAGAAGCCTCATTATCCTATTTCTCATTTTGCCCTTGTAGTTGCCCCCCAACCTAAACAAAAGAAGAATTGTTACCCTTCTTCTTGTTTCATTCTCTATTCTATTCCATTTCTAAAGGCAAGAGCTTCATCTTCTCCTCAGTTACTCTGCTTTCATCAAGCAAATCAAGATAAGGATTTCTTGATATTCATAACATCTAGAGATTTCATTATTAAATTCCTCATATCCTTATGAGAAAATAAAAAAGAATAGGTTGAAGTCAAACTTAGGAAGCTTTAAACCATAACTTGAGGTATTCCCTTTCCTCAATGTATAACAACTCAAGCTATCACAAAATTTACATAAACCCTCTCTTTTTTTAACTTGTGAGTAGCATTCTACTTAAAGTTTTCTTTAATTTCATTCAATTCCTTGAATTTTAGTTAATAAAGGGTTTTTGAATAATTTAGAATGATCTTGCATCACTACTTGATAAATTATGATTTTTATGATCGATCTTATTGTTAGAATAAGTTGATCATGAATTACAATACCTTAGTTAAAAGATAGAAGGTTATAAGTGAGATTAGTGATAACATATATAGAGTAAATAGTGTTTTTGCAAAAAATATATGCTAAAAACTCTTCATATAGTCAATTATGTCCAAAGAATTACTCCTTAAACTTAGGCAATCAACTATGTGTAAAAGGAATTACTCTCTAAATCCAGTAATCGATTATACCTTATAGAATTACTCTCTAAACATGTATAAGGGATTATATAATCAATTGCACATGGAGACTTGCTTTCTAGAATTATGTAACTAATTATATAATTAGCTCACAAGGATTTCCTCTTTAAAATTATATAATTGATTATACCTTGTTCTTTTCTTAAAATATATAGGTTTCAAGGATTTTAACTTTATACATATAGTATAAGGACAAATAACCTTGATATGAATAATTTGGAACAAAAAGATTATATACACATATGTTAGGTAATAAATGATTATAATAAGGCTATGCAAAAAGATATGATGATGTTATACATATGGAAATGATATTATGGTTGATATTTGAATGAATAAGCTTTATTGAGATCTTTTATGAAAGCAATTGAAATGGAAATTATTGAATCCTTATTTACACATGTGATTCTAATATGAACATTATAATGATAAGTAAGCTTGATTATGCTATAAATACATATTAACCTAGTAAATGTGGGCTTGAATTGTTAATAAAATTATTTATATTCATACATACATATGAGATAACTTGAGTTTTCCTAAATGTTTAAATGATAAGAAAAGTTATTTAATTACTCATAAAATGTTATAAACATTACTATTATTGTAGTAATGAGATCAGAATGCTAGATAAGGTACATGTTTTGAACTTGATAAATTGTATATGAATAAGAATTAATGATGTCAAAGGTAATGATATTCATATTGTGACTTTATGCACTGGATCTACATGTTCATTTGTAAAAAGATAAAACTGACCTTAGAAAGACAAGATTAGGTTTGTGAAGAAATAAGATTGACCAGAAGTTATAAGAACACTAATATATTTACTATGTTTGAACTTATAATGTTTGCATAAGTCCTCTTAAAATTTGCATGAGAAATTATAAATGCAGTTAATAACACCTTGAAATTGTACCCTTATCTTAATACTCAAATATGGCAAATCACCATGTTGTATATATATATATATACACATATTCATAGCATCCTTGAGGCCTTTGAAAGGTAAGGTTAGGTTTTATTGTGAAACATTATGTTTTCTCCTCCATAAAGGTTTAAAATCCTTATTTTCCATATAAGGGCTCATTTGGGAAATTAATAGTAAACTCTTAAGCATTATGATTTTGATTTATAATATTTAATTGGAAAAAATTTAAACTGGTATCATTTGCTATAATTTATTGCAGCGAGATACCAAAACTGAACTTTCTTTCATTTAGGTGTTGCCCCTAACGTCAAATTACCACAATGCCCAGAACATAATACGATGCATCCATTACATGAACCGAGAACGGGAAAAGATATGAAATCAAAATGACAAAACACAATGCCTAGAAAATGAAATGTTGCACCCGTAGTACATTTTAGGAAGAACAAAAGGCATGAAATAGAAATAACAAATCGCATTCCATCAAAGTGCAGTACTAGTGAATAGGCTAGACGAACCGCATAAAGACACCATACAAATCGTCGGAAAATATCATCAGACAAACTCAAATGACATTGAACAATCGAAAATCAGCATTTACCGACATCGAAAACTTAAAACCAGTTCGAACAATAACTTTGCTCAAATCAGAAAAGTCAAAATAGGTCGTCAACAAGTAAACTCACATCCTCACACACTATTTTATTGCACGTTACTGTCACTAATCCCACATAATAACTGCTTGTATGAGAAATAAAAAAATGGCACTGTAAATATTGTTTCATTTTTTTGGCATTCTATTCATATAAAAATAAATAGAGACACCTTACTCATCTGATGCTAAATAATAACATGCTTTTCTATTAATTTTGCTCTTAATCATGGTTGATTTATCAATTTATTCCCACATTGTGTTGGATGTTATTATTTTCACATAATGGTAACATCTCGTTTAATATTACTATTTTTTAACAGTAACACTTTATTTTTATCAAGGTTTCATTGTTAATCATACTTCATTTTTTATATTTTTTTAGTTGATGTTTCCGTTTCAAACCAAACAAAAGCATGTCACCATAATAAAATAACATAAAACAGTAACATCTCATTTTTTGTGCATGTTACTATTTCTTAAGGAAACAATAACACATTATTTTCTCAAAGTTTCATTGTTAATTATACTTTATTTTGTCTATTTATGATCTTTTTTGCTTAGTATTGCTATTTCAGATAAAACAAAAATATGTCACTAAAAGAAAATAACATGTTACTATTTATTCTAAAAATAGTAACATATTTTTATTTATCAATTTTTGTTATTTATAATGCTTGATTTGTTAATTTATTTAAATAGAAACGAAACAAAACATTCAAACAAAAAGAAGAATCTAAAGAAGAAACTAAAAAATTTCAGCAATATAGGTCTAATCTGTTGGCATGTATAAGGTAGATTGATGACCTTCAATTCAATGATAAACACAAGATGGTGTTGCAACAAAACCCATTTTGAATTCTAATAATGCAATAATAACAAAAGACCTTGATCACAGTATGTACCAGAAGAGCAATCAAGAAATATAGTCAATTATTGCAACCTTCTCAAATAAGAATAAACATTTCCTAATTGAGGGCAAATATTTGAGAATAACACCAACATCAGTGAAGCTAATTTTTAAAATAAGAGATGGAAATTGACCCATCAAGAAAGCATTTAGCAAGAAGCCACAATCAAACTTTGACACAAGGTGTTTCCATGGCTAATGACGTAAGACAAAACCAACAATATTCAAAGCACTCGAAAAAGCAATGCAAGGAACATCAAAGACTAATGTTCAGGATGTCTCGTGCCTTATAACACTAATGCTACTGGTAACCCTGTTTGTACCAAATACAGCTAACACACTGGGCTAGTCATACATCAAATATGTAGAGGAAGTAGATGATATAGCACAATATGGGTAGTTCCAACACATACACAAGTAACTAATGACTTCCATTACAAGGGATAGCACCCCACATGTCACTGGCTGTGTCATGCTATTGCTAGTAAGTTAAAGTTGTCAAACTTATTTTTACTTCGTGTCATTTTCTTTGATATTGTCTTCATTCATTTCTATTCATTTAATTGAATATTGTTGGCGCTTTTCTTGTATGTTTTTTGGCAATTTTCATTCCTGTTATTATTTGAACACTAAATAGTAACATGTAACTGTTTTGTGTGTAAAGTGTTACCCTACGTTCTTTGATAGTTTGGTTGTTGCTATGACTTCATTTGTTCATTTATTTTAAGTTTTTGATTCATGTTACTGTCTGTATACTAAACAACAACATGTTATTGTTTGTTTCTGCAGACAGTAACATTTTGTTCTTTGTAATTTTTTTATTAGTGACACTTGATTCTAATATTTAATTTAAGTTTTTGGTGTATGTTACTGTCTGCGTACTTGATTCACCTATTTATTTTGAGTTTTTGACACATGTTACTGTATGAATACTAAACAAAAACATGTTACTGTTTATTCTGCAGACAGTAACATATTCATTTTTTAGTTAATTTTTTCTGAATGACATCAAAGACACCCTTTTATTACTCCATTCTTAAATGTAGCTTCCATTGAAAATTAATATGACAAAATGTATAATATATTGTTAACAGTATTAGTTGTGTGAGATAAAAAATGTGCTTAACAGGTATCATATTCAAAGAGTGTCAAGATGCCTCAAATGGAACTTAAAGCTCCTCACATGCCAATTGAAAGATTAACTTATCTGCCAGCTTTAGATAACTATTGGAAAAAGTCAATTTATTATGAAAATAAAAACATGTTAGTATAAGAAAACATGTTATTGTTTGTTCTGAGAATAGTAACATGTTTTTTTATCTATTTTTTATGTTAATCATGATTAATTTATCATATTATTTAGTTTTTGTTCAATATTACTATTTTCACATAAAATAGTAACATATTGTTTTGCCCAGATTTTCATTGTTAATCATGCATCATTTTATCTATTTATTATATTTTATAATTGGTGTTGCTATTTTAGACTAATAGAAGCATATCACTAGAAAAAAAATGTGTTATTGTTTGTTGTAAAAACAGTAACATGTTGTTATTTATCAATTTTTATAGTTAATCATGCTTAATTTATCAATTTTTTCCAGTCTTTACCTCATGTTACTGTTTCCATATAAAACAGTAATATCTCGTCTAATGTTACTATTTTTAGTGGAAATAGTAACATTCTTTTTTCTCGAAGTTTTTTTCTTAATCATACTTCATTTTATCTATTTATTGTGTTTCATTGTTAATCCTTTACCAATATTACTGTTATATTACCACTTAGTCTTTTATCTTCATATTACTATTTCTCACTAGAATAGAAACATATTAACTAATTATACTAACGAGTAACCACTCCTATATTTCAAGTCATCAACAGAGAATTAGAGCCAACAATTGAAGAAATAAAACTTCTTTACAACCTTGACACAAAACTATAACTAATTGAATACCATGACAAAACAAAAACACAAATCACAACCTCCCAATCGGAGAAATCAGAAAGTGATAATGACATAGGAATGGCCCAGTACATAATTCAACCATGAACAACAAAATTGGAATAGTTTGTAGATATTGCACTGTCCCACAAAAAACACCCATAAAAACACAAAAATGAAGTACAATAGCTAAGGGACTAGCTCCTCACTGCAAATATCAGAATAAATGAACTGACCGATAAATTAAAGTCTCTTGCAGAGAAACTTTAGAGGTCAGAGCAACAATTAGAACAAAACAAAGAAACAATCACAAATCTCACATACGAAAACACATAGCTCTAAGAGCAACTGTCCAAAAAAATAAAATAGACAGAAAACCTTAAAGTGGTCATCGACACATTGTAAAATCAAAATAAATAGCTAAATGGATAACTAATAAAAATAAATGCGCAGTGGTTGAACAAAAAAAAGTAGAAACCACAAAAGCTAAAGAACAAAAAACGACTGGGAAAAAGTAGAGTTCAATAATCACAAAGATTAAAGCAAAAATAATAAAAACCAAACATGATGAAGATTACACGTACTCGGGCCCACGAAAAAAACACAAAACAAAAGAAAGATGACAACAAAAAACAATTGCTGAGGAGGACACTAGGAAGAGCAAAGAGGCTTTTGTAATAATCTATGATGAAATAGTAGCAGAATTGCCTAAAAAGAAACAAACTCAAAAAGCAACAAAAAATACAAAATGGCCAGCTACAAAATACCTGACCTAAGATGTCAAGAATAAAACAGTCCAAATAAGAAAAGCAAGAGACCTATCGTAAGTCATATCCTACTTTCTTGTTGATTCCTTTCATTTACTCAACATTACTGCCTGTTGCCTCATCTCATTCCTATGCCACATCACCATTTACAGGACTTTTGTATGGACATCCCCTCAACAAGACATGTTCATAACTTTAGAAGAGTTGATGGATGTACTCACAGATAAGGTAATAACAAATAATGTGTGTATACTTTGAACTTTTATAGCATTACTATTTTTTTTTGTTCCTTTTTATAATTATGTTACTGTTTTGAAATTGAGAATATTCAGGCTAAAAAATATAATGTTACTATCTAGAGTTCAAATAGTAACATGCAACTACTTGTGCTATTAAAAATTGAGAATATTAATGTTACTGTTTGCAGTTTGATTTCTTCTTAATCAAATCATTTGACAAGAACTAATCCTTTAATTTCATATCATAGATAGCTATGTTTACACTTTGAGGTTAACTTTCACATACAAGAAAAATAAGATATTTACATTCAATAGCTTCTGCTAGGTGAGATCTTAAATCCATTCCCCAAATATAAAATACAGAAAATACTTTGGTACTAACTCGTGTTCAAACTATATTAACAGTCTTATATTGTGAGTAAGGTCCAGCCGTACTAGGAAGCCAGTTAATACAAATTCGATGCAAAGATAAGGGAAGCAATGGCTGTAAAAATTATTCTATTCCCAGTAAACTCAATGAGTCTCAATGGCTATAGTAACCCTAATCACTACACATTGCTCGTCCTTAATAACATGGAGTACAAGAAGACACATTTCAACTCATTGAGACCGAGAAGAGAAAAAGCTCCAGATCCATACTTTCGTAATGCCAAAATAGTAGTCAGTGATATTAATACTACGATAAAATACTAAGTGTTGTTACTATTTGTTATTTTCTTGAAGTTTCATTGTTAACCATTATTGATTTATCTATCTATATTCTTTTCTGATTGATGTTATTATTTCCAAATCAAATAGTAACATCTCAGTCTAACAAAAAATAACATCTTATCTTTTGTATGGAGATAGTAACACATTTTTTCCTTTGAGAAAACATTCATGCTACTATATGATATATTATTTTTGCTTGATATTACTATTTCGTGTGAAAACACTAGCACGTTATTTTGTCACAATTTTATTGTTAATCAAACTTTATTTGTCTATTTATTTTAATTTTTTATTGATGTTACTGTTTCTATACCAAACAATAAAATTTCAGAATAAAAGATAATTTGTTACTATTAGAAGTGAAAATAGTAACGTTATTTTTCTATCGATTTTCTTCTTAATGATGCTTGATTTCTGAATTCATTTTCAGTTTTTATTTTAATGTTACTGTTTGCATACCAGATAGTAATATATTCCTTTTTTCACTTGATACCTTACCTAACTTCTTTATTTAACAACAAAAGGACTACTACAAGAAAAATAAGAATGAAATCCTTCAAAAGAATGAAATAGACATAGGAGTAGAACTAACCACTGCGAAACCTCCTTTTAAAATTATATCATACGAAAGGTTACCACAACAGGAACATTCATCATAAGTAACAACTTTTTTAATCCAAAAGTACCATAACTAGGAGGTACCAAACTAATTCATTCCTCAAATTTTCAATTTTAGGCAAGACTGCAAGGTTTTTGTTTGCAAACAATATAGAGGATATATTCAACAATAAAGAGTTTAAAAAAGAATTCTCGAAAGAATCTGTGAGGAATTACAAAGCAAGATTAGTTACTAAATTCCTCATGAATTTCAATCCTTCCAACTGAAGTTAATATATTATGCATATATGTAACATTCAATTCATGCAAAATCATATACTCAATTATATATAACATTCAACCATATGTAACATTCAATTGTAAATATTAATAAAAGTACAATATATTCTTATCTCTAATTTATGCTAACATTTAGAATTCATTTGCCCTATGATTTATGAACTTCTACCTTGATGTTACTATTTTCGATCAAAACAGTAACAAACAATAACATGCAATTGTGTATTACTTTTCGTTCATATTACTACTAAAACTAATAAAAATTAAGCATATACTTCTTTATAGTCTACTTTAAAATTTAGAATTTATTTATCCTATCTTCAAAACTCCTACCTTGTTATTTAATAACATAAAGTGGCCATTTGGAAAATACCGCTAAAATCAAAACAGCAACATGCAACTAATTTGTTATTTTTTTGTTGATATTACTACTAAAACTAATAAAAATACAGCATGTTCTCCCTTCAACACTCAAAATTCATTTATCCTATGTTTATGAGCTTCTACCTTAATGTTACTATTTTCAATAAAAACAATAACATCCAAGTAATTGTGTAGTTTTTGTTTTTAACCAAATAAGAATATGTCAAGTAATAATATTAACCAATAAGTACTAGTTTTCAATTCCTTTAATATTCAAAAATAAAATAATTTTAAGTTTCATTGAAGTTACTGTTTCCAATCAAAACAGTAACATGCAGCTAATTTATTATTTTTTCATTGATGTTACTACTAAAATTAATAAAAACACAACATACTTTTAACATTCAGAATTCATTTATCCTATAATTATGAGCTTCTACCTTGGTGTTACTATTTTCAATGAAAATAGTAACATCCAAGTAATTATGTAATTTTTAGTTTTTAACCAAATAGGAACATATCAAGTACTAATATTAACCAACAATCACTTAGATTAATGTATTTAAATCATATTGTTGTTCCTTTTTACATAAAAAAATAAGAAAAATCATAATGAATGCAATTATGCCACAGAAATAAATTCCGTTGAAGCTAGCTCCTAATAACTTTTCTTATTGTGATGTCCTAGTTTGCCACATTTTCCGCACTTAATTTTCTTAACACACTCACCCCTTAACCTAATCCTAATCTTCTTAGGTCTGCCTACTTATCTTTTTGAAATCACAGATAAGATAATTGCTTCATCACCTACAGCAACCTCCTACCTCAACATTCTAAGAATGAGGTCTATCATATGTTCATAAATCTTCCTATATGTCTTTACATGGAAATAATTCTCAACAACCTCATTCAAAGAAATCTCATATCTTCTTATAGTGGCAACTGCATGCACACAAGGAAAGTCATCCAATTGCTATTGGTTACGAGTGCAACTGTGCTAGGAAATACCCACACACACGGTTGGATCTACTAATACCTCAAAAATAGTTTCTGATGACTTCCTAACCACCCAACATCTACACTTTCTTGAGTGTAATTCTAATCTCGACAATCAAACTGAATAAATAACACAATTCCAACATAGTGATTTTGACCTTCGTTTAGCAAACCATTCCATCAACTTCGAACGAATATTATAAATTATATTTGTGATTGATAACTTCCTTGCATCACAGGTCCATCAATTGTAAGATTTAGCTGCATTTGATGTCATCTCACCATAACGACAACTACGGGTGAAAACATTCAGCCGACACTCCAGTGCAAGCCCTATGAGAAAATTCTTAACATTCCGACCTCCTTCCTGTTTGAAAACTGCCATATTCTTAATGAATGTACCTACTACTGGGGAATATGCACACAATCAAATAAGTGAACTATATGCTCCCTGAAAGAATTTGAAAATGCAGCACTATTGAATCTGTCCCTCAAATTCTATTTTAAATGATGAAGACAAAAGAAATAAGGTGCTCTTGGAAAAACCTTTGGCATTGCTTCGAGCAATCCTAAATTACGATCGAAAATAAAAGTCACACTTCAGTCTACATCAAGTATAATGGACAACTATAAAAGGAACCAAAATCAATTTTCTTAATTTTTAGAATCAACCATAACAAAAGCTAGAGAAAACAATCCTAAAATGGAATAGTCACACCAAACAAAAACATAAGCCACTAAAACAAAAACAACCACATTACTTCCATGTTACTGTTTCTTCTCCTAACAGTAACATCAATCTATGGGCTAAATCAATACATCCAACTATCAATACAACTTACATAAACTATAAATCCATCAAATTTATCGATGTTATTTTTTTCTTTTTAAATAGTAATATCAATAAAAATTCATAATAAAACATCTAAATAATGGCACATTCTACATGAAAATACTAACAAAAGAAAGGGTAAAAAATAAAAGGCCTTCCATGTTACTATTTCTAGATAAAATAGTAACAAGGGATGCCATGTTACTGTTTGACCTGTAAATAGTAACCCAACCAAAAGACCTAAACAACATCCCATGAATCCTTCAATGCAAGCACAAAATGCAACAAATATCCTTTTGAATCTCCTATTACTATCATCCATTCCACCAAAATACAACTACCGAGATTCACTCCCTTCATAGCACATATATACTAATTGATTTGTTTGAATAAGTGATCTTGCTTTCTCCATTGCATGCCATGCTTTGCAATAGGGAATTACCAATCCATAATTATTTTAAAAATGATATATAACTTCACTGGCTGTCAATGATGAGGATTCCCTAACTAAATCCACCACCAATTTAGAAATTAATTTGGAACCCATCCTCTTTGAAGTTAAATTATTTAACACAAGATCACAAGTGTGATAATTCACTAACTTCTTAATATAGAAACACCCATTCACCTTGGACAATGAAGCCATAATAGCCTATTTACAACCTTTCGAATGCTTCTTTGAGCATATAGCTACCACCTTCACTTTTGTATTCCTAACATAATCAAACGAAAAACCTCTCTCAATCAAATATTTGCACAATACATTCCTAAACTCAACAACACCACCAAGGAACCTCTGCCCAACGTGACTTACTTCACCTGACCATGAATCAGATAACAAAACCCTCTCACTGTTTGAAGAACACAAATTTGGAACCACCACAACATCACACTCAATAACATCAGAAATAGTAACCTATTTCTTCGAAATAGAAACACCATTACAAAGCGAATGCGATGTAGAACTCAAACCAATATTAACACTCATATGCAAATATTTCAAGTCCATAACTCTAACCAAGTCAATCATATTATCTAGTTCTGACTTATTCCTTAACAAACAAACAAGATGGCTAGGGAGAGAATATAACAGGAAAAAATCACCAAGAAATAGATCCTTAAAATTTACACACATCATTTGAATTAAATCATCGTATTCTATTCCAATATTAATCTTCAATACTATAGTTTCAACCCTACACTTACATATGAGCAATAGCCACTATTCTATTGATAAAGCAAATTTATAAATACCTGGTAACAATACGATCTGAAAAATAAAAATGATCAATAGAGGTGATTGCAATTGAAAAACAGAGCAGACTAATCAGAGGTGATCGAAAAAATAAAGGCGATTAACAATGACTTCAATTCCAACAATTTGTGATAACAATGTGTGAGAAAATTATGAATATCTCACATCAAATAGGTTAGAATGGCACCTAATTAAAAAAGGATATTTTGAAAATATAAAAGTTATAATTTATAAAATTGGCACTTTTTTGAAAGGAAGTCTAGTGCTAGCACTTCTTTGAAAATAAGTCTATGGAGTGCCACCAAAATGTAATTTACCATATTTAATTAGAATAATTAGTCACCAAGTTTCAATATAAACTCACTTTATTCTTTCTTTTCTCTTGTGGTAATATCTTCCTTTTAAGCACCCAGTCATGGCCTAACTAGCTGAAAGTGGGCTCGCATTAAGAATTCTTATGACATTTTGGTAAGTAATAAGATGATTGGACTATATATATGTATTATTTGCAAAATGTCAAGCATAAGTTGAGTCTCAAAGGTATTCACACATAGTATTGTATTTTAATAAATTAAGCATATTCTTGTACATTAGTAAGGCTAGTGAGTAATTGCCAGTGGCAACTTCCCATGCTAGTCATGATCTGAGTAGGGTCATGACAAAAATAGCATCAAAGTATGATATAGGATTTAAAAGTATGATTTTGTATAAAGGCATAATCTAAGGATCTCTAACTATCCAAGTAAATAGTATAAGGAATCGAATCCTTGCTAACAAGCCAATAATTATTAAGAGTGCAATTATGATTAAGATGTAGCCTTCAAGTGTGTTCTGATTCTCCATAGGCCATTTTCAACCTTAACTAGTTGAAATTACACAATAGGAACATTTGCATACTTGAAAATAGTGATTATAATGGAAATTTTTGTTCAAATAATTATTATATTTAATTTATTTTTTTAATAATTCATTGATTAATTTTAATGGCTCATCTACATGTCATCAAGCTGATTAAATACATAAATTAGCGAATGAATAGACCTTGTTATAATGATCATGATTTCACGAAAGGGTAGGATGTTGTGATTTTAATATATTTATGTATCCGAGAATAATTATAAAAAATAAATTACATTGACTTCCTTTATAAGTTATCAAAACTATATGAACCTATTCTCTAGTTTTAAAAACTTATATAAACCTCTCTTAAGCTTTGAAATTCACCACACTTAAAATCCAAATTTGAAAATTTCAATCTAAATGGCATTAATTTTTCATTAAATGGCGTATTTGCCCAAATAATATGTCAAATTACCTTTATGTTGGTTATATATTTAGTTTAATTACTGTTAAATCTCCTTCCATCATTAACATCAAATTTGGTTTGTAAAGTGTTATAATTGCCCTTTTTTTAGGCTAAGAAGCTTCATTGTACAAAAAAAATCTTCTTCATCCTTTATTTTTTCAGTAACTTTCTCTATTTTTCTCTTCAATTTTTTTAGTTTGTAGTGAAGAAATCTCTTCTAAATGTATAAAAAAATATTCTATATATATTTCTAGCTACTTTGTCCTATTTTTTCACTTTGTTTTTTCCATTCTTTTGTCACTTGCAATGAAAAAATATCCTTAAATTTTCTATAAATATTTTAGCCTTTTTTTATAGTGAAGAAATCTTCCCAAGTTTATTTCTTTCAAGCATAAATAGTGGTTTTGATCGAGGCAATACTTTTGAAGAAGAAATGTAAACGTGGACATATTATATCTATAAAGGTATCGAGTTTAAAAATAAAATAAAAATAAGCTCTATTATTATTATAGTTATGGTTATGGTCTTTTACCATGGTGTGCTTTGTTAAATGATATAAGAGGATACTCAATACATGAAAGAAGATGTTTTACAACAAGTAAAAAAGATAATATGAAGCTATTAGAGTTAAAAGAAGAAATGAAAACACCTACTAGAAATTTTGAAGTGTTTGCAGAGTCATTAAAAACACTTAGATAGTGTCAAGTTCATAAAATCTTTCTCATATTCCAGAGAATATTTTAAAAGAATGTCATATTCTCATATTTAATTCCAATTTTAGAAAATTATTTTGTAGAATGTTTTTAACATACTATTTTTCCAAAATATTACCATAGGAAAGGTAGTATCCTACATTATTATGATATAAAAATATTTAATTAATATAAATAGACTATTTTACTTACTCACTACTCATTATGACCAACCATTACTCATTATGGTTACTTACCCACTACTTGTAACCATCATTCATCACTAGTGATCATTTATAGTTATTACCTATTTCTAGTGACTATTATTAGTTACCACCCACCATTGGTGAACATTGTTTACCATCATTCACCATCAATAATTGCTACTATCTATCATTAATAATAACCATTAATCATCACTTGTTGTTAATTACCATTATCGACCACCACCCATTACCAGTCATCACTTATTGTTGGTAACTATGCAAACTTCCACCCATCACTGGTGAACATTATTCATCACCACCCACCATTAGAAAACATTGTTTACTATCACTTACCACCAGTAACCATTACCACCTATCACCAATAAACACCACTAATCATCACCTGTTACTGGTTACCATTATTAACCATCACTTATTATTGACCATTGCCTATCATCAATGACTATGCAAACTACCACCTATTGTTAACTATCACTCATTATTAGTGATCATTATTCACTACCACTTACTAATAGTAATTATTATCCATCACCATCCATCTTCAATAACCATTGCTACCCACTACCACCTTCAATGACTACTATTTACAATCACCAACCATCAATGACCACCATTTGCCACGTCCATAGTTAATAATTACTTAATTTTTAATAAAGATATTTTTATAATTAAATAATATTTTTTAAAATTTTGAAATAATTAAAATATAATATTATAGTATCCCTAAGAATATTTTTAATTGAATAAAATATGGTAATATTATATTTTCAAAAATTAAAATTTTAAGAATCACATTCTTAGGAACCAAATGCTACATTAGGATTATTATTTTTAAACTATTTATATTTTACCTTATAATTTTTATTTTGTTTGTTATTGTGGTTGCATTGTATTAGGTTTATTTAAGCATATTTCTATATATTGAATTAATATTAATGAAAGTCAATTTTATTTACTATATTAAGTTAAAAATTGATAAGTTTTCTTCTTAAAGTATTAACATCTCAAGCGAAAAGCAATTAGAATAAACAAACAACTTAAATAATAATAAATAATTGATTTAAAAATTATATATTTGGTCTATTGTGAATGAGAACATATTTTGTTTCCTAGAATATTTGTATGAGAATGTATTTCTAACTCAAACAACTTAACAATTTTCCAAGAATATTTTGTTTCCTGAGAGGTGTTTCCATTATCCGATTTGTTAAAAACTTAATTAGATAAAATTAATTTAAGCTAAATAAGGAAAACCAAGAAGGAAAGTAAATGCAAAGTGACTAAAGTTTTAAAGTCACTAAGATTATTTTGTATACATTACAAAGAATTTTGAATTTTAGAAATATAAAATAGAGGAATCTCATACTCAAAGAAGGATATGCATAAACATATCTTGAATAACTAAATAAAAATAGTGTTATTAGATTTAGTACCAAGAAAACTCATTGTAAATGGACCACAACTACCAAAATAATATACTTAAGTAACGACACTGGCTAACACAAGTTAACATAAGATTCTCCTTTGCTAAAAACAAAATAAAAGTGGTTGAAAGCTTTTGCCCACTCTATCCACAAAAACATAAAGCTAATAGATTCCTTCTACTTGAGAGTAAAAACAATGACAACTTTGGATTTAGCACTTTTAACCTTTGTAGTTCTTGTTGAAATGGTGGCCATCCATGAATCATCTCCTATTATCTCTTGTGTGCTATTTCTTATAGCAGTAACTTGTCTACCTTTCTATATACAAGTAAGCTTTGGTTGGGGTTTTTAATTCTAGAAAAGAAATTTTCCATTCATTAACTTAAAAATATAGGAATTTACATCTTTCATGGCAAATCTAGTACTATGAACCATGATTGTTGTAAAATTCCCTTTGCTGAGAGTTCCTATTTTCCATTCTTTATTTTTACAAAGAGGTAAGTTTATTTAGCATAAACATATCTTGAACAAAAAATTTGTACTAAATTTTAAGCATGCCAATTCTATCTATAAAAAATTATAAGTAAAATATGCATTTAAAAAATCTTAAACAAGAGGTATGTTTTTAAACACCATAATACATCAAAAAAATGTATAATACTAGTTTTATAAAAAAATTATAAGTAAAATGTACAATTAACAGGTCTACAAAAGAATGCACTTAATAGATTTGCCTTACACAGGTTTGCATTCATAAATTTATAGTAAAGACTATATAGTTATGGACTTGAGTAACTTTATAATTTACCTTTTTAGCCCTTTTTTATTCATATATCTGCATTGTCATTTTTTATATAGACAAAAGTATGGCGATTGCATCCCTTTACTAATGTACTTAAAATCTAATTCTTGTTAACCTTAGAGAAAGGATAAATTCATTAATAGTTTATGTTATGGAAGGTGTAGTATTTTATGCATCAAAATTAGTGGTTAGATAAATAATTTTGATATTAATCATGAGCAAAGTATAAAAAATTACTTTTTTTGTCTTTAGTTAGAGTTATACTCTTTGACATCCTTTCTTATTGTAACTTAATTGTTAGCAATCATGACATTTTATAATAGCATTCTTCTATATATTAGTAAATGAAGGTCTTCACCATCTTACTTAATCTTTCATGCTCATTGCTTACCCAATAATCTCTTCAATGGTGATGGCTTTATTTTAGTTTCCTCAATTATGCCTAAATTCGAAAAAGGTGTAATCATATAGGAATAGGCAATTATGTACTTTTCCTTGCTAGAAAATACATCACAGTAATTTTAAAATTTTCAAGTATATTATTAATGCATGCTATAACATATTTGTATGGCAAGCTACTAAATTCTTAACTCTTATAATCACATTTCTTTTGTTTTAAGTTAATCACAAATTGTGTGAAGCCATCCTTCACCCCAAACTAGTTTGTCCTTATTGAATAAATCTTGTAATATCCTGAATCTCTGAGTGTTTTATTCATCTTATCAACAATCCTTTTTTGAACTCTATGCTTCCATTTACAGCTTCTTTCAAATTTTCTAGAAAAGATATCCATTATGTTTGCTTTGATTATATCCACAAGTTAGATAATGGATTTCTCTCTCAAATTATTTATCCATTAGTTAAATGATTCACATACCTTGTTGGTTATGTAAGGACTTTTAACTCTTGGATCATAAACATACTTGGACCATATCGATGGATGAATATACATTAAGTGTCCATAGGTTTTCTTATAATACTTCAACATCTTTTCCATAGCTTTCTTAAACAAGAATTCATTATTTGCATTGATTGCCATCTAATAAAAATCCTTCAATATAACCAATGGATATTTTTCCTTAAAAATTGTTAGCAAATGGAAAGAACAATATCCATGCTTTGTTAATGGAAATTACATCTTCCAATCATCAATTAAGCCTTACAAAATGAAGTAAAATTGTTAGAATTGTATTATGAATGAAAATGTAGAGAAATTAATAAATCATATTGATATCATACCATTTTTTCTATCACTTATGAAGGTAAAAGGTGCATTTTCTTTATTAGGCTTGATTACTTTAGGAAGATAATCAAGAAAATATAACCACAAGTCCTTGTTCTTACTTTCAACCACACTATATGCAAAGAGAAACTAACCATTATTTCCTTTAAGAGACATAACATATAACAAGACATCCTCATAAGGCCTTTTTAGGTGACACTCATTCAAACATATAAATAACCTACACCCATTAAGGAATCCTTGTTTACAAATAGCTAGACAAATGAAAAATCTCTTGAAAGTAAGAATATCAATTAATAAATGACTTAACTAATAGTCTATCTTCATATCATTACCTAAATTCTTCTCTAACAGCAATATGCTATATTATTGTAGCAACTTGTAGCTATAAGAATATTTTTTTTCAATTTCCTCTCTTGCCTTGTATTTGGCCTTATAAAATTGCATTAGGTGTGGCTGTAGCTAATAATTGTCACTTAACATTCTATACATGAGATCACAATTCCTACTAAGATCTACCCTCAATAAGTTCTCTAACTTTTTTACCATTAATGTTGAAGTAGCATTGGTTTATTAAAAATCCTTAATGCAAGTATGCTTTAAATGGAGTCTTTTGGTCATGTAAGTTATGCTATCAAGTAAAAAGGATGCATTGATCTTCCATAAGCAATCATTACTAATATATATTGTAGTGATCCTACTTTTCTCATTTTTTCCCCTAATAACATCAAAATTTTCTTGCACAATGTAATCTTAAAAAAATGCCCTAAACTTCTTAAAATTAATAAATATTTGATTCTCTTTCAATAAAACATTACCTTTTACTCTATATTCAAAATTCTTACTTTTTATGTTCCTATTAATGTTTATCTCTTCATTTTCAATGTCACTATTACTTTTTAAGCCACCATATTGTTCACTAAAATGTACCTTAGGATTAAAATCACCATATTCATTAACATATACAATTTGAATTTCTTCACTTGTGTTACTAACCCCATTTTCACTTACATAATAATTACAACCACTAGCATTACTATATAGAATGTCATGCTTGGATTGGGAATAATCAAAAGCATGGTTATTATATGATTCAAAATCTGGCTCAATAAAGGTTTCACATTATTGTTGAGATGGTTGTTCAAGTTTGGGGTCTAAATAGGTTCAAAATTGCATCTTAATTGAAGGACTAATTTCTAGTTAGGTTTATGTATGCAAAATAGGATTAATTTTTGTTTGGGTTTTATGCATGTAAATTTCCAATCTAATAATATTGAAATATATAAACCTATTACCATTACATATTTGAAATACATGCATCAAATTAGCATTATCATAAATTTCTTTTACATTATAAAGGCTAAAAGAAAATATCTTATAGTGAAGCTTGCAATAACAGTAATAACAATTTCTATAAAAACATTCTCATACAAATCAACAATGAGCTCGATATAGGAGTATCTATTCGAGTTCACTTCATCAATTATGTATTACCTCTTTTTGTATCTTATGTATAAATTATGCTAAAAGGAAAACATATTTCCTGAAACGAATGATCAACACATATTCAAAAATAATTTTCCATGCGAACAAGAATAAAAAAAGGGGAAAACAAAAATAATTAAAAAGAGGGTAAACAAAAAGCAATAATTCATGTTGATCATATCATTGATTAATAACATTTGAACAACCTCCGACTACAAATCAATTGATGTTAATTCCTAAATAAAAAAGGCTAAAACTTTAATATGATAAAATATTATTACACGTATTCGATTCTTTAATTTTGAGATTTGTACTAAATTGTTAGTAAACTAACCTTTGGCTATAAGTTGTTCAAATGATGAATGTTTATACTAAGTTGCTTATACTATGCTAATATGGAATGGAATTAAAATATTACTACCTCTTCGTTATATAATTGTTCAAATGACATATTAGTTACTAATTATTCTTAATTCATTTATTCTTAAAAAAATAAAATTTTTATTTTGACTCATAAAAATAGCGAATAATATGGCATCAAGTATTCAGTTAGTTTTATTTTAAGTTTGAAATTTTTTGTTCTTTTATAAATTAGTGTTTTAGTATTCATAATTACTTTAACCAAAGCTAAAAAACAAGATTTTCTAAATTTTAAGGTAAATAGAAAAGAGCCAAATATAATAAGGCTCCTTGCATAGAAGTTGCTAGCATAAAAACAAAAAATAAAAACATGGAACCTTAAGTCATGAATCTTTTATATTTCAAGGTGAAACATATGACATAACAACTACAAAGATGAGATTTAATTCTTTTTACACACAAAGACCCATTTTTAAAGCATAAATCTTTTGTATATTTTCACAACTAAAATAAAATATGAATATATTTCAACAATAAAAACATTTCAAACTTTAACACAATTTTGACAACAAATATTTAGAAAGCTTGTAAAATTTTTTAAAAGGTTTAGATTTCAATCTCTTACTTCCACTCATCATGCTTCAATGTTTTAACCTTCATCAAATGCCTTTAATTCCTCATAGAGAAACAAGAGCAAGGAGATGAAGGGAGCTTCAACTTTAGTTAAAATAAAAATGACTAATCAATTTAAGGTCTTGGTTATATTTAAGGTATTTTGATAATTAGTATTTTAATTATATTAAATATTATTTTTTAAGAGAATCATGGAATCTTAAACATATATTTTGGATGGAATTTTTTAGATGGAACGATGTATAGATTTTGAAACTAAAGGGGAGGTTTAAGTAGTTCTAATAACTTATAAGGAATGTCAATGTAATTTTCTCTAATTATAATCGTGTTATAGGTGAGGTAAAAACTTGTAAACAAATTTAGTTTGACTCACCTATAAAAAGGTAAGCTAAGTAATTAAGTCACCTTGTAATTAATGAAGTTTACTTTGTAAATTCGTGAGATTTAAGTGAAGGTATGAATGCCTTAACCATAAGTGATGAAGATAAAGATTAGTTTTACTCCTAAATAATCGAATTTCTTCTATCTTGATTAATATAGGAATAGCAAGTTGCACTTAAGTTTGCAAAGGCACTTGTAGTAGGGAAATTTTAAGTAGTTAGTGTTAGTATGTTTGGTCTCCATTAAAAATATGCAAACTTACCTTACGATAGGTGTGAGTAGTTATGATGCAAGGGTTTATAATTGGTATCATATATAGTATGGGCGCATATGCATTGTGGTTTTGGATACTAAAGGTGTCCTATCTAGATAACAACCTTAAGAGATGTAAATTTGGCTAGCCATAAACTCATGAATTTTAGCATCATAAACTTTAAATTATTGAAACAAAAAATTTCAAAATTATGAATAATATTGAAGACTATGAATTGTTCAATACTTATGACAAACTAGCTATGATAGTTGCCATGCTAAGAATGGTTAAGTGTTGATTTTTAAGTTAATTAGGTACAAATATATGTAAATTGATAGAAAATGTTGTATATTACAACTAAGGTTTGAAGATCATTTATGGAGTACTAAGCCAATAAGGTCAATAAACCATGGTAAAGGTAAACACAAGTCCTTATTTCAAAACCCAGGATATGAGAATCAAGAAGATTTTAATATAGTAATAATTAGTGGGAATGAGATGTTGTTTTGCTTTAGAGAATTTAAATAGGTACTGTATAAAGGTTATATCATTTGAAAAATTTTTAGTTATAATTGAATTATTAACATAATGCATGTCAATCTACCTTGATTAAGAGTCGATATAATGATAAATGAGATAATGAGAAAAGTATTGTAGATTACCTAAACTCTTCACACTTGCCTAGAGAAATATCTCAAACTGCAAGCATAAATTCATAAGATAATAAATTAAAGGAAAAATTATATTAGTTTGATCTAATTACACTCTATATATCTTTTTTTAGAATTATACAATTCCACGCCTTTTGAAGTACTTCCACTATTAAAAAATGTAATGGCATTAACATTTTAACTATAAATTTTTCTTTAATATCATTCTTAGGGTTAGAAAATTATTTTTCTACATTTTATATATAAAAATTGCAATATAGTTATATATAAAAAGGAGAATGGTATTCAATTAACCATAAAGAAGGAAAGCTTATTAAAGCTTTCTAATTTAGAAAAGGAACTTTGTTGAAAGTTCAATACTATTTTACATTAGGAGAAAATATTATGGTCTAAAAAATCTAGAAAATAATAAATAAGATATAAAGACTTAAATACTTTTTATAAAGTATTATAGAATTAAAGGCATGTGTATTTTTTAGGATTTATAGTGTTGAAATCTTAATATTCTCCAACAAAAAGCTATTTCCTATTAGAAAAACCTATTTTGTGCCTCTTATAATAGAAATGATATGCATTTAATTTTGGAAAATATTCTCACATTGATCAAAGAGCATCCCATGCTCTTAGAGATGACAAAATGCCTTAAATTTGTAACACCCTATGAGGATTACCTCGATAAAACTTAGGATAATATGATTTTTTACTCTACAAGATAAGACATGAGGTAAGTTTTCACCTGAATAAAATGGCAAGGATGGAGCAATAATACTTTATCTTGTCCTGTGGAGCCTTACTATTATAAAATTATTATATTTTTATGAATATATATATATACACACACATACACACACACACACACACACATACACACACATGCACACAGACACACACACACACACATATATATGAATATTTTTTATTATATTAATAATTTAATTGCTAAAAAAGTTGAAAACACATTAATATTTTACTTAAGATGATAAAGGTAGAAAGTAGTAATATTTTGTTGGCCATCATTTTTTCAAAGTTTTAAATTATTTAAATCAATTATATATGATTTTGCAATATTATGTATTAGTGTTAATTATGCATGACATTCTATTAATTATATATAATTTACAATATTTAAATCTAACATTTTATTGATTATGATTTGTAAATTAAAGACCCTATATTACAATGTTCTATTAATTATATGTAATTTACAATATTTAAATTTAAATTTCTTTTCATTTCTCTCTTATTACTAGTATTTGATATTACTTAGTAATTAGTAATTCGGTATAAATTTGTAATCTTTAATTTTAAGTTTTTTATTTTATTTTTTTAATTTTTTATCATTCCTTACAAGTCCACATGAAGCTCTCTCACTTTATAAGGCTATGGCAAATTTTATCCTCGATTATGAGGCAAGACAATATTTTATCCCTAACAATGAAATAAGAAGCATGAAAAGGCTGATTTATTTTTACCTCACTCCATTGCCATCCTTTAATACTTTTACTACACCAATTTTAAAGTAAGAGGCATATGATACATTAAAAATAAATTTTTGGATCTAAATGGCTTTCAACGTATCTTTTTTAAGAAATATTAGAATGTGATAGGTAATTTAGTTTTCAAGATAATGGCAAAAGCTTTTATGAAGGGATCCTTTGATCCAAAATTAGTGGAAACACTTATTGTTCTTATCCCTAAAGATGACAATGTAGTTAGTTTTGAGCAACTTCAACCAATAAGCTCTTGTAATATGGTTTACAAACTTATTACTAAAATTTTAATCAATAGACTCTGCCTTTTCTTAAATGATATTATTAGCCCTCTTCAAAGCAGTTGTATTATGGGTCATGGTACTATAATAGTTTAGTAACTCAATAGTTATTTCACTTCTTAAGAAAGATTAAGAGTAAAAATGGTGTTATGGCTTGCAAGATCAATCTAGAGAAAACTTATGATAATGTCTTATAAGAATTTTTAAAGAAATGTTTAATTAATTTTAGTTTTCCAATATTACCATTTCTCTAATCATGTCTTATGTTTCTTTAGTGTCTCTTTCTTTCTTATATGGTAGTAGGTGTTTAACTTTTCCTCCTATGTGAAGCCATTGTGAAAGTGATCCTAGTCTTCATATTTATTTGTGATTTGCATACAAAAGCCATCTTTACTTATAGAGAAAAAAATTATCCAACAAGAATGGGTGCCAATTTCTTGTTCAAGAGAAAGTCCTAAAATTTCTCACTTGCTTAATCTTGATAATCTCCTTCTTTTCTTAAAAACTCTTATAGCCCAGGTTAAAGTTATCAAGGCTACTATGTTGAAATTTCAAGGTTAAAGATTAATTTTAGTAAGTCTAAAGCAATATATTCTTTAAGTGTCCTTTAGAACATTCAAGATCAATTATGTATGATTTCCAATACTTCATTACTCATAATATTTCATTACTCATAATATTAGCAAGTGTCAATGGATTCCTATTTTATAGACATTGTAAGGAAGAAAAATTCATGTATATCATCTCTAAAGTGGATAAGCATTTTGCTTCATGGAAAGGCAAACTTGTAAATAAAGCTAGTTGAACCATTCTAGCTAGATATTTTTTTATCTTTTATTTTAATGTATTCTATGCAAGTTGTATGGCTTCCTTAACACACTTGTAATAATATTAATACATTTATTCATAATTTTATTAGGATGATAAAGCAAATGACAGAAAAGTTCATTTAATAAAATAGGAAACTATTGGTTAACCAAGATGACAGAAGCTTTGGGTCTCAAACAAGCTTATCTTACTAATATTTCACTTTTAAGGAAATTAGTTTGGCAATGTTAGCTTAAATCATGAAATAATGGAACATATAAGTGCTCAAATGGTGAAAGAGATTTAGCAATAACTATCAAATCATAAAGTAAATATAGTAGTTTGTACATAAACCGTAAAAAAGAAACTCATAAGTTAATGGAGTGATGGCAAAGGTAGAATTTGAATATAAGCTTCCAACATTAGCTTTTCATTACATGAAAAATTAGTACATAGAAGGTTCTTTCACGTAAAGGTAAATGGAAACCTTATCAAACATAAGAGAAATGACAAAGAACAAAGTTCATAGCTCTCTACTTCTAAACATAAAGCAATCTAAAAAGTAAAACATTTGTATTTTTATACAATACATCTAGTGTAATAGTAAGTGCCCACTTAATAAATTACAACACTTACTAACATAAGTGTATAAACACTAACAAAATAAACTAAAATAACTATATATATACACATAAAAAAAACCTACTACATTTCACATAACACTAATGGACACATATTTATAAACACCTATTGTTATGCACAATACGCCCATATGAGCTACAACAACTTATGCACATTAGTAAGGGAAATACCCACATCAAAATATATAACATACATACAAAGACATACAAGCATTAAACTTTTGCAAGCAACTTATAGATAATTATGATATATGTTGACACCTAATTTTATTTGAATAATAATGTAAATAAATATTAAAATATAAAAATACATTAAAAAATTAAAAAATAATAATAAATAAATAAAATTTTCACATGGATAGAATGTTTCTAAATCTGCTTTTGCAAATTTTATAATCAGACTATGTTGTACACTAGCATCCCATGACTTTTTTCATTATGGTTTGTAAATCTACTTTCGTAGATTTTATAGCTGGAAGTTTTGAAATTCAACCACCATTATCTCACCAAACTTGGTTACTAATTTCAATTATGTGAGCAGCGACTTTCACTTACCTGGAGTTTGTTTCTCTGTCATTTCTATTATAAGTTTTACTCCTTTCACCTGTGAAAAATACAAGACTTGTGTTATTTAAAAGGAAGCTAGTTTTCAGAGTAGAGAAAGAGAAAAAGTTATTCAGAGAGGAATCTAAAAAAAGAATAGAAAAATTTTGCAAAAAAGAGGAAGATCAGAAAATTTTAGAAAAATGGGAAAAAGGAGGAAAGGAAATTTTTTAAGAAAAAAAATTAGAAAGAAAAGACGCAAAAAAATTAAGAAGAAGAAAAAGAAAGAGGAGTAGAAGTAAATCGAATTTGCAAATGAGGAAGAAGGAAAAAATATGTAAAAGCAAAAAAACAAGGAAGATTTTTCTTATTTGTGTTATCCCATCATTTTCCTCACTTTAATTTTATTTTATTTTAATTTTTATTCTATATTTTACTTGTTAAAAAATAAATTAAAAAAAGGGACATCCTTTTTTAAGCATCCCTTAAAGGGACACTCCACTTTTCAGTGAACGCTACCCTATCCTATTTATATTTTTTTATTTTTTTATTTTACTTCTTTCTTTTAAAAATTAATTAATATTTTATTTATTTAACATGTGATATTATTTTTATCCAATACCTATGACGGAATAAAATAAAATAACTTAGAGGTTTAAACTAATTTATATTTTTAAAGTGAGAGATCTTTTTAAAAATTAAATCGAGTGAGCTGATTAAATTAAAAATTCTCAATATTATTGTACATAAAAATTATTTTATCATGTTCACTCATAATTTTATATTTTTATTTAAAATATAATTTAAAATTATGTGATGATGAAATAATATTGAAATTAATTGTAAATGTAATAAATACAATTTTAATTTTTTAAGAAATTCTTCATTCATTTTTAAGCATAAAATTAGGCAAATTTAATATTTAAAAAATTATAAAAATAATATTGAATTATAATTTTAATTCTTTTGAGCAATTATGTATCCAAATTTAGCTATGAAATTAAACAAATTTTGATACCATAAAATTATAAAATAATATTAGAATTATAATTTCAATTCTTCTAAAAAACTTTTATTTCAAATTTGGTCATAAAGTTAGATAAATTTTATAATGTAAATTAAAATTATCGATACAATGTTAAATAAATAAATAAAATCATTTAAAATAATTTTGTTCATCTTATTATTTTAAAAAATTATATTACAACTATTTTATTAAAAATATTTCAAAAAATTAAAAAAATCTTTCTAAAATGATAAAATAAAAATATTTCAAAAGATAATAAAATTTCCAAATAAAATAAAATAAAATTTATTCAAATAATAAATTTATGCCTATGACATATCAAAATTAAGTAATTCAATTGCAAATATGATCATAATAGTACTTAACATTATTAAAGCATTTTCTTTTGTACAAATCCTACCATGAAGTTGGATGGATTTGATATTTTTTTTCTAAATATAAAAAAATAAAAATATTTCTAAAAATGATAAAATAAAAATATTTCAAAAGATACTAAAATTTTCAAATATAATAAAGTAAAAATCATTCAAATAATAAATTTATGCCTATACCAAAGTTAAATAATTAGATTACAAGTATGATCATAATAGTACTTAATATTATTGAGGCACTTTAGTTCATTCAAATCTTATTAAAAAGTCAGATAAATTTGGATAGCTAAATCAATAAATTAATTAAAATTAAAAATTATATTCTTAGGAAAACACACATGTAATATAATAACGACTATCATAATTCAATTGAAAAGATATAATTAGAATAAACAGGTAACTATTTTTTAAACAAATTTTATAGGGTGTTAACACCTTCCTTACACATAACTAACTCCTAAATCTAAACTCTAAGAATACAAACCATTTTTAGTATTCCAATCACACCATAAAAAATGATTAGTGGCAACTCCATCTTTTATTTATACACACAATCACATTTCTGAGAAGGCATGATACCTAGTCGCCTCCCACAAATTTTTCTATGGGGCACATTGTGGCAATTTGGCAACTCCACTAGGGACTAAATTGAAGTTAGGCCATTTTATTTATTCATTTTCTATTTTAACTTTGAATTTTCTTGCTCCCTATTGGCTCAATATCTTCTTTACATATGTGTTTATCATACTTGTCTCATATGACTATCTTTATTTTATGGTAAATTAGCCATGTGAGAATTTTTGCAAGGTTAATGTTTCCTCTCACACCCTGCATATTATGGATCCCATACATATATCACGAGTCTCCTACCCATGCTTTAGATTACTTTTTAATATTAGCTAGGGGAAAAGTAGCGATACTTTCATAAGACCATCGATTTCAGTGCAAGCTACTAAAACACGCTACTTAAATTGAACCTTTTCCATTTATAGCTTTTCACAAGTGAAGATTAGGGGCCTTACTAGCCTCTGGTGGTGATAATAAGGATAATTTGGAAACCTTTCATTAATTAAGTATTATGGAACCTAAATTAGGCATAAATTAGAATGAAATTTAGAACTACCTTATTTGATCGAGGTTTATCCTATGAAAGAAAATTTCAAGCCTAGGGAAATCATTGTGGAGTACAATTGTGGAGTACATAAGAAAACTCTTCTATGAGTAATCTCTTACCTAAGCCATATAAGTTTAGTTCAAAAATAATGATTAAGCCATATATTAGTTAAATTAGGTGGCTTACTTTTATTTTCAAAAAATTAAATTTGAATAGTTTATCCCATATCTTATTCCTGCTTAATTAAATATGGCTGTTATTTTTGTTCCTTGGCCTTTTGCATCTATCATTTCATCGTATATGGATATCACTAAAAGTTATTTATATCATTTAAACTCATTAACCATTAATTATGAGCTTCAAATTGTCAAAAAAAAAATAGAAGTCTATGATTATCAGTAATTGAAAATAAGCCATGAAGTTATTTTTTAAAAAATGAAATGAACAGCTTTTAGTAATATCATTTTCTTATAACTATTCATGTATTCACCCATTAAAACAACTTATCTCAAAAGAGAAACCTTGCTTATATCCTACTTTCAAGGAAGGATAATAGAAAATATGAAGGAAACCCTCATAAAACTCAGAATCAGGTTCCTTACTCTTCTTAAGGATTTACTTAGGAAGATCAACAAATGCCAATTTAAAAGAATAATGGTACTCACGCATCTAAGTTTCCTCAACTCATAGAAGGCGTTTAAGGCATTACTAGATGTAAAATCAGAGGAGGATGTGAGTTAAAATCATAACTACTATTCATGCGCATATCTTTTTTTAACTTTTCAGTCATTTTTTACTTTTCTATGTAATTGTCTTTACTTTTTCCATATTATTACTGCACTTAAGATTTGCTTTTGGCCTTTTTCCTTTTCGAATCTTAAATTTTCTGATAATAATTAATTCACATGACTTTTTTTTACTTTTTTATATACTTTCCTACCGTTTTCTAAAAATTCTTGTGTTTGATTCCTCAAACTTCAAACTTCAAACTTCTTTGACAATGGTTGATTTGTATAATCTTTTTATTGCTCATTTTTATTGTATAAATATGCATATTTACACTTGTCAATGCACATATAGCTCATCTTTAGGTAGAAGAAAAAGTGGAGGGACCATTAATATGCAAATTTAAATCAATCTATGTCTTTAGTGGATCCAGTTAGAAAACGGATGATAAGTTTGTAAAAGTAATAAATGAGCTTGGTAAAGTATTAACTACCAAAAGTATCAACCTTGTGTATGGAGGAGGAATCCAAAGTTTAAGGGGATTTGTGGCAGCATCTACACTTATTAGAGGAAGCAAAGTCTTGAATATCATTGTGAAGGGTTTAGATGACAAAATCATCACTAACTACATCTTAGGTTTTAAGCTTGCTTGAGTGTTGTAAATACATGCTTTATAATGCTAAAACCTTTATTGCATTACCTGATTGTTTAGAAATATTAGAAATAATTTTCAATGTTGCATATTGGACTAAACTAAACTTTTATAAAAAAATCATTAAAACTGTTAAATATTAATGATTTTTATAATAGTTTATTATCTTTCTTGGATCAAGTTATAGAACAAAGATTCATTTCTTAAGTGACTCGTAACTTCATAACGTCTACCTTAATAGTTGATCGACCAATTGCTAAATTTTATACCTGAACTTAACCCATTAATGGAATAAGTAGATTATTAAGCCCAGGACAACATTGAGAAGTGTAAGCCAGACATTATTCTTCGATTGTAACCTTCTCCACTCTCATGGTTTTACTTCCATTTTTTTCCATTTTGTTGTTATGTTTTTATCTTTCTTTTCTACACCTCTCCTTATCTATAAAGATATTAGAGATAATGTCTAAATCAGATTGGGAAAAGGAATAATAAAAATTATTAGTAAAACCATCAATTTAGCATTATATGTAAAGGATAGTAGAGTAAAGAGTTACTTTTGGCTCTTAATATGTATCCCATTCATAGTATTTTTTTCTTCATGATTTATCCTCATTTCAAAAACAAAATCTTTTATTAGTGAAACCATCAAACTAACTGTATG
The DNA here is from genome assembly GCA_020226215.1 of Sindora glabra. Classification (NCBI taxonomy): domain Eukaryota; kingdom Viridiplantae; phylum Streptophyta; class Magnoliopsida; order Fabales; family Fabaceae; genus Sindora; species Sindora glabra. Next base: position 62,648,260 of record CM035231.1, read on the forward strand.
TATAAAGGATGGCTAAGTAAAGAGTTATTTTTTAACTTTTAATATGCATCCCATTGGTAATATATTTTTCTTAGTGATTTCAAAAAAAACTTTTATTAATGAAACCATTAGATTAATAATGTGTGTAATGGATGGTTAAGTAAAGAATTATTTTTTAACTCTTGATACACGTCCCATTGGTAACATTTTTTTTATGATGTATCCTTACTTCAAAAAAAAATTTGGTGAAACCATCAAATTAACTGTGTATGTAAAAGATGGTCAAGTAAAGAGTTATTTTTTAGCTCTTGATGCGCATCTCATTCGTAGTATATTTTTCTTCATGATTTATCCTCATTTAAAAAAAAAGGTCTTTTTTTTTTCTAGAATTCCATTTGAAGTACTTTAGGTTTTCTTACTTATTTCATGCTTTCCACTGATTTTAAGAACTGTATAAGTCATGAGCATGAATTAATTAGATTTGAAAATTTTATAACATGATTGAATAATTATCTTATTTCTTGGAATTGATAAGTTTAGCAATAAAATTTAAATTGAAAAAATAAATTTTGGCAACCCTTAGCCATGAGACTTTGAGCCTATTTGATTTGATTAATTATGACTATCTTTCTTGTATGAGAGATTCACCTATTAGGTGTCACTTAGAACTTACTTTAATTCTTATTGAGATTACATTTTCATATGCATGAGCAAATATGGTTAAAGCATTTTTCTTTGAATAAATCACTTATATATAAATGACCAACCTTTGCATGTCCATCGAGTACCCTTTTTGTGCCTAATTTACTTTCTCTTTTTTTAACTCATTTCAAGCCCCCTAAAAAAAGAAAAAAATATTCTATGTAACCTTAAAGGTTAAAAAAGTATTGAATCAATAGAAGGATGAGTTCTTAAACAAGAATAAGAGTATATCAAATGCATGAAAAAGAAAAGTTCATTCAAAAAAAGAAGAAGAAATAGAAAGGAACAAAAAAATTAAAAAAAGAAGCAAAACAAGAAAAAAATAAAAGAAATAAAAAAAGGAAAGAATGATATATCATTAGAGCGATTGTAATTCTAGTCACTTACTATTTAGATACATCCACTAATACTCTTTTTATCTCTTTGGTTGAGAACTTTTCTTTTCATGTTATTATCTTCCTTTACCTTAACCCCATTACAACCTTGAATAAGTTCTTTTAATTTGTTTTATGCATATGAACTAGGTAATGGAGATTGAGCATTTAAGCAAGTCTATGGTAGTGTAATTATTAATAGATTAAGTTTGAGTGAGACATTTACCCCTAAACACATGAGAGATTAGAAGTATGATTGGTGAGATACTATCTATTTGGTTCTTTCTAACTTAAATATAATTGCCATACTTTTTTATTCTAGATAATATGCCTTGTTGATTCATGAATGCTATGATCTCTTTATACTATAATGATTTTCATGCTCATGACTTTACATTCTTAGCTTCAGTGAAAATTAATATTTTTATGTCCACTCAAGACATGTAAAACTAAGAATGGAGAAGTTTTATGAAATCAATTTCAATTGCCTCATTCTTAAGTTTTTCCTAAAATTCCTATTAAGCTTGAACTGGTCATATTTTATGGAATTGGGATTAAGCAATTGTCATTAGGAGGAGCTAAATCGATTCAAACTCAATTTAATCAAAATTGTTTATATTATGCTATAATTAACTCTATGGATTGGTCTAAACATAGGCTGGAAGGATTATATGCTGTGAAGAAGGTTTTTTATAATAACACTTATCATGATTGGTTTTATATTTTGTGATCATTGAACCATATATAGGGGCAACTAACATTATTATTCTGAAACATATTATGAAAAGACTAGAATCCTTTGTTAACTTTATTGCAAATGATATGTATTATTATCTATGCCTTACTCCTAGTCTCTGTTGCAATAATGATAATAACTATTATGTCACTCTTTTGTTCTTTGTGATAATATCATGCATTTTCATATGGTAAGTGTGTATTGGAACACTATAAGATATCATACCTATTTCAATATGTTTGAATGAAATTAGTAATGCAAATATAGTCGAACTAAGCATTGGAATTATCTTAATTCTACTAGATAGAAAATAGGAGTAATGTTGATAGAAGGTTTAAGCTAAACAAAGAGGAAATGTGCATGATAAAAAATAACAAAACTTGGCACTCTCCAAACATGATTTTCTTAAAAAAAAATTCTCTAAAAGAATAAAGTAAGAAACTCTTCTAAGAGACAATCGAGTCATTATTACATGTATCATATTCTTACATTAAATCATGTATGCATAATTTGCCTTTTTAAATCAAACCTGGTTAATCCAAGTCACTTTATTATTTCATCATTAAATTAAACTCAATTAAGTTAGGTCAAGCTAGCATCAATCCAGGTCATTTTACTTTTCATTATTAAATCAAACTCAATCAAATTAGATCGAGCCTGCATCAATCTAGGTTATTTTACTTTTTATCATTAAATCAAACTCAATCAAATTGGGTGGAGCTTATGTCAATTTAGGTCGTTTTCCCTTTTTTTGTTAAATCGAACTCAATCAAGTTGGGTTAATCCTATATCAATTTGTGTCATTTTACTTTCCATCGTTAAATTGAATTAAATCAAATTGGGTCGAGCCTGCGTCAATCCAGGTTATTTTACTTTTCATTATTAAATCGAACTTAATTAAGTCAAGTCAAGCCTGCATTAATTTAGGTCATTTTATTATTTCATTATTAAATCAAACTTAATTAAGTTGAGTTGAGCCTGTGCAAATCCAAGTCGCTTTCCTTATTTTGTTAAATTGAACTCGATTAAGTTGAGTCGAGCTTATGTCAATCTAAGTTATTTTCCTTCATCTTGTTAAATTAAACTCAATCAATTTGAGTCAAGCTTATGTCAATCCATGTCATTTTACTTTTTGTTGTTAAATTAAACTTGATTAAGTCAAGTCGAGCCTACATCAATCTAGGTCATTTTCCTTTATCTTATTAAATCGAACTCAATCAAGTGAAGTTAAGCCTACGACAATCCAAGTTATTTTCTTTTATTTTATTAAATTAAACTCAATCAAGTCAAGTCAAGCCTAAGTCAATCTGGGACATTTTCCTTTATCTTATTAAATTGAACTCAATCAAGTTAGGTCGAGTCTATATCAATCCAAGTTATTTTTCATTATCTTGTTAAATCAATTCGATTAAGTTGAGTTGAGCTTGTGTTAATCCAAGTTTTCCTTTATTTTGTTAAATTGAACTTAATCAAGTTAAGTTGAGCCTGTATTAATCTAGGTCATTTTCCTTTATCTTATTAGATTGAACTTGATTAAGTTAAGTCTAGCCTGCATTAATCCATATCATTTTTCTTTATTTTGTTAAATTGAACTCAATTAAGTAGGGTTGAGCTTGTATCAATCTAGGTCATTTTACTTTTCATTATTAAATCAAATTTCATCAAGTCAAGTTAAATCTATGTCAATCCAAGTCATTTTATTGTTTCATCGTTAAATCAAACTCAATCAAGTTAGGTCGACCCTACATCAATCTAGGTTATTTTACTTTTCATCGCTAAATTAAACTCAACCAAGTTAGGTTAAGCTTGCATCAATCTAGGTCATTTTCATTTTTATTGTCAATTAAGATAATCAAATTAAGTCAAACTCATCACATTTTTATTGTTAAATTGAATATAGTTAAGTTAGGCCAAGCCTATAATTACTTGAGTCATTTCTTTTAAACCTAATTAATTTGGGTCAAACGTATCTCATTTCAATTGTCATGTGAAAATTAATTAATTTAGTTTATTTATCTTTAAGCCTGGTTAATTCAAGCTACATTTATGAAGTAAGTTTACCCCTCCTAATTCAATGTCAATTAGGCCAAACTGTACTTCCCTCTCATTTTATTGCCTAATACCATGATCTCTATGCATAAAAAAAATCTTCTTTCTCAACACTAGTCTTCTTTCTCGATTCTTTCTTTATCCTGTCATATTCCCTTATCTTCAGAATCTTCATTACCCAATAGCGTTGCTTCCTTTTTCTTACCATCCTTCTTATCTTCATTCTGGCCCTCCTCACCTAACTTTCATCATCTAACTTCTTAACTCCATTTTCATTTGGCTTTTTTTTCATTCTTGCCATCTTCATCTTCTACTACTTCTACTCTAGATTACAACTGCATTACTTCATGCCACAATAGAAACAATGCAATAGTTCGATTTTTTACTCCTATTATTCTCATCTTCTTCCAGCTTGCTTCATACCAAATTTAAAAACTCATCAATCTTGCAAGAATTAGAAGAAGAGGCACTACAATGTAGAAATTGTATATTTTGGCTATTAAACTCTAGGCTATAGCTTTAGCTTATGCAGTGATTTGTTATCCATGGCAACATGATGGTTACTTATGGCTAAGATTAGATCAACAAGAGATGCTCTATCATTTTTTATGAAAATGGATTATGAATCCTTGTCTTGTGAATGATTGGATGACATTAATTGCTATATTAATTGTGATTATGTTATTGCAGCTCTTGCCTATTGCTATGAAAAAGTAGCTGCTAGACAGAATCTCGAGTAGAATGATTGAGAAGTGTTGATTGCTAGGAAGTTGTAGCCACACTACTATTATTATTGGCCATTGTTATGAAGAAGTAACGACTAGATAAAGCCTCTGGGTGGTCACGATTGGTACTATAGCTTCATGATTACTTTTGTTTCTTATATTAAACTAGTATAGCTTTAAATGTAACTGTGTGTTAACATCTTTACTCACATCCTAGTTCTAGAAAGATAAGTAAAGGAAAAACTATTGATACCCAATTTTGTTCTAATAATAATGCAAGTAAATATTAAAAATATAAAGATACAATAAAAAATTAAAAAAATAACAAATAAATAAAATTTTCACATAGGTAGAATGTATCTAAATTTGTTTTTGCAAATTCTATAGTTAGAACATGTTGTACACTAACATCCCATGACTTCCCTCATCATGGTTTGCAAATATGCTTTCGTAGATTTTATAGTTAGAAGTTTTGAAATTCAACCACCAACATCTCACCAAACTTGGCTACTAATTTCAATTATAGAGGTACTGACTTTCATCTACTTAAAGTTTTTTTCTTCATCATTTTCGTTATAGATTTTTCTCCTTTCACACATGAAAAACACAAGACTTACACTATTTAAAAGAAAGCCAATTTTTGGAGTGAAGGAGGAGAAAGAGTTATTTAGAGAGGAAGAGAGGGATCTAAAAAAAAGAATAAAAAAATTTTATAGAAAAGAGAGAAGATTAGAAAATTTTAAAAGAATGGGAAAAAGGAGGAAAAGTATTTTTTAAGGGAAAAAAATTAGAAAGAAGAGAGGTAGAAAGATTAAAAAGAAGAAAAAGAATGAAGAGGAGGAGGAGGAAAAAGGAAAAGCAAACCAAATTTGTAAATGAGGAAAAAAGAGGAAATATGTAAAAAAGGAAATATAGGGAAGATTTTCCTTATTTGTGCTGTCCCGTCCCCTTCCTCACTTTAATTTTATTTTATTTTAATTTTTATTATATATTTTACTTGTTAAAAATATTAAATTAAAAAAAAGGACGTCCCTTCAAGGGACATCCCATTTTCAAGCATCCCTTAAAGGACACCTTACTTTTCAGTGATCCCATCCTATATATATATATATATATATATATATATATATATATATATATATATATATATATATATATATATATATATATATATATATATATATATATATATATATATTATTTTTTATTTTATTTTTTTTAAAAAAAATAATTAATATTTTATTTATTTAATATGTGATGTTATTTTTGTGCAATTCTTATAATAAAATAAAATAAAATAGTTTAGAGGTTTAAACTATTTAATATTCTCAAGGTAAGAGATCTTTTTAAAAATTAAATTAGATGAGTTGATTAAATAAAAAATTATTAATATTATTACACTTAAAAATTATTTTATCATGTTTACTCATAATTTTATATTTTATTTAAAATATAATTTAAAATCTTATGATGATAAAGTAATATTAAAATTAGTTGTAAGTGTAATAAATATAATTTTAATTTTCTTAAGCAATTCTTTATTCAAATTTGATCATGAAGTTAAGCAAATTTGATATTTCAAAAATTATAAAAATAATATTAAACTATGATTTCAATTTTCATGAAGAAGTATGTATTCAAATTTAGCCATAAAGTTGAACAAATTGGATACCATGAAATTATGAAATAATATTAGAATTATAATTTTAATTCTTCTAAAAAAATTTATTTCAGATTTGATCATAAAGTCGGAAAAATTTAATAACATAAATTAAAATTATCGATACAATGCTAAATAAATAAATAAAATCATTTAAAATAATTTTCTTTATCTTATTATTTTAAAAAATTATATTACAACATTTTATTAAAATATTCTAAAAATAATAAAAATCTTTCTAAAATGACAAAATAAAAATATTTCAAAAGATAATAAAATTTTCAAATATAATAAAATAAAAATCATTCAAATAATAAATTTATGCCAATGATATATCAAAATTAAATATCCGATTCTAAGTACGATCATAATGGTACTTAACATTATTAAAACATTTTCTTTCATACAGATCTTACTATGAAGTTGGATGGATTTGACATTTTTTTATAAATATAATAAAATAAAAATCTTTCTGAAAATGATAAAATAAAAATATCTCAAAAAGTACTAAAATTTTTAGATATAATAAAATAAAAATTATTCAAATAATAAATTTGTACCTATAACGTATTAAAGTTAAATAATCTAACTACAGGTGTGATCACAATGGTACTTAATATTATTGGGGTACTCTAATTCATTTGAATTCTATCATGAAGTTGGATAATTTTGAATAATCAAATTAATAAATTAATCAAAATTAAAAATCATATTCTTAGGAAAACATACATATAATATAATAGGGATTATCATAATTTAATTCAAAAGATAAATTTAGAATAAATTGACAACCATTTTTTGAATGTATGTTGTAGGGTGCTAACACCTTCCTGACATGCAACTAACTTTCGAATCTAAATTATAGGAATGCAAACTATTTTCAATGTTCGAATCACACTATAAAAAATTATTAGTGGCGATTCTATCTTTTATTCATACACACAATCATGTTTCTAAGGAAGAAACAAATTATTGATGCAAGTTCTTAAGGCTAAATATATTACCAGGGCTGATTTTTTTGGGTGATGTTATTCTATTAGCTAATTCTTATGTCTAGAGATTTATTTATAAAGTTGTTACGTATTTTAAAAGGGGTTTTGGTTTTAGAATTAGTAATGGAACTTTAGTTTGTCTTTAGAATGATGCTTAGGTTCAAAGACTCCCTTCCGGGGTCAATGGGATTCAAACAATTCAAAAGATACTTATTTTTTTGTTAGGGATATTTTTGTAGATGGCAAATGAGATCTTACTAAAATTTAAACCTCATTACCTAATAATATTAAGTGTAACATCCTAATGGTTCCTATCTTTATATATAGGGATATTGAAGACACTTTGGTTTGGATGAACAATACTCTAGGAATTTATAAAACTAATGATGATTTTGCTTGGCTTGTTTCTAAATCTTAAAGAAAAAGGGATTAAGAAGATCAATGGTGGATTTGAAAGATCAAAATCTTGGAGAAGATTTGTTTCTTCCTTTGGCTTGCTATGCTACAACCCTGTTTAACCATAAGAATTTAACTTCCTTAGCTTGGTGTAACATTATGATATATAGAAAGAAACCATTGTACATTATTTCAAAGATTGTTGGAAGTCTAAGGAGATATGGATCACTTTGGGTTATGCTGATAATTCAAGCTTCTTTTCTAAGGATATTTTGCTTTGGTTGAAATCTAACTCTCATCCTTTTTTTAATAAACATGGACATATTGGTTTCTAATGTACAATTTGGTGGATTTGGTGAAGACATAATTTAAAGCTTTTGGGAGGAGAAAATTTGCAAGGAATGGCTACTATCTCTTAAATTATAGAGTTAAATCATGATTGTCTTCTTCTCAAGAAATTAGATGGCTAGAACCTGGCTAATGCTTCTTGATCTATGTCTTGGCTTCCTCTTAATGTTGGTGTCTTCAAATTAAATGTTGATGGTAGTGCTATTGGAAATCTTGAGATTAAATGTTGATGGTCTTGAGAAAGTTGATACTAGAGGTTTAATTAGAAATGAATAATTTTATTGGATTTTGAGTTTTTTGAATTTTCTTGAAATTATTTGGTGAAGTTCTCAATTGTATTAATCTTACAATTTTATAATCTACAGATCACCTCATATACCATAACATGATTCAGGAGCAACACATACAAATTGCCTTATGGAGAAAATTGAGTAGAGTAGAGAAGATTATTAATACTTTTCTTTTTCTCTCTAGAATTCTATCTATGAACCTTTATTCAATCACCTCCAGCTTTCCAATCAGTCAATTAGACCTTGAATTCCATCTTGTAATAATGCCACTACAACAACTTGTAATTATTTAGAATATATTTGTAAAATACAAATAAGAAAAAAAATAGTGATAGAAGTCACATTCTTTCTATCAGGACATGTCATGCTATATGTTCTCTTGATGCTTGTTAAGGTACGCTTAGGGGTTTGATATTTAGGATGGTGTGGTAAAATACAAACCACTAGATGAGATTACTAAATCATTGTTAAGATTTTGTAATCTCATCTAATGGCCTGTATTTTACCATATCATTGCAAGTATCCAACCTCTAAGGGCACCTTAGAATTTACCTGTTCTCTTTTAGAGAAAAATTCGCTCCTTCTTTCTCCTCCAACAATTTTGATATTATAATTAACGTGTTTTTCTAAAATAGAAGGAAAAATTATTTAATTTGTTAAAAATAATAGAAAGTAACACCGTCAAATGTGTTGCGATTGTAGTCGAATTTTTTTTTCATTTTACCGCCTAACTGATGGCGGGTAAATTTTTGTGCTCCAGCGGCCGCAGCGCAACTGTTTGAGTTTGAATTGCAGGGCAGAGAGCGCAGTTACAGTGAGGGCATTAAGGTCATTCACTTCCAAAACCCCGAAGGATTCATTCAGAAATTCAGGCCCTTGGTAGCAAGCACTCGGAGCCAGCTCCAAACATGAGCGATCGCGACAGAGCTCGCGACCGTGACCGGGACCGAGACCGAGACCGAGACAGAGAACGAAGACGAGACAAAGAGGATCGCGACCGTGAACGAGATCGAACACGGAGCAGAAGATCCCGTTCTCGTACCCCTGACCGGGTTCGGTCTCGCCACACTCGTTCTAGGACGCGCTCTCCTGAGCGTTACCGTTCACGCTCGCGTTCACGATCTCCGGCTGAAGGGTCCCAACGTCGGCGGCGCCACCATCATCGAACTCCGTCGCCCGAGCATAGGAAGCGTCATCGGAGAGATTCTGCTGCGGAGGGCGACAAGGAGACACAGAGGGTGGTGTCGGATTTTGTGGATGGAATTGCAAAGGAGCAACAGAAGAAGCACAAGGACAATGGCAGCTACGGTGGGGCAGAGGAAAATGATGGAATGGATGAGGATGAGATGGAGATGATGAAAAAGTTAGGGATTCCGATCGGATTTGACTCCACGAAGGGAAAACCTGTGCCTGGTGCGGATGTGAGTGGCGTCAGAGCGGTGACCAAGCGGCAACCGAGGCAGTACATGAACCGGCGTGGCGGGTTTAATCGCCCGTTGCCTGCGGAGAGGAATAGGTAGGTTGATTCAGTTTGTTCATTGCTGAGGTGTGTGTGGAGAGTTTTCTACTGATTAGATTTCAAGATGATTTAGGATTTGTTTTGGATTTTGAAGACGACCTATTCGGATAATTTCTAGCCCAAAAGATTATTCGAACATCTTTTGGGTAGGAATTATTCACAGATTGATTGTCGTGACTGAAGAAATGATATATCAATTGTTATCAACACTGCAACACTGAAATCAGAAATCAGTGATTTTTTAACTAATATCATCTTCAATTGGGCGATAGAGTATCCTTCTGATAGCTTGTTTCGTGCCCCTTTTTTTGTTGTTGTTGTTGGCTATAACCGATACCTTAAAGTTGCGAGAATGTATAGTGAAATGGAGAGTTGCGAGAATGTATAGTGAAATGGAGCCAAATATTTTTGCTTTCAAAATGAATCAGGATATAACAACTATTAAAAAGAAAATTCATGTAAAAAATAAAATTATTCTCACTCACTTTGTTGGTGTTTGACCTTTGAAACAATAGAAATTTCATGCACCTAGAATATATTGTTTCTGGGAGTTCTAGCAGACAATATTTGGTGTGTGCTAAACTTTTGTATAAATTATATTATATAATGTTGGAAAGAAGCTTTTGAGCTAGTTATGCTTTGGTGTGTAGCACGAAAGCCCTAATTTAATTGAGGAATACATGTTTCCCCTGAAAACTTGTGGAAATAACTAAAGCAATAAAAAATACAGAATAAAGATTCTTGAGATGAGAATTGACTAGTTTATTGTAACCATTTTGTTTGGATGCTTAAGTTGTGTTCCCTGTTACGGTTGCGGTGTCCAGAAAGCTCACATTTTCTGATCTTCGACACTGCCAAGGTGGTCAATATGAAATTGAACAACAAAATCATTCTTGTACATGCAGCGTGGGGACCTATAGAATATAAAACGAAGCTAAAATAGAGATTTTGTGGGAGATTTGAAGTGAATGTTATTCATGACCCTTTATTGAATAAAATGAACTTCACGAGAGACAAGAAAGTAGACTGTTTGGATATTGGTTCATATGATATGATAGGGTTAATGTCGGCTTATCATTATGGGAGTCATTTTATCACTGTGCTCACTGCTAGAATGCGTGGGTTTTGTTTCTGGTCCAATCTTCTGTTAAACAAACATATGCTATATTTTCTTTTAGTGTGACAAGCTGAGCCAATGTTAGGAGTAACAGGAATGCTGTCTGTTTTGAGGAAGTTATGGGTTGTCTTCTGTTTTTAAAAAATAATTTTCTATTTTTTTGTTTTTAAAAATAGAAGAATTTGTTTAATAACCTGTTTATGGAATCTGTTTTTAAAAATTGTTCTCTAAATGTGTAATTTAAAAATAGAAAAATAGAAAAAAAATTTAATTATTTTCTGAACCTATTTTTTTAGTTTGAATGTTAATTTTGTAATTAAATAAAATATTTTCTTACTTGCAACACCAATCATCTTCTATTCTTTTCTCCTTTAATTTGAAATTAGTTTTTAAGAAAAAAATAATTTTTAGAAATACAAAAATAAAAATATATCCAATCATACATTACAACTTTTGTGGATGTGCTTTTTTTATATTTTTTCTGGTTTAATATATGTTCTATTTACATTGATTCTTTTTTTTATATTAGTCTCGCTCCTAAGTTATAATTCACATAGTTTTAGCAAGGATCATCCCGAGAGTCTTTGGTAGATGCTGCAAGGACAGAAGTTGTAATCTGTCAATGCCATGCCAGTGCTTTACATGCAAATTTGTTTCCGTTTTATTTGAGGAATTGAAATGGTAATTTGTGACTTACGAACAAATTGTTGGTGACAATATAATACCTGAAGCTACCATTATTGACATCCAATGTTAATGATGGATGATGCATGCTTCGAATATGAAGTTTGTGAAAATTTGATTGGGCATGATGTTGCGCTTGGTCAGCCATTTCTGAGATATGCCAGAATAAATGCAACTTTCCGAGGTCTGAGATCTATTAGAACATTTACGGACAGCCTTGAAAGGTCATAACCCTTTCTTTTCCATTTATGTATGGGAATAAAAGCTCATAATAAATATAATTACAATGGGCAATTTGGTGTAAGTCTATCCCTAATCATCGTTTTAATCTTTCTGTTACTTGAAGAGCCAGTTTTAGTGGCATTGAGAAATTGAAGTCATAATTGGACATGAAGATTGGCTTTGTCACCAACTGCACTTAATTTGGAAAATATCTCCAAAGGAATAAAACTTGAACGTTCCATGTTGGGATTTCAGCAACTGTTGAGTGGATTCTGAAATCGAGAACAAGTTTTTCAATCTTATTGCCAGCTTATCTCCATCAAAGACCGAATTCATCTCACGTCCTAAGAAGCATGGATCGTAATGGTTAACTTAAATGATATTTCCTAATCCATCAACCTAAATCATTATGCTTTTCGAACCAAAAACGCTGACTATACGCAATTGTGCATCTCCGAGACCACGAAGGGCCAGAAACTATTGGCTGATTCTCCCACGAAGATAACATGAAATTACATGGGTTCAAGCCGAAAGCTCAATCAATGATTCAATGTATCAGTCAAACAAATGGCTGTAAGATTCAATAATTTGTCTTGTTCTTACAACGACATGGGTAAATAGAAAACCTTTTATTTTTATCAGAGACCTTATCTCATTCCGCACTTGTCAGCGCAACCAAATGAACATAGGCAACTTCCACAATGTCCGATACCTTCCATCATATGTAGTACCCTGCTGTTCTCTATATGAATTCGCCTCGAGTTCTTATACGGAATGTATTTAGAGTTGTAGACCATAAAAGTAAAGCCCACCAGTGTCAAATTTCTAATGCATAAAAGGTTGGCTGCAGCCATACGTGGTTTTAATAAATACCATGTGTTTCCTTTAAACTGAAGTACCTGAGTTGTTTTCGAGAACACGGTGTTGTTTTATTCTGAAAGTAATCACCAGCCATGACAATCATAGCTAGGGTTGCAGCCAAGTTTTTTCCATGCACAAAATACAATTACATATTCCTTGTGAAATTATGCTGTGTTAAATATTTTTACTTTATTCATTTATTTTATTTTATTTTATTTTATTTTTGGGGGGGGGGGGGCATCCTTTGCCATGGTAAAATCACCAGCAGAAGCACTTGGAAGAAAGCCCATACTATGAAGTAGGCTGAAAATGGAGGCTTTACCGGTACTGGATTCCTCCGGAAAGATTCCATTATCTCGGAATTTCAGCAGAACATTGATAGTCGAAATGCAACTGCGAAGAGGTCTCCTTATAGCACATATCAACATGTCCTAATTGACAGTAATTCTGTTCTATGTATTGACAGGACAAAGCTGATTGGCAAGCAGCAGGCTCTTTTCTCAGTTTCTCGCCTCTGGCCAAGGCTAGAGACGAATTTGTTTGGCACGAATCCTCGATTGCCATGTTCCAAAGAGTTCAAATTTCACTTGTTGCAAAGCAATTTTCCAAATTAGAATAATATCAATTTAAAATGGTAACTATATTATGAAATAAGTGAATCTACAATACCTACATCATCATATGAAGGACAATGCTTAAATAAAAATATAAATGGTAATTGTCTAAATGAAGAATATTTGAAATCTAAAGAATTATTGCATCACAAACCCAGCGAGGGCTTCAGATTTGGAGGTAGCAGCCTGAACCTACAAATCTGCTCAATGCCATAGTTTCATGCAGAACCCGGCTGGCACCACAGATGATCTCTTACTCGATATACATTCCGAGAAAGTGTCCACGAGCTGCTCCGCCAGAGATGCTGGATCTTCAAGAAAGGTATCAACATATACTTTTACGATCCTTACTTCCTCCTGCGTTGCTCTCAAGCTGTACCAAGTCAGAAACTTCTGTCTGAAGTTCTTTTCTATGTGTCCTTCACACTCTAGCCATCTAATCATCTTTACATAATACTCGAAATCCCGGTCTGGAAAACCTTTTGCTGCACAACCCTCATCTTGCCTTTCTACACTTCTCTTCTGCGATGTGCTCACACCCTGGGGGCCATCTCTTTTTCCAGACCCATTTGCCAGTTCCTTGCCACTAAGCTTAGATCTCCCAATTCTTCCTGGACCATCCTTGAGCATTTCCAATTTGCAGGGAGTGATAGGCAGGCCCGCTTCTGAGCTACGTGCTAATGGCACACATTCTCTCCCAGTCTGAAGGGAATTCGACCCATCATCAGTGCTCATTTCCTCGATGGCTGTTCCCTCAAGTAAGTGCTTGTTTTTAAGCTTCAGCAATTCAGAACAAGGTAAGCTAGCATCCATTCCTACAGCGCATTGCTTGTCCAACAAAGAATCAGCATCCACTGTAAGTCCTTCCCCACTAATGTTGGAACAGTTAATAGCATCATTGGATAGTTTTCCAGAAGCAAACTTGTCAGTGCCCTTGTGATAAGTAAGATAATTGTTCACTCTATTATCAGTATGGTCACTAAATGGATTACTGTTATTAGTTTCATCCTCCACTGAAGATGGATTGGAAAGGCTGCTACAGTTGGTTGCTGGGCTCTGACTTCTTTCTATTGCTGAGCAGTTTTGAACTTCATCCTCTGCATGCTCTGTTGAGCAGTGAACTTCATACATTCCCAATTCCCTGGAATCAGTGAAGGAAACAACTTTAATACTGTATTCTGTATCTGGAATTAGACCCCTTATACTGAACCTTCTGTTTGGTAGAAGCAAAGTGCAAGTTGGTTCAGCTGGATAGTCCACATCATGAGTCTTGCGATGCCACAAGGTGTAACCAATGATATTTTCGCCAGAAGGATCTTCAGAACCTAAAATCACAGTGAGTGATTTCGGTGTGACATCTTCAAATCTTATCATATTTGAAGCAGCATGATTGGTGTCTGAAAATGTTAAGTGTAAAAACACAAGAAGATCAATAATCTTATTCCATAATCTAGGCCTAAAAATTATAGGTTCAGTTGATAACTATACTATGCAGTACAAATCTTGGAAACATACTAACAAAGTGCAACATGGATACCAAATATTCAGCTCATATAAATCTTTAGAAGAAACAGAAGCTGTAAGCTCCTGATAATACATTTGCAATGCTTATCGCATGAATCACCACCCTGCCATCAGATGAACTTCAGACAATCTCTTACAGTCATACAGTCCCAAGAAAAAAAGAAAGAAATAAAGAAAAAAGGGAAGGAAAATGTTACCTTTAAATAATGCATTGAATGGTTGGTGTGAGATCCTTTCAGAAAGAAA
The DNA here is from genome assembly GCA_020226215.1 of Sindora glabra. Taxonomy (NCBI): domain Eukaryota; kingdom Viridiplantae; phylum Streptophyta; class Magnoliopsida; order Fabales; family Fabaceae; genus Sindora; species Sindora glabra. Next base: position 62,663,298 of record CM035231.1, read on the forward strand.
GGTTTCCAGAGATTCCAAAGCAAAACCACAGTGTTTCTGCACATCTGGTCCTGATGAAAGCCTGTTCACAATACCCCTACCAATCTTTGCAGGCGAACCAGTCAATGGACCCACTTCCAGTTCAAGTTTTTTAACCGCTTCATCAACTATTTCATAAAGTTTTTGATACTTTTCAGTCCCCTGTAGAAGTCGTTGACTTATGGATACACGGTAGCAGAGTATGTCCACACGTCTAGTATCCCTTGCGACCATTAGTTGTTTTCTCCAACATCTAAATTCAATGAGAAAAGCAATACAAGATGAGATTGATAATAAATACTCTACAAGTATCAGCAGATAGGTGCCAAAAGTAGAGTGATTAATTTGAAAGCAAACACAATAAGTGGTATCAAAAACCAATATGGATTGCCTACTTCAACACAAATCATACCTAAGATTCATGCCATAATGGCTTTCCAAGATGACTTAAGAATGATAAAAGATATAGATTAAATATTATCATAATTTGATCCACTACTACTTATATGTGTTCTAATATATAACAGTAACTTTAGCTTGCTTAAAAGAACAAGACCAGAGAACCAAATTTTATGGATAGAAGATGTCATAAGAAACTGCAAAATGAGAAGTATCAAAATGCAGTACTTTAAATTTATCATTACCCGAGCAAATCATTCACTTTCCCACAAGAGACACAGAAGAAACTTCCGTCCAGCTTGGGATGCTTCCCATCCTTGGTGATGCCAGAACCATCATGTTTAATAGCGCACTCAAGATGGCATGACAAGCCACATGAATCACCAAGGAAAGGAGGCTCGGAGCTGCATATTAGCCACAAGCTAGGATCTTTGTTGTCATCGTATTGATGACAAATGCAACATGAACATCTTCTGCAAAATGCATCTGCTGGACTTAACGCAGCTTTGCAAGCGGAGTTTTTGCAGTATGTGGTATTACCTACATCTCCACCATCATTACTGACCAGAACACTATTTGCTGAAACAGGTAATTGACATGGATTCTCAGTTTTTCTCTGCCTTTTAGTAGGTTTCTGGCCAATTGCAAGTGACGGGTGCAGTTCTTGGTCAGTCATAATCTCATTGCTTCCCGATTTCTTTTCAGAAACAATTTTTAAAAGGTTTTCTATAATTTTTAACTTTGTCAACCCAGTATACTTCCTTTCCTTGCCCATCTCTGCACACAGAATCTGCAAAATCTCTTGACGGCTCCATGATTGTAGTGTTTCTGACGCATATGAGCACGTAGATATTTCATATACAATTTCTCTTCTTTCTTCCATACTCAACTTACTGCCTTTTGACGTATCAAGTGTGACACCTACCATGCAGGAATAAAAAGACATAAAGTAAGAATATTTCATAAAGAATGCTTCAAGTAACACAGTCTGACATTCATGATAGACAAATCATAACTAAGAAATCATATGATTAATTATATGAAACAATAGTGCAATCGTCCCATCTTATCTCTGTTAAAAACAGGTAGTCCAGCAGGTCATTGAAAAGATGAGGGTCCAATTTTTTCATGGCCTCACTTATTTACTAATTAAATTAAGCTAAGAACAAAATGCATAATAGAACATAAAAAATCTAGTTGACTTTGCATAAAGAGGGACAACCAACAACATGAAATTGAACGGGACAGAGTAGAAATCCCATGATGGAAGAATAGGCAAATCAAGTAAGCCCATAATGAGAAAGGTACACATCCTTTAACTTTTGTATGTAGTTGCATAATCTCCTCAGCAGCAACAGGCAACCCGTGGATTAATTCAGTAGCCAGTACCAGATGCACCAACCAGTTTTTAACAAAATAAAAAATAAAAATAGAAGCGTACTCCATCAAGTCCTACCTTATAAGGCATGGATAAAAATGTTTTGTCAAGTAAAGACAACACCGGTGATGAATTATTGCACCAAATGCAGGTAAAAGCTCAGGAATTAAAACTAAAGTTTTTTATATCATCAATTCCAACAGTAAAATCGGTGGAACACAACTCTGTCTCACAAAAAATTTTAAAAAAAAATTGGGTACAACATTCGAACGAGGCGAAAGGGAGGAGATCAACAGAAAATTCTACAAATAACCAGCAAAACCCAAATATAACACAATGCTCGTGGAAGCCATAGAAATTAACCAGCGGCTGGACCATAAATCCCAGCAACTGGACTATCGACCTGATAACAAATCCTTCTAAATTAAATCCCTCCAGCTTAAAAGAAAAAGAAAAGGTTAAATTGAAAGGCGAAAATAACAACATACATGAGGATTAATTTTTTAAAAAAGAAAAAAAAATCAAATTTAGGTAGAACAGGGTGAGGAGGAACTAGAGCTTACCTTCCAAAGACGAATCAGCAGCCATAGCTGTTAAGCAAAATGAGAAATAGCTAATCACACCAAATTAACACCCAAATCCCGCGACACTGAATAAGAGAAAATCTGCCTCATCAAGCACCATACAAGAACCAAAATAGAAACACAAAAAGAAAGATGATAATTTAAGAATAAGACGACCCAAAAGAAGTAATAAAACAAAACAGATGTGGGAATTGAAAGGGAATGGAATAACAAATACCGCGAAAGGACGCTGGAAATTCTGCCACAAAAAACGAATCCATGAATTAAAAACTGGCCTCTTACACTATGTCTCTATCTCTCCTGTTCTGGGTCCTCTTGGCAAGCTTTTCCTTGACGAACCGAAGCAGTTTTGAAAGGGAGATTCCAGGAGGACCTTGCTGCTAGAGAGAGAAAGGAGAGATCTTTTTAGAGAGAGAAAGAGAAACAAAAGTGGGCGAAGATGAAATAAATAAGCCCTACCCGAATCAGAGGCTACTCGCCTGGCAAAAGCGGCTGCATGCTCCCTCAACAAATTTGCTGCCTTCAGTCTTCACCTTTCAGTTAGCTTTGGGATAGTCTAACGTATCGAATTACGGAAATGTCCCTCTATCTAATAACTATTTCGGTTTTCACATACGAATTTTATGATATTTCAAAATTTTTTAAATTTAAAATAATGGAAAATTTTTATAAATTAAAAATTATTAAATTATAATTATTTATTTTTTAATAATTAGGATTTAGGGTTTGATTTAAATAACTATAATTAAATAATTTTAATTTAATTTAACATAAACTTATCCTACCACTTACAATTTGAAACCTTAAATACGATAACAAGCAACGTTATAATATGATGGGACAACTACGCATTTAATTTTATTTTTTGGGAGTGGTGCATATTTATCCACACATCCAACGTACATATCAATCAAATACCGGCATTTGGGGTTGTTCTAAATTCAGAATTGGACCTTTCTACCAAAAAAAAAAAAAGAATTGGACCTGGGAGCATCCTTTTTTTTTAATTTTATTTTCCAACTTCTATTATTTACTTTTATTTTATATTTTCTAATCGAAATTATATTACTACTATAAAGTCTAAATTTTTCTATAAAAATGTGATATTTCTACATTTCTTTAATATAAACTTAGATAGATGTATTCCTTCAGTTTGATTCAGAATATTACAAGGAGAATGAGATAGGAATACTATTTTTAAGGTTAAATAAAATGGTTAATTTAGTTAATGTTGGGTTTTTTAGGAATAAAATTAGTTTTATATAATTAAATTTTATCTTTTAGGTAAGTAATTAAATTTTATTTTTATACATTTAATTTTATGCAATATTTGATCTTCTGAATTATTAAACACTTATTTCATTAAATCATTTATTCTTATTTATGTAGTTGACTAATTTACTTTAAAAGTTAAAAATAATCAATTCGAAAATAACTATCGTCCATGGATTATCAGCTTTTCTAAAAAACCATTTATACTTAACGAGTAACATAGTTTTTAAAGAACAAAATTTAGATAGAACTACTTAAATACTTGTTATAATATTCTCCGATTAAATCATGATATATGTTATAAATTATAATTATTAATAATAATTCAATTAAATAATTATATGATTTAATAATTTTTTTTAACTTCAACAGGTAATGCTTCAACACTTGAAAATTTTCATGTGTTTTTAAAGCTTAACATAAAAATTATAATTTTTCCATAAAAATTCTAAGTATTTATAGATTTTGCATATAACAGTTACAAAACTTATAAATTGTTTAGAATGATATCAAAATATTTTTCAGAAGTTATTTAAATAAAATTTACCATTTTTAACAAGAAATTGTAAAGAATACGGAAAACTTTCACAAAACTTAAAAGAATGTGTATTATCCGTACAAATTTTCATGAATATATGTAGAAGCATAACCGGATTTTAAATTATATTAATTTGGGGTTTCAATAAAAGTATTTATTTTCAATTTCTTGGTTTGTTGTTTTCCCCACCGAACGTTTGGGGGATTGGATTCAGTTCTGCGTGGCCACCTGATTGGAGTTTGCTCGGCCATTATTTACTCTTTTTAAATGTTTTAAGAATTCATTTGGATTTCTATAAAATTGGGTTTATATTAATTTGCATCTTTACTTAATATTTATATCAATATGGTTTTTATAAAATTTTATATAAAATTTTAATTTTTTCATATAATAATTTAATAACATTATTTTATACATAAAAGAATTAAAATTTAACGGAAAGTTTATTTTATAGAAATTAAATTAATGTAAATTTTTAATAATGGATTGAAATGACACACTCAATTTTATCAAAGCTAAAATAGACTTTTAATCATCTATAAGAAATATGCATTTGATGGAATGACAACTTAAAAAAAAAAGAAGAAGAAGAAGTAGAAAAGCAAAGAACAGATACTTTCCTGTTCTTGTCTATAATATGGATTCTCCTCATAAGAAGTTTATCAAAAATTAGCAATTTATATAAAGAAAATACTGTACATATAAAAAATGAAATTCAAAATGAAATTTTAAATTTTTATAAAAATATTATAATTTTCATTCAAAATTTAATTTTAAATCTTAATGAATATAGCATATCCATTTATATAAATTATTTTCATACTCGGGATTCCCCCCAAAAAAAATTATGAATTAGAATTTGGCCTTGTTTAGGAAACAGCTGATAGCTGGAGCTGTTAGCTGGTTTGATTAGCTGTTAGCTTATAACTGATTGTATTAGCTGATTTGACTAGCTGATTATATTAGCTGTTTGAATAAGAGTGTTTGGTAAAATTAGCTGTTTATATTAGCTGTTTGTATGTAAAATGACATATAAGGGTATGAGTATATTTTATATTTTAATATTTTTAAATTTTATATATTAGTCAATATATTTATTATATATTTATTCTATTAAATAATTTTCAAAATTATTATAATTCATTATTAAATTATTGGATATTTTAAAAATTAAATAATTTTTATAAGTAATATTATATATTTATTCTATAAAATAAATTTTAAAATTATTATAATTTATTATTAATTTATTAGATATATTATAAATAATATATTATTATATATTAAATATTTTTTAAAATTAAATTAATCTACTTTTTATAATTATTAAATTTTTTAAGAATTTTTAGAAAGGATAAAATGAAAACTATGAAAATTTATTTAGGGTAATTTGGTCATTTTTCAGATAAGCTAATTGAAAAAGCTCATTTTCTTAACTTTTTCGTTTTTAGCTTTTTGGGACCAATAAGCTGATTCAATAAGCTGATTACCAAACACCAAAATCAGCTTATTGGCAAGTCAACCAGCTGATTTTGGTCAAACCAGCTAAAAGCTAATGAAAAAACTGTTTGCCAAACACCTTTTTTATAAAAGATAAGTCCATTTAAATAGTACCAGAAGCAGTTAGGTTTGCTGGATCAGCGGCTAGCAAGGATGGATACCATTTTTTATATTTTTATCATCAAATTAAATTAATATATGATATAGTTTCAAATTTAATTATTTATTTTTAAATTATTAATTTTAAAAATAAATTAATTTAAATTATAATTTACTTAATTTTAAATTATAAATTTAGAAATTAAAAATATAGTAAATATATAAATTTAAATTTATAATAATTATTATTTTAAATTAAAAATTATTCTAAAAATTTTAAACATTTATATTATAAAAAATGTATACAAACCTTATTCGTAAATTCTAGAAATCAAACTTATATTGAAAGAGTTCGTAATTTTAACAAACCAAATTGAATCCAATCCGTTTATAGAGTTCGAGCAAACCAATTTACGAATGAATGAAACAAATTTATTTGAAAGTTGTATCATGGGATAGGAAAATTAGCAGTATTACGAGCAATTCTACTTCTTAAAAGATTAAGAGAGTACTTAGTAAATAAATTTTTGATTAATTTTTGACTGATTTAAATATTTTTAATTAAGTTAATCAACTAATTTGAATATTTTATAAATAAATATTTTAGTCAGCTTATTAATTCTCAAATAATCATTTTGAAAAATGTTAAAAATAACAATTTTTTAAAATAGTTGATTTGCATTTATTATAAAAAAGATACTTTTACCCATAACTATTATTTTTTTTACATTTCTATCCTTAATAAATAATAAAATACAAAATTATATTTATTTATTTTTAAAAAAATTTAATATATATAATAAATTTAATTATTTATTTTTAAATAAAAATTAATTAAGTATAATAAATTATATTAAAATATTTACATAATAATATAAAAATTATATGAATATAATTATATATTAAATTTTATAAAAAAAAATAAGAAAATATATGTTTCATTTCTTAGTAAATAACAGAAAATGTATTGAAAAAATTATTCATCTTTTATTAAATGATATCTTTTAAATTAAAAAATACATATTAAAAAAGAAATAATGGAATGATATTTTTTATGAAAGATATATTTTTATATTAATTTATAAATATTTTTAATGATAAATATATAAATTTTAAATTTAATATTAAAAATAATTATAAAATAAAATTTAATAATTATTGTCATATCAAAATATTTCAAGTATTTCTTAGTTAAAAATTATAATCATTCATTTTTTAAAGAAAAATTAAATAAGAACAATAAATTATAATAATACAATTTTTAAAAAAATTTTAATATAATAAATAATATATTATAATTTAAAATATTATTAAAGTAAAAACATATCTAAATAAATATAAATATATATGTATTCTTATACATTATTTTACATATAAATAATTAATAATAAATAACTAATTTTATTAAATATTTTAAATAAACATCTAATATTAGTCAATCAACTAATATAATTAATTATTAACTAATTCTATCAACTAACTATTAATATAATTAATTAATTATTAAATAAGATGTAAGTATTTTTATTATTGAATTATTTTTTAAAAAATTTAAAATAAATAAATGAAAACTAAAAATATAAATATTATTATATTAAAAATAATTTAATAATAAAATACTTAACCTTTTAAAAAAAATAAAATTTCCTGTTATATTACTCTAAAAAGATACTATAAATATCCAAAACAAGTTTAAAAATTAAATTTTAAATTTTTTATATTTATTAGGTTAAATTTTATAAATTAATTATATTATTTTATATTTAATAAAAATCTTAATTTTTATTTAAAATTTGATTTTGAAATCCATTACTAATATCCGCATGCATAGCATTACTCCGTGGATACCATATGGAGAGCAAAGGCTCCTATAAAAGAGGCCAAACTTAATAAATAAAGACTTGTAGCCTTCTACTGAGTCATTATTTCACCTGTACGCGCATTTTACTTTGCGGAATTCCCTACGGAAGGTCCCCAAATTATTTCTTTAATAAAGATAAAAGAAAAGGAAAACCCCCTTTCATAGTAAAAATGATTACGCTTCTAAACACACATAAAAAGTAAAAGAGAAAAATAATTAGACCTCCCTTAAAGTATTAAAAATTTATATAAACCTATTGGTTATTTTTAAAACTTATACAAACCTTCCCTTTGTTTTCAAAATAAATAAATAGAAATATACAGACCTCTCTAAAAATTTTAAAAACTTACAAAAACCTTCCTTCTATTTTCAAAACTAGAGAGAAGGTTTGTATAAGTTTTTAAAATTTTGAGAGAAGTATGTGTATTTTTATTTATTTATTTTAAAAATAGAGGGAAGGTTTGTGTAGGTTTTGAAAATAGAAGAAAAATTTGTATAAATTTTAAAAATCAAAGTAGTCAAAGTAATTTTTTCAAATTAAAATCGAAACTATAGTCATCATGGATAAGCATAAATAAAAATATAATCATAGGCATGTTAAGATAAAATGAGTAAATTTTAATCATTAGATATTTCATTAAAAGATTAAAATTAAAATATAAAATTACATATTTTTTAATAATTATATAATTTTTTAATTATGTATTAATTATGATTATAAATTTTAATAATCATAATTTATTTTTTATTTTCATATAAAAATATTCCTCTTTTATACACACACATCTGCGCATGATATGATTGAACTCAAATATAAATATATGTATACATATAAAGAAAAAGCGCGTACTGTAATTTTAACATATATATATTATATTAAAAATGATAAATTATTTAAGAAATAATATATAATTTGAAGTTAACTTTAAAATATTAAAAAAATACTTTAAAATAACATCAAAAAATTTTTGGTAAGAAAAATAACATAAATTAATATTAAAAATGCGATTGTAATTTTAAAATACTAGGGTTATAATTACATAATTTACATAATTCACCAAAAAAAGTCTTCTACAAACTCGGGGCAAAATTGTACAAAAGAGGCAACTCCCTGATTGGATGACAAGAACTCAGGAAATATTAATGTTGTTGTCATGTTGCGGTACATGTGATGGACGACAGCCCAGAAAAGATCAGCACCATGCTGCGGAACTCTGAGGGATAAGATGGTCACTTCACGGTAGGCCGCCCGCGAATTACCGCCGGATAAGGAAAAAATAAAAAAATAAAAAAGTTTGTTTTATGCATGAACTCCTTAAAGTTTGTTCCCTACTTATTATAGGCACTGCCCTTTAAAAGCATTGTTACTGTACAAAGGAAAATTTCTAATAGGTTGCTGTTATATCTCGTAATCTTAATTATATTTAATAAATAAAAAATAATTATTTGTTTTTATAATTTTTAGCATTTTAAAAATTAAAAATACTAAATTTTATATATACATAAATCTTATAAAACAGGTCGAGAAATTTTTAAGTAACAAGTGGATATACAATTTATATACTTACTACAAATAAGAATTAAGATAAATATAAAGTAGAATTATTAAAAAATTAATTATTAAAATTTTTTTGGCTTATCTAATTTTTTTATATTTTTATTAATTCTTATTGATGATGAAAATATAAATTATGTGTTGATTAACTAAAAATTTCTCCATCAATTTTATAAAATTTATGTATATTAAAATTTTATTTTTTTATTTTAAAATTATAAAAATTATAAAAATTAATGACTATCTTTAATTTATTAAATATAACTAAAAATATGTATAATGGTAATATGCAAAAATATCTCCCTCACACTGTAATAATGCTTATCCATAAGAAGTAGGTAACAAACTTAAGGAAGTTTCATGCATAAAACAAACATTTTTATTTTTTACTTTGTTTTTTTCCCTTGCCTGGCGGTAATTTGCGGGTGGCCTACGGTGAAGTGATCATCTTATCCCTCTGAGTTCTGTAAATAAGTAATAAAATTAATAATATTTTATTTATTAATTATAATTAAATAAAGGATACAAAAATAAAATTAGCATGTTTTTTGTTACAATTAAAAATACAAGAATAGGTCATATTGAAATAACTGAGTTTTTTTTTTCTATTTTTCCGATATTTGAGATAAATTTTGGAAAGAACAGAATCTAATTACAAATAATATTTTCTTGAAGTGCATTCAATTTTAGTAGGATGAAAGTTTCACGGTTGAAAGAATATGCTCTTTTCTTTTAGATTCAACGTCAATTTTATTAATATCAATAGTTAAAAACCATCAATCATTTTCGTTTTTAAATTAAAGTGCTATAGTTGCTATAAAATAATAAAATAAGACTTATAAAAGAATGTAAGAACGGTTGGTTGCACATATAATATTCCTCACGGAATCTTGCTAGTAATTTGACTTTTTTTTATTTATTCTTTTAACATACACAGTGAGAAATTGTTTGAAATTAAGACACCTATCCTGTTACATGAATTCTTAACTATTAGTTCACCGCCGAATAACTTGCAAAAGTATTATAGATAATAAAAGTAAAATTTAAAAGTTTTAAATTTTTTATATATATTAAATTAAGTTTTATAAATTTATTTCATAATTTTATATTTAATATAACTCTTAATTTATATTTAATATTCAATTTTCAATCTCATTTTTTGTATATATGACATTATTGTTTATGCTTGTCATTTAGATAAATATTCACAGAATTAAAATTTTGATAGCATTAAAATTTTTTAACTTAAATGACATATAATATGTTTTTAAAATTTTACCCTTCTTCGTATTATGAATTCATCTCAAATTCCTATATGCATCATAATAGAGAGATTATTTTAATAACGTCTTATAATTTCAAAAGTAGAATTATTCATTTTGTTATGAAAAAATGTGAACGGTATCTTTTAAGAAAAGGAAATCATATCATATATGCACTTGGCATCATTTTAAAGGAATTATGAACGGGTATTGGTGCCCTCCATGTCACATCGCAAAAGATGCTAATCTTCAAGTCTATATAGTTTTGATGGGATTATTTATATATGGCCATGCTGCAGTTGAACTATATTTTTTTTAAGATACGTGCACTATTAATATATTGATGAATTAATATATTGTCCGATTTTATTATATATTAAATTAATAATCTTTTAAAATATATTATATAATAATATATTAATCATCAAATTTAATAATATATTAATATATCATTGTATTAGTAATACATCATAAGGGAGATGCTCCTCAAATTTTAAAAGATTATAAGTACAGTAGGTTTAAAATATTTAGCAATTAAACATTTGAACATTAACCAATAATTCAAACTAAAATAATCCAAAGAATGGCCTTCTGCATAACACAACATATGTTTTTGATATTTATATCTGCATAGGACTTTAGGAATGGTCCACAAAAAAAGAAAGATAATGAAAGAAATGAAAAGATAAAGTGCAAAATAGTACTAATGAAAATGATGGATTGGCTAATTAGTCATGGGAGCGGATTAGAGGTGAGAAAGCGCACTGATTGGGCGACGACAAATGAAATTTTTGTGTGTGAAAACTTCCACATGATGGGATTGAAGGGATGAAGGCCTTGTTTGTTTGTTTCTTTGAAGTGGAAATGAGATTAATTCGACTTAATAGTTTTTAGGTTGGATTATTTTCATGCAAAAATGACATTCATTATCTGAAAGGATAACTTAAATTAGCTACTTACCTAATGTTTGCCATCAAGATATTAGACAGCCTGTCCTCTGGACGGTGTTTTAAGAGCACACACATTTCACTCATGAGCTTGGTTGAATTATATGCATGTTATCAAATTATAGAAGTCTGTAATTACCAGCAAAAAGAAAAAAGAAAATTTGAGAAATCTATAGTTATTTTAAGTGTATTTAGTTATATTGTTTTATAGTAAGAGCTCAATTAAGCCAAATATTTGAATATTATTTATTAGTAATTAAATAAATTTACATGCCTAATGAATCATTTACATATAAATAGCAAAAATAAACAAATTAGAGTTTAAAGTTAAGTTTTTTTTCCTTTCACTCTTTCTCATTATAATGGCTCTGAATGGATAAGATTTATGTGTCAAAAGTGAAAAAGAGACGTAATGATAAATTCTTATTAATAGAATTCTAATAATCTTTTTAATAAAAAAACTTATTAAGGGATAGGTTTACATAACTGTTAAACTATATTAACTCATATGAATGTGTTAAGTCCATCCTTTATCACATCAAAATTAAATTTGAGCCTCATGCATATCTTATAATATTAATCAATCTATTTTTATTAAATCAAAATTTTCAATTCACAATAGCTCACGTACTGAAAAATTCAAACATTTATTTGATGATGAGTATTTTGTTTCTTTTTTTTAATAATAGTAAAAAATAATTGGACTATTAAATATACACACCAAAAACAAGGATTAAACCTTAGAATACAAAGAAAGGCCAAAATCTACCAAAGACATTAGATCTTACTTGATTAACTTAATATTTATGATTTATATGTATTAAAAATTTATTTATCTTTTAAATGATGTTTTTCATAAAATATATTCATTATAAATAGAAGTTTCTATATCACTTATAAACTCTTAACCTACTATAAAAAAAGGGCAATACAGATAACAAAAAGTCATCTTTATAAACTTATTTGTCATCTGTATAGGTATTACAGATGACATTATCATCTGTATTAAGTCATTTGTATAAAATCATGTCTATTGTAATCTATACAAATAATTTTTTTTTTGTCGTCTATACAAATCAAAGCCATACAGATAATACAGACAACAAATGTCATTTGTATAGCATGGACCAATACAGATGACAAATATCATTTATATAACTTGGACCTATTATTGTCTGCATAGAGTGGACCTATACAGATAACATTTATACAAATCATAAATGTTGTCTGTATAGGTCCACTCTATACAAATAGCAATGTTGTCGCCTCTAAAATTAAAAAAAAAGAATTAATTTAATACTTTAAAATTTATGTTCATAATTTAAAGGATAATAATCACCGAAAAAGAATTTAAATCTAATTAAACTATTTAAATTTATATATGTAAAACAAAAATATAATAATTATTTCAAAAAATATATATATTTAGATATATAAATATTTATATATATGTAAATAAATATATATATCTCTATATATATACATATAAATACAATTACCTAAAAGTTTTACATAATGAAAGTTTATGTCAATAAATAATTATTACTGTAATGTTATATACTAAAAGTTAAAAGTTTATATAATTTTACTTTCATTCTTATATAAAAATATCATTATACTATAATTTATATATTATTATATAATAATATATAATAAAATTTTACATAATATTATATAATAGTTTATATCATTATATAACAGTTTATATACAATAATATAATACATTATAAAGTTTTATATAATAAAAGTTTATGTCATAAAATAATAGTTTATATAATATTGTAAAAAATTATGTAACAAAGTTAATGGTCTATAAAATTTGACATTCATGCTTATATAAAAATATCATTATATAATAGTTTACATACAATTACATAATCTATTATAAAGTTTCATATAATGAAAGTTCATGTCATTATATAATAATTTATATCATATAATATAATAAAATTAATAATTTATATAATTTTACTTTCATTCTTATATAAAAATATTATTATAATATAATTTATATAAAATTATATAATAGTATATAATTGAAGTTTACATCATTAAATAATAGTTTACATAATATCATATAACAATTTATATCATTATATAATAGTTTATACACAATTATATAATACTTTATATAGTTTTATATAATGAAAGTTTACATCATTATATAATAATTTATATAATATTATATAATAAAATTAATAAATTATATAATTTTACTTTCATTCTTATATAAAAATATCATTATAATATAGCTTATATAATATTATATAATAGTATATAACTGAAGTTTATATCATTATAGAACAATTTATATAATATTATATAACAATTTATATCATTATACAATAATTTATATTCAATTATATAATAGTTTATATAATATTATATAATAAAGTTAATTACTTATATAATTTTACTTCTATTTTTAGATAAAAATATCTTTATGTTGTAGTATATATAATATTATATAATAGTATATAATTAAAGTTTACATCATTATATAATATTTTACTTAATATTATATAATAGTTTATATCATTATACAATAATTTATATACAATTATATAATACTTTATAAAATTTTATATAATGAAAGTTGATGTCATATATAATAATTTATATAATATAATATAATAAAATTAATAATTTATATAATTTTACTTTCATTCTTATATAAAAATATCATTATGATATAGTTTATATCATTATATAATAGTTTATAGACATTTACATTATAATTTATATGATTTTATATAATGAAAATTTATATTATTATTTAATAGTTATATAATATTATATAATAAAAATTAATAGTTTATACATTTTGTTATATCAACACTATTAAAAAAATTTGTGTGTAAAATTTTCTAACATACATGATTAAAATTGTAAAGCAACAATTAGAAATTTTAATCAATAATGCAACAATATAATCAGAATATATAATAAAATAAATATAAAAATTAATAAATAATTATAAAATAACGATAAAAAAAGGACATACTTAAACTCTATAGAAGAGCTCTGCTTGTGCATGGAAGAAATGAGAAAAATGGCTCTTAGGTAAGAATTTATAAGCAAATTTTATACAGAAAACTAAAGTAATCTGTATAAGTATCATCGATGGTCTATATTGCTTTTTGAATTTTAACGTGCCTAATTTTTGCTGCTTCTAAAAATTTAAACTCTATACAGATGATAAAGATATATATGGACGGCTTTTTATCGTTTGTATAGAATTTTTTTATTTTTTTTGAATAAAAACTTTTAAAAATGCTTATATAGACGATAATTATTGTTTGTATAGTCTAAACCTATATAGATGACAAATGTCGTCTGTATGGATTGAAGCTATACAAATCACATATCGTTTGTATAGGGTTTTTTGAATAAAAAATTTTTAAAATACCTATATAAATGATAATTGTCGTCTATATAGGTTAGCCTATTGTCTGTATAGCCTAATATCATCTGTATAGATTGAGACTATATAAACAACATCATTTGTTTAGAGTTTTTAAATTTTTTTAAGTAAAATTTTTTAAAAAACTCTATACAAACAACAAAGATCGTCTGTATAGAGTTTTTTAATTTTTTTCTTTTTAATAAAAATTTTATTTTATTTGCCACTAACATAAAATTAAAAAATTGTTTACAAATAATTATTTAACTTAAAAATAAATAAAATCTCTTAATATTTTACAATATTATAATTCTTACTTGAAAACTTTATATAAAATTACATGATTTGATAAATAATTATTTAAGTTAATAATATGTATTATTTATAAATTTTATTAACTTCAAAGGGATAATTTCTAAATTTTCAAGGTTGAAAAGAGTAAAATCTAACCATTTTAAAGTTGAAGGAGAATTTTACATTTCTTTTCCTTCTTTTTTTAATGTATTCTCTTCTTAATTTGGCCAAAATACTTATAATTAACTTCATATACTATATATCATAAATAAAAAGTTTTTAATATTTTAAAATGTGTAATTAAACATCTAAATTATAATCATTGTGGAAAATTTTAAAATTAAAATTTGTTTGAAAAGTGATATAAGAATTAAAATGTATGATATATAGTAAAACAATTTAGTTAAATTAAATCTTCAACTTATTAAAAAAATTATTCTAAAAAATATTAATTACTATATATTTATAGTAGGGGTCTTTATATATCATATTAATAATAAAAAAATGATTAAACAAAAAAAATCTACTTGACTAAACTTTTTCTTATACTTAAGAATTCCATTGAATTTAAAAATGATATATTAGAATAATTTTTCATCTTTCAATATCAATATATTGATTATTTTGCTCTTACATTTTTTAAAGAAAAAAAGATCTCTATTAGCTCTTCCTTAGATTCAAAGATTTAAAATACAATGCTGAAAAATATATGAAAAATATATCGATAAATTTTGTTAAATAAATTTATTTATAATATAAAAATAAAAGAATACTTATCAACCTCCATGCTATTATAAGTAAAAATATTTTGTTACATTATTAAAATCAAAAGAAAAAAGTGTACACTGTAAGAGATGTATCTTTTAAATTATGTTAGGTAGTTTTTTTTCTTGGAAGAAGATGTTAAGTAATTTTAACTCCTATGGAATATTATGAATTATCATGATAACACAAATATTATTATTAATAAAAAGGTATGGTAGAAATTGATATATTATCTTTGATAATTGAATATGGGTTAAAAAAGATTAATATGCTCTAACTCTACTTCATTATCATTCCTATCACTATGTACTTTAAAGATACCTAATAATTATATTGATGTTCAATAAATATATGGAGTTAAATTTTTTTTATTTATTATTCTTTATTCAAATCATTAATGGTAAAAAAAGGTTTGTGCTATTAATTTCTTTATTGCACTTATACAAATTTAACCTTTGAAACATAACCTTACAAACAAAATTAATGCCAAACTAAAAAATGATAATATTTTTTCTAAATCTAATTATTAAATATTAATTTATAATATTTTTTTAGTGCACCAATACAAAATAATAATCATCAATTGTATTTGAAATTATTTCTTATACAAAATAATTTTAAAAAATATTCCATTTTTTATTTTAATTCATTCCTTTGAATTTTAAGATAATTGAAATGATAAGATATCTTTTGAAATGATTTCATATAAGAAATAGTTTTAAAAATAGCTAACTATAAATAATTAACTTACAAATAATTATAATTTGATATTTTATAATTGATAATACTAATTAATTGTTGTTTTTGAATGGAAAATTTTTACTCATAAATTTTATCTTAGAAACAATTTTGATTACAAAATTGCTTTTAAATAATTAATTTTTATATAAACATATAAGTTAAAAAATAAAAAAAATCTCCATTAAAGATGTGAAATAAGATTTAATGGAAAAAAAATTTACACAAAGAGTATGATATTAATATTTAAATAAAGAGTTTAAAATATTTTACATATATATGAATGATCTATACAAACCACACATGTAGTTTGTATAGAACGGCAAATGACAAAGTTATTTATATAGATGTTCTCAAAATTTCTTAAGTAAGAAAATTTCGGAGGACCTAGACAAATGACACTATAGTTTGAATAGCTCACAGTGTCGTTTATATAGGTTGAGCCTATATAGGTTATACATGTGGTTTGTATAGAATTAGGTTATATAGACCAAATGTGTGGTCTGTATAGATAGGAACCTATATTGTCATTTGTATAGTCCTGCCGTCTATATAACTCAATTCTATATAGACCACATGAAGTGGTTTATAAGTTAGGTTATATAGATCACAATGTCGTTTATATAAGATCTCTCAAGCTTTCATTTTGGTGGACCTATACAGATGACTCTGTTATATGTATAGCCCCTATCTATATAGACAACATGATTATACAGGTGACAAATGTTGTTTGTATAAGTTTTTAAATTTTTTTTTTAAATCAAATTTCCGGAGGCCTATACAAAAGACAAAATCTCAATCGTCGTATAGGTGTCATCTGTATATCCCCAAATTATTGTAGTGACCATATCATTCACTTTCTTTTTTGGTTTGAATCAACAAAAAAATTAGAACCCAAAGGTCAATAAAAGTAAACTCATTCTAATATTTCAGTGGAGGTAAAATTTAGAAGTTAATAAAGGCATTTGAAATTATATTTATTAATTTACATAGATTTATAAGGAAGTTAGTGAGAGAACATGCCCACACTAAAATATATATAATTTTATCATTAATTTATATTTGGGTATTTTCATACTTTTTTATATAAGATTAATTCTTATTTAAAACAAAATTAATAAATAGTAAATCGTAGATCTCTTCTAATAATAATGTTTCTAAAAATTAAATTTAAAATTTTTTAAGTCTCCAACATTTTAGAACTCAACCTACACACACTAAACCAATTGTTGGTCATATTATTCACTTCATCATCACATGTCATCTGTAATAGTTGTTATACTATCAATATCTATTTTATGCGGTTACGAGACCAAAGATCTAACCTAAAACTCGTAAAATGTATTCAGTACTTAATCACTGAAATGCTTCCATCGAAGTTCCAAACAAACTTGGGTAGGCAAGTTGTTCCTTTTTTTTAGTGAGAGGATATCAATTTGGCTGCACAACTTTAATTAATGCACTTTTTTAGAATCACTTAGAAGTAAGCAATGGACATTTGTTAAATCTAAAAGATTTATTTGAAAATTAATTAATTGTTCACAATATTCCAAATCTTATTCTGCCATTCGTAAGTATCCTATTCCCACCTCACATGCGCTAATTAGTTATTTTCTTTATTGTTTTGTTATTCTTGTTTTTTTTGGATATAGTAATATATAATAGTATAAGAAATTTTATTTTTTGATAAGTAGAAAAGAAGTGAATTGTTTGATTAATTATTGTTTAATAAATAAAAAAATATAATTTTTAAAAAAATTATACTACTTATACAATATGGAAGTTGTCACCCACCTCTGCTTACATAATATTTACTTACTATTTATTTATGAATACAAAGATAAAATTATACTTATCAAATTTAATTAATAATAATTAAAATTTATTAATACTTTTTAAAAAATGTTAACAAAATATAAAAAATTTATATCTTCAAAAGTATTACTTTTTTAATATCAACTAAATAATTTCAAATACTTTTTCAGCAGTTTATATGAAAACTTATTTCTTGAAAATTTTATTTAATTTTTTATAGAAAATTACTTCCTATATGAATTAATTTACTGCAGAAATTTTTAGTTACTTTAATTAACTTGCATGTATTGTATATATAGATTAACTAGGAGAAAACTAAATTACCTTAATTTTATTGTACATCAATACATGTTAACTAATAATTAGGAATCTAAATATGAAAAGGTTGTTAGGTAAGAAACATTATTCAATGTATTTCGTCACCATGCGCCTCCAACGAGAGAAAATCTCAATTTTTTTTGCGAAATTCAAGTCCCTTGTCAACAATGAAGCGCTTAGTTGGTATGTTAAAACTCCAAAGTGAAAGGTCAAGTCCGCACGTGAGAAGCGAGTTCTATTTATAAGCTAAGGTCAGTATGCATAAAAATGTGAATGTAGACTTCTCTGATATATATAGATATCAAGATACCATTTTTTTTATGTGATTATTTATCAATAAGGGAAAGTTACGTATCTTGACAGTTTTTACTTTTGAAGAATCCTTGCAGATGTGATTTGTTTGTGCTAACCCAAAATCTTGTGTGAGGCGAGGCGTGTCCGAGTGGATTGGAAATCCATATTGATGCACATTTTTTAATAGAATTATTGATTGGGAGTATGATTGTAATCGATCTTGATAAGATAATGAGTCCTTTTTGCATAAGTTGGTTTGGAATATCATTATCATTTTTACAAAAAATTCTAATTATTAAAAAAAGTTTTTATATGAGGCAAATGTAACGTACTTAGATTGCAACTATTTTATTATTCATGAAAAAAAATACGTATTTTCATTTCACTCAAATAAATGAAGAATTTAATTATAAATTGATTATTAATACTTTCAAAATTAAAGAAATTAAAACTTTAACTTGCACGAATTTTATAAAATTGATAATTAAAATTAAGAAGATTGATAATTATTTTTTATTTATTAAAATATAAAAATATATATATATATATTGTAATCGAAGTGCGTAAAAATTCCTTCTATTGATTCAGAATTTATGCTATGTCTAAAGGCCAATACGAATCATCCAATGAAAGCTATGGGATCTTAATTAACTAAAACACATAAAGGAAATATGCTTAATTGTTGTTTTGGTTAATTTAGTTTATGATGATTGTGTGTCCTCCTTGGAGATTCCGGAATGTTTTCTTGTGTGTGTCTGCGCGCGCTATCTCCAAGAATCACTATGAGTAATCATAGCTTCATGTTCTCTCCAAGAATTAGAAATAATAATGCGCTATCTTCACAATGACATAAGAAAAAATAAAAAAGGAGTTATGTCATTGTAGTTTTTGTGGAGGCTAAGATTGTACTAAGATAATCTTAGGAGAAGGCGACGGTGCGTTTGGAAAAGTTTGGGTTCTGAAACCCGGAGGAAGTAGACCAAAAATATTTCTATGATGGAAATTGTTTCTATAATGGATGTAATAAGTTCGGGAAAATTATTAAAAAAAAAAAAATCTGATGAGAACATGGAACTGAAGAATGTTTTAATATGTCACTAATATAGTAATATATCGATATATTATCAAATTTAATTATATATTTAATGTACTCTTTTTAAGTCAAATCTTATATATTATATAATAATGCATTAATATTAAATTTAATAATATATTAATATAATCCTTTACCGGCGATATGCCATAGAATTTTTCCGTTTAATTATTGATCGTTGTTCAGAAAGAAGCATTATTGTCACTTGTGGTCCTTCTTTGTTTCATTCATTTTTTTTCCATTCTCGTGGTCCTTCCTGTCATCTATCAAAATTATTGCATTTTCTTCCTTTTTAGTGAAGTTACTTGTTTCACCATGGAAACATTAGCCAAAAAAATAAAATAAAAGACAAAACTTATAATGTTAAAGTAAAATTTGAGAAAGATAACCAAATTTTTTTTTGAGAAATATATATGACCAACCAAAATTTTCTTAGACCAGATAATGTGAACAATATGACATTCATTTCAATTTTTTTTCATAAATCATCATTTAGTATACATTTAAGAGAATGAAATCAACTGATCTCATTTATTTATTTCAGTAAATAAGTGAGACTTCACAATCTTGATAATTAGACCCCCCTCTGTATCCTCACACTCGTTGATTCATTTTTTCGCATAAATTAGTAAAATAAAAATATTATATAAATTTAAAATAAAATTTTAAATCTCTTATATTATTAAATAGGATTTTATAAATTTATTTTATTATTATATGTTTAATTATTAATTCTTAATTTATACATAAAATTTAATTTTATCCTCAGTGTGCACATAGCATTGTTTGACAGTGAATGAGTGAATTCCAGCAGAGGAAAGGGAAACATGATTCCTTACGATCAAAGTCTCGTCCCCACAACCTACCAACCATCTCCTCTTTTCTGTAAATTTATGGGACCTTCAATTCTCGTTTCTATCAACCCGATATCTGGACTTGCATACAACTAATTACAGATTGTAAGAGCACGGTAAATTTGTATGGACGGAAAATAAAGGTTTGTTTGAATTTTCTTTTCAGAAATTAATTTTAAAATTGAATTTTAATTTTTTTAAAATTATTTTTAAATTTAAAGAAAACAAAAAGTGAAGGATGTTTGAATAAATAAGAAAGAAAACATTTTATTTAATTATAAAATTAATTGACATTCAAAGAACAAGTTAAGAAAATATTAAAAATTTATTTTTATTTTTGTTTTAAATTTCACATTTAATGTTACAATTTAAAAAAATTGAAAAAAAATTATTATATTAGAAATTCTATCTTTAAAAATAAAAAATATTTTAAAAAATTAGTAAACAAACAAATACTAAAATATCAAGAAAATAAATTTTTACTAAATAAATTAAATTGTGTAACATTATGTAATATAAGATGATTGGTTGAGAAAAAGTTATAGGAAAAGTGTGACTTTCTAAAAAATTATAAGTAGGTGAGTTGTTTAATTAGTTACTAACTCAAAATAGTAAAAGTAAAAGTTCTAAAAAATAATTTAAAAAAAAGAACTTCTCAAAAAAATTATCTTTAAAGATAAAATAAAAAATTATTTTTAAAAATTATTAAATAAACAGATCCTAAAATGTGAAGAAAATGATTTTTTAGAAAATAAGATAATTTGTGCAACATTATGTGATATGAGATGATTGATTGAGGAAAAGTTATATGAAAAACGCTACTTTCTGAAAATTGTGAATAGATGAGTTATTGATTAATCATTAATTTTAAAAAATAAAAGTAGAATTTTTTAAAAAATTTTACTTCACACAAAATATTGGAAGTTATTTTCTTGCACCTCCTCTCCATAGCAAGAACTTCATTTATGAATAAAAATATAAAAATACTTATATATATGTATATATATATAATTTATATATATTTATATGTGTCAATTTCAATTTTAATTCCAAAGAATTAGAAAACTGATTGTTGTATCATATTTTTAATTTTAATTTTTTACAATAAATTAAAAATCAAGAAATCACAAGTTTAAAAAAGTTATCTTAATCCTTAATTGAATTTCATTGATATTTCTAATTTTTTATTATAATTTTAAAATTCATAATAATCACTTTTATATTCTAAAAAATTTATAAAATTTAAAATAGAATTTGAAATTAAATTTTCAATGCAAACTAGGGGTGTTAATTAAATACAAAATGAAAAAAAGAACTTATAAAATTTAATTTAATAAACATTAAAAAATTCAAAATTTGATTTTCACTATCTACTACGATACCTATAGCATTTAAATACTAATGAAAAAGCATGGCGTTACTTTGAACCAACTCACAGTACCCACTTCACAATATAGACCCTGTTTCTTTTTGTTGTTTTCCGACGTGTGACATAAGAAAGAAGCAAAAAGCGAGCACTACACAATACTAGGGTTGGAAATAATTTAGACCACGATTTAACTTATTTTGATCTAACTTAATTCACCCTTTTTATTTAAAAAAGGGTATATCAAACTGATAAATAAATTCATTTAGATAAATAGATTAAATCTATATTTTTATATGTTCAACTCATAAATTTATCAAATTTATTTATTTAAATAATTAGTATATTTATATATAGTATATACATTTATATTGATTTGATCTAATTTAATTATTAATTTATTTTTTACATTTAAAATTTATACTCGTTAACTTATTTGATAGTTTATTTATATAAATAAATTTTAAAAAAAATAATATATCAAACCAATAAATCAAGGTTAAATTAATAATTTATAAAAATAAACTTTATCTATTTAAAATAAATTCCAATACTAGCTACTTATATCCACCCAAACCTTAGCCAATGGGGTAGCTCAAGCAGCGGATGATGCATGTTTGATTCCTGTACACCGCAAAACTTATGGAACCACATTCGACAATGACCCAACTAATTGTCAAGTGATCAATTGGTTGCAACATATAATTAGCTCGAAAGGAGAAATTAGATACCATTATTTTTGTGATGTTAGACTATTGGTCTTATTCTAAGGATTCATGATTTCATTCCACTTTCTTCCTTTGTGGTTGAGGCATTAGAGATTCTAAAGTTTATTATGTACTCATAATCAAATCTGCCACTGTGCTTGTCACTTTAAGAAAATAATCTCCATATATATAATGCATGTACATATTTTTTACGTGAGGATTTTTTATAAGTCTTATATCTCACAATTTTTTTTATGAAAAAATAAACAGATATAAAAGAAAAGATTAAATTTCAAAAAATAATATTAAATATTATCATATTACTAAAATTATCTTCACAATTTTTTAGATGAAAGCTGAAAATTTGAGGGTTGTCCTCTCCTGGCTACTGAGAAGAAAATGAAGGGATGGATGATTAGGTTGGAGAGCTGTGCATGCAACAGTTGTGTCCACTTTTGCATGGTGGCTTGTCAAACACAGCAAGCAGGTGTTAATATGGCAACTTTGATTTGAAAAAGAGAGCCAGCGATTAGCAACATCGCTTTAGGGATCCAATCAATGAGCAAAAAAGCGTAATAAATAACAGGTAATCACGCAGAGAGATGTGACAAATAGCTAAGACTAGTAGTGGAAGATGCACTTAACAACAAAATTATAGTCATTTGAAGATGAAGCTTCCAACGTGAAAAATGGACAGAAATATCCCATGATAGCCTCCAGCTATCAGTGGCCATTGATAAAAACAACCAAATGGAGAAAATAAACCAAACTCAGATGCGATGAGTTTTGAGTAAAGAGGCAGAGATTCAAAAAGGAAATGATAAAGAAGATGCATCAAAGTGAGACGCCAATTCGAGCGATTTCTATCTCTCTCTCTCCTCACTTTTCACTGGAAAAAAGTGCAAAAATGTGATGAAAATAAGCTCACAGACCTGCAGTATTTTCAGTGCAAGGCACGTACTCACGCGATTAGTGGAAATTACAACGAAGCACAGATACAATATGAGACAGGTGAGGAGATAATGATTGTAGAAAAATTAGGATACGAATGTGATCGGAATATGTATAAAAAATATAAATTTTATATAAAAATATTAACATTTAAAAATTAGAAATATATATTTATCATTAATGTGCAAAAAAAGTAAAAATACATGATAATATTTCAAGATTAAAAATAATAAAGAATTAATTTGATGATATATTTATACATAATTAATTGAATTTGAAGATTAAACAGCAGAATTTTATTTTTGTTTCTTTCTTACAAAACACATAAATCTAAATCAAAATAGCCGGTTCACAGCAAATGAATCCGATTTCAAAGAATCAGAGCTAAATTTTAAACATTCATAGGTACACTCAAATTTTAAAATAAAAAAATAAAAAAACTCAAAATTTTAAATTTTTTTTGGAATATAGACCGAGAAGTATCCATCAACATTATAAATGTACATAGATCGGGTCATCAAATTTCGAGTTAGACTTTTTATACTTAATTATATAAAATACATGACTCAAACCTAAGCTTATTCATTTAATTTTTTAAAAATTTGGCTCAACTTGACCTAATTAACTTTATATATGACTCGAGGCCATATATTATGTTTAAATAAAAAAATTTATTTTTATTATATTTAAATAATAAATAAAAAATAAATTTTTGTATAAATATACATATTTTATACTCAACTTAGTATAAAATTTTAATTATTTTTATTTTTATTATATTAAAATAAAAAATATATTTTTATATAAAAATATATATTTAAGAGATAATTAAATATTTAAAATTTATTTAAATATTTAAATTTCTTGTATTAAAAAGAGTTAAATATAATTATTTTTTATAATATATGATTATATTATTAAAAATAAATTTATATAATTAAATCGGATCAAATTAAATTGTTTCTTGTTATCATAATTCGAATTTGTTCCATAGATTAATCAAGTCATAAATTTTTTTTGATAAATATTTAAATCATAAAAAAATTTAGATTTTATATTTTTTTAAGTCGAACCTTTTGACTCAAGTGAGTCAGCCTTGGTAGGGATATTATTTAAGTGGATTCCCCAAAAAAAAAACAGTTATATTTATAGGCTAATAAATTAAAATACTTAATTATTCATTTTCATCAGCTAAATCTCCATTTTTTTCTTTGAAAAAAAATTAGGATTACGATAAACTGCTTCACTTTAAAGTCGTGAGATACTTGCGCCTTATTTTAGACTTGTAATGATACTTATAGATCCTTGAACCTTTTGAAAATTTTGACAACCAAATTTAAACTTAAAACACATGAATAATAAAAAAAAACAATAAATATTCTCATAAGACCGATCAATTTAAGATGTTAAAGTACTTTTGGTAGCTCGCTATTTGGTACGGAAAGAGAAAAAGTATGGATGCCAATTGTACAAAACTATCAAATTCTAATCTTACGTGTTTTACGGTGATTGAAACTTAATTTAAAACATCTCCATTTTAGGCGATAAAAAATTTTAAAAATAAAATAGATTACTTCAACAATTTAAAATTAGGATATGCTGTTGATTTTTCAAAAAATTTACATAATACTTACAGATTATTTAATTTCTTGAAATCTTTGATAAAAAATTAAATTTAAAATATAAATAATTGAAAATAATAAATTTTACCCATTGAACCACTAAAGGTAATTTAAAACATTCTTTATGTGTGAAAGCAATAAAGGTGGCAGCAAAATCAAAGGTTAGATAAGGATTACAGTAAAAAAGTATGGTAATTGTCGGTTTATTTTAGAATGTAATTGCTTTTGTTTTCTGGCTAAAGTTTTGATGGAAAATTAGACTTCCGTAGGGTCCATTGGGTTCACACCTCTTTTATGCTGATCACCGATCTTTGATCATATGATTTTGACCCTCCGTTCTGTTTTTGTTTCGTGAAAAATATATATTTCATAAGAATAATATAATTTATTTGTATTTATAATTATAAAAGATTCAAATCATATAAAAACATTCTAAATGTTCAATATTACTTATAACGGAATCGGTCAAAAGATTTCTTAGGGGAAACTATTTTTTTAACTGTCATCGTATCATGAATTATATATTTTTCTAAGTATAAAATATATAAGTAATATGAAAATCCTTGCAAACAAATGATTTGTTTTTCAAAAAAAAATATTTTTTAACAAAATAAATAAAATTTTCTAAAAAACATGTTTTCTGACCGAACAGGAAGCCGCAAGGCACCTTCCCTCTGCAAACTAGAGAATTCCATATATTAGCAGCTTAAAGCAAAAATTAAAACTTCATACTCTCCTAATCAATTATTAATTGATTCAGTAAAAGTAGATTTGATTTTAAGATACTTCAGAATTGATAAAAAGTATTTAATTAAGAAGAAATTTAATATTTATTACTTTTATTCCGATCTTTAATTCCATCAAATACTTTTTATTAAGAGGAATTTAATATCTACCTTAGTTTAAAATAAAGATTACCCTTGCATGGGATACCCAAGGACCATTTTGACAATTTCAAAGTGTTGTTTGTTTGGCCTCTCGGTAGGTGAGAAAATGGCCAGCCCTGCCGTCAAATATTCAAAGTATTAGGTCAACTCCAACTCCCTCTTCGTTTCTACCCACTCTTTCTTTTTTTTTTTTTCCTTTCTTTTTCCTTCCTTTTCTTCTTCTATATATCCCTTGTGCATGCAAAACTTCTTGGGGGTTATAATAGCTCGTTTTAATGAACATAACTTAGAATAATAGAGATTAAAAGGTTCAATTATGGTGCTGTGCTAAGTGAGGATTAGTTACATTGTTTAGTCTGTATATTAAACAAGGTTGATGAGTGCTTTAATACATGATTAAATTAACTTTTTCGTACAAAATCAGCATCAAGGTGTCTTTTCATCACTACGATGCCATTTGTTGCTTCTAAGTTTTGATAATTGATCATGATCTTAAATTGTCATTCGGAAAAAAAATTGAATATAATAATTTTTATTATTATTTACAATAATTTTTTATCACAGATATCACAATCATTTACATTTTTTTTAATTATATTAAGGATGACGAGCGATAATTAGTAAAATATTGCTACATGACAATAATGCAAGAATAAAGAAAAGCAAGGCAATTCCCAAAGCGGCACAGCAGACGAGTTACATGAAGCCAAGTCAGGGAGCACCGAAATTCATTAATTAAGCCGAGTGGGGTTTGGAGATAGGCAGCCAGTCAAATTCTACACCTAAATTTGTGGCATCAATTGCCATCATGATCTATGATAGCCACTCAAAGTTTAAGTTATTACCTTAGCACTGATTACGAGTAATCATGTGATGGGTAGAGTTTGATTCATAATTTTTAGTTTTAAATTTGCATTATTAAATTCCATCATACTGTTTGCTACATCTCAACTTTAATTTTCTTTCAAAGAAAAATATAATTGATTATGTGTGAATGGATTATTTTTATCATTTTGATTAGGGGTGTAACATAGACAAGATTAATTCATGCAAATTTCAATCCATACAAATCCGTTTAAAAATGACTTAAATTTTAGATAATTTGATTAATTTTGTAATTATGATTTGATTTGTAAATTTACAAATTTTAACTATAAGTTTATAGAATAGTTCAATTCATTCGAACTTTGATACGCACAAATTAATTCATATAAATTCATAATTAAAATAAATTAAATTTTAGATATTTTAATCTACTTAAATTCGAGAATTAAATTAATCTAATTTATAAATTATAATCCACAATTTATTTGACAAGACTTATTTTGATTTGAAAGTCAGAGGATAATCTCTAAGAATATAATATCAAATATATTGAGATTAAATCATTTTAAAATATAATATTTCACTTTAAATAGTAAAATAAAATATCATAGTACTTAATTAAAATATTAAAAATTCAAAATTTAATAAATAATTAATACAAATTAATTAAAAATAATTTTTAAATTCATAATTATTCACACTATCTTCATGTGATATTAGTTTACTCTCTAAAATACTTTATACACTTCCCATCCCAAATTATTATAGATTTATTGTATAATTGCTGGTTTAAACGTCATCCTTACATTAGGATTTGAGAAGCATCAGTTTTACCAGTCTTCTTCTCCCCTTTTTTCCCCCTTTTCAGTCATGCATTACAAAAAGTAAACCATATATTAAGAAAACCACAAAAGGGGGCTTCGAGAAGTTCTATTTAATATAGGCAAGACGCTATGATAAGTCTATCCTGCATAATTAAGTTCATCGACCACTCCATGAGAAAAGATGAGCCTGCATGATGATCATATCAGCATGCTTCTTTAGTATTATATACATTCATGACAGTACAACTTTTTGGATTTCAGTGAAAGCAAGCTCTCAAGATCATAGTACTCCTCTTTTACCCCCATTTTCTTTTTTTTTTTCTTTTTCAGTTTATTTATTGGCCGTTACAGTAGAAACAAGGAAAAAGGCCAACACCGTACACCTTAAACGCTACAATATTATTTTAAAAATTTTATCTCTTATTATATTTAAGATTTCAATTTAAAATTTTAGTATATATTAATTGAATTATTATTTCTACAATTAAAAAAAAGAAAAGAAAGACACTATAACTTGTAAATAATAATCAATAATTTAAAATATTCTTGTAAATGCAATGCGATTATGTTACAATATGATACTATGAATTGATATAAAAAAAAAAAATAACGTTAAATGCAGGACAATGAGAAATATGCTAACCTAATATTATTAAATTATTAGTTGTAATAATCATATAATGTCTAATCTTCAAACGATGGTTAAAATGCTGTTGACACGAAATTGAGATTGAAAGTTTGACTGATTAAACGCCGTGCTATGTCAACATTAATGGCCTAACCTGTTGTTATATCTGCCAAGTTCATTGAATTCAACAGTAAATCGGTTTCCTGGTGCGGCCTGCGACCGCAATTTGGTGTTAGTTGATTGACAAAATTGGGCAGCCCTCTAAGTCAGCTGCAAATCCACGATGAACTAACCAAGCCCACACTGCTGCTAATTGTGCACATCACCATGATGTCATTTGCAGTATATTCATATCTAGACACGTGCTTTATTGGCGCACTGATCACTGCCACGAGAATACGTTAATATATTATTAAATTTAATTATTAATATATTACTATATAATATATTTTTAAAAAATTATTAATTTGATATATAATCAAATTTGATAATATATTAATGTATTAATATATCACACATTTTTCTAATCTTTAATTGTAATCATTACAATATATAATAAGAAAATTTTATAGTGCATCACTAGTATAATAATACTCTCTTCATTTCTATTTATTTTTCATAATTAATTAATTTAATATACATTGAAAAATAATTTTATTTATTTATTTTTAATAAATTTTTTAAAATTATTTTTCATGTATAAAATTTAAAATAATTAAAAATAGAAATAAAAATGTGATGTAATAAATATAAGTTGTTAATAATATAAAATAATGAAATATTTATTAATAAAAAAAGGATAAATTTGAAAGAAAAATATTTAATACTTTATTAAAATTTTAAAATAATAAATAATAAATAAAAAAAAATTTAAAATATGATAAATAAAAAGAAATAAAAAGAGTACATGTTAAATTAATAATTTTTTAAAATATGTCACACGATAATATATTAATATATAGATTTGATATTATATCAATAATATAATATAAATTTTTTCTATATTAAATTTTATTTCTGGATCATAGCTTTTTATTTAAGAAAAGCTCAGTCTTCCTTTTTTTTGCTAAATTAATTTATAAATCGCTTGTATATGTGTGGCTCGACATAAAGGGGCATGTCTTTTTTCAGCAACTAGCTAGTGGATGGTGTATTATTCATCTTTGCCTTTTTTTTTTTTTTAATATCCAGTGAAATTGAATTAGGTCGGGAGATTTTAAGGGATTAAAAAAATGAATAAAGTGTGATTCTCTTATTGTATGTTTGACCCATACACTTGTTACTTAATTTTAAGAAAAATTTTATTTAAATCTCCTTTTCACCTTAATTAGATTACCTTATCCAAAAAGCAATCAAACAAAATATAGTATTTTATCAATACTACTGCTGCTTTTATTTTTTCTACGGTGGTCACCTCTCGTTTTTTTCTACCCTAATCATTTCTACAGCTATTATTGCTATACCCACTCTTTAGAATGGTAGTTATAAATAATAACATGATTTTATTTCTTGACTAATGAATTAACCCCATATTTAGAATGCTTAAAAATAAGAGTTATTTCATTTCAAATGGGTTTCACTATTTGAATTGAGCTTATGCGATTTTAAATTATAAATAAGTCAATCCACATAATATAAATAATAAATGGAGTGGCGTAAGGTTGATTCAAAAATTAAATGAGTTAACACATTAATTTATTTAAAAAATTATATTAAAATTTTAAAAATATTATTTAAAAAACAATCATTAATATCTAATTTATAAATAATTATATAAAATGAAAAAGTAAATTTTATGTTATGATAAAATGACAATAAAATTTCAATGAGATATTTAATTAATGATTAAAAATATTTCTAACAAGAAATGGTAAGTAATTAATTTTCTTAAATAGATTTATAATATGAATTTTATTAATTAAAATTATTAAACATATTAAATAAATTAATATATTTCATAAACAAATAATTTGATACAACACAATTATTAATTAAATTAAATTTGAATTAAATTTATTCAAATTATTATTATTTGAATACGATACCAACCTAATATCTACCGCCAACTCTAACTTTTACATCCATGTAAATGAGAAAAGACTATGAACGATACCCCATCCTAAGGATAACATACAATTTGACAGTAATAAAGTTGGTCATTAAATTTAACTAATAATAGATGGAGGGTTGATCGAACGATGTAACATCAGTGCCGTCTTCACCATCAAAAGTAAAGCTGTAAACATTTCTCCAACAAAATTAATCGTCAAGATCTCTAGGCGGTATTAAAAATAGAATAATGAGACGTTAGGTTGCGATGTGGGGCATTATGTCGATAGAATTATTTAACTTCTTTCCATATATCGAGAAAATTATTAATAATATACATTATGCTAATTGATGAAAAAAAATTCGTCTTAACTTTTATAAATTGGACATACTCAAAGGTGTAAAATCAAATTAAAGATTTGAAAAAAGAGAAAAGCTTTCGGAGAGTACCATATATTAATTTAATTAAACGGACACAACATATTTAATCCTAATTTAATGTTGAAAAGGCATGTTTTCTACTTGTATTGCTAATAAAGTTGTAGTTACGCGAAGGTTATATACAAGTACCTCACATGAATGGTAGGTTTGCTTCACATGATAAGTGTTTTCCAACTTCCGCATAACATTATTATTAGCAGTTCTTTTGATGTTCAAACTCCACATTTGGAAGACATGCACTATGAATGATGTTTTATCATTATTTTATTGTAATTATTGACTTTGTGAAGGAAATGATTAAATATTAAGTGTGGATTTATTTCAATGAAAAGTGTTATTTGTAAAATATAATTATAAGGAAAAATATTTTACTTGGTTAATATTAAATATAAAGAATTTAAATTACTTTCTTCCATTGTTATGTTTTTAAGTATTATTTTTTTAACTAATAATATAAATAATAAATTACTTCTTTATTAATATATATATAATTAATATTTTTATATAAAAAATACTTTCCGACCGACAAGAAGTACAAATATATTTCATGCAATTCGATGATGGATTCACCAATAAAGCAAGTAAGGCCCGTTGGGCCAACCAGGTGGCCCAACGACCGACCGGGGCTTTTGTTACACAACTCTTGCTTCATCTGTTAAAAATATTTTGATTGTTTGCCGGTTTTTTCCTCCGCACACATTTGCACACTCGACTCGTAAGTTTTATTAAAAAAAACACTGTTTATATACCAAAAATTAGTTAGTTTAGCCGCTTAAGGTTCAGTTCTTTCACGTCGGATAAAAAATCATGAATTCCATCCTTAAAAATATTTTTATTAAGAAAAATTTATTGTCAATTACTTCCACCCCAAATAAACATTAATCTCGCATTACTATAAGGTGAGATACTTTGAATGTAAATAAAAAAATAGTGCTCATATTTTTCACTACATCTTTGTAATGAGTTTTAGTATTTTTGTGAATATGATGAATTTTATTTTTTTCTACAGAAAGTTATCAATTTAAAAAAAATTGTATTTCAACATTTTTTTCTATCACATGAAAATTTGCTTTCATTATAAAAAATACGATTTAATTAAAGATTAAAAAATATTTTAACAATAAAAAATAAAATATTTATTAAAACTAAAATGTAAACTCATTTTATATTCAACACAAAGAAAATGGTACGAAATTGATTTTTAAAAATTAGTTATTTTATTTTTTTCTCAATTTTCAATAAGGGTCAAAAGAAAATAAAATGAGATCTTATAAATAGTATTAAAATTAATACTTGAATTTAAAAACTTAAAACAAAATAAATATAAGAGTAGCAACTTTATTTTAAGAATTAATTAAGATTTGATATTCAAATTTACTAATTTTTTAATTTTTAAAAATTTAAAAGAGAAAAACTAAAAATAAATGAATAAATAGTAGAATTTAAAATTTTTTATTTTTGTATTGGGATTTTCTTTTATTAATCCATAATGTTATCTATAAATGAAAACACTTGATGCGAATATTAATAATACAGGTGTTGCTATCACTTATAAACTCCTTCGTGGGATTTGAAAACCCTACTTTCCAAATTTTATATTTTGATTCCATTAAAACCAAGATTGCCATAAAGTCAGTAAAAATTACGACTGCCGTGCTAGCATAAGGAGAAAGGCTTTCCCAAAAATTTTTTTAAAAAAATCATATTTATTAAACAATATTGATTAATTGATTTTGCAAGAGGCTATTATGGAGCAAGATGATCGTGGGCTTCTAATGGATAGAGGCTCAGGTTGTGGAAAGGCCTTCGGTTGGTCACAGCTTATAACAGATGGACTTTGCAACATTTGTGTTCCGTTTAAAACCCTTTATCACATTTTGGGCGATGTTTGGATTCAACAGTGAACCAAAAAAATCATTCCATCATGATTTAATTGGTCCAATAGGGTAAATCGATAGTTGAACTAAATGATATTTTTTGCTCTTATATAACTATCCACTATCTGGATACCATATTGGATACTATTTAATCTGGATTCGAGTCGGATAGGACCACATTAGGTTGCAAAGCTCTCCCTACTGAAT
Source organism: Sindora glabra (assembly GCA_020226215.1). Classification (NCBI taxonomy): domain Eukaryota; kingdom Viridiplantae; phylum Streptophyta; class Magnoliopsida; order Fabales; family Fabaceae; genus Sindora; species Sindora glabra. The sequence goes on from CM035231.1 coordinate 62,696,669, forward strand.
TTTAACGCAGCTGCATTCCCAGAGGTTCGAACCCAAGATCCTTTGGTTGTTTTACATTAGGTTGCAAAGCTCTCCCTACCAAGTTTTAACGCAGCTGCATTCCCAGAGGTTCGAACCCAAGATCCTTTGGTTAAGCTAGAACAACCCCGTATTAGTTAATCTACGCACTCGTCGATGAACTAAATGATATTATAAATGATCATTTATATAAATTTATTAAAAAATTAAATAACACCTAATTTGCATTACATATATAAGTCCATAATTTATGAAAAAATAAAATATTAATTTCGTAATTTTATTAATTTTTTGTTTCATAAAAATTTACTGGGCGAATTAAATCCAAATAAAAAGTCTACAAAAAAAATTAATTGGCAGATTTTTGAAAATCAAATTGTTTTTCTATTTTTTATTTTTTCTGATTAATTTATTGTAGTTCAAATCAATTTAAATCGATTCAATTCGACCGCTGAAGCAATTAATTCCTTAGATATTTGAGCTGAATAACAGCACGGTGAATTATCGAACCCTCAGATTTCTAAGACACTAATTTTGAGTACAATAAACACACAATACACACTAAAGATTGTATCAAATGGGAGTATTAATCATATAATTATTTAAAATTTTATATGATTTATTTTTTTTTGGTACAAAATTTTATATGATTTGAAATGTTTTAATATTAACTAACAGAAATTTTGACTCCTCGTATTAGAATAAGAACAAAACTTTGGCAGAATTTTTTAAATACTTACTATAAGATTCTCTATTCAAATTATATCATATGTATAAATTATTTTATTATAATTATAATATGATAATTATTATAATTATTAAATTAATAATTAATAAAGTACTTAACACATAAGTCATGAATAGAAAATTTTATGATAAACCAAAAATTTTATCAAAATTTTGTCCTTAAGCCAATACTATCACTTCCTGTACTTTAATAGAGAACCTCTTCATAATTGATTGCTAAAAATTGGAAGTTTATAATTTATAAGCTATCTAGTTGTATGAAAAATATTTAATTAATTAGTTATTAAATTAATTAAAAATTATAAAATAATATATTAATATATGAACTAAATTAATTTATATTTATCTTAAGATTAAATTATATTTATGCAATTAATATAATTACTTAAAATTTACTTAACTATTTTATAACATTATATATTTATTTAATTATATTAAATTAAGGAGTATATACTAAATATTTATTTACATAATTTGAACATAGATTATCATTTAATAATAAGAGGGATAAATTTAATTTTTTTAAAAAAATTATAAATTACTATATAAAATTTATTAAATCAAAATTTATTTTTTAAAACAAATTGATGCATAAAATATTTCTATAAATTAACTTATAATTTAATGATAAAATTAAATAAAAATTAATTTATTTATTACGTTAAACACGTAGCCTTTTTCCTGAAAACAATAAATGCATAATAATTAAAATGCGTTTGATTTTAATTCACCCTATGTCCTAGTTAATTAAGTGCAACTAGTGTAAGTGGGGTTAGTAAAAATTTATTAACATCTCCAGAAGTTGTTTGCTTAAGTTGTAATAATAATATTTTATTGTTATTCAAGTAAGAAAAAGATCACAAGCCACCGTCTCTTTAGAAAACAGAGAGATCCCAACGAAGTCAGGCTTGATTCGCTTGAAGGGAGAGTAGCACTAGGAGTGTAGGAAGGCGAATAAACAAACCGAAGAGATAAGATATGGGCAATCCCATTCTGACATTCAAACCGCACGCTTTAGTCAGCAAAAGCACGTGCGGCCTCATTCATCAACACATCAGTTTTTTTTAGTATAAATTACACACAAAAAATTTATATTTTACGTGCTATTAATCCTCTTCTATTTATTTAACGAAACATATAATTCTCTTCTATTAATTTTTTATTAAAAATTTAAATAGAATTAATATATAATTTCTACATGATTATTTTTTTCTATTATTAAAAAATTGATGCTAACTTTAAAAAAAGTCTCATAATTTTTTTGCTTTCTCTTATAATATTAAAAAATAAAAATTTTAATTTATAAATTAATTAAATAATCAAAATTTCTATTATCACCTGGTCATATTTGTCTAAATAAAATAAGTATTATCTGATCAATCACCTCATTTGAAGCATATTTAGGTTCTATTTATTTTATCAAAAAATAATTTTTATAAAAAAATAGTATTTACATATATATATTAATGAAGGAGTGATATAATACTTATAAATGTAACTTGAAAAATAGTATTTAAAGCCATAATAATGGAAGAAAGCAAATTCCTCTTAAAAAGGGCAAATTGCTTTCTCCCAAATTCTTCATATTTAACACTTAATAAATAAAATATTTTTTTATTTTAATATTTTTTTATTATATTTTACAAAAAATATTTTTCATCAAAATAAATAATAATTTAAAAAGAAACTTTTCCTTTTCATTTGATAACTACTTTACAAATTATATCTTCATGATCAAATTGTTATCCAATTATTACTATTAATTAGTACCAATAAAATAGAAAGAATTACTATATTAGAATTCTTCAATCATATCTCATATGACCAATATGCATCCGATTTCTCCTTAAACAAAGGATATAGTCCATTTTCCTTCGTTAATGCAATGAAGGTCCTCTTGTTTTAGCTTAATTTTATGTTTGAAAAAAAATAGAAATCAACTGTCATAGCTAACTTATATTTTCTATGAGCTAAGATAAATTTATAGTGAAAAAAAAGAAGCTAACTCATTATATCAAAAAAAAAAGAAGTAAAACCATACCATTCAAGGATGAGAAGCTTATAGTGAAATCTTCTTTTATTAATTTCAAATGAAATAATTAGAATTAAAAAATTTTGATTCAATGAAAGGAAGTTTTTAGAATAATTAAAATGGTGAATAATTAAAAAGAAAATGTTAAATTTTTTTTGTAAATTTAGTATCAATTTATTTTTATATTGAAGGGAAATTAAATCATGTTAGAATTACATATTAATTTGATTAGATTATCAAATAAAAAATTGACAAATAAAAGTTATATGTACAAGAACGTAAATAATATATTTTAATATTATAAGGAGTTAATCATATATAAAAAATAATACAAGAGAGTTATGCTAATTTATCATTTTCTATTGCATGTCAACAAAGGATTTTAATAATTCCTAACTAGAGACGTAATTTAAGGGATCATTTGATTCAACAAACAAGAAGGAAAGGAATCAAAAAAGGAAACAAGGGAAAAATGAATACTTCATAATTATAAATTTTATTTTTTTCAAATAAGAAAGGCAATCAGGTTTTTGAATTCACTTTACTAACCATTTTTATAAAATAACTTACTTTTAATATTTATTAAAATAATTATTATAGTTATTATACTATTATTATTGTCTTATTAATATTTATTGTTAATATTTTACTAATATTATTATGACTATTGTTATTTTATTATTTACTATTTATTATTACTTATTTTATTTTCTAATATTGTAAGAATTTAATATTAGTTACTAATATTTTGTTAACACTAATTTCATTATTAATTATATTATTTATTTATTATTTTTATTTTTATTATTTTATTATTGTATAATTATTATATGATTATCTATTAATATTATTATCATTATTATTAGTATTTTATTTTTATTATTTTATATTTATTATTATTATTTAAAACCAGTACTGAAAATGAAAGGATTGAATTTCTGAGAAATTGAAGGAAATTATCATTTCTTCTTTTAGGATAATCCCTATATGGAAAAATGAAGAAAGAAATGAGTTTTTTTTAATCAAAAACTTATATTTCTTTTATTAATTACCCTCAATCAAACAACGAAGTGAAAAACTTATATTTCATATATAAGTGATATAATTTTATTTGTATTAGCAGTGGTAGAGTTTCACAAAAATAAAAAATATAAGAATGTATTTAGATATAATTTTATTCTTATATTTTTTAAAAATATTCTTAAAAACTATTTTTGGATTGAAGGAAAAATTGAAATTAGAGAATGGTTAATATTATAAATAAGAAAATATTTTATTTAATTATAAAATTGACATTCAAAATGAGAAAATAAGTTCAGAATATAACTAAAAGTTATTTTTATTTTTCTATTTTTAGTTACACATTTGGAGAATAATTTTTAAAAATAAATTTTGAAAATAGATTGATCATTTATTTTTAAAAATAAAAAAAACCATTTTAAAAATTGAAAACAAATAGGCCTTAACCTTCTCAAAAAAATTTAAATTTTGATTTTTCAAAATTAATTAAGATTTGCTTCGTATGTCAGCTTTGTGTGTGCGTGTGTGTCTTCCGTCTTTTTTTACACTTATGCTATTTTATTTTATGTGTAAAAGAGCATATAATAATATTTTGTATATTATTAGTGTAAATATAAATGCAACTATAACAATGTAAATTAAGCGACATATAGTAACCTAGTGATAAAAAATTTTAATAATATATTGAAGATCTTAAATTTAAACATACTCCTCATTTATGTAAAAAATTATAAATAAAAATATTATAAGTGTTGAAAATATTATCTAAGATTGAATTTTAAATTTTTTAAATAAATTAAATTTTATAAATTTATTTTATTATTTTATATTTAATTATTATATTTTATTTACATTTAAAATTTAATTTCAAATTTCATTTCATTCTTTGCTGAAATATAAATTCAAAAAGAAAAAGGAAAAGGGGAAACGATAAGCCCAAACACATTGTTTGTGGGATGTTGTATTAGAATGGTTGATATATATGATCCACCACTTTGTTGTTCTCATCTCAAAAGGCAAATTGCCGTAATCACTTTCATGATTGTATTTAAACAAAAACAAACAGTGGATTTGGTTGGTAGCCAAGAAAGATACTGACTTTTAATAATAAGCATCGGTCAAAGCTGCTGATCAAGATTAAAACAATTAGTAATAAATGAATAAAGCTTTGGTGTGTGTATCACAGTATGGCCGACATAACTTGTTTGTAGGCAAAACAAAAGGGGACATAGACTGTGACCTCACCAAGGGAATATTAGGAAACAATGTGGTCCCATGCAGAACAGATTAATATTAACAAAAGAAAAAGGGAAAAAAAAATAGAGATAGAAGCTTTTTGCAGCGTTGCATTTGACTAACATTTTGGTGCATTTCAAAATGTAGCCTTTTAAGGAAATGACATGTGCTTGTCAACTGGCTTTGAAGGCAGAATTTTAGTTTATTTAGATGCAAAATACATACAACTTTATCATTCTAATCAGTAGTCACCCAAGAGTTGGCTCGGATTGACACCCCCCCCCCCCATGTTTTTCTCATTGTAGCACCGAGGAAAACAATTTTTTACAAAGAATATTTCAAATTTTAAATAGGTATGAATCCCTCTTTTCAAAATTTAATATTTAATATATACCATCTTACCATTACTCTATCTAATTTAAGCATCAAAGTATGTTAGTTGGTGCTTTATCACCTCCTTGCATTGCTAATCGAAATGCTCATCTTTCCCATGTTGGTGAGCCGTTGGCCAAATTCAGGAAAGGCTTGAAATATAATTTTAGTTGAATTAATTTTGTTTAAGAGATATATATCTTAAATTTTGTTACACTTAAAGATATATTATAAAGGCAGCGAAAATATCAAGATTAAGTTGTTTTCGACCAATCGAAGTGTAGGTCTATACTACATTGACATGCACGGGCGCACATTGAGGGGAAATTTTTCACTTAAATTTGGAGCCCCTATTTTTTAAGCAATAGGACCATTCACAATATAGTACGGCAGACGATAATTGTGTCATAGCACTTGATTTTAATTGGATGCAGCACTCTTCAAAGTGACATTATTGAAGCTTGTGGATAAAAATTTATTGCTAGGTTTCCACTTTCCACAGAGAGAGGGAAAAAAATTATTACTGCGGTTCTAACTTTCCAATAACTGCATGTGATGTACGACTTGACTGAGGAAATTTTGAAATAATTTGTATGGCTCCCCCGGGACAAAGAGAGGCCTCCAGGACCAAAACGGGCAACACATGGTACTTCTATGATCCTACTTGCTGGCTAGTTAGCTAGCTATCTGGGATACCTAACCTAACTCTGCGCGCAGGAAGCTTGAGCTTCAAATAATTGCAGCCGGTGCTGTATTCTTTTTAACAAACATGTGATGAGTGAATACCGTGGAATGAAGCAACGCGGTCAAGTGAAGGCCAGTATGTCAAAACTTTGGGCAAGATGTTTGTATTACGAATTTTGTTCTAACAGAATATGAATTTGGTAGGAAAATTTATTTTATAAAATAAGATATGACCTAAGTTGCCAATTTAGAGTAGATGTGGGTGCGAGTATTATTGATAAAATTTGTTCCGTAAAATTATGCATATTTAATATTATATTTTTTCTTATATAAATGATATATGTATATATTATATACAAATTTTTTAGTAATTGAATCATTTAAAATATTTTTTAATAATTTTATTTTAAAATTTTTTAATTTAACTATTATATAAAAATTAAGAAAAAATAAAATAAATAAAGAAAATAAAAAGAAATTTTTTTCCTAATTATTACAATTTGTTAATCGAATTATATGTATTTTTAGACCTAAATGGTAAGACTATGTTAAATATTATGTATTGTTGTGTTTTACTATCAAATATACAAGTTTTAAATTTTTAAATTTTTTTAATTTTATTAATTTTCCTTGCAAAAATAGTGTCCTAACTTGTTTGTTCTTGTAGGATGGGACAAATTCGCAATCAATGGCAGAGCAGGTCAAAGCAATTTAAGGCAAATCTACTATCTACCTTGATTCATCCTTTACCATCCATAATGCATGAAATATATTCTTTTAAATACGATTTTAAATTTAAATTTTATGAATAAAAAATAATTATTAAAAGAATTTTTTTCGTAACTTGAAATTCCATTTAATTCAACTCCAAATTAATTAAAGTTCAAAATAATTATTAAATAGCGGAGAGTTCCAAAAAGAAAAATTACGGATGCTTTGTTGTAAACTTGAGAAAGTAGTTTCCATATCCGTAACCTTAAATATATGCTTTACGTGTACATATACATGTTCACTTTGAAAGATTGCTTTCATATTAAGCTTGATGCGAAAGCCCTTTCCTATAAGTTCTTTTTCTTTTGTTAAATAAATAAAAGAAAAAGGCTTAAGCCTGTAGAAGCTGCTGACTATCATTAAATCTCGTATAATAGGTTTGCACCTCACAAAATCAGCCTTGAGAAAGAGCAACATATACACAATCCTCACTTTAGGACCTCGTAGTATTATTAGCACCTTCATTATATTAATAATACATTTATAATTTAAGATTTTCTTTATTTTATATGCTTTAAGCACATATATGATAAAGTTGTTGTAAGAATAATTTTAATTAATTATAATCCCTAAATTTTAACTTTAAATTATAGTATGAGAAAAATAAAGTCAAAAAACACAATTATTAGATTAAACATGAATTAGAAAATCAAATATTTGGAATGTAAGATTTTATATCTTTGTTCAATACTTTTGATTCACTAATTGGCCTCCCATTAATCTTCAATTTCACCTTCATCAAAATTCCAAAGAACATCAAAAGGAACTTTGTTATGAGGAATGATTTCCCTTTATCGTAAATTCCTACTTGCTTTTCTCTCTCTTGAGAGATTGTGTTTATACATTGATGGGGCAGTCGAACTAAATAGGTTACTAAATGCAAAGGACCTCATTAAATAATTGAATTAGATCATAAATCCTACCTATCATAGAATTTATACTTAACTAACTTACATTTGAGTCATAATATCATACAAGGCCTGATTCAATTGTCATTTTAATAGTTACTTCAATTTGAGGTTCTTTACACAGATAAATTTATCACTATTGAGAGAAAAACTTATGCCAAAAGTATTGTTGCAACATAAATCTAATTAAGACTAGAAACCCTTAACTTGTTAGCTTAACAAGGAAATTTATAACATGCAACATGCCCTACCTTTTAATAAAAGTTGTTGTAATTGATTACACAATGATTTTCACGACACAACTCCTCTTAACACACGTTTAATCATAGATTTATGACTACTTAGACAAATAATAAAATAAGTTAGAGCAACCTACACATATGAAATCTCCCAATCTTGTATAAGTTAATTTGTAATTAATTGTACCGCTTAGATACAATACCATTTGCAATCCAAGACCACTGACCTAAATCAACAATAGACTATCTATAATTAACACATATAAAACAAACTTGATTCCTTGGAAGACATTTAGGCCTAATAAATTTAATCCTATTAGATTAATAAATATAAGAACATACTGACATGTTGGACTCTTTCGATACCAAAATAAAATAAACCAAAATTTCCCAAGAACCTATGCATTATTAGCCCATCACATAAGTGTTTTTAAGGCATATCCCACTTTTACTTCCAAATATTTTATCTAAGTTTAATTTAATTGTTTTATCTCAACCAACACATCCATATTATGACCAACTTAGATAAAAAGTCATCATCATGCAGATCCAAAATTATCAAAATATCTACACTCAATAACAAACAGTAGTCTCTTCGCTCTCATGATTTTTGAAAAAGATTATAATCTCATTGAAATGAGATAGAACTATATAAACAAGCATTCTTAATTCTCCCTTTCAAAAACTATTTAGTTATCAGTCTATATTGATAAAAAAGGTTACTTTCTTCTTTATCCAATACAACTCCCATTAAAATAAGTTATTTTAAACTATAAGTGAGTTTTAAAATGTCAGGAAAAGAGAATTTATGACCAATTACACCTTCCTCCTCAAAGTAGTTATTGATTAGTAACTAACCTGATCTTAAACTCATAATCTCATATGAGCATCCCTATTAAACTCAAAATCACATTTGCTTGTGACTTCTACCTTATGTGATATTTACTAGTCTCTTACTATCCTAAAATATCTTTAAACAAATCAACTCTACTAAGTTATAGAGATGGTTTTAGGGTTATATTTTAAAATTAAATTTTTATAAAATGTCTAATACAACCTTATTAGAACATTTACCCAAACAAATGCATCAGAATAAAATTTTATTTATCTAAACACAATAACTAGGAAAAATAAGTTTTCATAGTAAAAATGTTATGTTTCTAGTAAAAAATAGAACACAAAATAAAATCTCATCTCTAGTTTTAAAGCACTTTCATAATGCTAACAAAATCTAGTGGAAAATATTTAGTGCATATTAGGCCAAAAAAATTAAAATTTTATATTTTTATCAAATTAAAATAATTAATAAATTATATAATGGACAATCACAGCTTACAACCTTATTATTGGTCATTCTTTTAAACAATAACCCTTTTCTGCTCAATTGAATTTTACAAATTTTCATTATCGAAAAATTAATAAGTCAAGCAATTACTGGTTCAAGGATATTTTATCTGATGGTTCAGTTCAAAATGATCATCAGATCAATTTAATTCAAATGAGGCAACTTTATGTTTCATTTATTCCCTCATAATCAAATTCAAACTTACAGTAGGTTCTGCATTTAAAATCACCAAATACACTTTCTAGAACTAGGCCTTATTTATTTCAATTCATATCATTTAGTGTCTTAAAAAATTTTATTGCATAGAGATTAAATTTAGGAAAATATGAAATCCATTTGATGCATATTAGAAAACCTTAATCACACTAATATTTCTCCTTAAAAAAATTACAATATGTAACCTCATTTAATATTATATTATAAGAACTAACATTGAAGGGTATTTAAATCTTTACAATATGATCTAAGAGTCAAACATTATACTAATAAATCTAACACCAAAAGATGTATAAAATTACCAATATAGCATTTCCCTTATACAATTTAAAATAGGTTTTTCCTTTTAAAATTTTGTATAACATTTTATGCAACTAGTCCTATAAAGGTGATACATAGTCACATAAAATTTTTGTGGCATAACATAAGTATAGAATAATTTTTATTTAATGCAATAATACTCCTAAAATTATTATGTTATACAAATTGTCTCAAAAAATGCTATAAAAATTTCAATGGGTAGCTAAAAATGTAAAAATTACCTAAGAAAAATTTTAATAAAAAATGATATTAAATAATTATTCAAAAATTAGTATAAAATTTTTTAAAAATATCTACAATTACGTGGTTAGAGAGTAAAGCATAATGGTATAAGCAAATATACTAGAAATTGTCAGCATAGAGACGCATGCACCTACTGTGTGTGTGGGCTTGTACACTAACTAGTAATCTAATCTTCCTCATTCAAAAGACTATTTAGTTCGTTCCAACATGATTGTAACCTGGCTTGCATCATGTGGTTTTCTTGCATTTCTGGTATAAATTTTTCTATGGATTTTATCCAAATTCACTTCATGTTCAAGATAGAAATCAACCTAACAATTATTTTGTTAAAAAATGCATGGAAAATTGATTTTCAAATTTAAAAAGTTTTGATGAAATTGGCCATGTTAATATCTAGAATTTTGGATCCATTTTCCACTTTACTTATTTTAAGTTTTAACTAACTCAATCCAAAAAAAAATATAAAATCATGCAAAAAAATTAACTTTAAAATTTTTAAAAATTTTGAGAAAGAACTTGCACTAACTCATGATCCTTTCCTACTTTTTCTTATTGCTTCCAACCTTCTAATAACCCCATCATGCCATAAAAATATGATTTTTTTAAAAGTAATTAATTTCATCTCCTTTGAAAAAATGTAGATTGTCTTAAATTTAAAAGAAATTCAAAACTTGCCCAATGCTTTAGTGATCATTCTGAAAGTGGTTTCGAGAATATTATTAGAAGACACAACTTTGGCATTTGTCTTTCACATAAATAGCCTAGAAAACTTTTGTGTAAGAGTGATGTTGTATTTCAAAATGAATGTTTTTTGAAAAAGCTTATAAAGAATTGTGTAGTTCCAACCTTTTATATTTTGGTAAACATAATGAATTTGAAGCTAAGTCATTTAACCTAAAACTAGAAAATGCCTAATCTCCTAATGTTGCACTTTTCACATTGAGATCACCCTTACAAATCATCACAATGGTGATAACAAGGTATTTGCAAGAAAAAGAAAATATAATAGCTTACTGCCAACAAGCATTCATATGTGCACATTGATAACAAATAGTAAAGATGTATTTACTAAATTTCTTACACATATAATTCATCTGACATATAACATATATCAAGTCTTCAACAAGTCACAATAGTAATATACTTATAATTTCACAAAAAGACTATGCATGCTAAAGCATATACATTTATCTACACTCAGGATCCAACAATATGCATTGTCAGTAAAACCATTAAAAGTTGCAAATATAGCATGCTAAAGTACACATATAAGTATGTTAAGCCTAATCACATATCCATACTCATATGCCAAACACATGTTTTGATTGTAAATACTAACTCAATATGTAATGCAACCAAAATTGCAATTAGGGCATTGTTCTAGATCAGATATTCAATACAATTGGTAGAAATGCGTTACATAGCCAAACATATGCTTTTGGACACACTCACTCATAAAATAAAGCCAAGTTCCAATATTTATATATATGTGAATTGATTAAACTTGATAAAGAGAAAATAAAATATCACATAAAATTCTATTAAACAAAAATTTCACTAGAGAAACCTAACCATAATTAAAAGCCAAACCTTGATTTAATATCAATTGCAAGAATAATTTTAATTAATTATAATTTTTAAACTTTGAATTTGAATTATATCATGAGGAAGATAAAGTCAAAAAACACAATTATGAGATTAAGCATGAATTAGATAATAAAATACCTAGAATATGAGATTTTACATTTTTATTCAATGCTTTTGATTCACCAATTAGCCTTCTCTTCATCTTCAATTTTATCTTTATCAAGATTCCTAAAGAACATCAAAAGGAACTTTATTATGAGGTCTAATCTTCCTCTATCATAACCTTCCACTTACTCTCTCTATCTTTCTCAAGAGATTATATATGCATATTGATAGGGCAATAAGACTAGATAAATTATTAGAGGTAAAGAACCTCATTGAATAATTAAATTGGATTATAGATCTTACTTATTATAGGATCCATATCCAACTAATCCACATTTAAGTCATAATATCATACAAAATCTGATTTTAATTGTCACTTTATTTTGAACCTATATTTAAAATTAATATTAATTATCATTTATTAAATTAATATAATGTCCTATTAAAAAATTTCTAAGAGTTGTTTAATATTTTTATGTGCAAGTTAATCCTTTAAAAACAACCTAAAGTTTTCTTACATACTCTAATTACTATCATCTAGAAATAATTATGGTTCTATATATACTATAACAAATCATCACTTTTCAAATCATCACTTTTGCTATGGTTAAAATCATAGTATAAAATCAAAATTTTGGTTTCTTTACTACTTAGCTAGAAAAATATCACTTGCATGGACTTGTAGTATAAATGAGGGTGGCAAGAAAATTACTTTAAAAAAAAATTTATTGTATAAATGATAAACTTATAACTAATAAATCCTTCTAATCACAAGTACAAACGTGATAAGAAAGATACATCTATAGTTAACAACTTATACTACCATAAATAGAATTGTGGTTAAATAAAATAATTTTTTTATGTCTAAATTGAATGAACCATCCAACTAATACAATCGAGTGCTACTTATCATTTAATTGGACATCTACTTAAACTTATAAATGCAAATGCTATGTTAAACCTAATAAAACCTCCGTTTGTTTGGAAATTGAACCTAAATCTTCGAATTAAGAAATGTCAAACCTTATTATCATATTAGCTTGCTTATTTAGTATTATAACTAGTTCAATTCTTGTGCAATATACAAGATTCTCCTTTTGATACAAAATAAATATATATATGTTTCATGGTTCACAAATAAATATTATTAAAAAATTATTATAAGGTTAATGTCGTTTGTACAATTAAAAAATCATAATTAGAAATATAAAGATATACACATATTTAAATACACATTACTCTCCTTTACTAAATTTTCTATAAAAATCTTCTATTTTATGAATAAATTAATGTAAAAGATTGAAATTAGTAATCAAATAAAAATTAACGTTTAAAAGACCAAATACTTAATCTTGTCAAACCTATATAATTCAAAATTAATTTAAAAGAATAATAGTTACTCTTTTTACTAATAAATATATTGTAACTTATTATGAATGAGCACCATATAATGATTTACAGTATGGACATATATAAATAATTCATTACGTATATAAAATATATTTAAATAAAAAATAATTATTTTATATTACACAAGTATTCTACCTATAAATGATTTTAAATTTGATGTGTTTGAAATGTCAATTAATAAGGATATTTGTGAAACTATGAAATTAACAATTTAAAGTTTAATATAATTTAAAATGTAGTAAAAATTTTACTAGAATAATCATTAAATTTAAGTAATATAATGAGAGGATAGTATTGTAAATATGATATTTAAAATATATATAAAATATAAAATTTAAATATATATTTATTGTAAATTAAATTAATTTTAGTAAAATAAAGTAAAAATAAACATAAAATATATGCATAGGAGCAATATAATTATAAAAATATTAGGTAAATATATAAGAGTACTACAATAATTTACAATATGGATATATATATATAAATAATTTATTAAGAATATAAAATATATTTAAATAAAAAATAAATAATTATAAGATTTTTAAGATAAATACTAAATATGATTTAGTAGTAGCTTGCAAAATTTTTCCATTTGTTGAAAAGAAGATAAAAAATACAAAACTATAATATATTAAATTTAGAAATAAATTAAATTAATTTAATTAAATATAAAAATAATAGGCATTACATTAAATGCTCTTTAACATGAATTTTTTGAAAGTTATTTTGAAAGAAAATTTATAGATGGAAGAATTTTAAAGAAAGATATACAATATATATTTTTATAGTCTAAATTAATATACATATATACACACACATACACACATGTTTCATATTTTACAAATAAATATTATCAAAAAATGATTATAATGTTAGTATGATTTGTATAGTTAAAAAATCATAATTAGAAACATAAAGATTTACACATATTTAAATATGCACATTATTTTTGTTTTCTAAAATTTTCCATAAAAATATCCTTTTTTGAAAAAATAATATAAAATATTGAAATCAATAATTAAATAAAAAATTGAAGTTTGAGAAATTAAATGCTCAATTCCGTGAACTTACATGTTTCAAATTTAGTTTAAAAGTATAATAGTCATTTTTTTTACTAATAAATATATTGTGATTTATTGTGCATAAAATTATAATAATTTATAATATGAACATATATAAATAATTGATTAAAAGTATGAAATAAATTTGAATAAAAAATAGTTATTTTACATTACACAAGTTTTCTACTTAGAAATTATTTTAAGTTTGATGTGTTCAAAATGTTAATTAATAGTGAAATTATGAAATTAACAATTTAAAGTTCAATATAATTTAAAATGTAGTGATAAATCTATTGTATTAATTATGAAATTTAATTAAAAGTATGAAAAGATAGTATTATAAATAAAATATTTTAAAAATCTATTTATAATATAAATTTTAAATATATATTTATTATAACTTAAATTAATTTTAGTAAAATAAAGTGATAATTAATATAAAATATATGTTCATTTGAGCATTATAATTATAATAATATTAGGTAAATGTGTAAAATATTATAACAACTAATAGTATAAGTATATATAAATAATTTATTAATAATATAAAATATATTTAAAAAATAAATAATTATAAAATTTTCAAAATAAATATTAAATATAATTTATTTGTAAATTACAAAAAAAAATTATTAGTGAAAAGAGGACAAAATTAAATAATTATAATATATTAAATTTTAAAAGAAAATAAATTAGTTTAATAAAATATAAAAATAACAAACATTGTATTAAATTCTCTTTGATATAATTTTTTTTGACAATTGCTTTTGGAAAGAAAAGGTTTTTATTTTGGGAGGAAAATTTACATGTGGAAGAGTTTTAGAAGAAGATATAAATATAGAATATAGATTTAAAATATGGGCATACACAAATAATTTATTAAGAATATAAAATATATTTAAATAAAAAATAATTATTTTTCATTACACATATATGTTACTTTAGAATAATTTTAAATTTGGTATGTTCAAAACATCATCTGATAAGAATATTTATAAAATTATTAGCTTAATAATTTAAAATCTAATATAATTTAAAATATATGTAATAACTATTAAATTTGACTAATAGTATGAAAATTTAGTAGTATACATAAAATATTTTTAAAATATATTTATAATATAAAAGTTAAATATATATTTACTATAAATTAAATCAATTTCAGGAATACTAAATGATAACAAATATAAAATTTATGCTCACGTGGTCATTATAATTATAATAATAATAAATAAGTATGTGGAAGTACAATAGTGATTTACAATATAGGTATACATAAATAATTTATTAAGAATATAAAATATATTTAAATAAAAATAAATTATTGTAATATTTTTAAGAAAAATATTAAATATAATTTATTATTAAATTATAAATTTTTTATTTAAAAGATAACAAAAAATTAAATAATTATAATATACTAAATTCTGAAATAAAGTTCATTAATCTAATAAAATTTGAAAATGATAGATGATATATTAAATGCTCTTTTGACATAAAATTTTTTGGAAGTTGTTTTAGGAAGAAAATAAGCAAGTGAAAGGGTTTTAGAGGAAGATATAAATATAATATATTTTATACCATATTTTAGTTGATAAATTAAGTACACATATAAAAGTATACTCATGCTACATTAATTATATAATAATAAAATATAACATAAATATATATACAATCTTAATTCATGCCAAAAAGTTATATGTCTTTATTCTAAAAATTATTTTTATATACTAAAATCACATTTATTTTGTTACTAGTTTCACTTGCATCAAATTTGCCTTTAACAAATGTCTTATATTTAATCTATCTCTCACAAATAATAAATTGATTAATTTTGTCCTTCTATTAATATTTCATTAATGATTAAAAAATATAGAAATAGAATAATAAAAATAATAAATAAATAATATATAATAGATAAAATTAAAATTGAAATTGTGTAAAGTATATACTAAAACAATAAGTTACTTTTACAAAAGACCTAATACAAAAATAAAAATTAAGACAATTAATTGAAAATAATTTAATTAAATATGCATTTTGAAGTTTATATTACCTTTCAAACTATATATTTAAATTTATAATTAATTACTATATATATATACATACACACACAAACTTGTAGATGGTACTTATACATAATTTTTTGGAAGTGTTTTTATAATATATATAGTTAAATTATTACAAAATAAATACAATTCCAAAATAATATATTTTTCATTAATTATCATTAATTAATTTATTACGAGATAAAAGTAAAATTTTTACTTCTTTTAAGTAATTTATTATTATTTCTTTACAAAATTTGTAAACAAAGGTTGAATTACATGGAACAAATACTCATATAAATCATATCATTAAACATTATGCATATTTAAATTTTAATTATAAATTAATATTTAAATTTTCATAAATCTATTTAATTTTAAATTTTTACTTATAATATCTATTTCAATCTATCACAAATATAAGTTATATCATTTAACCTCTCATTAATTTTTAGTATCAATTTTATCTATTTTATATTATTTATATCTTATTTTTATAATTATATCTATCAAATCATCAACTTGTTAATAGAAATATTGATGGATAGATCAAATTAATCAAATTATTATTTATAAGGGTTGAAATTGATACAAAATATTTATGTGTAATAAAACAAAAATAAGTTAAATTAATGAGAGATCAAAATGAGTTTCTAAACTATTTTATGTATACCATACCCTTAAATATAATTTAATTAAATGTTTTTTAAGATAATAATTCAATCATTATTACATAATTATTTTTTATTTTTTAATGAAAATTATTTAATTATACAATGATGAAGATATAAATAATTCAATATTATTATGATATAAATTTTATATTATTATATTTATTTAAATATATATAATATTTTTTACCAATTCTGTCTACCAATTTAATTGATTTGATTGTGAATTATCTATCTCATCAAATTTACTGATGAAACCTTTATCAATAGTATAAATTTACCTCTTTAAATATTTTATCTTTCCAAATTTTAAGATAAAAATCAATCAATTTGATGATATTTTATATATATATATATATATATATATATATATATATATATATATATATATATATATTTGTAATAAGTAAAATTTTTCTACTCATTACATAGAGTAAATGGGTAAATTTGTCTATGAAAGATTAAATTGATATCAAACTAATACTAAATTTTATTATGATATTAATTTAGTTCAGATTCTTCAAATTTGATATGAAATTATTTCTACCGTGAGATTGACATCAAATTAGTCTTGACAGATAATACTGACATCAAATTAGTTCTAACTTTTATTTTAACACCATATTGTCTTACCATTAATATTTCAATTAACAAACTTGAGTTATGGTTAAATCTTTCTCCTCTCATTTGGACTAATAAAAAATATAAAATATTAAATTGAGTTAAAAAATTAGTTTTTAGAAGTGAGTATTATGTTTTACTCTCAAAGAAAAGATCAAACCTTGAATATTTAATAATGATACTTACTTGAAAAAATCAATTAATGAAACAAACAATGAGCAAATCCAATAGAAGACAAAACAAGTACTTGATTAAATTAGATTAGGTTTTAAGTCCTTATAATATAATAATATAACCTAAAAAAATTGAATTCTAAGTAAGATGCCTTAAACTTTAATAATAGTAACAAATAGCATAAATTAAAAAATATATCGCCAAATATAAAAATGGATTGTAATTCAAATAAACAAACTAAACAATGAGCAAATTCAGCAGAAGACAAAGCAAGTACTTAATTAAATTGAACTAGGTTTTAAGTCCTTATAATATAATAATTTAACCTAAAAAAATTGAAATTCTAAGCAAGATGTCTTAAATCCTAATGATTTAATTTGTTTATTTGAATTACAATCCATTTTGACATTTGGTAGTATCATTTTTTCAATTGATGCTATTTGTTGCTATTACTAAAATTTAAGGCATCTTGCTTGGAATCCTAAGTTTTTTAGATTAGTTTATTATATTGTAAAGATTTAAAGGTTAACTCACTTTAATCAAATACTTGTTTTGCTTCTAATGAATTCATTTATTACTTAGCTCATTAGTTAATCTTTTCAAGTAAATATCACTATTAGATATTTAAGATTTTATTTTTTTCTTTGATAATAAAATATAAGACTTTCTCTTAAAATTTAATTTTCTAACTCAATTTAGTATTTCATTTTTTTTTAATTGGTCCATAATTAGATAAGGGAAAATTTAACTACAAACCAAGTTTTCTAAAGAAAATGCCAATAATAGGACTAATCTAATGTCAAAATAAAAATTAGAATTAATTTAATGTCAACATAATCTTTCAAAACAAATTTGATGTCAATTTAATGGAATTGAAGTAAATTGATATTATAATAAAATTTCAAACTAATTTAATTTCAGCTTAATTTTTGAAGGACAAATTTACTCATTTACTTTATTATATATATTGTAACACAAACAATACTTTTTCATTTAGTAAAGTTTTTCTATTTATATTATGGCATAAGTAATATTCTATAATGGATAAAATTTTCTTGTAATATAAATTTTTAAAATTTTTCATATGTTTGTTTGAACTTTTTATTTATATAAAAAGAAATAAAATTGCCACAATTTTAAAATTCTCATTATATAATTTGTGACATAAGTAATAATTTATTGTAGTGATATCATGATCAAACATATAGGTGTCTTTATGATATTAGGACAATTATTAAGCCAAAAAATTCATCAATATTCTAATTTTCTAAATGATTGTCCATTTTACTTGGTGATTCCTGTAACAAAATAAACCACTTTACCATGGGTTAGAAGTGTCAAGATGATCAATTTACCTTAAGTACCACAGTTGTTTAACTTGGCTGATCACATAACAAATTGGTAATGTCGTTATATCCGATTAGTCAAGAGTTGTCATCCCAAAAAGAAAATAATAATAATAATAATAATAATAATAATAATAATAATAATAACTCTTCTTTCTCCTTATGTTTATTAACATTCACTATTCATTATTAACAATGAAAACTGACTTGATTGACGGAGAATTTTTTGTGGCCATTGCTGCTTGAGCCTTTTGCAGAATGTTCAGACACCACGAACCACTGTACAAGTGTGGGAGTGCTGACCATATTCATCAATATTAATTTAGCGTAAAAATTAATTATCAATCCAACAAAGTAGTAAATCGAAAACAGCATAAGCACAGAAAATTAATGAAATTCAAAATTAGATTTCAAATATAAAATTTAATTCAACAAATATAAAAAAAATAAAATTTAATTTCAAATTTCATTATCAATATATATAATATTTTTATATCAAAAACTATCAAAATGACGACCAATCAATATGCTAATGAGAAGACCGAAGAGACCATATGATGATATGATAGTTAAGAGAGACTGATGGCAAATAATTGTAGAAGCTGGCCACACGATTTGAGTTAAATGATCATCATTAAAGTTAATCAAATTTGGCTAATTTAACTGTGGCAGCAACAGAAGGAAAGTTGCATACCGGAGAAGCCTCATCATGGTTTCCCCAAAGCTTCTTACAAACAGAACTACAATGGAATATTCCCCTCTTTTCTGGACACACAAAGACGGAATTCTCAGTTCAACAACTTTGGATTCAACTTCACTCTGAAACAGTTCTTATGTTCCATCTGTTTCCAGCAACTTCCATACCATATTCACAATAAAAATAAAATTAAAAAAAGGGTCAAAACAGTGGTCAAAGATGAGGCCACGGTGGGAAAGGATCTAATGAGCGCCGAAAGGTACAAAGGACAGCCATCATCTTAAGAGGGCTTAATACCATAAAAGAAAAGACAAATTTTTCTCTCTTCTATTCCCCCTTTTTCTTTTTTCTTTTTCTAATTTTTTTTATTTTTTTTAACACTCTAAGCCAAGATCTAGTTTCAACAAGGAGATGACGTTAATTAGTAAGTTATTTCAATTCACCCAATTTTACACACACATAAAATAGTATTTGTAAATTTAATTACAACAAATTTAAATTAAATTTTATTATTTGTATAGTATGATAAATAAGATCGAAAGAATCAAAATAGCTATGAATAGTATCATTCTTTAATAAGTTAAAAGTGAGCGATCCCTTTCCAAAAAGTTCATCACAACCCAAACAAGTTTTGGCTTCTGTCCTATTGCCCATCATGATGATCTTGTTACACTGCTTTCCCTTTACTTTTGAATTTTGATTATCCTGCTTTTGGTCAAAATTGTAACCCTCTCATAATTAGTGTCCCCTTGGTTACCTTTCTAAATTCCAAGTGCATGAAAATAGTACCGAAGCATATACATGGGACCAATTATTGCACCTTTATATCCAACAATATACTGTACACACCTATAATTTTAAATATAAATTAAAAATTATTATTAAATAAAAATAATATAATAAATTTATAAAATTTAATTTAATAAATATAAAAAAATAAAAATTATATTTGTATTTTATTTTCAATAATTGTAATATTTTTGTGTATTTGAATCTGGTGGATAACGTGAATTTTTAAAGATAAAATTTTTTTAGTTTGAAACTTAGGTCCTAATTTAAAAAAGTGATAGGTAAAAAAAGTAATAGATCGACCTCAAAATGAAAATTACGTATTTACTTTTTAAAAAATAAAAAAAAGGGGAGAATCCAAGTCTATTTTTGTTACAATTATAAGCACGATAGTGCTGAGGTTTATAACCTATGAAGAATATTTCTTTTTCTTAAAATTAGGATCATATCCATAGTGGAAATGGCGGGAAGGATTGGAATAATTAATAATGCTGTACTCTTCTTTATCACTTTATTTTATTGGAAAATTAAACTTACAAGAAAGTCTTTTGTAATAGTAAAACTATAAATTTTTTAAATTAATATGTACGTAAAGTGTCTAACCCTCAAATCAGAACAGACGTGAAAAGGAGAAAAGTTACAAAATTAACATTAAATACTGTGTTATTAAAACTGTGGCAATATATATGTAAGACCTTTTGAGAAGTCTTCGGTTGCTTAACCTGGTTTATCCTATTGCATATTGCCTGTGATCTTGTACCTTACAAGCAAACGAGAAGAGTAAGGTGTAATCTAGTGCAACTAAAACAAAGACACGTACGACTTTATTCTCAGAGATTAAAAGACGATTTGTAAACAAATACTTTCTTGACATGTCTTTGTTTGTACTCCAATTGAGAAAGAGGAGTGAAATCTCTTCTTTAATCTTAATTACATCTTTCTTTTTCTTTCTTTAATCTTTAAGTCCGCATTTCATTTTCTCTGCATTCACTTTACGGCAACTGGGCATCGTTCTAAAATTATCTAATTAGTTACGTACCACTATCAATAAAGTACGCAATAAAACCAAGGTTGAGGATACTTTTTCTGTAATTAGCATGTGATAACCGAATAGGTCAGTGGAACTTTTGACAAACGAAAGTAAAAGTAGTTTCTGAGCATAAGAGGTCAAAAAGATTACATAAAGTCTACACATGGCTGAGTCGAAGAGACCGATTATTTAGTAGGTCACAGCTGAAAGCTAGCTAAATAATGCAACACTTACGAAGAACATGTATTATTCTTGGCTAGAAAATGGGGCAAGAACTCATCAAGGCAATACTAGATACCTACATAAATATTTTTTTTTTAAAAAAAAATTATGGTATGCCACTAATGCAACATAGAAAAGATTATATAATATTATTGATATATTATTAAATTTAATCATACTTCAAATATACTTTCTTTTTAATATAATACATTATATGGTAGCATGCATATCAATAATTAGATACTATAATTGTGTCATAAAACTTATATAAACATCAAGTTTGTGTCAAAAAGCTTATATATATATAATCTAAAAAAAATTGACCATGAGTAACAGTGAAAAATGCAGGTAGAAATGTGACTCACTTGAATGCCAAACAAGCATCGCTGGGATACGGACAAGTGAAAAATACCAATCCTGTAAAAGACGCTGCATGCGAACGGCTCTAGGCTAAATCGCTGAGAAGAAACGACAAGGTTCAAATTCTCAAGTGGAGAAGCACGTTCTGCCGTAGGTAACAAATGGAGAAAAGCTTTAAAAAGGAAATACATTGACTCAAGAATAGCCTTTTTTTTTCTTTTTTACTCAAGAATACTTACCTTACAGGGTTTAGAACTCGAAATGGAGTTCAATTTTTTCTACAAGACCGTAAAGAAGAACATTAAAAAAATTAAGAGCAACATTGTTCCATAAGGATCTGAAACTCGTTACTTTTTTTTCTTATTTTACCGAAACCAATTTCAAATGAAAAAATTTTGTACCTATCACCTTAATTCCCATGTAGTTAATTAGTTCATAATTAGACATAAAAAGGCCTGCATTTTAGCGCACAGAAGAGTACAAGAGCATCAGAATGAACATCAACTTCCTTTGGTGGCAAATAAAAAGCAAAGATATTGCAATTTTTTTTTTTCTTGGGGGGACATTGATGGCAAGTACATGCTAACAAAATGAAAGGGATTACAAAAGGATTTATCTTTCCCATTACACCCATTCTAAATCATGTCAGCAAGCAAAGGACAAAAGGCAAAAGGCAAAAATCAGAAAACAAAACGGAAATCCAATTACTTAAACAAAAGAACTGAGTTAGTACAGTGTCAGCAGCTCCCAGCTATCTCTCTCTCTCTATCCGGTCCCGTGATTATGATTGTCAGTCAGTCCAACTAAGTCATTCCTCCTCAGCCTAAAAAGTAAAAACCCCTATTATTATTCTAGTCTTCCCTTGCTTTGCTTTTGCCCTCCTTCCTTCACTTTCATCATTATGCACAGATTCTCATCTTCTCTTCCTGCATGAGTTCACTCACTCCATTCCAAATATTGGTGTCTGAAAGAGACTTGGTTTTGCATGAGTTTGGAACGTGTGCAGGCTTGGACCGATCCAGTTTCCATATCCAGAACCGCTTTCATAACTACTATTACTATTTATGGCTATTGGTGTTGCGAAAGGGATCGAACTCGAACTACCACCACCACCAGGGTTTCCACTTTGTGGCTGAACAAAGATTCCCCCGCTGTAAAACGATGAAGTATTGTTGGTTTCCCCGCCGGTGCCGTTCGAGGAGGAGGAGGAAGAGAAGTCCATGTTGAACGGCGTAGGGTTGGAGGATTGAAAAGAAGTTGGTGGGATCAAAGTAGAGATATTCTTCAGAGATGGGTTTTGGTAGCCGAGAATGTTGGACCAGTAATCTGAAGGGTCTTGTTTGATGGGAATGGCGAAGCTAAGAGTTGTAGTTGTAGGCTGCGATGAGAAGGTTACAGATGAAGCTGAAGATAGATCTCGGTCTTCTAATAATCGGCTGCTGCCACTGTTGCTGTTGTTTTCGTAAGTTTTGTTGTCGGATTGAGAATCTGCGGAGTTTTTGGATTTGTTGGAGAGGCCTCCTATGGGAAGGTTACTGTTGGCGATGCTCTTCACGTCGTAGCGGCTCATGTCAAAGTTGGTGACTGCGTTTAGACCTCTGAACTTTATGGCTGCAATGTCATACGCCTCTGCAGCTTCTTCCTGGGTGCCTATAATATTGTCATAAAAAATAAAAATAACTATCGTTATTACTTCATTGTAGACAAGAAATAAAGTCACCACTTATATTAAAATAAATTTTATTTTAATTATACTCACGTCCCTCTCAGTCACAAAATATTAATAAAGGGAGTCTCTCACTGAAACTCCCCCCTCTTACGTAAAGTGAATCCTGTGTTTTCGGCGAGATCATTCCTTGTGAGAATGTCTCCTCTGCTAGTGTTTCGTGTGGAATGACTATCATTTTCCAGATCCATACAGGAGGGGGAATCAAAGTGAAAATCAATCTAGAACAGCAGTATTAATTTGATAGGATTAGTTTCACTCGGTGGGTATCACCAAGGAAAATGAGTGAAAATTGTACAAAAGGAACATGGGCGAAATTTGTATTTTTCTACTAAAAATGGAGTTAATAGTAGAATAATTGAAACGAGAAGTGACTCACTAAAAGTGCCTAGATAAAGGTCTTTGTTTCCGGCAACCCTGCCAATTCTTGCCTGCCATCGACCATGCTGGTGGTGCCTGAAAATTAATTAACAAAAAGGTTTCGCGCTCACTATAATATAATTTATTCATTCAGAATCAAAAGTAATATGACAACACATACTACCAGCCAAAAGCAAGGAATATTGAAGGCAAATAAAGTTAAAGCACAAGATACATACCTTGTCACTCCTCTGTATATTGAAGCACCCCTAGAGAAACCACTACTTTTCCTGAAGAAAAACAATATACAATCTTCATAAACATAACCTGGACATATAAAGTACAATACCCAGAAAGTAAAATGCATACTTACCTTCGTAGAGAAGCAACAAATTCCTGCCTGCTCATGTTCTTCATCTCTTCCAGTTCCCTCTCGTAGGTAGAAATCTGTACATGCAAATGCAAACGAAGGAAATAAGATTCAAGCTCAAATTTTTAAACAAGACAAAAGATGGTAAACATAGGAAATAATTAACCCATTTTGGGAATAAAATAAAATAAAATAAGGCGACTATTTATATAGCTTACTGGAAAGTTGGTGGTAGTGGTCGGACCCCAGTACTTGAGAGCTGCAAGATCATATGCTCTCGCTGCTTTGTCTTCCTTATCGTAGCCACCTTTTGATTATAACAAAGAAAGAAGGAAAGAAAGGAACAAGAATCGCTCTTTTAGAAAAATGATTAAGCTTGACTAGAATCTGAATCTAAGAAACTCATTCTATTTCATGAACAGAACTTAGACTACAAAATGATGAATGTTGTTTTTACAAGTAACTCACCCAAGTAAACTGTTCAGAAGCCATAATGAGTCAAGAAAAACCCGCACGGATCAGCAATTATTCGTGTTCAGCCACAAAGAAACAAAAGCTTCGTCAGAATCTTCATTCAATATTCCTCACCACAGTAACACCAATATAATAAAAATAAAACGCAACGAGATCACAGTTTTACTGTTATTATAGAACTATCAATCCAGATGGACCTTACGCATTTACAACAACCACACTGCTAGTCAAATAAAATATCCAAAATCTGAGGCCTTAAAAGATGGCAGGACCAGGTTTTAATTTTATTGGGACTTGTACCCACACTGAAGCATATCCCTTTACTCCCATTTATTCCGGTTACATACTGATACAGATGCTCGAGAGTTCTCAGTACCAGATCCGGCAGATCAGGTGAATTTTCAACGCCGCACTACTGTCCAACGGTGGAAAGAAACGTCTCTAAACCCTAACCTAAAGGCAAGAGAAGTAAATTTGACATTACCTTGTCGTCCTTTCCTACTTTGCCCCTCTCTTCTGCAGCTGTTATCCCATAGATGAGCTTCATATCTACCAGTCCATCTATGCCTGCGGATTTTTTAAGCAAATAATGGTAACAAAATATATTCTTTTTTTTTTCTCTTAGAAAGGAAGTGAGTACATAGAAATCAGGTCTACCGTGTGACGCCGCGGTAGATGGAGGTGCGTTGGCCAAAGGTGTCAACCGTTTTCTTTGGGGATGGCTCAGCTGAGACCAGCGCGTGTTTTTTTGGCTCTGCTTTTTCAGCGAAGCCGCGAAGGAAGCTGGCCGCTATCGTCTTCAGCTCGGAGTCGTATACCTCGTTGTCCGCCACCGCGAGAGGGTTCTCGGCGGAAAACTGCGGAAGCGGTGGTGGCGGCGCAGTTGTTGTGGAAGTCATGGCGGCTGTGGAGCTGCCCAGGAAGTCCTCGAACTTCGGGCCCGCAGTGAATATTGACAAGCTGGTTGCACCACCTCCCACGGTCGCATCTTGTGCCTCCGGTGATGTAGCAACGGCGGCGCCGCCTGAAATTATTCACGCAAAAACTGAATAAACAAAATGGTCAAGACAGACAGTAGACGGTTCAGCAAGAGATCAGAAAGAGATTGACCTGGTAG
The DNA here is from genome assembly GCA_020226215.1 of Sindora glabra. Lineage (NCBI taxonomy): Eukaryota > Viridiplantae > Streptophyta > Magnoliopsida > Fabales > Fabaceae > Sindora > Sindora glabra. The sequence goes on from CM035231.1 coordinate 62,722,992, forward strand.
AGTAGGCGTAGGGTTAGGGGAAGTGAAGGAGCGGAAAAGAGATGGATGAGAAGTGGAAGATGAAAAGTGGTTGGAGAGAGAGAAAGCGAGCCAGTTCTGGTTCTGATTATGATCATGAGGCGAACAAGAAGAGTCCATGTTGTTGGTTGGTTGGTTTGTTGATGTGGTTTCTTTGGAAACTGCGATCATATATGTAGCAGTAGTCTCTATTCTATTCTAGAGAGAGAAAGATTGATACGCGAGAGAGAGCGAGAGTCTGCGTTTGAACTTGAAGCCCGAGGGAAAGAAGCTTGAGTTTATGACACAGATATAGAGGTGGTGGTCTAGGAGAGAGATGGACCGGAGAAAACTCAAGTCCGCAGCTTGCACAGAGAACGAGGTTCTTTGGCTTGGGAAGATAATGGCCTTATCAGGTGGTATTCCGAATTATAACGTGTATTTTTATTTTAACTAATAAATTATTATTCTAATTAATAAATAAGGTTGATTATTAATTCTTATAAGTTTTATATTAAAAAATAAAAACTACAAATTTTCAATATGAATCTTATAAATGGAAATATATATATATATATATATATATATATATAAGTAAAACAAATAAATAATCCAAAATTAAATTATAAATTTTTTATTTATCAAATTAAATTTTATAAATTTATTTTATTACCATATATTTAATAATAATTTTTTATTTTTATTTAAAATTTAATTTCTGATCCTATTTTTTATATATATAATATTATTGATTGAAGAATGAATAATAAAATTAATAATTATTATATTTATTTTATGTTTAAAGATAAAATCATATATTGTAATTGTAACTTAAAAAATTCCCCCTTATGTAGGCATTGTTTTTTAAAGTATATCATGGTATTCAAAATTACATATTTTCATGATAATCATCCAAATTTAAATAAACTAAGGATAATCTCATAATTAACGCAGAATACAAATATTCAATTTTTTCAATTTTTTTCTGAATATTTAAAAAAATTTGGCGGGTTGACCCAGTCAAACCGGGTTGGGTTGACCCAGTTCAACCAGGTCGGGTTGACCCCTGCTAATCTCCGTCCGTGGTCGCCGATCTGCTGCAATCGGCCGCTTCCCGTACTTCCGGCAGCTGCAGCTGCTTCTCGTCGGAGCAGAAACCTTCGCCGGCCGGCAGCGACACCCACAACCAGAAACAGAATGGACGACGGATCGGGCAGACGGAGACAACGACGGAGACAGGGACGGAGAGCAGAACAGAACAAACGACGGCCAACTTACCTCCAAGACGGCAGCTCTCCGACCAAGCAGGCGGTGGAACCAAGCACACGGCAACAGCTCCTCCAAGACGGCAGCAAGACCTCCTCGCAGCAGCACTCCAACTTTGCGTGTTTTCTCCTCATTTCTCCCGTTGCTGGAGTAGGAAAAAAATACATGGAACCCACATTACTGTACAGTTTTTATTTTCTCTTCCCTCCCAATTTCTTCAGCAACCAAACAGAAGAAAATCACAATTTCTCCCCACTTTTCTAGCTTAGTTTTCTTTTCTACCCTATTTTCACCTCAACCAAACACACCGTAAGTGATTTGGTTTGTAGTGTTATTTAAAGGCGAGAAAATGAGGGTGTAAGGAGACACAAGAGAGGCGAAGTGGAAGCATTTTATAGGCAGAGTGGGCGGTTGCTCTCTTGCTCTCTGCTGGATACATGACATTAGTTTAAAGCATGAGAGAGAAATTTGGTAGCATCTTATGGTTCTAGATATTTATGAGAGGTGTAGATCTTACAATTTTTATTTTAGAGCAGTGTTAATCATACTTAGTTTTTATATTAAATTGTTTGGATCATATATATTCGATAAAATTTGAACAAGAATTATTGTTGGTGTTTTTGCTCGAAATTTTAAATTATTTGATAAACTTTAAAATTATTAAATTAATTTTGTTGTTCTTAATGAAGCTCCCAATGATTCGATACTGTTTCTGAAATATGATAGTATGGGTTTATCAAATCCTAAATATGCAAAGGATTCTGCTTAAACTATTAATATATTTTCTAGTTTAGAAAAAAATATTAAATTAAAATTATTATCTCGTAATTATTTATTTTTTAATGAATGTAATTAAATAATTTTAATCTAATAATTTTTAGAAAAATTATATCATAAAAAATTTGAAATCCTTAAATATTATAGAATTTATCATTATTATTTAATTAGGATTATACTTAGTTTGAGTAGGCCACTTAAATTCAAATATGAAGAGATGCAAAAATATATTTCTACATTGAGAATAATTGAATAATTTTAAATTATTGGATGGTAGGGTAATGGTGAGGGATTTGGATAGTAAAATGGAAGTTATATGTTTAAACTTCATTGTCAACGTAAAAAAATGAATAATTTAAATGATATAATGTGTTCAAGTGACGAGAAATTAATTATACTAGTATAACCTAAAAAACCATATTATATTTCTTTAATAATATAAATATATACTATTTGAATTCATAAGTTGTATTTTAAAGTGTACAGTACATGACTATAATTATCAGTAACAAAATAAAATATGTAAACAAATCCAAGTTTAAAAATTACTTTCTCAAATATTTATTATTTATTTACTGAATTCTAAACTATTAATTTTTCCCACCCTATAATAATAAAATGGAGTTATATCTGAGAATGTTTAATCAATTTTAAGCCTGAGTAACATAACAAATCATGAATCATGAATATTAACATACAAACGTGATAAAAATATGCTTTCATAAAAAAATTAGAGCAATTGATTACAAAAAGTCGAAAGAAGTAAAGAAAAATATTATATTAAATAAAAATTTCTTAAATAACATATCATTAATATCAGGAATTTTTAATTCAAATATAATATGATATTTTAAAAAAAATTATTTTGTTTTCCATCATGAATTTAATTTCGAAATTTTTTTGACATGGCCGCGGTATAATCACTCTTGCTACTGCAGAAGGGAAATACGAATTTCTTCCTACAAGAGAAACACAAATCGTCTGATAATAAATTTTGACGACAATCAAACACAAATAAGTATTTCTCAATTTTACAAATGTACATGGTGACAAATCACTAAGTAAAAGGGCTACTGTTTAAAAGTTTAATTAAAAATAGAATGTGAAGTTGCTTATTTTTTCCCTCTCTTGTTTGTTTACTATTTTTAAAAGTAATATTTTATTTTTTTATTTTTAAAAATAGAAAAGTCTACTTGGCAAATCTATTCTTAAAAAATTATAATTCTATAGGTATAACTTAAAAATAAAAAAAGGAAAATCTTTTAGGTATTTTTTGAATTTATTCTCTTATTTTTAAAGTAAATTTTATAATTAAATAAAATATTTTTTATTTGCAATACAAATTGCTCTCTATTCTTTATTTTTCTTCAATCTAAAAATAAGTTTTAAAAATAAATTTGAAGAATAATTTTTAAAAGTATATAAATAAAAACATATTCAAACATATTCTTTATTTTATACAACTATAAATTTTGTTAGGCATAAAAAATACTTAGTACTGTTAAAACAATATTTACATAATTTTGGTCAATACGCCTCTATTAGGAATAATAGTAAAATCTAGCAAAATGATAAATTATGGTGAATAATTGAGTAAATAATATGATAATATATGGTATGGATATGAATTTGAATGGGAACGGTGGAATGTGTAAGTAAGAAATGATGGGACATGGGATGAGATGGTAGTGTAAGAATGAGAGGAAGCAAGATGCAAGAAGAGGGGACACCGGACTCCATATAATGCAAGACCCGAGTTTATGCAATTATCAAATTATTATTAAAGTAAATTAATAATTTATCTTGAAAAAATTAATGTGTTTTAATTTAATTCTAATAATTTTTTTATTTGAATTTATATTTGAATGTTTTAGAGGAGTTTTAATCTTAGGACTAGACTTTAATAGCCATAGGTCATAGATGCCACACATGCTAAAATGATTGTATAGAGTAAATAAAATTTAATAATTTTAGATTTACTAGTGAATCATACGGTGATGTGTCTTATTTATATATTTTTAAAATACTACATATATAAGAAAAGATTAGGACGTATTAGTGACTTAAAATTATTAGATTTCATTTATCTTGTATAAATTAATAGATTTGGAGCATTCTATCATGTAAATGCTAGTATTTTAGCATCCGGGACATCCATGACCTAACTCATGGAAGTTTAACCCTTTAACCCTTTTATAAACATTATTTAATTCTTAGTTTCTTGGTTTCATTCATCTGCTTACTCTAATTTAAAAGCTTACAACAAATTATTAGAGATGCAACTAGGTTGTATGATTTATCATGGATTTACCTAGCCTACTATATTTATTTAAACAAGTCAAACTTATCTCTTTTAAACTTAGTTTATAAATGTTACAACCTATTGAGTCATAAGCGGCATGAAATTAATTTCCCAGTTGCCATAAGCATAAACTAGATCTAATATTGATATCATCCCACAATTTAAAGTAATAAACATAATTTTACATACTTTCAAAATATTTATAGATGAAGTTCATGCACAAAAGATCATCTCATTACAACGTTCCCAACCATTATTATTTGCATCCTACTAACTATGATTATGACTACAAATCATAGTCTTTAAAAGAGTCCCTCACTCCTAACTAACTAGTGGAGGTGGAGAAGCCTCTACCAAAGTATTTGAATAAGAATTAAAAAACCAACAAGTGGGTTAACTGACTCAATAAGCCGATAACTTACTTAATGCACCAAAAATATACACAATCATATCTTAATTCAACATTTTTTTCATATAATGATTGATGTTTGAAATCATAATGATTTAATCAAATATATAGATCAACATTACATATGAATAAAATAAAACAAATAAATTCACCTTGTATCTTTCAGCCATTTTTATTCATTCATAAACCCAAACTTGTCCCTCTAGATTAGCCTTAGCCTAATCCATTCATAATTTACTTTGAATTCGAATTATATATTCGTCTCATCATATCATTCTTCCCTAATTTCCCATCCCATAATCACATTTTTATTGCAACAACATAATATAGACATATATCATATACTTCCATAGCATCACAAATATATGCTTCAACTTGAAATTTTTATAAGGGGATAATCAAGTATGATACTCGAATATAGGTGTCCTATAAAGGATCTCATATTCAAGTATCATATTTGAATATACCTAATAAAAAACAATCCTAAATTTGATATTTGAGTATAGTACTTGAATATAAATCCCTAGGAATTAGCCACTAGCTTGTACTCAAATATTATGCCTTGATATAAGCATCCAAAAGCAAACTAGTTAATTTATATTCAAATATGGTATTCAATTATAAGTCATTCAAAGGTACTTCTTAAGGCTATATTCACTAACCCTACTCAAATATGGACATGGATTTTTTAGAAAAACCTCAATTTTACTATCGATTTGGTCATTTAACATCTAACAACCATATATCATTACACAATCTCAAATTTCTATTAATATACGTTTAACCTATCACTTATTCAACAAGATTAAACTACCAAAAACAAGCTTTGATATACTAACATCATAAATATTCATCAAATGATTCAATTCTAAAAAAATAAACTTAAAGGCCAAAATAACAAAGAATTTCCTCCATTAAATAAGTTATCTACTAATTTGATAATAAAGGAGACGAGATAACATCCAAAATTTAGTTGAATTACTCCTATAAACACTAAGCAAACTCAATTAAGCTAGACCCTTAATTCTTTCTAAAATTAAATCTCTATGAATAGTCTTCTAAAACTTATTTTAAGAGAGGTTTACTTATTTGGAATAGAGTAAAAAATAAATTTCTTGAAGCCTCTTAACTTAACTTTATGAAAGAATGATGAATTTATCTTGCGTAGTTTAGAGAAGAAAGTAAGGCAATGGAAATAGGGAAGCTTGATTGAATATTCTAGACAAGTGAGGAATTTTCCAATGAGAGAAAGAAGATTTTAAGTAAAAAAGATTATTTAGTAAATTTGATGTGTTTTTGGGAGTAAAATAGGATAACTATTTCTTAAATTTTCTCCAGATATCCCTACTCGAATCTAATACTTCCCTAGCTTATATTAAATTTTATTCTTCATATTTTTAATATTATATTCTATTTTTTCTAATTAAATTCTTACCCTAAACACATTTACACAAATTTAATTAATCAATTGATACATATATAAATTTTTTATGAAAACTTACATAAAATAATTCTTAATTTTTAAGGATGTGACAATAAGTTTATCAAGTTAGCTTATTCAATTATATGTATATATGTATAAATATATAATATAATATATACATATATAATATATATTTTAATACATATATTTATGTATATAAGTTTAATTTGATTATTAAACAATTCTAGACTTAAAAGATGTTTCAAACAATTGGCATATTTGATATGCAAAACCGTACTTAAATTTTGATTTGATGTAAATTAATAGACCAAATTCATATCGATATTTTAGAAAACAAAGCTAATTTATTTAAAATAAAGCATAACTTGATATAATTATTTACACCCACACTCATCATCTAAATTAAAATACTTTTGAAATATTTAGATATAAATTGAGACAAAATATTTAAAAATTAGACAGGGACAATTCAAGTTTTTCAAGCACCAAATTGCCAATTTATTCAAATCAAATGAAATTATTATTTATAATTTCAGAAAAATGGTCCCTTTTGCAATTGGCGCGTGTTTCTTTCTCCGTCTCAGCTTACTTTCATTTCTGCTTTTGAAGAACCACCCCACTCTTTGTTTGACTCCTAAAAGACGAAGACGATAATTTTTTCTTCTGGTAAAAAAAAGACGATAATTCATTGGCGCCAAATCCCCGGCCATTCCCCTCCCTTCACATTATATCTGCGTTTGGATTGAGAAATCTTTTTCATATCTTTAAACATATTTTATATGAATATAAATTTTTTATATTTAATTTAAATTTTTTAAAAATATTCTTGAAAATATAGATAATTTTTAAAATATTTTTAATTTATTATTCTTTTAAAATATTTACATAAGATAGGTATTTTATATTTTAATGATATAAAAATATTTAATTGATATAAAATGATTATTTTGGCCACCCCACCGTTCACTATGGTTAGTCACCATTCACCATCACATGCTATAATGACCATTGCTTATTATTAACTATCAATGATCATCACCAATAATTACCCACTTTCGATAATTATTTTTTGTTATTATTTATTATCAATGACCATCATCTATTATTACGTATTATTGACGACCACCGTCACCTATCATTAATGATAATCTATCTTTATTGCCATTACTTCTTATTATTAGTGATTGTCATTAGTTATTACACATTATGGATAATCATTCAATTTTTAATAAGAATATTTTTTATAATCAAATAATATTTTTTAAAATATTTAAAATAATTAAAATATAATATTATAATATTCTTAAAATATTTTTAATTAACCAAATATGAGAATGTTATATTTTTAAAAATTAAATTCTTAAAAAACACATTTTTGAGAATATTAAAATTACTAAAATTGTTTAATTTCATGAATCAATGATCACCCTAATTCCATCTATCTTCCTTCTTCCAATGGTTTTCTTATTTGATATTCTATTTTTCATTTTTATACTCCCTTTTAAAGCGAGTTAGAATAATTTAATAAGGTAAAAACTTGAATATTTTCTGATATAAATATAGTTATTAATATTTCTTAGTAGTGTTAAATATTTATTTTAATCCCTTATTAATTTAATTTGCATGTGTTTAATCTTTTAAAGAATTTTAAGTTCCGTTTGTTTATTTTTTTAAAAATTTATTTAATTTTTTTTTAGTTTTAAAAATAAAAGTTCCTGTTTAACAAATTAGTTTTAAAAGTTATTTTTAAAAATTGCAACTTTAAATGAGTAACTTAAAAGTAAAAATACAAAAATAAGTGTTTGATAATTTTTTACTTTTTTCTTTTGTTTTGTATGTTAGTTTTGCGATTAAATGAAAAAAAAATTATTTAATTATCCAAACACTATTTATTATTTATTTCTTTAAATCTAAAAATAATTTTTAAAAATAAAAAATATATATTCAAATAGATTCTTAGTATAAATTCTATATTCTAATTATTCAATTATGTTGAAAAAGTTTAGTAATTAGCCACTCATTGAACAATTAACAAAATTATTAATATAATAATTAATCTTTTATATTGGAAAAGATAATTATATAACTATATGAACAAAATAAAATTGATATGTTTGATACATACCACCACATAAAGTAGTTTGGAGGATTTTGGGGCATGATATATAATATAGGTATCCTCCAATCAAAATATTGGGTTTTCATTTAGATGGGGAGCAATATATCACGCACAATGGTATTGATGATTTTGGGAAGATTGCAAAGAAACCAAGTGTTTAGAAATTGTAGTTCCTATCTTAGCTTGAGGCTAATAAGACGTATAATGAAGTAAAAAGACTCACGTAGGAAGAATATTTCAAATATATATGTATATAACAAGCGCCACTGGAAATAGTCACTAAGGAAGAAAGAATTTGCAATTTGAAGAATATTTTTTATTGCTCTATGTGATGATGAAAAGTACTACCTACGAATATCATTATCTATTTACAATTGTCCAAAAGATCATAAAGACATTTGAACTGTCAATGGAGTTGAATAATAAACATTCAGGGAGGCATGTTATGCATTAGGGTTAATTAACGATAATAAAGAATATGCAGATGCAATAAATGAAGCAGGTGTTTGGAGGTAGTGGTATTTTTTGAGAAAATTATTTGCTACTCTTCTATTTTCCAATAGTATGTCTAATTCGGAATATGTTTGGACCGAAACTTGAAAACTACTATGCTAGGATTTGCTATATAAACAAGAACATTATAACAAAATCCAGGTAAGAATAAAAATAGCTATTTAACTGTTATATACTTTTATGTCATTCTTTTGATTTAAATGTGTAAAATTGTTTATTGAAGAATCATGAATGAGCGATCATTAATTGAAAATGTATGCATTATCCTTGATTGAGAAGTTATTGAATAACAATGGGAATAGTCTAAAAGACTTTCCATTAATGCCTTTTTTGGACAATTTTCACAAATCAAAGAATTACAATCAATTAATACTTGATGAACCTGCAATAAAGTTACTTTGACAAGTGAGCACGATGATTTGCTTTCAAAAATGATAAATGAACTAGAAAAATTTATAACAAGATCATGAATGCTATTTTTGGCACTAATGGTGGTATTTTTTCTGTTTATGGTTGTGGTGTGATTGGAAAAACCTTCTTGTGGATGACTTTATCAGCAAATTTATGGTCTAATGGTTAAATTGTGCTAACTGTTGCTTCAAGTGGCATTACTTCTCTACTATTGCTTGGTGGTAGGACAACACATTGAAGATTTAGCATTCCATTGAATGTGACCAAATCATCCAATTGTAATATTCAACAGGGAAGCTTAATAGCTAATCTATTAGTTCGTACAAGTTTAATAAATTAGAACTAAACACCCATGGTTAATAGTTTTTACTTTAAAGCTTTAGATCAAACTATGTGAGTTGTACTTAGATTTTGTAATTTTAATATCCTTAATTAACCTTTTAGTGGAAAGGTCATTATCTTAAATGGTGAATTCTGACAAATTTTACCTATAATTCTAAAAGAAGGAAGGCAATATATAATTAATGCTACCATTGACTCTTTTTATTTGTAGGATTATTGTAAAGTATTGACATTATCTCAAAGTATGAGACTTTTAGAAGGTGCAAATAGAGCTTTAATATTTGATATTCAAAAATCTTTTGAATAAATTCTTTAAATTGGAGATGACATTGCTATTGAATGTAATGATGGTGAAGCATGTGTTTAGATGCCAAATAATATAATTATAAGAGATTGTAATGATCCATTCTTAGCTATTGTAAGTGTCACGTATCCATGTTTATTGTAAAACGTTAATGATGCAATGTACTTACAAAATAAGACTATATTTGCACTTAGTCATGATGTAATTGATGTATGAATAGTGTTATATTGTCAATGCTTTTTGAAGAGCTGAAAACTTATTTCAACAGTAATAGTCTATGGAAAGAGGATTTTAACAATCATGAACAATTTAGATATGTATGTACCTAAGTTTCTAAATACGATTAAATGGTCAAGTCTTCTAAATCATGAATTGAAATTGAATGTTAATGTACCTATTATGCTTATGAGAAACATTGATTAATCAATTAAATGTTTAGATCTTCCAAATCATGAATTGAATTTGAAGGTTAGTGTACATATCATGCTTATGAAAAATATTGTTCAATCATTTGATCTTTATGATAGAACTAGATTGGTTATTACTGATTTTGATGAACATGTTATAAAGGCAAAGATAATATCAAGAAGTAATGTTGATGATATTGTTTATATTTCTAGAATGCTATTAATTTTGTCAAATTCTTGACTATAATTCAAATTTCAAAAAAAGTCAATTCTATTTGTAAGTTTGTTTTACACTGATAATAAACAAAAATTAGAGGCAATCTCTTTCGCACATTGATCTTTACCTTTCAAAACCTATATTTAATCATGATCAATTATACATTACTTTCTCAAAAGTTGCAAGAAGAGGTGGATTAAATATACCTGGATGGCAAGCTTCAACCACAAACATAACTACAAATGTTGTCCTTAAAGAAATCTTTAGAAATCTAAAATAATGTATTTTATTTCAACTTGCATTCAAACATGTTTGTGAATTACAACGTCTTATTCTCTTTTGATATCGTATTGAAAAGTTATTTTTTTATCATATAATGATGATCTTAATAATTGTACAAGTCAGTTTGTTTTAATCAATTCGAACTTAGCCGTGCCTGGCACGGATCTTTAACTAGTTTGATATTATATTTTTCATTTTCATACTCTCTGCTAAAGTGGGCCAAAATAATTTAATCAAGTAAAAATTTAAATATTTCCTAATATAGATATAGTTATTATTAATTTCGGATAGTATTAGACATTTATTTTGATCTTTCGTTAATTTAGTTTGTTTTTGTTTAATCTTTTGAAGAATTTTTGTATCAATTCTATATTCTGATTATTCAATTATGTCCAATAAATTTACGGATTAGCCGCTTATTGAACAATTAACAGAATTATTAATATAATAATTAATTTTTCGATTGAAAAAGATAAATATATAACTATATTAACAACATAAAATTGATATGTTAGCAAATTAGTTATTATATCATCAATTATTTTAAGAATTTAAATGATAAACAAATATAAAAAATTAGAATCAGAATAGGCCTCTTGGCGCGATGACTTCAACTCTTCCAAGCTTGAAAAATTAAAAATTTTCCTATGTTTTTATTTTTTTTTTCAAAAACTCACATATAATCCCGACAATGAAGATATTTTATTAAAATTTCAACAAATTATATTTCAACTTCTTAGAAAACAATAAAAAGAAAAAATTCTCCACATTCACCGATCTTATGAACATTGGCGTAGGCAGCTTCTCAAACTGTAACGGTAACTTAATTCGAAAATCAAGAATACATGTTATAATCGCAAAATAAATATAAGGCAAAACATTTTCGAGTCTTGCAGTAATTACGTCACTCTTTGCAAACGCCAAAATGTCACATCATCGTTTACCCGTACTTAAAAATATAAAGTTTCATTTCATTTTATTTTTGGATAAATAAAAAAATTATTTTAATTTCACTTAATATTTTTTAAGATAGTGTCTGAATTTAAGTAGGATGAGGTATCGTTTTATTTATAATTTTTATTTTAATTATATTTATATTAATATGAAATATATTAAATTTAATAAAAATTTTATTAGAATTTATTTTGTTTGACTTAAAATATATATTATATGAAATATTTACTCTTTTTCTAGTACTGTATTTATTATATTATCATAAAAATTTACCTTTTTAATTGAATTTATTTATTTTTTAATATATTATAAATAAAAAAAATTATTTACAAATAAATTGAAATTTTTATTTTTTACATAATTTTTAAACAATATAATTTATTTATAAATTAATTAAAATTATTTCTATTAAAGTAAAATAAAATGATGTTAATAAACTCTAAAGTGATACTATTTTCACTTTTTTAAATTCATTCTTTACTTATTATCTCCTTACAAATGGTGAAATTTATAATTTATGAATTTTTTTATCTATTAAAGAAGAACGAGCATTCATTTTTTTTTATAAAAAGTGCAAGAAATAATTGTTTATCTATTATTATCGACAGAAATGAAACTTCTAAAGGATCCAAAATTTTTAAAATTATATCTTAATATTTTATAAATATGTAAAAAATTAAAAATATTTTTATATAAACTATTTAGCCTCTCAAATATTTATTACTTTCAAAATATTAACTCCAGATCTATTATGCATCTAGATGCCCACTTGGAGTGAAAAACTTCAAAGAGGAAGGTGAAGCCATACAGTGAAAATAAATTATGACGTTGCTTAAGATTGTTACCGTTGAAGGTGATTCGGTGCTGCAAGCCTCCGTGTAATGTAGTATCCTAAGGACACATATGCATCATTTTAATGTTGGCAATTATATATGTGTGCATGCATCTGACACTGACGTTCTCTGGGTTTGCTGTTAAGTTGCGGCGTTAATTTTATAAATCATTACTGGTAGACTTAGGAGCGACCAAAATAATTTTAAAAAAAAATGTTTCATCACATTAATTTTAAAATTAATAATTTATAATTTTTTTAATTAATTTTGAGATTAATAGATGATGCCTCTAAAGTGAAACCCGATCCGGCACCTAGGATCGACTTCGAATTTGACATGTTTGCAAGAAAAGAGAAATGAGAGATAAGTACATGAGGTGGCTCGTACATAGGCCAGCTAAGGTGTAAAGTTAGACCAAGGATTAACTGTAAGTCCTTGTACGACATTTGATTTTCAGAAAGTAGAACTTTGTAGTAAACCCCTCGAAATTATTTGATTCCGAGTGTAAATTAAAATTTTCAATTGGGAGTTCTTCTTATCTAAGAAATGACAACGAAGCACTTTTTGTATTACGTGAAAAAATAATATATTCAGTGAAGTCTTACTCTTTTTCATTTTTATGAGAAAATTATGCATTATTAATATATAATTTCATCCTTTTTATTTAATTTATATATAACTTTAAGTATTATAATTTATTTATTTATATTTTCAAATTATTAATACTTTGATCACCTAAATTATTTTATCTAAAATTTAATAGAAAACTTATGCATTGTTTGTGACTTTTACTTTTTTAAATTTTGATTTAATTTTAACATCCACTTAAAACTAATTTAATTTTACAAAAAAATTTATTCGACACCTTTCATCCAATAATTGTGGATTAAATTGTAGAAGATTAACTTTCAATAAAATTAGAATTTTTTGAGATAATTTGATTTTAAGTAAGCATCAATTTAAGTTAAAATTTAAAGAAGTAAAGATCACATGCAATACAAGTGAATTTTCTATTAAATTTTAGACAAAAGTTAGTTTAGGTTAATAAAGTATTAAAAATTTAAAAGCACATATTAATAAATTATAATATTTAAAACCACATGTAGGGATGCAAAAACGACTCATAGGCATTATAGGTATAAGGTAGCATGAGGTGGAAAATTTAAGTCCGCAAAAAATGCGAGTTTAAATGAGTTGGCTTACACATATCAAAACCTGTGTGAGCAATCCATTATATATATATAATATATATTTTAATTATAATTAGAATGATACAATAGAAGACTCAATAACTTAACTCAATACAATTTATAAATTATAAATTATGTGGGCTAATCCACATACTACTAACTTTACATATAAAATATATATTTTTAATTATAATAAGAAAATGACTCAATACTTTAAAAGTTTAATAACTCAATTTAATATAATTTATTATTTGTAAATAATGCGGATATGTCTGCTAGCTTATTTAGGAAAGGTGTTGGGGGCTTATTATTTTTAGCTAACAAAAAATGTAGGCTTATAAGCTTATGCAAGCATGACCCATTTAAGCTTATCCAAAATCCATTCTACATTTCTAACTATAAATAAATTAAGCAAAAAAAGACAAAATTATGGGTTAGTAAAGTCTAATTTTTCTTTTTTTTTATTAACCAAATAACTTCCTTATTTCTTATTTCTTGAAAACCTCTACTTCTTTATAACTTTCCATTAAACCAAATAACTATCTTATTTCTTATGTCTTGAAAACACACACTCTCTTTATAACTTTTTATTAATCAAACCATATCACCATTTTCTACCAAGGTGAAAACAAACCATTATGAATTAGCACTACTATAGAATTATAAATATATGTCGGTAGATAGACATTAGTCAAAGTTAATGCCAACATCTATTTTGATATGATAATATTTTTGAAATTATTTGAAAAACTAAGATGATAGCTCATAAATATAAGCGATGTGTATTTAGATATAATGATATTTTTAAAATTATTAAAAAACTTAAAATAACAATGTTTTACTCAATCAACATCAAAATGTAAGGCATTAAGAAAATAAGGAAACTTATGATATTAACTTTAAAATTAATTAATGTTTATTTGAATCTGGCAATATTTTTAAAATTATTAGAAAATTTAACATGTTAATTTTTTATTTAATTGATGTTAAAATGCATAACAGTTAAAAACTACTAGAAAAATAAAAAAAGATAAGATGCCAGTTTTAGAATTAATCAACTTCTATTTGAATGGAATAGTATTTTTGAAATTATTATAAAACTTAAAACATCGACTTTTTACTTAATTGACATTAAAATGCATGTCATTTAAAGGTTACTAGGAAAGTGACAAAAATTTAAGATGTCAATTATATTGACGTTTAAAAGTATTGCAAAAACTTCATAAGAAAAATGTTCAAACTTTAAAATATCGATTTTAAAATAAACAAACGTCTAAAGTAATTACATTTACAATTTTATTAGGAAGCAACAAATAACTTAGTATATTGATTTTATTTATAACTATCATCTAAAAGCCTTTCAAAAAATTGGTTAAGAAATGTAAAAAGTAAATATAGTAGTTTTTTATTTAACTAATGTCTAATGGTATAGCAACCACTAGTTACTTAGAAAATGATGATACATAAGATGTTAGCTTTGTGTTAATAACTAATGTATTTTCTTCTCACTAAACTTTAGATGTTGATTTTTAAAATAATTAACATATCAAATTATGGGAGTAGTGATACTTTTACACTATAAATTGTCACAATCTACCTTAATCATAATTGGTTTGAAACTCATTAATTAGCTCTATAAGCTTAACTATCTAACTATGTAAACATCGACCTAACAAAATACCTTTATTTTTGTATACACTAGAATACAACACAAAATTAAAAAAAAAACTAATAAACAAATAGAGTTTCTTCCATTTATGAATGCTTTGAAAGGAATATTTTCCTTAAATAATATAAACCTATGACTTTACAAACACATAATAAGAAGTATGCATAAAAAGAAAACATTAAACATTGTTTTTCAAACAAAATTTACAGCTAGCACTTCTTTAACTGTTAAATTTTTCCTACAAGTGTTCTAAGCTTCCAATTAAGCTACCTAACTTAATAATTTAGGATAATCCTAGAAATATAAAGAAAATAGTGAGTTTTATAAACTCAATAAGCATGTATCTTCCTAATACTAGTTTTCAAAGTTAAGTAAGTAAAACTAAATTAAATAGCTTAGATGGTTATCAGGATAAACAATCATACCAAAATTCCTATTTGAACACTTTAGTTTTTATTCAATTTAACTAATATATCCCTTTATTCATGCTCACATTAGAAACTTCATTAATAAAAGAGGATTGGAATCTAAAAGGTTCCATAACTTAGTAGTTGGGACTTTATTTTCATAAATAAAGAGGAAACAATGCAATACTCAAAATATTATAACTTATCTAGTAGTAATTCATATGGTGGCCATTAAATAACTAAGTCTTCATAATTATTTATACTACTTGAACTTTCAACAAAACCATATTCACAATTATATTCTCAAATATTCAACTAATAAAATTGAAATAGATAAAATGAAAGAGAAAGAAATTAAATCTCCTAATGATTTTTAGTTAATCTTATTATTTCACAAACCCAATCTTCTTCCTCTAGGAGCAACCTTATCATTTCACAAATATTTTCTTAGATCTAATACTATTCATATGAACATATCCACCCTATCTTATCACATCAAACATACATGCCCAATGGCATTTCTATAGCATTATTCAATTCACAAATTATCCTTTCAACTCAATCTTAACATAAATACAATCATGAATATCAATAAGCAATTCCATGTTGTTATGCCCCTAGAGAATGAGGATTTATTTTCTTTATTTTCATTAATATTTTATATGTGTCAACTAGTAAATTATTGTGGATATGTTTAAAGTAAATATTTATTTGAAGATAATAGAGTTTTACAATGAAAATGAGAGGAATAAAATTTAATATGAGTTAGTATATAATTTGATTTAAGTAAGTGTATATAGAGAAGATTTAGAGTAATTTTTTTTCTATTTTACCTTTAAGATCTTTAAGAATCATGAAAAAGCCCTTAGAGGCCCTTAACCTATATTTTTAACCTAATTTTCACTACCAACTAACCAAACCTCCTTATTCCTCATTTCTTTTGACATATCTTCATCACATTATATGCTATCTCACAAGGATTCAACTAATTTCTTCAAAGATTTTCCATTAAACTTCCTTCTATCAAGGTAATTATTTATGGTATCAAGATATAGTTAATAAACTTCTAGAATTTTTTAAGGTGACAAGAGAGCTAGAGCTTCAAGTCAATTTATTTTGAATTATATTGAATAAAGCGATCAAGCTATTTCTTAACCCTTCTCCTAGTCTCCTCCATTAATAAGTAAGTAGATAATCTACTTATTGTTTCTTAAAATTATAGTTTATGAATTGCATGGTTATGTTAGTTATTTTTGAAACCTTAATGATTTAGTGTTGAATTTTTGTTTATATATATATGGTGAGATTGTTGTGTGTTGAAGCTAGTTTATGGAATAGGTGATAGGTATATAATAAATTCTAAATTAGATAATGCGGTTGATGATTTACTTGTAAATAATAACCATTTGAATTGCAAATTCAAAGAAAATTTGCAAAATTCCAAAATTAAGTATCCTTAACTAGTCATATTTGACTATTATAGTTGAATGCTTTATAAAGGCCTTATTTTTAAATGATTATATTCGAATACCATATTTGAGTATCTATAAATGAATAGCCTTTGAATGGTAATACTTAACTACTGTAATCGAATTCAAGTTCTAGATTTTTCTCTTGGAACCAAATATTTAACTATAGTAGTCAAACACCTATAGTTATTTCAAAAACTTTACTTTTAAAAATTGAATATGGTTAATTAGCAGAGTTGTAGTACATGTTTAATGATATAGGTGAACTATAGATGAACTATTTGCTAATTTGTTGAACTTATTAGCATGATGTGGTTATACAAGTTTATATAGATTGAACAAGAATCCATTAACCCTTTTATGTGAATGTTTGTGTATTACTCATGCTGAAAAACCCAAAGGGAATGTGTAATTGTGTGAAATTATGATCGTGGAATGATAAATCATTTTGATAAAGTAAGTGTGTGTGTGTTGTTTTACAACTATAATTGTTTATTGGTTCTGGATGTGATTAGTACTATGATAAATCCCTGATGAAGATGTGAAGTTGTATGTGAAGGACATTATACTTTGATATGAACGTGGGGATGATGAAATGAGAAAATATGAATTAGTATTGGATACTAAGAAACAATTTATGGGGGATGCAACAGATTTTAAGAGAATAAAGATGGAGTTTGTAGAAGGATAAAGATGACACAGAAGGCATTAGGTGGTTTATTTGCTCTTTTAATACACCTATGATATTTTATGCTATCTATTAATAAATATTTGTAAATAAGAATATTGTTTAATATGGTAAAAACATGTTTGAGATAGATTATGATTACATATGTGTTTTATTAAGTAAATTATTATTGAGTTAATAACTCATTGTTTTAATATTTTCTCTTTACATATGTATATGTAAAAATTCCTCCACCTCTATCAATAGCTCAAGAGTGAAAATCTCCTTAAAGTTGTGCATAATGTAGCCATAGTCTTTGACTGTGTATAATTAGAAATGTATTGGGCCTTGTTAATATTATCAAATATGTTATAATAAAACTTGGTTTGTAATATTTTGAAAATTGTACAAAATGTGTTGTTTTTAGAATCTGTATAATGATACTAGACTTGAAACTAAATTAGGCTGGTAGAAACGAAAAAAATGAATTCCACACAAGTTATAGCCAGAAGAGTCATGACACATGCCTTTCATATGAAGTCACAAATCATTCACTTCAGAACAATTGATCAATAAGTCTAAATAAATGCACTTATGACATACCATTTCCAACACCAATAATATTGTGCCTTTATTATAAGCTATACAGATATAAAAATAGTAATCTTAAAAACAATATATAAACTAATATACTAATTACACTATATATCCTTACAAAAGATTTTTAACAGTAGATGTCCAAAATTGTAATTCCCACATACAAGCATCCTAGAGTTTTATAGTTATGTTTATAGAGTTATATATAACGGCATTTGTAATTGGTATTTTTGAGTAAACGGAGAAATATACAATACAAAGATTAAATAGAAATAACGGTTAAAGCAAGATCCTTGAAATGATAATTTCTTTTAATAACTCCAAGTCATTCATATTTATCTTTCTTTTTTCCTACTAGCTAATTAATAAGATAATCCATAAACATATTATCATTAATTATTTTCTTCTAAAACAAATTCCTATTCTAAATTTTAATTCTGTTATTCCAGCATTTCGAATCATCGATCTCTTGTATCTCTAACACTAAAGCAAAGAGCTAGAAGTGAATAAGAATACAGAGGTTTTCCTAAATCATGCTCAAACAACCTGAAATATTGGAGTACTATGCTTAAGGATGGTTTAACTCCTTTTATGATGTTTGTTGACAGCAAACCAACGTTGGAAAATGGGAGGATCATTGAAGATCGAGTAATATCACTTGGATATTTGAGAACAGGGGCAAGTTTTTGTGGTTTCTTTCCACACATGGAAGTCGCTAAATCGCGGATGGCACATGCGGCAGTCGGAAAGATGGAAACAGCAACGATGGGCAGATGGAGAAACTGGAAGTGGAAAAGGTGAAAGGAGTGGGACTTCAATTTTTCCATTTTTCAAGAGAGAGGGTCTATTGACTTTTCGTTTAAAAAGAAGGGTAAGGATTCGATAGGGTATGGTGGTGTAGTGTAAGCTTACCTTTTTCTTTTAATCTCAGGTCTTGATTTCATCTGATCTTTATAAAATTAATCAAAGGAAAACATGGAATTAAATCCTAACTGCTCGTTCTTCCTACTGATCATATTCTTATTAAAACCACACCACCGCTGATTTTCTTCATTCCTAATTTCTCAAGATCTCTTTTTCTTAATAGTATTTAATAAATTAAGAATTTAAAATTAAACACTTTGAAGTTTTATAAATTATGTGAAAATCATTTAATAATTTATGCATAGATACTTTCATGAATCTATACAGTCATAATTATTCAATATTTCCTATATTGAGGAACTATACCTTAGAGATTATTTAAATTAGTTTCAAAATAAAACCTAAGCCAAGTAAATAAAATTTTAGTATTATCGATTAAAATTTCAAATTCTTGAAGTTTACCTTAAGGTTTAATAGAAATGTTTGACTAGTAGAATATTCAAATAATTAATTAATTTATTCAAAATTTGTTTAACAATAAAATTTGGATAAGATAATTTTTTAAAAATAAATATTTCAAAATCAAAATTAAAGAATTTTAAATATAAGGAATTAAATAACACTTCAAGTATTACATAAATAACACACTTGTTATTCATTTTTCTTTATTATAACTCTCATTATCTCTCTTATTTATTTTCAAACTCCATCTTCATTTAGCTTCATTTACAAAATCCTACATGTTATTTCGTCCTTCGTTGTATGTCAGTGAATTATCAATATTCTTTTAACAACATCGAGCAAGAAGTAAATATCCTATTTTAGGCCATTGCTTTAAAATATAAAAGATGTCTTTCTTGATTCTATTTTTCATATCTTCATCTCTTTAATTTCTTCAATTTTTTGCATAAATTTTTTTAATAAATTTTTATTTTTGTTTTTTTATAACTTTTGATGTTGTATTTAAGTTGTAAATACACATTATGTATTTAATAAAATATTGTAATGGTATCCAAAGCTATCCAAATATCATTTTTACTTCTATTTTTCAAATGTTTGCCTATTCTGTTTCTTTAATTTTTTCTTGCATAAGCTTTTTTAAGGAATTTTTATTTGTATTTTCTTTAAATAATTTTTGGTATAGTATCTAAGTTTTATATATTTATTATATGTTTGATAAAATATTATAACAAAATTCAAAATTGATCGAATAATGATAAAAAATGAAAAAAAAGTTAAAAAAATTCATGAAAAAGACTATTTTTTTTGCGATTCTATTATGAATGGCTAGATTTTAAAATGTTATACAAAGTTAATATAAAATTTGTGTCAAATGAACAATTGAACATGAAATTATGATTTTTCAAAAACTTTAACTCTACATATTTTTGATGAAATGTGAAGTTTATTTAATTTTTATTGTAAATATTCTAGTGGATAATAAAAAATAAACATTAAAAAATATTCTATTAACATTTAATGTTATTTTAATTAAAAATTAATGTGAAA
Organism: Sindora glabra; assembly: GCA_020226215.1. NCBI lineage: Eukaryota > Viridiplantae > Streptophyta > Magnoliopsida > Fabales > Fabaceae > Sindora > Sindora glabra. Next base: position 62,743,941 of record CM035231.1, read on the forward strand.
TATAAAATATTAAAATATTTAAAAAATTGAGATTATAATTTTTTTTATTTGGATAATGATGTCAAAATCGATATACAACTACAATCAATAATACATCAACCGAAAATTGACACAAATTTTTAAACAGTCGACATCAATGATTTTGTAATAGTGTGAAGATCTCAATTTTATTGATAGGGAAAAACTATTTTTCTTAAACGCTTGCTGTTCAGCACTCATTAAGACTTCAACCACCCCCCCCCCCCAAAAAAAAAAAAAAACAAAAGGATAGTTGCTTTGTTTAAAGAGTAAAAATTGATCATTTGCCTCTTTAAAAATTTTCAACGGTGATTATAGATTATCTAATTTATTGAAATCATTGACAATGAGACTTGAATTTAAGAATTGAATGATAAAAAATAACAAACTTAATTAATCCAAAATAAAAAAACCTACTGTGTTGTTAATCTGAAGAAAAAAAGATAATGTTGAATTTATGACAATAAACTTGAAAAATACATTGGAGCAGTCACCATTAATGTCAACTTATTATTATTATAACTATCATCATCATTATAAATGATAAATTTAAATTTTAAAATAAAAAAATTCTATTTTTTAAAATATTGAAAGAAATCATTTCTATTCTACTTGGGATAATCTTATTAAAAAAATTAAAAATGAATTAAAATTTTCCGAATCAAATACTTTTAAAAGAAATGAGAATTTTCAATTCTTTTTTTTTTTAATTATTATCCCAAACCAAACGTGGTGTATAGAGCGAGAAACACAACAAATCGACAACCAAGACGTGAGAATAGTCGGATTGCGTTTCCTGACAGAAACACGTGGCCGATGACTTTACTGTTGGATATGTCTAATGGATCAGTTGTGATGCTTTCGATTATTGGATGCATCGTATTTACATGGTTGATACCATTATTGTCAAATCCAAATTATGCAGACATTTTTTTCCAATGTATGATATTCCATTATGGGATAGACAACAATTCCACCTCTCGGCTGAGAAGCAAATAATCAGAAACATACAAAATGATTGATCTCAAGAGATCATATGTTGATATTTGTCACGGTGCAACAGTAAGTTTGACGAACGAGGCTACCAAACATGATCAATAAATTAACTTTGTAATTAATAAATGTCAGTTCCAAAGAAAAATTAACTACTTCGAACGCTAATTCAGCATTCATTACATACAATAAAGTGGTATTAAAATTAAAACTATCTATAAACTAAAGCGAATTTTGATATCTGAATTTGTTTTAAGAATTTTAATTTTTATTATATCTAAAATTCAAATTTAGCATTTTATAAATGGTGTCAAGTGTATTATCACTCTTATTATTATAAAAATAGGAGAAAAACAAAAGTTTGGATCTGCTTACATATGTATTTTCATTTTTCAAAACTATTTTTCTTTCAAAAATTGTTTTTAAGTTTTAAAAAATGAAAAATAAAAGGTATTTAAATGAGTACATAAAAATATCTTATTTAATTACAATATTAGTATTGAAAATAAAATAATAAATTAAAAAATCACAAATTTATTTTTATTTTTTATTTTTAAATTATATATTTAAAGTTACAATTTTTTAAAATAATTTTTTAAATAAAACTTCTATTTTTGAATATAGTAAACAAATAAGCAGTCAATTTTTTTTCCAACCAGGTACTCAAATTTACATAAAACAAATAAACCAAACCATAAATTATAACATGTATTTTTGCTAAATAATACTACCAAATATACTGTGAAATATTTTCGTGACATCAAATTAATTACATCATAAAGTATGCCAATTATATGGATGCTAAAATTTAAAAGCAATAGATATTTTATCTGTTAGTAAGAGAATATGCTCTAATTTTATAACTGAAGTTGTTGATTTGTTCAATGGTTTGATGTTAACAAAAGACAAAGGCCTATCTCCTCTTATAGTCACTTTATCTATTATCCTTGTTGTCTCTAATCCTCTTATTAACATTTTTGTTTATGTTAATAGTCTAATTGAAGAATGTAAGGACCTTTTGCCATAGATGAGAAACCCCTCAGTGTAGCATGCTTGTAGAGAGACCAATAGAGTGGCTGATTTTATTATTAAACTAGTTGTTTATTCTAGTAATAAGAATAATAATTTGATGTACTCCCTAATGGAGTGTCACTGCTCGTGGATTATAATTTTAGGGGCACTAAGTTACTTTGTGATTTTGTCTTTTGGTTTTCTGCTTTTAATAAAGTTCCATTTCTACCAAAAAAAAAAAAAGCAACAAATGTTCGGTATTTAAATTAGTCTGATTGATAAAGTTTGTCTATTTTAAATTCTAATACGTTACTAAATGATATGTATGCTATTGTAAATCCTCAAATAAGTTGATAGATATTCTAAAATTAATACGAACCATTTATTTTAATCGTGAAATTTTTAATTATCCTTTCAAGGAGCATCAAGCATATATTACCTAAAATATTGCAACTAGACAAGCATGCAAAATGTCATTTGAAGATTGCCAAGCACAAGACAAACGTTATGATAAAGATACTTGTCTTGTCTTATATTCCGAGCACTTAATCTCATTTTAATTCACACGTTACACATATTAAAGTAATCTCGGTCTAATAATTTATAACTGAAGTAGGATTAGGCTAGAAACAAGGTGGCTAACCCCCAAATGGCCACTTTGACCCCGGATCCTCCGGACGCTTGTCCCAAATGCTAAGAAGAAAACAAGATTAAAATAAAAAAATTTATTTATATTAATTTTATCTCTAAAATAAAATTTATATCAATTTGATCATTAAAATTTTAAGTTTTAAAAAAATTGATCCCTGGAATTGATACAAAATTTATTTTAGAGATCAAATTGATATAAATTATATTTTAAAAATAAAATTGATACAAACTGAATATTTGAAAGATTAAAATAGGATTTTGATCAAGAAAGATAATATTTTTTTTGTATTCTTAATTCAAAAATATTATATATATTAAAAATTAAATTTAAAATGAAATTTTAAATCTTTTATATTTGTTGAATTAAATTTTATAAATTTATCCTATCACTTTATATTGATTGACATATTTTGATTTATATTCGAAATCTAATTTTAAATTTTATTTTTAATGTATATAATATTATTATTCTTAATTTCATTTTATATACTCAATTATATATGCTAAATTATTTTTAATACATATTGATGCAATTTTTATCTTTATTTAACAACGTGCCCTTATTTTTGATTAATTTAATACACACAACTTAGATATATTTAGTGCAATTAAAAATCTTTCGTCTCTTATGATTGCAGCCATTCATTTGTGGGAAAATATATCTATAGTTTTGTTGTATTATTAGAATTCGTAGCATGATTATTTATTATATTCTGACGAATCATAATACTTCTGATAAATACTGATAATCTAAGATTATGATGATAATTATTTAGTTAATTGTTTGACTGTTTACAATCATTCTATTTTTATATAAGATGTACTCTTGTGTTCTCTACAAAATTGATTATTCCCTATACTGACTAGACGGTCGGACTAAAAGTTCTACTCCGGTCTCTTTCAGGTATTCCATTTTAATTTTAAGATTCAATCAATAATGATTTTAAGATATATGATTTATCAAACTATGTAGGGTATAAGCGGAGCATGTAAAAAGTATTTTTCAGCTAAATCACCAGAGCAAATTGCAAGACAAGCGAAGGCGCACATGCAGTAGAGACGGTGAATACGGGATTAGGTTTAGAAAAACAAATTCACTCGGCAAAATGGGAAGCAGTGCCTGAAAACCCGGATGCAAAGAGTTAAAATTGCTAGGTATTGTTTATCATATAAATTGAATTATTTTAAAAAATAATATATTATATTATAATTTTTGATAAAAAAATAAAAAAAAGTGGGGAAATGTAAATGTAAAGAATCATTATTTAAATTTTAAACTTTGGATTTTTTTAATTAAAGGTTGAAATGAGGTACTTTATCTTTTAAATTATATCTTATACTTTAGAGAAATTGAATCCTTTTTCATATGATCCTTAGGTTCTATCTCTTAAATGTTGTAAATCAATAATAATATGTGAATTTATTTCATCTACTAATCAATTAAATATAAACACTTAATCAATAATTATTTATTATTAATTATAATGCAAAAGAAAGCCAATTCAATTTATAATGGATTACTAAGCAAAATAAATTTATACATTATTAAGTGATAGTATTTAAACGATGATCTCTACAAATAATGCAGTAGGTAGTATTTATATAAATATTTAAAAAATGCTTTTGCACTGGGCAATCTATCAAAATCAGAAAGCTTTCGGATTGGCAGAGAATTCGGCGACAGTGCGTTTGCATTCTCACAGCTTGATTCCCTTCTTTAAAATGAACAAAGTGACCATTTAAAAAAACCTTGCTAACATCCAAATCCAGTATCATAAAGTAAGCATCTGGGCAGCTGGCCGTGACTTTCTTAATCAAAGGCCAAAAGATTTGGCCAAAATGGTCAAACTCTGTTGTTTGTGGTCAGAGAAACGAATCGTCCCTCACGTTCGCTCCCCATCACCTAATTCTATTTTGTTTGTTGCTCTCTCACTCATCAATTCATCTTAATTATTTATTATTGTGCTTAATTTACTTTCTCTTTCTTTTTTAATTTATTTGATTATTGTTCCTTCATTTTGTCCCTGGAGAAAGGTTTTTTGTGATTACTGATCTTGCGTGATTTGAAACAAATCACAAGTGTGGGTCCAATGGAGGTTGTTGTGATTCACAAAACGTGCGTTTGATTAAGATTTTATTATAACTCTAGAGTGAGTCAAATTGGTTGTAAACAGTGTGCGATCAATTTATAAAAAAATATAATTTAAGTTCTATTTTAAATAAATTAAATCTAAATGAGTTAAACTTAAATTTTATATTATTCAACTCAAATTTGACAGGCCTAAATAACTTTAATAATAAAAAATAAAAAAATACTTTACTTATATGTAATTACATCCATTTTTACTTAATTCTCTTGTGTCTTTTGTGATTTTAAGTATTGCAATCTATCCATCCATACTTTCAAATCACTAATACGTCACTAAACTATTTTTTATCCAAAACCTATTAAAAAACTCACATGTATTGTTTGTGATATTTATTTTCTCAAATTTTAACTCAATTTAATACTCTACTTGAAATTAATTTACCTGAAAACCTTATTCAATCCCTTTTATTTAGTGATCATAGATCATATTATAAAAGATAATTTTTTAATAGAATTAGAATTTTTTAAAGGTAATTTAGTTTTATATAAACATCAAATTGAGTCAAAATTTAAGAAAATAATGATCACAAATAATCCACAAAACTTATTTACTAAATTTTAGATAAAAATTCGTTTAAGTGGACAACATATTAAAGAATTGAAATTACAAGTAAATAAATTATAATGCTTAAAACTATAAGTGGTTTAAGTTAAAAAAGAAAAAACAAACCATAGGTGATAAAGTATAATATTCTTTGAAAAGTATATTTTCATTTTTATACAACATATAATATTAGGCATAAAAAATTCAATTATATGAGTAATTATTGAGATTGCATAAAAAATATGATATTTGAATTGAAATAATAAACTTTTGTCAAATGTAATTACTGGTATTTTTAAATAAATTTAACTATTACAAAAGATGTATATTTATAAGTAAAATAAGATAAAATAATCTAGTGTCCAATTTATTTGCTAAATATAAAACTTCATATGACTAAGTTTAGGTAAAATAATAAATTATTTGAGTAGGGTTATATGAAATTGTTTAGGATTATATTCATTAAAATTTTGAATTTAAATAAAATATTTTAAATTTGATGATAAATTGAAATCTAATCATATAATTCTCAAATAAATTCATGTAAATTCGTTTATTTATTTAGTAATGGTAAGAGTAGTTTACCATTATTAAATTATTAAATATATACACGTAAAAAATCAAATAGTAAATCTTGGATACAATAAAAAATATGAAACTTATTAAAAAAAAATCCAATGCATTTGAGCGAAAAATTCTTAACCAACTCGTTTAGTTTTTATAAATTCAAATTTCAACACATATAAGTTGTGCCCATCCCAATTTCTTTTCACCCACTGAGAAGCCCGCAGAATTGCATCACTAAATAATACTTATTCTTTCGTTCATTTTCCTATATTTTTCTTTCTTTCTTTGTCTCCGTTTTGCGATCTCTTTAATTATTCTTAATATGTGTGATTTAATTTGAATTATGCAATATAAAAAAGTGACGACATATTCACGTTTAAGAGTTGAGTGTGAACATGGCATCAAGGTGAGGAAGGTCAATGCTCGAGGAGGGGGATACCACGTGCCGTTTCGAGCATCACGTGAGTTGGCAACAGGCGTCCTGTGCCACACGTGCTAGTACAAGAACATGATGAGGAGGGCGGTGGAAGCGGTGAGGCTGAACGAAGTCTGGACAGCAGCAGCTGACACCAAAACTACGCTGCACGTGCACTTCTGCTTCTACACGTATCATTGTTTTAAAAATCCAATCGTACACCGATTCACATTATTAATTTAATTTAATTATTTTCATCATCCGATTCGATTAATTAATCTGCCGACTTTTTTTTATTTACTATGCGAGTAAATTTCCAAGTTTTAAGACATTATATCATATGTCTAAATGGCAATACTACATTTCATATGTTAAGAGATGTGGCATTCTATTAATAAAGTACACATATTGATCGAATCAAGTGTTGCGTTTGTGTAAAAAATTACATGTAATTTAATGTTAGAATTCAAAATTAAGGTTTAAATAAAAATTATAAATATTAATTAAATATAAAATAATAAAATAAATTTATAAAAGATATTCAAATTTTGAATTTAATTTACACCGTTGGATATAATAATTTTGTTTTGAATAAGTACGTTGAAGGAATAAATTCGAATTTTCTCATTGTTGATATAAAAAAATTAAGGAAAAAAATGGCGTTGCTGCGTAGAGGTTGGCTGGGTCGGAATTATTTATTGGTTGCTGTTGGAGTGTGGCAGCATGTGAGCATTAATTTGTGAGTAGATATTGGACTTTTTAGGCTTTCCACATATTATGGGCTGCACTCAGCCCAAAAAATTTTACCAACACGGTCCAAGAATTCATGTACTGCACTCAAGCCCATGGGGCCTACTGGTCCATGGGCTAGTCCTTGATACGCTCCTTCGACTATTATCTTTGCACCACCGATGGCCTAATACTAATAGCACGTCCATATACTATAGCTTTCACAACAAAGACTCAAAAAGTCCAACTGTCTTGTAACCGAAAATAAAAAAATAAAAAAAGGTTAAAATTCTCTAAATCCTTGTTGCAACGTGTCTCACGGCGGGATTTGAGAGAGGTAAGCAGGCTTCCTTCGGAAACGTGATTTTGAGTGTGTTGTGAATAAAAAGAAGATGAAATCGCCAATAATTATTTTTTTTGTGTGTGATTAGAACATCGAAAGTGATCTACATTCCCAAAGTTCAAATTTGGGAATAGGTTACGTGTAGGAAAGATATTAGTATCTTATAACGTTCATTCAATGAACGGCTGCCCATTTATTTTAATTATATCTTATGTATTAAATTATGATAGTCCTTATTGTATCACATGTGTATTTTCCTAAGAGTATAATTTTTAATTTTAATTAAATTGTTAATCTAGTTATCCAAAACTATCCAACTTTATGGTAGAATTTGGATAAAAAGTATCTCAATAATGTTAAGTATCGTTATGATTGCACCTGCAATCGAATTACTTAACTTTGATATGTCATAGGCATGAATTTTATTATTTTTAAGATTTTTAAATAATTTATTGATTAGTTATTAAATTATTTCAACTTCATGATAAAATTTGAATAAAATAACATGTCTCAATAATATTAAATACCATTATCATTGTACTTGCAATCGAATTACTTAATTTCAATACGTCATAGGTATAAGTTTTATTATTTTAAATATTTTTTATTTATTATATTTGAAAATATTTTTAGAGAATTTTTATTTTATTATTCATGAAACATTATTTTATCTTTTTATAGAGACTTTTATCTCATTATTTTTAAAATATTTTTTTAAAAATAATTGTAATATAAATTTTTTTAGGTAATAAAATTTTTTTAAAGTAATATTATTTATTTATTTATTTATTTTAAAATATTTTATTAATAATTTTTATTTAGATTATCAAATTTTTTTAACTTCATGACTAAATCTGAAATAAAAATTTAAAAGAATTGAAATTATAATTTCAATATTATTCTGCAATTAAAGTATTAAATTTGTCAATTTTATAACTAAATCTGAATACATAACTGCTCAGAAAAATTAAAATTATAATTTAATATTATTTTTATAATTTTTAAAATATCAAAATTTTCAAACTTCATTGTCAAATCTAATTAAAAAATTGTTTAAAAAAATTAAAATAATATTTATTGTACCAACAATTAATTTCAATATTATTCCATTATCACAAATATATATATAAATTATAAGTACACATGATGAGTATAAAATAATTTTTATTTGTAAAAATATTAAGATTCTTTAATTTAATCAGCTCACCTAATTTTTAAAAGTATATTTCACCTCAAGAATATTAAATAGTTTGAACCTTGAAACTATTTATTTTTATTCCATCATAGGTATTGCATAAAAAATAATATCTTAGAATAAAAATTAACTAATTTTTTTTATTTTTAAAAGAAAAGTACATGGGGTATTTTAAATAAATATTAGTTTATTAATTTAAAAAAATTAAAACCCTTTTCTTATAAAAGGACGCTTTTTAATGTGAAGGGCATCCTTATTTTAAAAAAAAATTAAAAATGAATTGAATAAAAGGACGTCTTTCCAAACGTCTTTTCCTTTGGAAGGACGTCCTTTTTTTATTTATATATATATTAATTTTAGTTTTATTATTTTTTATAAAAAGAATAAAAAAGGCAATGAGATAAGGTTCTCATTTATTTTTTTTGTTGATGGCTTTATATATTGTTACTTGTCTTTCATTTCTTTTACAATCTTACTTCTCTCATCTTTTCTCAGAAGCTTAGATCATTCGCTACATGGATAAGGTTTTTCTCTCTTTTCTTTTGATTTTTTTTACAAATATATTTTTAACTAACAATAATTATTAATATTCCAAATGCAAAATTGAGGAGAGTAAAGAAGGTATACTTGATGATAAAGAATTTTCTTTCTCTTTACTGCTTTCCCCTTATTCTTCTGAGTATTCTTCCTTACTCTCTCTTTTTTTGTATTTTTATTTTTCTTAAGAGATTCTTTCAAAAAAAGGTTTTTTTTATCTTTTTTTGAATTTTTATTTGTAATCTTTTCTAAATTTTTCTCCGTGTCCTTTGACAAAATTGCTTTAGCTTTTATAAATGGATTTTCAGCAAGTACATTCACATTTAGCACACATTTGATTTACATTCTATCTAAACAATGTCGACAATCAAAGAATTCAACAATAAACCTATTGCTTTTCAACATTGGCTATTGCTGTATAAAATTTTCTTTCTTTCCGACTATGAAGATGGTGATAAGAAAGGAACAAACACGTGATTAGTGGTGTCGGCAGCTCTTTCTCTGCTATTTCTCATTTTTATAAATTTTTTTATTTTTATTTATTATTATTATTTTAAATTTATATAAAATTATCTAAAAATTTTATTTATTTTATTATTTTTTTAATTTTTTTTAAAAATTTTAAATATATATTTTTTTAAAAAATTTCATTTTAGTTCATTTTTATTTTAGTTATATTATTACCTGGATAAAATTGAGTGTCAACAGCTGCCCCTCTTTACTTATCCTTCTAGGATTATGAAGTAAGTAAAAGTGTTAGCACATAATCTATGAAGATGAATTAGACTGCAATCTCTTTTTTTTTCTTTACCTTGATGGAACTTGAATTAATAAATGATTTAGATTGACAAAAGCATGGTTTAATTTGATTGAATTTGATTTGATAAAATAACAAAAAATGACCTGAATTAACACAAGTTTGACCTAACTTGACTGAGTTCGATTTAACGATAAAAAGTAAAAATAACCTGGATTGACATATGTTTGACATAATTTAATCGGGTTTGATTTAATAATAAAAAGTAAAAAATGACTTAGATTGACAAGGGCTCAACATAAATTGATCAAGTTCGATTTAATAAAATAAAGGATAAGACTTGGATTTACGCAGGCTCGATCCAACTTGATCGAATTCGATTTAACGATACAAAAGAAAATGACCTAGATTAACACAGGTTCAACCTAAATTGATTAAGTTCGATTTAACAATGAAAGGTGAAAAATGACTTGGATTGATGTAGGCTTAACCTAACTTGATCGTGTTCAATTTAAAAGTGAAAAATGACCTGAATTGACACAGGCTCGACCCAGCTTGACTAAGTTCAATTTAACAATAAAAAGTAAAAAAGACCTAGATTGATGCAAGCTCGATCCAACTTGATCGAGTTCGATTTAACAATGAAAAGTAAAAATGACCTGGTGATGTGAACAATATTCTATTAATATTTTTCCTTATATTTAGGTCCCTGAGGAGGTGATGGAACTTAATTGGATTAATTTTACATTAATTTGAGACTAATTGCATTAATTTGGGCTTAATTGAATTTCGAGCTTAATGTTAGATTTTTTTATACTATTTCAATATTTTAATCATAACTTGAGCTTTGAATGTTAGATTTGGACGATTTATATACTGTTGGAAAGCTAAGACAAAGAGCTTCAATTTTTATGTGACCAAAGAACCCATTTCTTCCATTTTGGAGGTCAAATATTAGCTTAAAATTAAAGCAGAGTTACTATCCAAGCCCAGACCCGACCCAGTTGCAATGATTAATTCATATCTTGAGTTCCAAGTGTCTAATTGATGCAAGGCCAAGTCCAATTACTCCCTGAAATCCATATCTAATCATTCCTAAAGTCCTTTTGAAGAAACTGAATCATTTTGAAGGCCAAAGAAGATGGATTGATGGCTTATTATTTCATCTCGGACTGGATTGAACTACTTGTAGTATTTTGGCTATAACTTGAGTTAGGAATGTCTGATTGGGTTGAAATTTTGTAGGTAGCTTCCTAAAATATTAGGTTACAATTTTATAGTTTAGATCCAGTCCTAATTATGTTTCTAGGGTTATAAATAAAGGACAGAATCAAAATGGGGGAGAGTCAGACAGCTTAAGAGTTTTCTAATTTTTTTCATAGGATTTTTTTCCCTCTAATGGAAGGTTAATTCTTTGAGTTGATTCAAGAAAGTTTAGGTTCTTATTCTCTGGAATTATGAGATCTTAATTTGTATGGTGGCAACTGCAATTGATTTTTTTTCCTCATCTATCTTCTCTGATTTGCATGTTTGCTTGATTTGAATGTTAATTTGATATAATCTTTGTTTAATTCTATAAATTATGTTTTAAATCTAAATTAGTAGTAAATTTTAGTTCATTGATCAAAATTTTTTGTGAAAGAAAAAGGGATTTATGAATGATTTAGGATTCTGAATTAATTCATTTAATTTGGCTAAATTCTATCTTCAAATTAGTTTTGACCTTGCTTAGGAGTTATGGTGATTGCCTAACTTAGCTAATTTTAATCAATTAAATCCTAGATGATTATCTAGCTTAGGGTTCATGAATTATTACAGGGATTTTGAATAATTCAAGGCTAAATAATTAATTGTAAAATTTAATTTATAGTGATATATGATTAATCCTCTGAAGAAAACTTTAAATTCCTTGGATTAGCTGTCTTTGTTCATTGGTTTTCTAATTTTCTTTGCTATTGTTTTATTGATTTCATTATTGATCTTTTGCTATTAATATCTTCCTATTTTAAATTCAAATGCCCCCAATTCTGCATTCTATTTTGCATAATTTTAGTATACATATAGCATATAATCCTGTTTCTAATTCTATTTCTGTTATAGCATTCTATTTCTTACTTTTACATTCTGTGTGCATCTGTTTCTTCTATTTTTGTTGCATAAGTAATTCAACAATTGTGTGAATATTGTTAGAAACACATTTAGAAGAGGTAAAATCAGGAGATCACTAAGGGTACGACCTAGTTATGCCACTATATTGCACTATTATTTTTGCAACTAGTTTAATTAATTTTAGTGCATTGCAATATGCACGTAAAAATTTTAGTGCCATTTCCAGGGATTCTCTTGAGTTTATCTTTCTGTCATTGTGTTTATTTGATTTCTGCATGTTTATCTATTCTACCATTACCTAAATTTTGCTTCTGCCTTCATCCATTTCATAATTCTCTGCATTATTGCATCTATATATACATCAGTTAAATTAGTATTGGTTTGCATATCTATTGGTTAACTTTTCCATTGCATCTGTTAAATTAGTATCACTAATCTTGCATCTTGATTTCCATAATATTGCATTGCTACATCATAAGCATATTGCATTCATTCCTGTTGCATTTAATTCTGCATTCTTCTTATCTACTATTAGTGCATACATCCTATTACAACATATTTTGTAGAATAAGAGTTCTACACCAAATTTGGCAACATTTCATTACTATTTGGTCATTCTAACTTGCATTTTTTGTTATTGGTAAATAGTGACTTTGAACTACAACTTATAAATTCTTTCAATTTTTTTTTGTAAACGGCCTTTTTGCCCCATCCCTACACACCCATAGGTTGGATGTTAAGCTTCAGTTGCATCATTTAAGCCTTTTTGGTCAGTCATCTAGATCCCTTAAATTTTTTTTTTGAAAAAAATTTTTAGTGTTAAAATGACTTCAAACTTGGTGTTAAGGTAAAACCTATCTCTAGGATCAATAGTTAAAAGTTATGCTTATGTGGTATCCCCTTTTTTAGTTAAATTTCACTATTTTTTTTAATTTTTAATATTTTTTATTGTATTTTTGGGTTCCTTATAGTCAAATTAGTCAAATAAAGGTGGTTTGAAAATTTAAAAAAATGTTTAAATAGGTTAATTGAAGTTCCTATTGTCATTTTTTGCATATGTGCATGCATTTGATGTTTAGTGTTGTTTCTATTTTTGTTTAGTGATTATGCATGACAAGAAGAAATCCTACCGAATTATTTGATTTTGATTCTAAGATTGATAGGATATTTTATTCACTTCGTAGGACAAAAAATATAGATAGTTATAACCCCCCTTCTCATTCAGAAAACATGGCAAACAATAGGACTTTAAAGGAATTGACTGCCCTTGATGTTACATATTAACCTTTAGGCATCCAATATCCTGCATTAGATGATGATTTTGAATTAAAGTCTGGTCTGATACATTTTCTTCTAAGATTTCATGGTTTTGTAGGTGAGGATCCACATAAACATCTTAAGGAATTCCATGTAGTATACTCAATAATGAAGTCACAAGGCATCTCTGAGGATCATATCAAGTTGAGAGCCTTCCCATTCTCTCTTACTGATGCTGCCAAAAACTAGCTTTACTACCTGCAGCCTAGATCTGTGACCTACTGGAATAACATGAAGCAACAATTCCTGAAAAAATTCTTTCCTGCATCCAGAGCTATTGCAATCAAGAAGGAGATATGTAGCATCAGAAAAATGAATGGGGAAGCACTGCATGAGTATTGGGAGAGATTCAAGAAGTTGTGTGCAAGTTGTCATCACCATCAAATCAATGAACAGCTGCTGATCCAATACTTTTCTGAAGGCTTGTTTCCAATAGACAAGATGATGATTGATGCAGCAAGTGGAGGTGCACTAGTAGACAAGATCCTAATAACAGCAAGAGATCTCATTGCAAACATGACAGCTAACTCACAACAATTTAGCAACAGGATGGCTCTTGCTGCCAGAAGTGTACATGAAATAAACCTTTCTTCATATCCAAACCAGTAGAGAATAGAGCATAGGATTGATGAGTTAACCTCTTTAATAAGGCAACTAGCCATAGAATAACATCAACAGCAACAAATACATGCCCCTCTCCCTGCCAGATTGTGTGGCATTTGCTTTTGCTCAAGTTATTCTACTGATGCTTATCTAACCTTATAAGAAGATGATAGTTAATGCCAAGCCTATGCTGCAGTAGTTTTCCTTAGGAAACCATTATACCAGCTACAGCAACAACAATAAAATTAGTACTAGCAATAATAACCTAAATATGATCCCTTCTCAAATTTCTATAATCTTGGCTGGAGGGACTATCCTAATTTTAGATATGACAATGCACTAGCACAGCAAACCAGACCAGCACCATATCAAAATAGAGATCCATACTAGTAGTCTTCCAAGTCAATCTAGCAACAGTAGAGCTTTCACAGCCAGCAAGCAGCACCATCCTCATCCTCCCAGTCATCTCTTGAGGACTTGGTCAAGTAAATGACCACCAGTAGTTTGCAATTTCAACAGAGGGCAGATGCTACAATGCAAGATATTCAAACATAAATTGGACAGCTTACTTCCACCATAAATGAGTTGAAGACACAAGGTTCTGACAAATTGCCTTCCTAAATAGTTCCTAACCCCAGAGGTAATATGTCTGCCATCATGTTGAGAAATGACAAGGAAATTCATCTTTCCAGTAATCTAGAACTAGTAAACCAGCAATAAAAGACTCAACAACTAGTAGCTGCTGAAGATTCTACAGAAACTTCCTTTCAATCAAGCAAAAATTCAGACAAACCAGAAATAATGCAAAAACTAGCAGAATTCACAAGACCACTTCCCTTTCCCAATAGAATTACATAATCCAAGAAAAGAGAAAAAATTGATAGAGACAAAAAGATTTTAGAAACTTTTAGAAGGGTGGAAGTCAACATCCCATTGCTGGAAGCCATAGAGTGGTGCACACAAAAGAGAAAGCTTTGTGGCAATGAAAGAGTGAGTTTAAGCTAGAATATTTCAGCTATTTTTCAACTAAGTTTGCCCTAGATGTGTAAGGATCCTGGCACATTTAACATACCTTGTGTAATAGGCAACAACAGATTTGAGCATGCTCTGATTGACCTGAGAGCCTTCATAAACATGATGCTAACGTCTATATTCTCCGCTTTACAGCTTGGCCCTTTGAAGCAAATAGGAATGATCATCCAACTAGCCAATAGGAGCACTGCACAACCTGCTGGAGTTGTTGAGGATGTGTTAGTTCAAGTGAAAGAATTAATCTTCCCAGTGGATTTCTACATTCTACCAATGGAGGATGAGTCTACCAATAGCCCTGCACTTTTGATTCTAAGAAGACCCTTTCTGAAAATAGCAAAGATAAAAATTGATGTTAATGCTAGCACTCTTTCTATGGAAGTTGGAGATACAATTGTGACCTTTAACATCTTTGAAGTTATGAGATTTCCTGCTGAAGACCATTCCGTACTCTAAATAGAAGTGCTTGATGAGCTTGCTAAAAATGCCCTTAAAGACATGCTTGTTGAATTTTCTTATAATTCTGAGTTTGTGGAATGCCTTGATAAGCATGCATGTACCTGCTATGATGATGATAAGCAATGTGCAATATGTAGCGAGATTTCTGCATTTTTAAGTGAAGAAACTAGTATTGTTCCAAAGGAACTAGCAAAAGCAGAAAAATCAGAACTAGCAGAAGCAGAAAAACTAAAAGAAGCAGTAGCAGAAACAGAATTCTCTGTCCAAGAAGAATTTAACCTTGTTGGAGGGACCACCATGAAATTACTTCCCTTTGTCATCCAGCTACCAATACTTGAGCTCAAACCTCTTCCAGAACATGTGAAGTATGCATTTTTAGAAGAGCAACAGAAGCTACTAGTAATTGTAACAAGGAATTTACAACCTGAACAAAAAGAGAGGTTGTTACAAATTTTGAGAGCTCATAAACAAGCAATTGGGTGGACACTTGCGGACATTCCTAGTATTAGTCCTTCTGCCTACATACATAAGATTCTGCTGGAAGAAGAAGTTAAATAAGTAAGATAACCACAAAGAAGACTTAACCCCCTAATTTTAAATGTGGTCAAGAAGGAGATTATCAAGCTTTTGGAGGCTAGAATTATATATCCAATTTCAGACAGCAAGTGGGTGAGTCCAGTCCAAGTTGTCCCCAAGAAAAGTAGCTTAACAGTAGTGAAAAATCAGAACAATGACTTGCTGCTCACTAGAGTGCAAAATAGTTAGAGAGTGTGTATTGATTATAGGAAGCTGAATCAAACAACCAGAAAAGACCACTTTTCTTTACCTTTTATTGATCAAATGCTTGAAAGATTGGCTAAAAAATCACATTATTGTTTCTTGGAGGGCTACACTGGTTATTTTTAAATACACATTGCACTAGAAGATCAAGAGAAGACAACATTCACATGTCCTTTTGGCACTTTTGCTTATAGAAGGATGCCCTTTGGCTTATGCAATGTACCTGGTACATTCCAAAGGTGTATGGTGAGCATTTTTTTTGAATTTTTAAAGGATTGCATTGAAGTCTTCATGGATGATTTTTCTATTTATGGTCCTTCCTTTGATGCATGCTTGCATAATCTTTCTAGGGTGTTAGATAAATGCATTCAGACAAACCTTGTGTTGAATTTTGAAAAATGTCATTTTATGGTAGAGCATAGCATAGTTCTAAGACATATAGTGAGTAACAAAGGTATTGAAGTAAATCCTGCTAAGATTGATATGATTTCTACTTTACCCTACCCCACTTATGTGCGGGAAGTGCGTTCTTTTCTTAGTCATGCAGGTTTCTATAGGAGATTCATTAGAGATTTCAACAAGATAGCTCTTCCATTGTCCAAGTTGCTCCAAAAAGAAACAGAATTCAATTTTGATCAATATTGCAAAGAACCTTTTGATAAGTTGAAGTAAGCTCTTACCACTACTCCTATCATTAAGCCACCATCTTGGGATTCACCTTTTGAGTTAATGTGTGATGCTTCTAACTATGCAATTGGAGTTGTTCTTACACAAAGAGTAGGAAAACAACCTCATATAACTTACTATGCTTCAAGGACTTTGGATGCTATCCAAGCAAATTACACTACAACTGAAAAAGAACTTTTAGCTATTATTTTTACTTTAGATAAGTTTAGATCATATTTGCTTAGTTCTAAGGTGATTATCTTTTCTGATCATGTAGCTTTGAAGTTCCTTTTGAAGAAACCGAAGGCAAAACTCTGCTTGATTAAATGAATGTTGCTTTTGTAAGAGTTTGATGTTGAGCTTAGAGATAAAAGTAGTGTTGAAAATTTAGTGGCTGACCATTTGAGCAAAATTTCAAGAGATGTTGACACTCTTCCCATCCATGACACCTTCCCAAATGAGCACCTTTTTTAGCTGCTAGGTTAGGATCCTTGATATGCTGATTTAGTAAATTATTTAGTTGGTAATGAGTTACTTGCATATTACAATAAAAATTAAATTGATAAGTTCAAAAGTGAAGCCAAGTATTATGTGTGGGATGATCTTATTTATGGAGATTTTATGTTAATCAAATAATTAAGAGATGTGTATATGATTATGAGTTTCATTCCATACTTGCATTTTGTCATGCTCATGCTTGTAAAGGTCACTTTGGCCCTAAGAGAATAGTAAGAAAGGTGTTAGATTGTGGTTTTTATTGGCCTACTTTATTTCATGATGCTTACATGTTTTGTAAAAATTATTAATAATGTTAAAAGATAGGGAATTTAACTCATAGACATGATATGCCTCAATTTCCTATGCTTTTTTATGGAGTTTTTGATGTATAGGGCATTGATTTTATAGGTCCTTTTCCTTTATCTTTTGGCTTTATTTACATCATTCTTGCTGTTGATTATGTTTCTAATGGGTGGAAGCCAAAGCCATCAAAATTGATAATTCTAAAGTTATTGTGAATTTTGTTAGATCTCACATTTTTAGTAAGTTTGGCATTCCACGTGCTTTGATTAATGACTAAGGGACTCACTTTTTGCAATAAAACACTTGAGGCATTATTGAAGAAATTATGGGGTTTATCATAGAATCTCCACATCATACCATCCCCAAACAAATAGATAAGCAGAAATTTTCAATAGAGAAATGAAATTAATTTTAGAGAAAACTGTGAAGCTTAATAGAAAAGATTGGAGTCTTAGATTGGATGATGCATTTTAGGCCTATAGGACTACATACAAAACTCCTATTGGGATGTCTCCTTATTGGATTATTTTTAAAAAAGCTTGTCACCTTCTAATTGAATTGGAGCATAGAGCATTTTGGGCCATAAAAAAATGCAACATAGATTTGAAGGCATGTGGAAAGGAAAGAAAATTATAGTTGCAAGAATTAGAAGAGCTTAAATTTGAAGTCTATGAGAATTTTAGGCTTTACAAAAAGAAAATAAAGACATTCCATGACAAGTACATTCTTAGGAAAAATTTTGAAATTGACCAAAAAGTTCTATTGTTTAATTGAAGGCTTAAATTGTTCAAAGGCAAACTCCATTCTCGTTGAGATGGACTATTTGTTGTTACTAGTGTTTTTCCCCATGGTACAATTGAAGTTAGAGATATGACATTTAATAAATTATTCAAGGTGAATGGCCATGGGCTTAAGCTCTTTCATGAAGGAGTTCAAGATTAAGTGGTGGTGGAAGAATTGAAGCTAGCAATCCCAATCTATGAAGAATGATGAAGGAAGATGTCTAGCCAAAGACATTAAAGAAGGGCAACTTCTTGGGAGACAACCCAAGCCAACTGGATTTATTTTTCTTACCCTTCTCTTTTATATTCCATGTCTTTTATTCTTGATGATTGTTCTTGATGATATTGATGTGTTTTACATTGAGAACAATGTAAAATTTAAGTGTAAGGGGGGAAGTTTCTATTTCTATTTCTATTTTTATGTTGCTGTCTCTGTTTTGTTTTCTACTATTTTCTGCTGTTTTTATTTTACTGTTATTATTTTTACTATTTTATTCTATTTTTTGCTATTTTTGTTTTGCTGTTACTATTTCGTTATTATTCCGCTACTGTTCCATTACTATTTTTGTTATTTTTAGTTTTTATGTTGGTGTTTCTATTTTTGCTATTTCTGTTTTTAATTTTGCTATTTTTTTTTAAAAAAAATGTGTTTGCTGTTTCTATTTTTAATTCTGCTATTTTTCAAAAAAAATGTGTTTGCTATTTCTATTTCTAATTCTGCTATTTTTTAAAATAAATAAATAAATAAATAATTATTTTTCACTTGGTTTTAAGTCACTTTAAGTCCTTTTTAGTTACTTTCCATTAATGGAGATTTTACACTTTAATGAGTGAGATTTAATTAAAGTTAGATATGATTCATGACATGATTGAATGAATGATTTTACTTCTTGAAATTAATTGATACAGTGATGGATTTTAAATTAATAAATTAAATTTAGTAGTGTGACCTACCTTGTGAGATTTTTAGCTTTTTGTTGAAAATCAATATCATAATATTATCTTTCGTTCTTATGTGATGTTCTTCCATGATTTATTTCTCTAGAACTTGCTTTTAATTTTTTTGAGATTACATTTTTTGCATATGCATGCACAAAAATGATTAAGGCATGCTTTCTTTCTTTTTGAGCTAGAGTCATAAAGCAAACCTTGATATTTTTACCTTTGTTAAGCCCCCTTAAGCTTTTATTACCTTTTCTTTATTGATTATTCTAATGAAAAAAAAATGTCTTTACCTAACCTTAGAGATTAGTAGAGTATTTGAATTTTTATGAGATAGGCTTTTGAATAAGTATGGAAGGTGTGTGAGTTTATGTATTGTGAAAAGTTGTCATTAAAGGTTGGTTAGAAAAATTCAATTAAAGTTTAAAAAAAAGAAAAGAAAAGAAAAGAAAAGAGAAAGAAAAGTATAAAAAAAAGAAAGAGAATAAAAAAATAAAGAAATTAAAAAGAAAAAAAAGAGAGGAAAGAAAAGAAAAAAAATAATAAATAAAGAAGTTGATGAGTATTTGAAATTAAATTTAAATTTAGATTTATATGTTGATTTGTCATTTTTTTATATGATTTGCCCATATATTTTTAATTCAAGTGTTCTATTGATTTCTTTAGTTTCTAAACTTCTTTCATCCTTATTTTTCCTTCCTTTTTCCCTAGCCCCATTACAATCATGAATAAAGTTCTTTTGATTTATGTTGTGCATGTGATTTGAGTAATGAAAATTAGATGATTAGCAAGCTTATGGTAGGGTATTTCATAGAATAAACTTGAGTGAAACACTAGCCTAAACACTTGAGAGAGTTGGAGAGTGAATTTTATGAGAAATCTACCAATTCAATTTACTTTTTTTGAATGAAGTTGTTATGTTGGTTAGTTTAAAGTTTCTTAAAGTTTTTCTTCATGATGTGTTTCTTGCTGCCTTTGGTTAATTCTTGCTTATGGATTTGTGAATTTCAAGTTTTTAGAAAGTAAAGTCTTTTGTGTTTTAGTTTTGAATAAAGTTTTATCTTGCCCGAGGACGAGCAAGGGATAAGTGTGGGGGAATTTGATGTGAACAATATTTTATTAATATTTTTCCTTATATTTAGGTCCCTTAGGAAGTGATGATACTTAATTGGATAATTTTACATTAATTTGAGACTAATTGCATTAATTTAGGCTTAATTGAATTTCGGGCTTAATGCTGAATTTTTTATATTGTTTCAGTATTTTAATCATAACTTGGGCTTCGAATGTTAGATTTGGACGATTTATATACTGTTGGAAAGTAAGACAAAGAGCTACAATTTTCATGTTGAAAGAGAACCCAGTTTTGCCATCTTGGAGGTCAAAGATTAGCTTAAAGTTGAAGCAAAGTTACTATCTAAGCCTAGACTCGACCTAGTTGCAATGATTAATTCATATCTTGAGTTCCAAGTGTCTAATTGATGCAAGGCCAAGTCCAATTACTCCTTGAAATCCATATCTAATCATTCCTGAAGCCCTTTTGAAGAAACTGAGTCATTTTGAAAGCCAAGGAAGATGGATTGATGGCTCATTATTTTATCTCAGACTAGATTGAACTACTTGTAGTATTTTAGCTATAACTTGAGCTAGGAATGTCTGATTAGGCTAAAATTTTGTAGGTCACTTCCTAAGATATTAGGTTACAAGTTTATAGTTTAGGTCCAATTCTAATTATGCCTCTAGGGTTGTAAATAAATAAAGGGCAGAATCAAAATAGGGGAGAGTCAGACAACTTAAGAGTTTTCTAATTTTTTTCTTAGGATTTTTTTCTCTTTAATGGAAGGTTAATTCTCTGAGTTGATTCAAGAAAATTTGAGATTCTTATTCTCTGGGATTATGAGATTTTGATTTGTATTGTGGTAATTATAATTGATTTTCCTTTTTCCTCATCTATCTTATCTGATTTACATGATCTGCTTGATTTGAATGTTGATTTGATATAATCTTTATTCAATTCTGTAAATTGTGTTTTAAATCTGAATTGGTAGTAAATTTTGATTGATTGATTAGAATTTTTCATGAGAGAAAAGGGGATGAATGAATGATTTAGGATTCTGAATTAATTCATTTAATTTAGCTAAATTCTACCTTTAAATTAGTTTTGATCTAGCTTAGGAGTTATGGTGATTGCCTAACTTAGCTAATTTTAATTCATCAAATCCTAGATGATTATCTAACTTAGAGTTCATAAATTATTGTAGAAATTCTGAATAATTCAAGGCTAAATAATTAATATTAAAATCTAATTTATAGTGATCTATGATTAATCCTCTGAAAAAAACTTAAATTCCTTGGATTAGTTTTCTTTGTTCATTGGTATTCTAATTTTCTTTGCTACTATTTTATTGATTCCATTATTGATCTTTTGTTGTTAATATCTTCCTTTTTTAAATTCAAACCCCCCAATTTTGCATTCTGTTTTGCATAATTTCAACATATATATAGCATATAATCCTGTTTCTAATTCTATTTCTATTACAACATTCTATTTTCTACTTTTACATTCTGTGTGCATCTATTTCTTTTGTTTTTGTTGCATAAGTAATTCAACAATTGTGTGAATATTGTTAGAAACACATTTAGAAGAGGTAAAATTAAGAGATCACTAAGGGTACGACCTAGTTATGCCACTACATTGCATTATTATTTTCACAACCAATTTAATTAATTTTGATGCATTGCAGCGTGCACGTCACCTGGATTGACACAGGCTCAACCTAGTTTGACTGAGTTCAATTTAATAATAAAAAATAAAAATAACCTAGATTGACACAAGCTCGACCCAACTTGATCAGGCTTGATTTAACAATAAAATATAAAAAATGACCTATATTGACATAGGCTCGCCCCAAATTGATTGGGTTCAATTTAATGAAATAAAGAAAAATGACCTGGATTGACGCAAGCTCGACCTGCTTGATTAGGTTTGATTTAATAATGAAAAGTAAAAATAACTTGAATTGACATAGGCTTAATCCAAATTGATCAAGTTTGATTTAACAATGAAAGGAAAAAAATGAGTTAAATTGACACAGACTTGACCTAACTTGACTTAATTTAATTTGAGAATAAAAAGTAAAATGATCTAGATTGATACATACTTGACCCAACTTGATCGGATTCAATTTAAAAGTAAAAAATGACTTGAATTGACACAGGCTTAATCCAGCTTAATTAAGCTTGATTTAATAATAAAAAGTAAAAAATAACCTGGATTAACGATGGCTCAACTTAACTTGATTGGGTTCAATTTACAATGAAAAATAAAATGACTAAGATTGACGCAAGCTTGACCCAACTTAACTGAGTTCGATTTAAGAATAAAAAGTAAAAATGACATAGATTGATGTAGGCTCGACCCAACTTGACTAGGTTCGATTTAACAATAAAAAGTGAAAAATGACCTAGATTGACGCAAGCTTAACCCAAATTGATCAAGTTCGATTTAACGAAATAAAGGAAAATAACTTGAATAGGTAAATAACTTAGCTTAAGGGAATTTAGTGCAAATAGCTTGAACTAGATTGGATTCGATCTAATATGAATGGATTGATTTATCAAAGGAAAATTAAAAGTTTGGGATTGATATAGTTTTAATTTAAAAAGGTAAATTTTGGAAACTTAATTTGATGCAAAGATGTAATGCATGTGATGTAAAGATGTGATGTATGCACAATGATTTAGTTATCTCTCAGAAGGTTTTCTTACTTCATCTTTTCAAAGTCTTTCTCTCAGGAAAGGTCATGTTGAAAAAGTGTTGAGTTATGCCATTTCCATTATAAGCTTTCTTCTTTGTTTAGGCTTGCCTCCCACCAATGTTGCCCCCAACATCACCCCCATTTTCTATCTAATAAAACTAAGGTAACTCCAATGCTAGTCTAATCATATTCATATTATTGATTGCATTCTAGTTATTTATATGTATTTAGATGGGTAAGACATATTATATCATTCTAATACCATTTACCATATGATATTGCATTACACTTACATAATGCATATGGGATTATAATTGCAATGATGGCTAAAAGAAAAGAATTGTTAGGTAAAAGGTAGAAAGTAATGAATAAAGTTTACAAAGGATTTAGGTCTTTTAATGATATGTTTTAGAACATCAATGCCAATTGTCCTTGTAACACTCGATCATCACAAATTGTAAAATGAACAATGAGTTCAATTATATGAGTACTTTGTAAGAAAATCTCCACAAGATCATTTCATCCTTTTGCAGATTTGCTTCATGCATAATACTTTTTCATTCTATCTAAATTGATAGGTTGTAGTAATTCTTCATTGTCCATGTCCATAAGGATCAAGGCTCCATTGGAGAAAGCCTTTTTTACGACATACAGTCCTTCATAATTAGGGCTCTATTTTTCTCAAGAATTCTTTTGAATTGGTAATATCATTTTTAGTACCAAATCCCCTTCTTCGAATTGTTAGGGATGTACCTTCTTATCATATGTCTTGATTAATCCTTTTTGATAAAGTTGACTATGACATAATGTAGTCAATCTTTTTTTTTCTATAAGGTTCAATTGATCATATCTATTCTGAATCCATTCATCCTCTTCTAACTATGCTTCCATCAAAATCCTTAATGAAGGTATCTCAACTTCAACAGGGAGAATTGCCTCCATTCCATAAACTAATGAAAGAGGGGTGGCTCCTGTTGATGTGCGAATAGAGGTTCTGTACCTATATAATGCGAAAGGGAGCATTTCATGTCAATCTTTATATGTGATTGTCATCTTTTGAATGATTCTTTTAAGATTCTTGTTGGCGACTTCTACAACTCCATTCATCTTCGGGCGATATAGTACTAAGTTATGGTGCCTTATATTAAATTATTTGCACAATTCAATCATTAATTTATTGTTGAGATTAGTGGCATTATCGGTGATTATTCTCTCTAGGATGCCATTACAGCATATTAAATTTCCTTTAATGAATTTCAACACCACATTTTTAGTCACATTTGTGTAAGAAGAAGCCTCAACCTATTTTGTAAAGTAATCAATGGCGACTAAGATAAACCGATGACCATTCCAAGCTTTTTGTTCAATTAGTCCTATAACATCAATTCTCTACATGGAAAATGGCCACGGAGTTGTTAGAACATGCAAAGATACAAGAGGTGTATAGATCTTATCAATATAGACTTAGCATTTATGACACTTTCTCACATGATCGACGCAATTGGACTCCATGGTTGTCCAATAATATCCTACTCTCATAATTGTTTTAGCCATAGCATATCCATTTGCATATGTTGCATAAAAACCCTTGTGTACTTCTTTGATAATTTTTTCTACTTCTTTGGCATCAACACATCTTAATAGCATAGTATTATAATTCCTCTTATATAATACTTCCCCATTTAAGAAGAAACCCATTGCCATTCTTATAGTTATTTTGTCATTTTTTGAAACTCTTGGTGGATATTCTCAATTTTTGATATAGCATTTAGTATCATGATACCATGGCTTTCCATCTATCTCTTCTTCAATTTGTAAGCAATATGCTTGTGAATCTCGCCTTTTAATCTTGATATAAAGCTTCTCATTATTGTAATTTATTTTGAACATGGAGGATAAAGTTGTTAAAGCATCTACTATTTGATTATCTTCTCGAGGGATGTGGTGGAATATGATTTCATTAAAATGTTTGGACATTTCTAATATATGTTTATGGTAAGGAACCAGTTTAGCATCTCCTATTTCCCACTATCCATTTAATTAATGGATGCAAACTCTCTATATACTTTCAAAATTTTAACTCCTAAATCCATAACTATAAGAATAACTAAATCACAAGCTTCATATTCAACCATGTTGTTTGTGCAGTCAAAACATCATTTGATTGTGAATGGGATAATGTCCTTCTCAAGGGAAATTAGTACAACACTAATGCCATGTCTTAATGCATTAGATGCTCCATCAAATAATAACTTCCATATATCACTTGCAACAATTTTTTCCTCTTTAAATAAGGTTATGATGTCCTCATTAGGAAACTCACTCTGCATCGACCCATAATCCTTAATAAGTTGATTAGCTAAAAATTTAACAAGGACACTTCCTTTTATTATCTTTTGTGTGACATAGATAATATTGTATTCTGATAAGAACACTTGCCATTTTGCAATCCTACTAGTAAGAGCAGGTTTTTTAAAGATATATTTGATAGGATCCATCTTTAATATTAACCATATGGTATAACTTAACATGTATGACCTTAAACGACGAGCTGCCCATGTTAAAGCACAATAAGTTCACTCTAACAATGAGTACTTAACCTCATAATTTGTGAATTTCTTACTCGGGAAATATATAACTTGCTTTCTCCTTCCTGATTCATCATGTTATCCCAGCACACAACCCATGGATTCCTCTAAAATAGACAAATACATGATAAGAGGCTTACCGGGTATTGAAGGTACCAAAATTAGTGGCTTTAGTAAGTATTGTTTGATTTTCTCGAATGCCATTTGACAAGTTTCATTCCACCTGATAGTTTGGTTTTTGTGCAATAATTTAAATATTAAGTATGTTTAAACCATTATTTGTATGGTATTAATACATTATATAAAGACATATGCTCCATAGGAAAAGGAGAGAATACTGTAACATGTGTTTCATGTCACGTGTACAAATTGTGACCAATATAGGTGATCAAAGTCTAGATTTCAACTTTAATGTGTGAGACTTTTAAGGGAATAAAAGCATCATATTTTTACCTTTATGACTTTATTCTATTTTTTAAGATTTAATTTAATGATTGCTATTTTAGAATGTTACTAAAGAATTATGAGAGATTTATTCTAGTAGGGCATTATTCGAAAAGCAAATTAAATTAAATGTATCACATTGAGAAATAAATCTCTTAACTTTAATGTGTGAGACTTTTAAAGGAATAAAAGCATTATATTTTTACCTTTATGACTCTATTCTATTTCTTGATATTTAATTTGATGATTGCTATTTTAGAATGTTACTAAAGAATTATGAGAAATTTATTCTAGCAGGGCATTACTAGAAAAGCAAATTAAATTAAAGTTAAGAGATCTGAAAAAAGAGGAAGATCATTAAATGTATCATATTATGTTTATATTCATCGGTATATTAGTTATAGTGTGTTTATAATTATGAATACAATATCTAATGCATATGAATGGGATCATTTGAGAAATTCAAATGTGATAAAATGATCTAGGGTGCTATACATTTAAAGTCTACTCAAAATTTATTGTTCATCGAGAAGTTATATATTCCTAACAAATGTATAGCAAAGAGCTCTCGAAGTATGTTAGTCACATGACCTATTTTCTTGTATGATTTATTACAAAGTATAAGAGATAATATTTTCTTATGAAATATTACGAGAGTATAGATCCTATTATGTTCAATTGGAAAATGTTGGATCATGGATTTAAGTCGCTCAAAATAGGTTTATAACCTAACCTATGAAAATGTCTGTAAATAAACAGAAGAAAGAATTTTAGAGAGTTGGTTGGTTGATTAACAACAAAAGAAAAAATTCATCAACAATCATTAAGAAACTCTTTCTCTTTCTCTCTACACATTAAAAAGATTTAGGTCATGAATAAGATTGCATTTCTAAGTGATTGTCAATACAATTAGTAAAAACAAATGTTGGATTTTGAATCTTCTATTATGTACTTCTAATATTTTGGTATGTATGAATTCGATGTATATCCTTTTTATATTTTTTCAACATAAATTAATTTTCATATAAATACTAATAACATAATAAAATCAAATATATCGATATTTCACAAAGATATAATTAAGAAGAAATATATATTGCATGATTGAAAAATAAGATTTACTTGTAACAGTAATATGAGTGCATTGAGTTCATACTAGTGGATATATTTGATATGGATCTAAATTCAATTTATTAATATAAATTAATTTTATATTATCATCTATTTATATATCATTATATTAATAAAAATAGTTAAAATTTTTATCATGATTAAATTTTTTTAATTATTTATATTTTTTATAATATATTATTTATTTATTTATTTATCTATAATATAAAATATTTTACATTCAAATTGAGAAATCAGTCTCTTTAAAATGGATAAGGCGACCATATAAACTCTATTATAAGCTAATGGTATCACACGCACGCGTCTGAACTTTAATAAGCTAATGGTCACTGCTTTTCGTCGACAGGTTTTCAAACATGCAATGTACCTTCGCGATTGTGCACCATTTAACCGACTCATGTCGTACTAGAATTCCCCCTTTCATGTTACGGGTTGTTAACAGCCCTTTGGCTTGTGGGATTTTTGTGAATCTTGTCAACCCACAACGAATTTGGCTTATGCACACCAGATCAATACGGGTTGCAGGTTGGCTCATGGATTAAGCTTGATTATAAGATAAAGTTCTTGAATTTTACAAATTTTTATGCAAACCAAAATAATTAAAATAAAATTATATAAAATACAAGTCTTAGTGAATCAAACTTCCATGAGCTACCGACTATGCGGATCAACTTGTTAAGCATTGCTATTTTCTCGTCATAATTTTAAATAAGGTTTTATATTATTATAATTGTATCAAAAATAACATTTCTAAGTAAATGTGAATAAATGTAAGCGTTTTGAAATTGATAAAAACATTACACCCTCTCAATTTATTTTTAAATATTATTTTAAAATTTTATTTTTATTTATTTATTATT
Source organism: Sindora glabra (assembly GCA_020226215.1). NCBI lineage: Eukaryota > Viridiplantae > Streptophyta > Magnoliopsida > Fabales > Fabaceae > Sindora > Sindora glabra. The sequence goes on from CM035231.1 coordinate 62,772,119, forward strand.
TAAAAAAATTAAGATTATATTTATTATTTTCTTTTAAATATTATTCTTACTATTTAAATAAATATTTAATAACTTTACTTATTAATTAATTTTTAATAGTGGATATATTAATAAATTATAATTTATTACTTTTAAAATTAAAATTATTTGTTATATTTTTAATTATTATATATTAATCTTAATTTACATTTAAAAAATGAAAGAAATATAAACCTTTTACTTTCATTCATTTCTTGTGTGCATGTCATAATTTTAAGTAGAATTTGGTTTGCGAAATATTTTTAATATTTTTAAAAATATTTTAAGGGAATATTACATTCCTATGTTTGGTTTAAGGTTTGAAAAAAAATATTTGAGAATGTTATATTCTCGAAAAAATTTTCAGCCTAACATTCCTAAAAAATATTCTTATGGGGAGGTAGATATTTTAGATTTTTATGGAATCGGAATGTAATATTAAAATATTTCTAAAAAAATTTATAATAAATCAAACATAAGAATATTACATTTTCATTAATTAAATTTCTAGAAATTACATTTTTAAAATTGTATACTTTCCTGATAATATAAGATCTCATGAATCAAATGCCACCGAAATCTCTCTTGACTTTTTTTTCCTATTTTCCATTGAACTGTCTTTCTCACTCTCTCTCTCTCTCTCTCCTTCTTTCTTTCGTTTTTTCTCCCTTCTCTCAATACATACATAATCGAGAAGAAGACGCTACAATCACATATAATGGCATATTCATTTTCACAGGAGGAACAGAGATAATATATGCAACCTCGTACCAAGTAAATCAACTTAAACACATATATACTTCAATGGTTTAGTAGAGCGTATAATCTTTTAATTTAAATTATTTACCTCAACGAAGAAATTCCCTTAGAAATGATGCATGAGAACGCTAAATTCCCATCTTTAAAACTTAGATATAATTTAATTTAAAAAAATGAGAAATTCATTATTTTTGTTTAATATGTCATACTCAATGTGAGAAACTTGAAACTTTTGTAGATACTGTAATTGTACGAGCCGGTTCATAAAATTTGATAAAAACCGGTACTAATGAGCACCTTAAAAAATAACTAAACCTTAAACCAAGATCAAAACGGAACGCGTTACTCTCCTTAAAACTTTCATACAATCTCTCAGTCAATTCGTACGTTGTGGATATGAAATTATTGGCCGAAATTTGAAGCAGCGGAGAAAATCTCTCGCCGAGCACTTCATTTGTGTAACCCACGTTGTAGTATTTTTTATTTTTTTTTTAAATTGTAATATATTATTAATATAATAATATATTATTATATCATTAAATTTAATTATATTAATTTTTTAAATTAAATTTAACATAATATATAATAATATATTAGTAATTATATCTAATAATTGAAAAAATTTTATACGTTTAAATTATATTAAATATTTTTAATTATAATCAATAAATGAAGAATATTAATTAATTTCTATAATTCTTAATATTTTAAAAATTAAAAAATTATATTTTTAATATATTTTAACCTACAAAATTAATAAATATTTTTTATTTATTAACTATGATCAAATATATATATATAATATAATTAGAGTATATAAAAATTTCTCATAATAATTTAATTATTTCTATCACTGCTGAATGTGTGTGAGAGAGAGAGAGGCATCAATAAACTAGGTGGCAAAATTTTGATCACTTTAATTCCAGAATTTTGAACACTTAACAAACCAACTTGAACTTTGGTCCTTTCTTGAGCATCTTTCCTAAACTTAAACCCATAGTTTGAGTTGAGGCAGCTGGTTATGGAATCTGCAAGTCTCTACTTGGCGATGGTTCAGATGGCATTGTGGTTGGTTCAACTAGAAATTCCTCTTCTCGTGGATCATTTGGCTTCCCTGGAAGTGCTTCACACTCGAATGGAACTGCACCAACCTTTCTCCTATTCCTGATTCGAAAAGAGCGCCTTACGTTTCTGTTTCTTGACAAAATTCTAGTCACAGATGCCTCGTTTCCTTCAAGAAGTGATTTTGGTTCTGAGTGCTTTTCCTCCATTTGTGATTAAATTAAAATGCCAAAATATTTGTTTAAAAATGAAAATTTGAAGTCAATGAAAGAACTGTGTATATTTTAGTATGGGCATGTGCTCTCACTAATTTTTTTAAATTTTTATATAAAATTATATATACCGTCTAAGATATTTCTATTAACCTTTAAATTTTATTGTAATTAAAATATTAAAACATATTTACCCCATTGATCACGGGTCCAGCTCTGCAACTGTTTGAAGTATTGGAAGGAAAACGGTTCTAGTAACGCATGTCATGATAGTTTGATGCTGGTTTTCCATTCATACATGATTTTTTAGTATCAATTTCCATCACTTACCATAGATCTTAAGAATATCAGTTATCACAGCTAGGGATAGCAAAAGATTAACAGCAGAAATTAATTAATATTAATCCAATTTTACTTTTTCATGTGAGAAGCAATTTGTTGGTGGACCTTACTAAATTTTCTGACACAGTCCGTTTTCTGTCCAGATGTAATATCAGATAAGGACATGCATTATCACATAACCTGAACCAATCCACTAGTTCAAAAGAGAGGGAAACTTGCATGGCATAATTTGCAGAGAAATATTTTATATTCTGTAAAATACTTCTTTTTTTTTTTTTTAATCACAGGAGTGATATGCACATACACACAAGGTATTGCATTTAAACTTAGAATATGATAAAAATAAAGTTTTTAAGATAACTATTAAAGTTTTGGCTTTTGTAGGGTACTTTTAAAATAATATATGTGAAATTCAATCTTAAAGGAAGATTAATTATCTTGAAGTCGGTTTTCAAGTGTCTCTGAAGGGATGAAATATTTAAACTAAACCTTTATCAGCTACAAATAATCCACAATTCAGTCAAATGCTTACAAGTTATCTTTATAAATTTATTTGTTAAACCCACATGACATGATCACATAAATAATATAAAATATAATAAAACCTTAGAGTCAACCCAACACATAGAAATATTAGCGGCTGTTTTTTTGTTCAAATTCAATGAATCAAACATATAATCCGTTCCCAGGGAACGAACTCTCTTTCCTTCACAATGGAGAAAAGTTCTCTCTCACATTTCCAACCCAAAACCATACCATAAATTGTAAAGAATCAAAAGCAGTATTTCAGCAAAAAATTCTTAAAAGAGCAGCCTTTTGTTTGGTTCCGCCGATAAGATTTGTTTTCTTTTATCATTTATAACTTGGATTTAAATTCTGTTGCGAAAGATCACAGAGATTAAAAGACTATAAAATCTCAGAGAAAGAGGTTGCATGTTCTAAATGCTTTTTCTAAACTTTGTATATTAAGAAAAAAAAATCTAATTTTTTGCCTACAATAAATAATGAAAATAAAAACCTTTATTTTATTATTTTTTTTGGCATTAATATTCTTGTATTTTGATTCATCATATTTCTCAAAATGAAAATGCTATAGGAAACAAAAATAAGATTAGAAATTGAATTCGGAATCATTTATATTTATTAAATTGAATTTTATAAATTTATTTTACTATCAAAAGGTTATTTAGTGACATTCTTTGATCTTCATTTAAAATTTAATTTCAGATTTCAAATTCAGTAGATATAGCATTATTGTTCTCAAAATATTATGACAAAAAATTTTATGGGCCAAATTGTATTCATATCAGCTTTCTTCTCCTTTCTCCCTTTAAGTCTTGTATATATAACAGAAGCAAAGATGGCCATGTCTTTCGGGTTTGGTTTGCAACTGCACATGCAGCGGCGAAGTTAAGCCGACCAAAGTTGTTAAATAAGTTCTGACGTGACCTTAGAATCAAAGATAATTTCCTCATACTTTTTACACTTTCTTTCCTTATCATTGACAAAAAAGGACTTTAGATAAACCTGAAGTAAAAGACAAACATATTGACATGAAATACTAAATAAAATAATTCATTGGGTCAAAACTTCATCGGAACAGGATAGCTAGCTGAATCCTATATAAAAACCAGACAACTTCCCAGTTCTGTCTACTCATCAGATCATAAGTTAATTATAAACAGGTTTTCTGCAAGGAAAAAGCAATAACAATGGATTATTCGAACAGCGTTATATCAAGAGATTCTTCTCTGGGATGCTCTTCACGTATCTATTACTATAACAATGGTGAAGGTGTTCCATTTAAATGGGAAATGCAGCCAGGGATTGCAAAATATCAACCAAAGGAAGAGATTCCTCCACTCAGTCCACCACCAGCTGTTCTCAACTTAGCATTTCCAAAGCCATGCATTCCTGAAGGTCCTAAAAAACCTTCAACAAGGTCAAGGCTCCTTCTCATTTGGAAGAAATACACAAAAAACGGAAAGGTCAAGAAACTTCCAGAAGGATCCAAGCAATGTCTTGCTGGTGATGATGGTAATGACTTTGATGTGTTCACGACATCAATGGAGTACTGCAGCTCTGATTCTGAATCCGTGGATTCCCCCCGTGACTCGAGTTTTTCTTTGTCATCATCTGTTTCTTTCGTGAAGGGCCGTCCTTCTTCGCCAGAGAGTACTGGCAGGGAAATATATGGAAGGAACTTGGGTTGCATTCCTATGCAGATTCATGTTGGCAGAATTCTGGTTTCTATAACTAGGAGAGATTGACAACATAAGCAGTTCGTCCAGCCTTTAGATTTATGTTACGACATGCATGCATGTAATAGAACAATACACCCTTTTAGATTTGAAAATCCTTCACAAATCAGCTACAAATTAATGTCTCTAATTTAAATTTGTTTGCAATCAATACATATTTTGCTTTAGATCGTTTGATAATTTACAAACTTTCAACTCTTTTGAATTTCATACAGAAAATTCAAGGAACTTGCGTCTCAGGGGCCTATCTATCAACCAAATGATAAGTTGGAACGGAACATTAGATTGTGAGATGCAATCAAACTAAAACTACAATTCATGGTCAGCAACATTTGGGCTCACCGAATTTGTATAACCTTAGAAAAGCATCATCAAATTCATCGGAACCAGTACAATTCTAGCAACGAAAATTTAAGATACTCACTTTGAGTCTTTAACTGTGGTCCTTGTGACATATAAATAAATTTTCTTTCTGGAATCAGTTCCAGGTTACAACATCACTAACTCTGGCATCAAACTAATTACATCTGCATTAGAGAATGATTCTGACGGGTGTATTTAACCCATCAAAATTTAATAACGTATCATTTTTTACTGAATAATAATGTGATCTTATTAGAACTATAGTCTATAATATAATTAATACCTATGCATCACACGGGCTACGTTCTAGTTGCAATGATATTACACATTTCAATTGGGCGGGGTTAACATAATAAATCAGGACAGGCAACATTAGTAGCAGAGGTGATAGCTTGCTGTCCGCACGTCACAACTAGAGAGCAAACATAATCATGCCAAGAATTGATCAGTGTCCCATCCATAGTTTTGTTAGTTACAAACTGCCTGTAAATCGAAGAGAGACGAGATAATAAAGAGAGACACTATAATAATGTAAGCACCAGGAATTAGGAATATGATGTATTGAGAGGCGAGTCACGACAATGCTACAGCAGGATGAGAAGTGAGTCCAACAATTCACGTTATTTGGCATTGGAAAGCTATTAATTAACAGTTTGATTGCATTCAATGGTAAAATTTCCACTATAGGACTCAATAATATTTCAAATGGTAAGAATATATAAATCCATACCTTAGCTGGACATGGGAAGATAAATTCCCTGCAAAATTGAAATATTTCAATTTAGAGGATCCATATGTAATTTGGCAGTATAAATCTAAAGGCACAGTGAAATTACCTTGGCCTCTCAGACTTTGCTAGATGTCTAGACATAATGGACGCCTGAAACATAACTGATAACATATTATTCTCATATTACCTAACTAAGAGACACCTCTTCATTTCAATCACACACTAAAGGTAAGAACAAAACAGCCATGCAGCTAGATTAGATGGTAAAAAGTTTGAAAAGCATGGTCGAGAATGAACAGGGAGAAACAGAAACACGCAAGGCAGACTTGATTCCTGTGACATAATGTTGTTACTTGGAAAGTTATTCTATATCAGAAGAAATGGACAACAAAAGAAACAAAAGATTCCAGCTGTGCACTAAGAAAAAGGTGGAGATTATTTCATCGGGAAACCTCATTTAATCTAGTGTTAGATAAAAGACCCAAGACTACATTGGCAATATCTGTTTTCTTTCATTTTATTTCGTTGGAGCAATCGCCTTGCATAGTTGCATTTAACTTGTGATTGCAAAAGCATGAAATGATTACCTGCTCCTGTATTATGCTCCTTCCTTCAACAAGTTGAGCTTCTAGCTCAAGTTCCCTCTCAGTTGCTTCTGAAGCTCTTTCTGCTCCTTGCTGGGCATCTTGCAATTGAACCATACACTCCTTATGATTTAAAAGAATCAATAAACACACATAAATAAACTGATCTATATGTGCTTCACGATGAAAAATCATAATGGTGAGAAGTTTATCTAATACCTTTATTGAAGCCATCTTATTTCGTAGGCTTTCTTCTATTTGATCTCTAGCCATATGAAGAGGAAGGTCAAATACATCCTGCATTTCATGAACTCGTTAGTTTCATATTTTAATTTGAAGGGGGTAAAATATTTGAAAATTGAAAAAACTTGGAAAAGACTTCCATACCGGTCTCCCCACCAATGGAGAACATGGCAGATCACTTTTAACTTGCTCATTGGAATTAGATAGCCCAATAGAAACATTTAAGAAATCACACATATCCACCTGTAAGCAGTGTATAAACAGTTCCTGGGAATTTTTATAATGCACACAAAATGGCAACTAAAAAGATCATGTGAATTTGAACATGGAATCACATTTACACAGAATATGGAAGTCCAACACAATTAATAGAAGGGGAAATTCAAAGGTGCCAGCTGCTTAAGGATGTCATTTTTCATGTAGCCCGCCCCAATTACTACAACCAGTAAATTTAAGACTAAAAGGTTATAAGGATTCCTTTTTGAATCTGCCTCCATCATACAAAAATGGCAACAAGGAGAACCACTTCCCACTGTTCAGTAAAGCGCTATCATTCAACACTTAGCACAAGGTATCAGCCATCATTCAATCAAGCAGAAGTGCATGTATTTTACATTTGAAAGCGGCAACTTCATGGTATCTTGAAGGACAAGACTTGAGAAAAAAGGTCAAGGTTAATCTTGCCAGGTCCCATTGGTCAGAATTTTTTTCTTAAAAGAAGAACCATAAGCAAAAGATAATTGTCACGGAGAATTTTGAAGAATGACAATGGTCCTGAATGTACACGATAAGCAATTTCATGCATAGGGGCACTTATTCCCACAGGAAGAGAAAGACAGTTCCTCTTTATCAAATTAAAGGCAAGTTGATGGATGAAAAAAACAGCATACACTAACCGATACCAAAATCACATCATAAGGAGATCCAAGAAACATGGTTAGAAGAAATTTTACATTTATAAACTAGTCCCAAAGCAGAAAATTCATCAAATAACAATATCAATTACTGGTCAAGGGCTTGCCTGCATTGATCTCAACAATGCTCTTAAATCAGCATTCTCAGCCATCAATTCTTGATTTTTTGCCTCATAAGCATCCACCTTCCAATATTATTATGAACAAAAATCAAATCTTGACCAGTGTCCATAATACAAAAGATTAAAACAACAGAATCAAAGTACATCAAGCTGCATACTATCTTTTTGTGAAAATCTTTATCAGCCTTCTTCCCATTCCAAGTTCCACGTTGCCGACCTTCTCTCTGTATACACGCTTCATAAGCACCAAATTACCAATATGAAGGAATTTGAAAATCTATCTAGCAAATCGAAACCATTTCAATACTGGATACCTGAAGCAAATTCATAATCTCCATGCCTGATCTAGATTCCTTCTTCTTCTCCATCAACATTTGATTTAGCCTTTCCTGCAAGCAGAATGTAACAGCCCATCATTGCCAAATTTAACATCTTGTCCTCTCACGCAATTGTTCATCAATAAAAATCATATCATCTAAAAGCACCTATCATATAGTATTTTTCCTTCACAGAATAAGAATAAACAAAAAATGAGATCCAACCTGCAACTTAATGTAATCCTTTTCCTTCTTCTTTAACTCATGCATTTGTTGAGTCCTTACTTGCTTTCACAGCATTAACATGTTTATGTTGTCAAAAGTCAGAATCTGTCCATTTTCAAATGGTGGTTATGAAACAGCTGCAGTTTCAGAATTTAGGTTCAGTTTCTTACCTGATTACCAATAACCATTTTTTGAAATTCACCCCGCTCAAGTCGTAGCTTCTCAATTTGGGCCTTGAGAGATGCTGTGTTTTTAGCTTCCTAAACAGTACAATTCTCATAAGAATCAACAAAAACGCCAAAATAAGCCCAGAGCATTTTGAAAAGAAGAGATTATCTTGTGTTGGCATAACAGATACACCTCGGCAGTTCCTTCATTCAATAAATGCTCTAATATATATATATACACACACACACACACACAACAAGGTCCCAAGTTCCTCACTGTTCTAGTAATTGTGGCTATCTCCCTGTCTTTGGCTTGCAGTTGTCCTTCAAGTCTCTCAACTTTGGCTTCCAATCTTGATATGTCAGAAAATAGTCTGGGAAGGAAAAAGAAACAAGGACAAAATGTTATGAATTCATGACACTTGCGTAAAAGTAGGGAAGAAGAAATATGATGTCAGATGCTGGCTTGTGGTTAAACAATAAACACCAATCCCGAAACTTGAATTCCAAAATCATTGCCAGAATAGCATAAAAAATACAAGATAAAACATTGTCTGCGCCACAACAAAAATGTCCAGGAATATGAATTGCGTATAAAAATCAATAACATAAGGGCCCAGCAAAACTCGTGTTTAAAGCTGCCAAAGAATGAGCGCTCAAGTGAGGAACTCAAGCTAGTCAGACCCATATTTCGTAAACTTACAGTGAAGTATACCGAAAACTTACCTTTGTCTTTGTTCATTAGCAGAGTCTCTGAACTCAACGTCACGCTGTCTCTGCTGGAGCAAGAAGTATATGCAGTTGCAAGTCCGCGCAATGGAAACCTACATGCAGTATACTACACACATGTAAACAAAATAAACAACCCCCCTACATCACATGGCAAAATAAGTCGAAGAACAATACTCATACTGGGTCATTAGCGAAAAGATCCAGAGAAGCTGGAAATCCAGATGTTACAAGCGACTGATTCAAATACTTGGCACAATGCTCCAAGTTGCCGACATCAGCAAATGTGCAGTCTCTGAAGAAAAGGAGCAAACGGAAAATGTACCTCAATACACATAATAGTTACCTAGAGAAACACAATGCGTTATACTATGAATCAGGCGAAGATGAAATGTCTGTAAATTGATGGATTAACTGACCCGACTGTGAACGAAGAGTGGGGAGAACGCTGCGAATGAACAGAGAAGAGTTAGAGACAAATGAAGAAGAAGGTAACTCTGATTACGCTTGCTGCGAAATTCACCCGAAGAACCGACTCTGCTTCTGCGTCCATGGGTTGCATTGTTGAGCACAGAGATTCGGAGTCCTTGCTTCAGAGTTTAGCTTGAATTCAGTAACCAATGTTCTTCACGCTGCATTTTTACAACCTCCGCAGGCAGTTTAAACTTCAAAGCTAGAATACGACTGCATACTTGTAATGTTGTAACTTTGGGGCTACAATATACATTGATTTTGCAAAATTTTAATCCATATTTTTAGTTCATAATTATGAGGGAAAATTTTTCCTCCTTCTCACTTAAATCAAGCCATATATAAAATTTTAAGAATTACAATTCAGTCACGTATATTTTCAAATTATTAACACTTTATATATATATATATATATATATATATATATATATGAGATATTTTTCAACTAAAATTTAATTTAAAAAATCACATATTTTATTTATAATTTTTATTTTCTTACATTTTAATTTAATTCGATATTCATTTAAAATTAGTTTACTAAAAAAATATTATTCGACACATTTTATCCAGTAATTTTGAATTAATCATAAAAGATAAATCTTTAGAATTTTTTAAAATAATTTGATTTCAAGTGAATATTAAATCAAATTAAAATTTAAGAAAGTAAAAATTGCATACAATATAAATAAAGTTCATATGTTAAATTTTGGATATAAAATTAATTTATATGACTAAAGTGTTAGAGATTTAAAAATATACATAAATGAATTATAACATTTAAAATTATAAATAAATTATGTAGAAAAAAGGACATAATTACATATTTTTCTAATAATAATATGGATTATTTTTTTAAAAAAATAAACTTTTGTGTAGCTAAATTCATATTCACATTGAAGTTGGTTTTCGCTTGTAATTTATTCAGCTATACTGTTATATCATATCATGTCATACTATTCAAGGAAGGTCTAGTTGGAGCATTGAGAAAGAAAACTAATGCCTAACTATCATCTCTATCATTATCATATCAACATCGTTACGAATTATAATAGTATTAATACCTAAAAATGAACTTAAGAAAGCAATGCCGATGCTAATGATTCTCCCTCAGGCAGTTAAAACTCTGAGTACCAATATTTTCACGGCTCCTCGAATTAGAGCATGACGTCTAAACGCAAATAGCCAACTCATCAAAAGTTTTGGAGGAAAAAATAGGAATAAATATATTATCAAATTTAAATATATATATTAAATTTATTTTTTTTGTATATCACGCATCAAATAAAAACATATTAATGATGAGATTTAGTGGTAAATTAATATATTACTTATTAATGATGTGTCATAAATTCTTTTAAAAAATTAGTTTGAATAAGAGAAGCTTAACTTTTGACCAATGAATTAATTTATTGGATTTTTAATAGTCAGCTTATACAGCCCAATAAGATGTTGGAAAAAAATTGCTTATAAACTGTAATGACCTAATGATAACTCGCTTATAAAAAGAAAAACCCAAAATACCAAATCGTAAGCATATGGCTATGGTATTTCATATAACCGGAAAAAAAAAAAGTCAAAATCTAATCTTCCATTCAAAATAAAATGATGATTCGAGATAATAATACTTTTTGTCTTGTGGCGTAAAGCACGTCATATAAAATTTTTATTTTTTTATTTTTTTTTATTTTGCACTTTATTATTATATTAGAGGGTAAAAGTGGCCAGAACTTAGAGTAATAGTGATTTTTGTTTCATTTTAGTAAATATTTTTTATGTATTTTATTTCATGTAGCAGGAGATTTCATTTTTAAATTATTTTCTTTTTAATTTATCTCAAAAGTGGCCAGAACTTAGAGTAATAGTGATTTTTGTTTCATCTTAGTAAATATTTTTTATATATTTTATTTCATGTAGCAGGAGATTTCATTTTTAAATTATTTTCTTTTTAATTTATCTTTCTCTCTCTATATATATACATACGTGCAAACATACTTGTAAATTCTTTTTGTTATTTCATTAATTTAATCATTTAAATAAATTGAAAATGCATTAAAATTTTATTATGGATGATGAAAGTAAAAAAAAATAATATTCTGTTAATTATACATCAACTTTTTTAAGTTTTAAATTATTTAAATTAATTATATGTTACTGATTTTTTATTATAACACTATATTAATTAGGCATGATTTGCAATATTAAAATTTAATTGTTCTTATTTAGAAATATTTAAAATTATTTAATAATTATGTATAAATTTAAAATTGATAATTTCAAATTTTGTATTATTTTCTTACTTTCTTTTGTTTTTTTTTATCATTACACAAATATTTATGAAAATTTATTGTTTCGTAGAATATAAAAATAGGAAGAATTTTGTTCTCAAAAAATAGAATATAAATTAAGATAATATTTCATTTTTAATAATAAAAGATAGTCTCATTTTACCCTGTTAGAATTTGTATTCCATGAGTCTTAATATGCATTGATATTCTCCCATCTTTGCCTATTATTTATTTATTTGTTTTTTGGTAAAACCCATCTTTGCCTATTGATATATGTATCCCACGAGTCTTAATATGCGTGAACTAAGTCCTGAAATTCATGCCCTAACTCATCAAAAGATAAAAAGCGTGGCCAAATTTTGTGCGTATTCAAGAGAAAGGTCTTGAGAAAATATAAAGAGCTACAACTAACTGCATAATAAAATTAACAATGACTTCATCTAAGAGCAAAAATAATAGCTATGACTGAAATATTATAAAATTCTAAAATGTAAGGTAACTATAATGTTTTAAAAATAATATATATTGAAAGTAAAATTTGAAATTGAATTTCAAATATTTTATATCTATTAAATAAAATTTTATAAATTTATCTTACTATCTTATATTTAATTGATAATTATTTATTTATATCTAAAATCTCACTTTCGATATATATAATATTAATGAATGTTTTATTCAATTAACATCCATAAATAATATGCTAATTTCAAGTAAATTTTATCTATCTATTTACTAATAAATAAATGTCTGAATCGATCCTTATTAAAAGAGAAAAAATTTAAATTTAATAAATCGCGAACGGTTGTGCCACTTTAAATAAGGGGAAAAAATTACTAAATTTCGAAAGAACATAAATGGGGTAAGGCAGGCTCAGTAATCAGACTGAGAGATCATAAATTAATTACCTCGAAATTCATGGATGGTATTAAGATGACAGCCGCTCAATTTTTATTAATTAGGAAGGAAAGCAAAATATCTGCTTTAATTTTCAGAGGTAGAATTTTTTCCTTCCTATTTTAAAAATTTACAATAAAAAATAATAAATTAATATTTATTATCAATTTAATTAATTATTTTATCATATTATATTATTTTTTAATAAGTTTTTAAACAAAAATTATAACATCATAATATATTGTTTGTTTCATTATTTTTTACATATAATTTTGTAACTTAATTTTATTATTTTATTAATTATATAACAGAAAATTTATTTGTAAAAAATAACAAGATAAATTAGTATAATATAATACTGTAATTGTTATTTAAATGATTATAAAAATATGTGATTTAATAAAATAATAAATTAAATTAATGATGAATGATAATTTTAAATTTTATGTAATTTAAAAAATAATTTAAAATTTTCAAAATTCAATGAGATGAAATCTAACCATTTTACAATCAAATGGGGTATTTTATAATTTTTTTCCTTTTAATTATTCATTAGGCAAAAGTTAGGTCCTTTATCACTATGAAGTGCTGAGCCCAATTTACAGCCGGGCCAGTAGTGCAGTGAGCATTATTGACCGGCTTCAAATCTGGGGGCACATGATCAATTTTTTCACAAATTAAAGTAAACGCAATTGAAAATTTGACCATAAGGAGGTCTATGTTTTATAGATGAATTATTTTATTTTAAATTTTAAAATAAATATATTAAAATTAAAAATATATTAAATATAATTTAATGATAAGAATATTTAATTTTCTAAAAAGTTGAACTCTCTCATAATTTTTCACAAAATTTAATAATTTTGCATAAAAAGAAAAAATTAAAAAATTTAATAAATTATAAATTACTAAAAAATAAAATTTAATTTATAATCGTCTCATCTTTAATTTTTTTCACACCAATTATAATCATTTACTTTAACTTTTTGGAAGTGTATTTTAGGAGGCTTTTCATGCTGCCCTCCGTACTTGATTTGAGACATTCCATTCCCATGGTTCATCCTTGGTGGGTATGGGCGCGCCGGGGGTGGAATTGACTTTCTAATTTTTATTTAAGAAATAACCCAATAATTTCTTGTTTTCTATTAAATGAACAAAAAATAAGATTATAGCCTTTAATAATCAACTGATAATTATAATGATTAGTTAATTTAATTAATTAATAGTTGATTGTAGTAGTTAATTTAACCAGTTGATTGCATTAGCTAATTAAATAAAAATTTTGATAAAATTAACTGTTTATAATTAGTTATTTGTATGTAAAATAATAAATAAAGGTATAAATATATTTTATGAATTATTTAAGTATATTTTAATTTAATAATTTAAATTTTATATATTATTTAGTAAATTAATTTTTTGTAAATAATTTATGATTATAATTTATTTAAATTAAATATTCTGAATCAATAAAAATGATCTTTAATCCAAATCAATAAAAAAATTATGAAATATAAGTCAATCCACTGTTGCGTGATTTTTGTTTTAAAATGGGTTTTTGGCCTTTAAAACTATCACCACATCAGAAGAAAATTTAAGTTTTATTGAGAATTTTCTAAAAGTAAGAGAAAGACCCAAAACCTTAGTTTCTTTGATTCCAAATTCCCATAGATTTCTTTGCATTTTCCGACAATACCTAGATTTTGGCAGTTAGTGGAAGAAAACACAATTCGAAAATAGCAAAATGCTAAAGCAATTCGGGCAGTTAGTAGCGAGGAATGTGGGCAATTCAGTCATTTAATAAATTTTTTACAAAACAACTGAACCAAAACGTCGTTGTGTGTAGCATTTTGCATTTCAACTCATTCAAAACTAGGGTGATGTTTGATAAATGGCTTTTGGATTAACTTTTGACTGGTTGACCAAATTTAGCTTGTTGACAATTTAATAAACTGTTTGGTAACCAACTTTTTAAAATAGCTAATGGCTGTGAATCAGTCAAATTTCAAAACACTATAGTATGTAGCGTTTTCAAACAGTTGTTGTGTATAAAATTTTCAAATAACTGAAATATCCTTAATAATTTTTCATATTTTTCAATTTATCTTCATTGAGAAAATCATCATCAGCTCGCCCTGCTCTTCCTATCTTCTTTTCTTTTTGTTTGTTTCCAGGGTTCGCAAACATCTCTAGAGCAACTGTCATAACCGTCAAACTGAAAGAAAAGTCGAACCTAAGCTAAACCGGTGAGGCCGATTTTACATTCTTCCTTTAATTTTAATTTTGCTTTTTGCACTTGATATGAGTTTTGGTAATGGGAGAAATTCCAGATGTTTTGTGCATCATTTTATGCTTGAGCAAGGTTATTGGCTTAACAAGTATGTGAATCTCCGATTAGAGAAACAAGATAAATGGTTTGATTTTTCTATTCCAATAGCTCTATATATTTTGGCATGAAGCAACCTTTTGTAGAATCATTATAAATTGAGGAATTAGATGCATCAGGAGAAGATTTTTGATTTCCTTAAGCCTGTTATTGGACTACTTCAGCTACTATTGTGAAATACAGATGATTGATTGTAAAATTGGTTTTCATAGTTAGTATGAATGGACAGTAAATGAAATTCCAGGGTGTTGTGTAAAGGACCGTGCATAAGCAAAGGTTATTAGGTTAACATGGTCTTTAGTTGTATGATTGTGAATCTCTCATTAGAGAAACAAGATAATTGGTTTGACATCTGTGTTTTAATTGATTGCCCTTTCCTTTTCTATCCATAGACTGAAGTGTTCAGTTATTTAATATTTCTATTGATAATTTTTATTCTTGTTAGTATTTGATCTCTGAAGCATAGATATGTTATGTTACTTTCTTGTAGTGGGCCTGATTGGAGACGTGACTTTAGTTATTTTGAGTAGTGTATTGCCCGTGGCAAAGGTTACTGGTTTAGGGAAGTTCATTAACTTAAGGCTAGTAATTTGAGAAGTTTAGTTGTTTTGATTTTCAATTGATAGTTCCTGTTTCATTGGTCTTTGATAGAAGTATATATATCTTCTATTGGATTATAAAGGTGACTTTTTTTTTCTTTTCATATGCTCTGCACATCATGAAATCATGATCTCTTTGCATTTAGAAGACACTTAACTTGGTTATTTGCTTTTAGATCTCCTAATTCATTCAAAATATTAAAATTTGTTATCCTTGTTTGTGAATGGATGATAATGTGCTTGCAGTTCTTAGAGTCTAAACTCATTCTTAAAATCTTTTTCCCTTTAAACGGTAAATTATAATAAGGTTTCACTTGATAGACTTTATTTCAAAGAGGTGGTACTACTAGACTTAAAATAGGTTCCAGTTTTATGATTTATTAATATTACATACTAAAATTTTTCTTTAATCAATTTTTGCATATGACCACTCATTTTTAATCATCTTCATATGATCTTTAATAGAAAATAAGAAAATATGGGTTTGAGGAAGTCCAGCTGGTTACAAATGTGTAAATTGAGTTTAAAACTTTGAATGATTATAACTTTATGCTCGGTTGTCCGTTTTAAGTGAATTTTTTTATTTTATGTAACTTTTCGAAATCTACGTACTTGCAAAAATCATAGGTGTTTTGCCCACTCTGGTTTAGTAAAAAAGGCCTTTTTTAGTGATTTTTTTAATTTTTCTTTATTTTCTTATTATTTTTCTAACTTTGATCTTATTTTTATTAATTCAAATTCATTCAAATTCATTCAAATTCTATATTAAACTTTTGCTTCTTAACTCTTTTGGTGTTTAGTAGGGTTATAATAATTCTTTTAATAAATAAAACTATTAAAGAATAATATATTACTATTTGTAGACTAAATAATAATATATTACTATTTCATTCCAAAATAGTAACACTAACTAAAAACCTCAAATAAATGAATAAATCAAGCCTAATTAATATCAAACTTTCAAATAATAGCATGTTACTGTCCGTTATCTAGATAGTAACATGTTACTGTTTCGTTTTAAAATAGTAACACTAATAAAAAATCCTAAATAAATGGATAATAGCATGTTACTATTTATTCTTTAGACAATAACATATTACTGTTTCGTTTCAAAACAGTAATACTAACTAAAAATTCGAAATAAATGGATAAATCAAGTGCAATTAACAACCAAACTGTCAAATAATAATATGTTACTGTATGTCATCTAGATAGTAACATGTTACTGTTTCATTTTAAAATAGTAACACCAATAAAAAATTCTAAATAAATGGATAATAGCATGTTACTATTTATTCTTTAGACAATAACATGTTACTGTTTCGTTTCAAAACAGTAACGCTAACTGAAAATTCGAAATAAATTAATAAATCAAGTGTAATTAACAACCAAACTGCTAAATAATAATATAATACTATATGTTATCTAGATAGTAACATATTAATATTTCATTCCAAGCCTAATTAATAACTAAATTGTCAAAGAAGAGAAAGTTACTGTTTCATTTTAAAATAATAACACTAACTAAAAATCTCAAATAAATAGATAAATCAATTCTAATTAATAACCAAATTGGCAAATAATAGCATATTACTGTTTATTCTCTATACAATAACATGTTACTATTTTAGAAAAAAATAGTAACACCAACCAAAAATTCAAAATAAATGAATGAATCAAGTTTAATTAATTTTATTCTCTAGAGAAGATGATGTTACTGTTTCGTTCAAAAATAGTAATACCAATAAAAAATCTCAAATAAATGAATAAATTAATTTTAATTAATAATTAAATTATCAAATAACATCATATTATTATTTATTTTTAAGTCAATAACATGTTATTATTTATTTTTAAGATAGTACAGTGTTGCTATTTTAACACTAACTAAAAATCTCAAATAAATGGATAAATTAAATCTAATTAACAACAAAATAATTAAAGAAAAGGATGTTACTATTTCATTTCAAAAAGTAACACTAACTAAAAACTTCAAATAAATACATAAATCAAATCTAATTAATAATAAAATTGTTAAATAATATCATATTACTGTTTGCTCTCAAGATAGCAACATATTACTGGTTCGTTCCAAAACAGTAATACTAACAAAAAATGTTAAATAAATACATAAATTAAATCTAATTAACAATAAAATTACTAAATAACACCATGTTACTGTTTGCTCTCAAGACAGTAACATATTACTATTTCATTTTAAAATAGTAATACTAATAAAAAATGCTAAATAAATAGATAAATCAAGTTTAATTAACAACTAAACTACCAAAGAAGTGAATGTTACTGTTTATTCTCTAAATAGTAACATGTTAATAAACAGTAACATGTTATTGTTTCATTTTAAAACAGTAACACTAACCAAAAATCTCGAATAAATTAATAAATCAAATCTAATTAATAACCAAATAATCAAAGAAGAGGATGTTACTGTTTCATTTCAAAACAGTAACACCAACTAAAAATTTTAAACAAATGCATAAATTAAGTTTAATTAACAATAAAATTATTAAAATAACATCATGTTACTGTTTACGCTTAAGACAGTAACATGTTACTATTTCATTTCAAAACAATAACACCAATCAATAATGCCAAATAAATGAATAAATGAAATCTAATTAACAACTAAACTATCAAAAGAGGAGGATATTATTATTTCGTTCTAAAATAGTAATATCAATAAAAAAATTTCAAATAAATGCAAAAATCAAGTATAATTAACAACCAAACTATCAAAGAAAAGGATGTTACTGTTTCGTGTCAAAATAATAATATTTACCAAAAATCCTAAATAAATAGCCTATAATTGATGCTTTACAAGGTCATGCTTATTTGTACAAAGGGTCTATCCAATAACTAAACATTTGTCACCTAAATATCAAAGGCAACATAAATTATAAGCTTTCGCAATCTCTGTACCATACTCTAGGATGACATTTATGTTTGTGTTCCTTTGACCTTTACTTGATTTGTTTGTAATGTATCACAATGACTAGTTTCAATATGCAATGTGTCCTTGGAGCTAAAACTATTTGATAATATGTTTTATAGGTTAGGATGAAATTTTATTTGTTTAGTCAAGTTAAGAATTAACTTTTTCATAATCCTTTACATTTTAATTTTTTGTTAGTGCTTAGATGGCTTTGACCGAACAAGGGATTGGAGGAGAAAGTCAAGGAAGGAAAGATATAGGAAGAGTTAGTTAGTCAAAAGAAGTATTATGCATCTTTATTGACATTTGTAATTAATTAATAGAAAAAAGTAAGGGAAAAAGTGGTGTGACCATCTCTCAAAAATTGCCATGGAAGAAAGTGGATATGGAGTTTCAAAGAAGGACCAAATTGTCATGGAAAAAAGCTAAACTTAAAAACAAGTATGATTGAATGAGATCTAGATGGAGTTTATAGAAGTAATTGAAAGGGAGAGAGATCATATTAGGATGGGATCATGATAAAAGAACAATTAGTACTACTGAAGAGTGGTGAAACTTAAAAATTTAGGTTAGATTTTTTAGTAGCTTTTCTTACTTTAATGATAAGAATTTAGATAAATGAGCTGACCTTAATTTCCTATATCTTATTTTATAGGAAAATAGCAAATTTAAGACATTTCGAGATGAAGGAATTGATCCTGATCTTGAGTACAACTTAGATTAAGTATTTAGATGTTCATTAGTAGGAGAAGGGTTTAAGTACACCCCTATAGATGATTGACCACGGGAGCAAGAAACAGATAATGCATATGTTCCTTCTGCAATTCATGTTGATGATGCTCATGGTGCATCATTGGGATATGAAGATGATATGGATGAGACAAATAATCTTAACAATTGTAATGTAGAAGGTGCATCGGAAGAAATATAGAAAGATTCTACCTCCACCCCAAAAGTTACACAAAATGAAGGGTTTGAAAGTAGAAGAACGAACAAAAGGGTTTTGGAAAATGATGGTTCAGAAAGTAACAAAAGTGCAAGGACGACCTCTACTAAAAGAGGAGGAGCTACAACAGTAATGTGTGAGAAGTTTAAGGCTTTGTTCAAAACCATTAAGGAGAGAAACACTGTTATGGTGAACTTTTTGAATCTCATTGAAATATCTAAGCAAAGTGTGGAGGATGCTTCAAAGCATAGTCTTACAAATGCTTTGGTGAAAATTTGTGTTTTGCTTGGATTAGGGCCTGGTACCCTTAAATTTAGTTTCGTTTGCACATTAATCGAGGATCCTCAAAAAAGGATAATTCTATTTGGTTTGCTAAGTGATGTAGCAATTGTTGAATGGATAAAATTTATGTACAAAGAGCAAAAAGGACATTAGGATTGTGTCTTAGTCACTTCTATTTTATACACTTGAACCACTAAAGTTATTGTTGTTCTAAATATGTATGGATACTTAGAATTTCTATTTTAATTGAAGCTACAGTCTTTCCAATTCTTGTTATTTGAACTCACGAACAGAATTATACTGGTGTTTCTGGATTAATATTTTACTAATTAATTTGCAGGAATGGATAATCATGGCATGCAAATCATACAACTTCTATAAAATAGGGAACTTCTTTATCAAGTTCTTGAAAATGATAATGACTTTTGGGATTTAGTAGTATGTGCAGCAGGTTACCTATGTGTTCATTATTTAAATCATCTCCGTAAAGAGCTATGCTACACTTCTTATTTAACAGGAGAAATATGGATAAATGAGTTATTAACTGGCCATGAAAAACGATGCTTTAATACTTTTAGAATGAATCAAGATACATTTTGCCAATTATGCATGGATTTGAAAAATAGATATAGTTTGAGGTTTTCAAATAGGATATCAAATTTGAAAAAAGTGGGATTATTTTTATATGTCCTCAGTAAGGGTGCCTCAAACCGAGATGCACAGGAATGATTTCAACACTTTGGTAAAACTATAAGTAGAGCTTTTAAAGAAGTTTTAGATGCTATGGATGGCCTTTTAAGAGATATAATTAGGCCAAAAGATCCTATATTCTCGAAAATTCAACCACAAATTGCTAATTATGTTAGATACATGCTACACTTCAAGGTAACCAGATATGCCTTTATCTTTCTTTACTTTTTCATAAGAATATATGTTTGATATCTCATAGATATAATTTCATATCAGGATTGCATTGGAGCTATTGATGGAACACACATAGCAATAATTATTCCAAAAAAGGATCAATTATGATATAGAGGAAGAAAAGGCATAACAACCACAAATGTGCTGATAGCATGTAATTTTAATTTACTATTCACGTATATCTTAACTAGATGGGAAGGATCAGCACATGATGCACATATTTTTCTTGATACAATTAGTAATTTAAGTTTACATTTTCCAAAACCACCATCAGGTAAATTTTTAAGTTTTTAATGATTTAATTCTTATTTGACTTACAGATTTAAGAAGTATTTCTTTCTGATTATATGGCCTTTATGTATACTTAGGAAAATATTACTTGGTAGACAAAGGCTATCTAGATTGACACCGTACCCAAAGACAAGGTATCATCAATCAGAATTTCATGGTGCAAGTCTAAAAGGATACCAATTATTTTTCAATCGAGCTCATTCATCCTTAAGAAGTTGTATTGAAAGAACTTTTGGTGTTCTCAAGACTCGATGGAGGATATCACAAAGAATGCTAAAATATTCAAAAATGGATCAAAATAGAATTATTTATGCAACTTTTGCATTACATAATTATATTAGAAGAAATAAACTTGGTGATCCAACTTTCAGAATTATAGATCAAGATCCTAATTTTATACCTCTTGAGATATTTCTAGATGATATAGTTAGTTCTTCATAAGATGGTGTTGGAAAAATGAGAACTAGAGAGATGACCTATTCGAGACACAATAGCTTCTAGTTTAATGGTAGATAGACTAACTAGACGATAATTTTAGGGTGATATAAGCATTTGTACTACATAGTATTATCAACTTTTAATTTAGATTGGATTTATTGCTAAAATTTTATTTTAATTAGTACTTTCTAATGTCGTAATATATTGTATGATTAATAAATTATTTTTCATTTGATTCATATTCATGGGAAATATTAATTTATCAATCTTCCCATTTTTCCACTATCAACGTATAAAAATTATAATATTCATTTTTATACAAAAATTAAATAATTATAGATATTAATTTTTTATTTCAAATAGTACTTTCTAATTAGTTCATATTCATAGAGAATATTTATTTTAATTAATATTTTCTAATGTTGTAATATACTTTATGACTAATAAATTATTTTTCAAGGTAATCAAATTCATGAAAAATATTAACTTATCAATCTTTTCATTTCTTCCACTATTAACATCCATAAATTTATAATATTTATTTTTACACAAAAATAAAAAAATTATAGTTATCAATTTTTAATGCTTAATTTACTTACTATAAATATTATATTAATTTAATTTTGAAGATATATTTTTTATATAATAAATTATAATGATATATTATTTACAAAAAAATTTAATCTACTAAATAACATATAAGATTTAAAATGTTAAAATAAAAAAATAATCAAATAATTCATAAAATATATTCATACCCCTATATGTCATTTTACACACAAACAGCTGATTTTAAATAGCTAATTTTTTCAAACACTTATATTCAAACAGTTAATGCAATCAGTTAGTCAAATCAACTAATTCAATCAGTTATTAGTTAACAGTTAATTAAATCAGCTAACAGCTAAAGCTATCAGTTAATTGTCAAATAAGACTTTAAAGCTGTTTGAAATAACTACTCACCAAATAAGTAAATCAGCTGATTTCATAAGTCAACTAGCTGATTTCAATCAAATCAGTTACAAGTTGGTCAAACAGCCATTTACCAAATATGGCCTATAATTCTTTCCAAGGCGCAATATTTCATGTTGGAAAAATACTTCATAAAACTAGTTGTTTTATATAGGAAGACTTTACTTATAATAAATAAAATATTTGTAACTTTATTAACTAAAGATATGCTTAAAAATTTTCAACTATTTTTTTATAATGATAAAATAAATATTAAGTCACTGAAAATTAATATGCATGTAAAATATTAATTTTAAACTCAACATATTGAAAAAAAAAAGACAATATTAGCAATATATCACTGTATTACTTAAGATATCAAAACAATTTTTAAATTGATGTTTAATATTATCTTTTGATAACAAGTTGCAAAAAATTATAAAGATTATAAAAGTATGTTGCAAAATGAAAAAGTACTGATGACATATTTTGATCGTGAAATAAAGCAATATATCATAATGCTAAACTTTTTATTAAAAAAAGTATGTTGCAAAATAATTTTTTTTGAAATTTTTGCCAATTCAAAATGCTATTATTAGTCTTATATCTCGCTTCTTGACATGCGAATCTCTAAAGATAATATATATTTTTTTAAATTGTTGCCGGTTCAAAATGCTATTGTTTATGGATCTTATTTCTCACTTCTTGAAACGTGCTTAGATGGTAGCCGAATAATTTTGACATACGAATCTTGCGTTGCGTCTTCCATATCGCTTTCATGGGAAAACTTAATGTGTTTGTATTGTGTGAAAATTTATTTCTTGGTATGGGTGTTTAAGGAACTGCGAAGGATAGGCTCGTTTAAGTTAGGTTTATTAAGATACGTATTTTATATAAGGTATGAGTTTTTAAAGAACCAGGAAAGGTATGCTCATTTAAGTTCGGTTTACTAATATTCGTATTTTATATAAATTTATTTTGATCCATTCGATTTATATAAACATAATTTTGATGCAGGTTTAAATTCAATATATTGAAAAAAAAGAAGAAGACAATATTAGTGATATGTCACTATATTACTTAAGATATCAACACAATTTTTAAATTTTTGTTTGATATTATCTTTTAAAAACAAATTACAAAAATTATAAAGATGATAGAAGTATGTTGCAAAATAAAAAAGTACTGATGACATATTTTGATCTTGAAATAAAGTAATTTATCATAATGCTAAACTTTTTATTAAAAAAAGTATGTCGCAAAATAAATTTTTTGAAATTCTTGCCAATTCAAGATGCTATTATTAGTCTTATATCTCGCTTCTTGACATACGAATCTTTAAAAATAATATTTTTTTAAACTGTTGCCAGTTCAAAATGCTGTTATTTATTAATCTTATTTCTCAATTCTTGTAACGGGCTTCGATGATAGCCGAATAATTTTGACATACGAATCTTGCCTTGCGTATCCCATGTCGCTTTCAGTGGAAAACTTGCTGTGTTCGTATTGTATGAAAATTTATTTCTTGGTATGGATGTTTAACAGCCGAGCAGCGTAGGTCCATTTAAACTTAATTTGCTAAAATTCGTATTCTATGTAAATTTATTTTCATCGGTTCGGCATAAAAGTTTCTAAAGTTTAAAAACTTTACAAATGAGTTTAGCCTACGGATTAATCCGCAACTCATGCAAATTCAATTCACACAAATAGAGCTAGTTTACACCTGTATTTTTATGAATTTAATTTTAATAAGTTTGATTCATAAAAAATTTGCGAATCCGTCCATTAAACTCCTAAGTTGAAAGCCTATTAAGCACTTTTATTTCTTGAATTAGTAGCTTTTTTTAAGGATTGAAGTGTGTCTTCCTTATTGATCCCTGCCTTTTATTCTCCTAGTAATACTTTATTTGTTTTTAATTTTATAATTATTATATTTCATAATAAGTTATAAATCCTCAACTCCAAGTCTAAACAACAATATAAAGATTTTACAATGAAATTGTACAACCAATTTTTACAAATTATTTAATTAATAGAATCAATAGTACACTTAAATATACTAAATGCCCAAGGGGAGAATCCTTAGTTTCATGTTCAATCACTTTAAAAAATATTTAGATCATAACTTTAAAAATATTATAAGATTTTAATGCATCATAATGCTTAGAATTATAACAATCACATAAAAAAAATAAGAATTATGGTGAAAAAATGTGTACTCATATGATACTTTTCGATAATCTGATTAAATTTGGCAAATAGAATTTTATTGAATTCTTATACTATTAAGATGAAGTATAAATTCTGCACATTAATAAAATAAAATGCAGAACAACTGAAAAACAAAGGAGGAAGGAGAAGTTTTAAGAGGAAATTTTAACTTTCGAGAATTATGTGTGAAATATTTCATTAGTATATTAAATAAAAAAGTAATAGATAAATGTTTTTTACATCATTGATTAAGTAAAGATAATTGATAATTACATTGTAATAGTATAAATGGTAATTTGCATTCAAAAAAATTCAAGAAAATTATTTATAAATTTGGCATTCTATCAAACCTTATTTATATCTTTCTTGTGGCAGTTTCTTAACTCTTTAGCCGGTAATTTAATGACACCTTCTTCTATCATCATCCCCCCTCCGACGCCTCCTATTTTCCTTAGCATAGATATTTGATCCTCAACTCGTTATTACCAATTTGGCTCCCCTTTTTTTTTTTTTTTTGGGGGGGGGGGGGGGGGGATGAGAATTTCTGCTGTTGTTTTCTTCAACTCTTAAAGCCTTCTCTTCACAACTTAGAAGGAAAAAAAATACATTTAATTTTTATTTATTTCAATAAAAAATATTTTTATAATATATAATTATAAAATATTGAGATAAAAATATTTTATTTATTTAACATTAAATATAAAAAATTAAAGAAAATAAATTTTCCTTTTTTAAAAAGGAATTTTCTTTCTTTAATTATTATAATTTTAAATATTATTTCTTTAACTATAAATATAAATGACATGTTGCACCTTCCTTGACATATATGCAAATGATTTTTTTTTTATAAATTTTTTTTTCAATAATATAAACGGAGCCTTTAGGTGTAAGATTTTGTCAAATGAATTTTGGTCAGGTCACCCGACATAGATAATGAACCAATACGAGATTAAAGTCATTTCCTAACAATTATCAAACCTTTAAAAGTAAAGTACCTTATAGACATTGGACGAATAAAAATAGTAAAAAAGAAAAAAAAGAGCAGATGAATTTCTAAAAAAATACTTTTGATTTTGAACAATTTGCCACAGTTGATGGATCCAAACACAAGATTAGATATTTCAAAGAGTATTTTTTTTTTTAACTTGTGTTATGGAAAAAAAATTAATCTGTACAATTGTGTTATTTAGTTATTTAAATTATTATTAAGCAGCATCTTTGCACTATGATATATAAAGATAAACAAATAAATGGATATTATTCATCCAAGATAGCAAGGATTGTACTACGCTCACTTGAGTTGGGTAATATAGAATTTGTCATAATTCATTATCTTTTAATATATACTTTGGGTGGTTAAGTAGTTTTCAAATTAATCATAATAAAGGTTGCATTCATTAAAGCCGCTGCAGGTATAAGTCATCCATCCACGAAGGAGGTTGCTTAATTAAATTTTGTGTGTTAGTAGCTACATATAACTATCCTTTAATAAAAAGGCCGTAGATAATAATTAATTTACAAGAAAGCCAATGAAATGTCCAAAAGGAGATTTTGTTTCCCATTCAATAGTAGTGTTTCATAATCAAGTATTTGATCAATTTTTGATTGATTTAAAAATATTTAGTTAGTTAAATAATTATATTAAATGTCTGGTAAATAGTTATTTTAATTAATTGATTGGTATTTAATCAATTATTTTGAAAATGTTGAGAAATTCAATATTTTTAATTAGCTAATTTATAAATAATGAATTAAAAAGCATTATCATCCTTGACTTATATAATTATATATATTTATTATTTTATTTAAAATGTAATGTAGAATAATTGATCACCATTAAAAGATTGATCATTTTTATTTTTATGTGTATAAATTTAATATATATTAAAATATAATAGTTCTTCATAAATAAATAATTATTTAATTTTTATCAACTAAATTTAGAAAATGAAATTAACATATATTAACAAAGTAAATATTATTTTTTATAATTATTCAATAAATTTGAATAATTTTCACTTTAAAAAATTAATAAGATTAATGTATACATATATAACCATTTTTTCAATTCATCATTCGATTCAAATTTTAAAATATTGTTTAAACAACAGGGGATTATTTAAAATATAAAATGTTATAAATAATATAGCTATTTTTAATTAGGTTATGTTTTTATTAAAAATGTGATGATGAAGAATATATATATAATATGAAAATAATATAATTATTATGATGTATGTAAATATTATGTTAAAAATTTGATATAAAATAACATACAAATGATTAATTATAATTATTTTTAAAATTATAGTAATTTATTTTTTAAAATAATTTTATAAATAATAAATTGTAGTAATATATCTTTTAAAAGAATTTTAATTGAATAAGTAATATATAAAATTTAAAATATGATTAAAGTGAATGAATATGTTTAAATAAATTATAAAATATACTCATGTCATTATATATTATTTTATATAATAAATAGCTAATTTTATGAAATATTTTTATTTAAATAGTTAATATATTAGTTAGTTAAATCAGTTAATATAATGAATTATTAGTTATATACTAATTAAATTAGTTAACTGCTAATATAATATGTTGATTGTTAAGCAAGGTCATATATCCATTGAAATTGGAATTCAAAATTGAGTATCAAATGTAAATTTAGAACTATGAATTGAATACAAAATAATAAGATAAATTTACAAAATTTAATTTAATAAATGTAAAAAATTTGAAATTGCATTTTTTTCACTTTATGTGAGATTTATTTGGCCACCAAATTCCACAAATCATTATCATATATTATATACACGAAGTTTTGTCAACCACTAATTTTATATCATAGACTTATTTTTGTTAGGTATGGCAAAACACCAACTGCTTCTCCGGTTGTTCTTCTAATTATTACTGTATATATATATATATATATATATATATATATATATATATATATATATATATATATATATATATATATATAATATCATGAAAAATTTCATCTTTAAAAGATTAAATATTTTATTATTAAATTGTTTTATTTGAAATTTTAAAATAAATAAATCAAAATTAAAAATATAAATGATAATATATTAAATATAATTTAATAATAAAAATATTCAATTTTTTAAAAGGTGGAAACCTCCATGAAAAAACCACCTTCCTCTCCGGTTGTTCTTCTAATTATTACTGTATATATATATATATATATATATATATATATATATATATATATATTATATTAACATAATATCATGAAAATTTTCATCTTTTAAAAGATTGAATATTTTGTTATTGAATTATTTTATTTGAAATTTTAAAATAAATAAATAAATAATAAAAATGTAAATGATAATATATTAAATATAATTTAATAATAGGATATTTTTTCCATACCTAGACTAAAAGTTTGAATATTAATACCCTTACTGACAAATCAATGAATAAATGAAATCTATTTATATATAAAAGAGGTTTCTAGGTAATTTATCTATTTATAAACCTCACAATTGAAGGTTTAAATTTATTCTAATTTTATTTCTACCCCAAATTTTGTTTATAAACTTATGGGTTTATAAAAATAAGTTAGGCCTAAATATTTTTTCCTATATAGATTTAAAGATTTAGACTTTATTTTAGATATATATCTATATGAAAAATTTTTAAAATTAAAATTAAAATTTTAAAATAAATTTAAAAAGGAAAATCAAAACTAAAAGGTTTCATTATAATTTCAAATTCTTTCGACGGCGAATAAACATGAAAAATTAAATACATTAAAAATAATAATGCTATTTTTTTAATATTATACACCTCCGTATATAAAATTAAGAAGTGCATATTTTTCATCAAAATAAAAAAATTCATACATTTACTTTAATTATTTTCTATTTTCATTTTCATTGAGAATAGAAAATTTACAAAAAAAAATTCAACATTTAAAATTAAAAACACATTTGTAGATAAAAAATTTTATTACAAATTTTTTTAATATATTATATACATAATCTATCATTTATAATTTTAGCTCAATATAAATAATTTATATGTAGATCACATGTATTGATTATTGAATATATTTTATGCCTAAAAAAAGTAAAGAGAAATACAAAAATTAAGTTTTCTTTTAAATTTGTTATTTATTTCTCTTAATAAAATGTTGACTTAATCAACTTTAAAATTTTTTTGTATATAAATATAAAATTTAAAAATATTTGAAGTATTTTAATTTAAATTTAAGAATTATACATTGAAAGTTAGGATTTGCATAATATATGCATTATATTTAATTTTTGAAATAATATTTTCAAAATTGGTGCTTATATAAATAAAATCTAATTTTATATGTTAGATTTTAAAAATAGTATGCAAGATTATGATTTTAATTTTTTTCAAGAATAAATTTAAAAAAATGGATAAATAATTTTTAAATAATTTTTGGTATTTTATTGTTTAAAAAATATTTTTCTTTACATATATGAATAAAAATATGTAAATAAAAATGTATTGGTTATATACATTCATAGATAAATAATTTATATATAAATACTTAATTATAAATATTCATGGGTAAAAATGTATTGGTTATATATTTTACTGATAAATTCACTGATAAATAGTTTATGTATGCATATTCAAAATGATATAATAAGATTTTAAATTATTAAATTAAAATTATTTAATTATAACTATTTATATATTAACAGATGTGATTAAATTATTTTAATTTAATAATTTTTAAAATTATTAAATTATCCAAAGTTTTAAAATTTTAAAAATATCATAAATTCATCATATAAAAAATTTAAAAATTAATTTTAAATTTCAATTTTAATATCTTACATGCTTCCTTAAGAAATAATAATGTTACTAATAGCATTGTATTTAAATCATTAATTTTGAAACTCTTCATCATTACCTAAATATTAAAATTTTAAAAAATTAAATACATCGAGATCAGTAATATTATTTTTTTTAATATTACACACCTATGTATATAAAATTTAGAAGTGGATATTTTATCAAAATAAAAAATTCATGTATTTAATTTAATTATTTTTCATTTTCATTGAGAATAAAAAATTTATAAAAAAATCTTTAACATTTAAAATTAAAAATACATTCATAAGTAAAAAAATTTATTATAATTTTTAATATATTATATACATGATCTATCATTTATAATTTTGTCTAAATATAAATAATTTATATATAAATCACATGTATTGGTTATTGAATATATTTTATAACCCAATAAATTATTATACAAATCACTATCAATCCAATAATATTGGCCTAAGATTAATAATTCATTATAAAAGTTCATTTTAAATCATTACTAATTATATAAATTTTAACACTGAAAAAATTTATAAAAACTTAAAAAATTATTTCACAAATTGCAATAAAATAAAAAATCCATTTTTAATGTGAAAAAATCTAAACAAATTGAGTATTAAATTTAAAAATGATAGTATTGCTATAATAAAAATTAATTGATAATCATACTATTATATCTAAAAGTATGATAATGTAAAAAAATATTATTTCAATATTCCTTTTCAAATTGTAAACCATTTACATACTTTTTATTATGTTAAATAAGAAATTAAGTGTTTGCTCTTTATTAAAAATTTAATTAATGCATTTTTATTTGTATGTTCAATAAAAAAATTTAAAAAATTATAAAAAATTTAAAATTAAGCATATCCATTACGTTGGTGTATATATAGTCATTTTTGTAAAAAAATATAAAATATGAGAGCAAAAAAATTAATATTACATAAATAATATTTATTTTTTCAGTAAGTAGTCTATAAACTCATATCAACCATTTATTTTTTTTATTTTTTAAATTTGATGATTATTATATTACCATTAAATCAAGGTATCCATATCTAAATTTTAAACGTGGGTATGATAGAATTGTCCATGATTATAATGCAACACCCCCTCGTTGACAATGCTACGCTCTCATAGTTTGAATATAGTAACTAATTAATTGTGCTTTCTTGACAATATTTGCTGCAATTGTCAGACATGGCATGAAATAAATTAATAAATCCTTCCGTTTTCCACGCGTCATCAATTTACTGCTTCATGTTTCCCCATTAAATTGAGGAAGACGCCCGATGCAACTTCCTTAAAAGTAAAATGCTTATATTGCCCTTGGCCAGTCACATGCCAAGTAGTATGTTACAAATATTGACCATCAGTTTTCCCTTTTCTTTTTCTTTTTTTTAAATGAAAGTAGGGTGTGAATCTAGAATAAATATAAATGTAAGATTATTTTTTATATTGAAACGATAAATTACTTAGAAAAAATTGTAAATCTTGTAATGAAAAAGTGTAATATTGTGAAAAGTTTTACCTCGTTTGAATATTTTATTATTGAATTATCCTTTTTCAAATCTTAAAATAAATAAACTAAAATTAAAAATATAAAATTTAATATATTAAATACAATCTAACAACAAAACACTCAAATTTTTAAGAGAAAAATTTCTTGTAACATTATCCAATAAAAATCATAATTTTATTTTTAAAAGTGAAAAATGATCAAATAAATAATTAAAAAGATCCGAATGATTTATTGAACTACGACAATTGTTCTTATTTTAAGATGATGTGTTTAGTTATTTAAGTGGTAATTGATTTGCAGAATCATATTTTCTCAAAAATCTTAATATTTTTAAAAATATAATTTTTAAAATTTAATTATTAAGAAATGTAATATTATCATTTTTTGTTCAATTAAAAATATTATTATGATATTATATTTTAAATAATTTATATATTTTTTAAAAATACTATTAGATTAATAGAAATAAACTCATTAAAAATTGAGTGATCAATAATGGTAAGTGATGATATGAGATGTTTAATGGTTTTAAGTTGTAATCGATGATAATAATTGGTAGTTGGCAGGGGTGATAGATAACGAAAATCATTGGTGATGAATGATATTAATTATGATCGTTAGCGATGGATAATGGCTAATAGAGGTCATTAATAATGATAGTCACTAACAATGATTGTGATTAAAAATGGTCGTTGATTATCATGACCTCATTAAATCGTGATTGACACAAAATCTATTTCCTGATTTCCACTAATCTATATTAACTCTACACTTAGTATCATTAGCCAAATTCTAACAAGTAATCTTGCTTCATAGAGATTTTCAAAAATTTGTATACAACCATTTATTTATACATCATCCTACAAAGGCCAAAATATCTCTATATACAAATCCTTTATAACTATGGCTACTTAATAAAATAACAAGGAGATTTATTACTCCTCCAAAACTATAAGTAGAGGAGGAATTTCAGGTATTGTATCTTAAAAAGTAAAATAGAAACAATAAGTCTAGAACTTTGTAAACAAACAATTTACCTAACAAGTAAACGTAAAAAATAAATAATTATGGGCATCATAACACTCCTTTTCATCTATAAAATATATTTAAGTGATTTCCATAAGGATAATAATAACATTTCAAAAGGAATAATTATTAATTTATAATAATAAAGAAACATATATTTCTCCTTATTCCTCCTAGTTATCTAATCTTATTCCCCTCATAAGCCTTTTCATCATTGTTCGTCCTAGTTATCCTACCTTATGTCCTTTATAAACTTTTTTTTTCTAAATCTAGTACTAATCATGTATTTTTCATTGCTTCATCTCCTCATATCAAACAATGCCTAATGGCATCTTTATATCATATCATTCCATCATTTGTATCATAAGTATCAATAATATCAATAAGCAATTTCATGCTTTTATGTGTGACTATAAGTTATTCATTGAATATTAATTATAACTACAAAAGCAAACACAATTTAATTCAACAATAATGGTAACACTATGTTTTTATTACATAATTATAAAGAATAATTGACAATAATTTATAAAAGCCTTCAATAAATATTATAATAGTTGAATTATTAGCAAATATCACAATTATATAATTTTATATTCAACATAATGAAGACAAGTATATAGCTTATGTATATATATAAGGGATATATAGAAATTACATAAAAATAATATTTAAAAAAAATAAATGCCTACTTACTACAAGGAACACTAACCTCGGACACATGCTTAGGAAAGTTAAAGTATTGCTTAATATGTTTACATTTTAAATTCAATGCAAAATAGACAATACATAATCGATTCTATGTTTGACACTTATGTACTAAAAGATTTATGTGCTAATCAATATTAATGGACCATTAACCATTATGTGCAGTGGTCCACTAATGTTGCTAGAATAAAAGTATGTTGATTAGCTAATGTGTACAATAATCGACCAATAACTTTTGGAATGTCCAATGATTGAGTTTCGTAGGCTATTAGTCAACCAATAAGTATAATGGTTAACCATTAACTTAGGCTTTTGCAAAAAAAAAATTGAAAAGTTATATTTTTCAACTAATCCAAGTTTTTAATCTCTTAAATTCTTGCCAAATTTCACCAAATTATAAATATAAGCTTCTAACACCTCTCTAAGGCCATTTTCACCATTTATTACAACAAATATCACTAAGATTTCAAATTTTCAACATTATCAATACTACAACATAGAACTTGAATAGAACAAAGGTTTAAGTAATGATTTTAAGTAAATTATTAAATGGATGAAGTTTAAAAAAGGATTATGTTATGACTTGTTTGACTATGATCGATGTGAATCCTGTTACTAATAACCACAAGTTTATTTAATTATAATTTGGTATTATCACGTAATAATTAATTGACTAATTGAGTTTAAACACTTCATTTCTTTTTCAAAACAATATTTGCAATAACAATTTTTATCATCAAATATTCAAAATATCTATAGTTTATACATATCTTTCTTGATTCATTTAACCTAGCTCCTACTTAGTAACTATGGTTGCTTCTAAAAGATTTCTAATCTTGAACTCTAGATGGTAGCTACTGAACTTCGACCGGGGCATTTGAAAAACATTTAAAAGGAAAATAATGAGACCTAGGGTTCTAATAAGTAAATAATTTACTTCTCTCACTTATTTATAATTCATATTTCAAATAAGTAATTCACATCTAAAGCTAATTAATACAACATCTCACATTAGTCATATTGGACAACATTAGCATAAAATATTCAAATTATTTATAGTTCAATTTAATAGAATTTAAATTACCACAATAATGAATAATTGATATTAAAAGTTAGTAATAGTTAGTTTACTTTATACCTTTGGTCCACCTTGTTTGTCATAATCCTAACCTTATCCTTCTTGATGTTTATCAAATATAAACATATCATCCGAATTTGATGAATTCATTTCAATTTAATGTTTTAACATCATATCCCATCAGAATCATATCTCATCTTTATTATTATATTATTAACCTATACCCTATCAAAGTTTCTCATCATCATTACATTCCAAAAATTTGCAATTTATCACAATTCCTTATTAACATAGTTCAATATTTGATCATCCATAACAAAATAAATTAGAGGGTCACATACTATATTTTAAGTATAATTCATATAGTTTCTACACATACATGTTATTTTGCCTTTAAACTTACTCTATTTAGGTGTTTAAGGATTAATAAATAGGGTGCTTGGGCAATTGAATATCGTACTCGAATACTAGCTCGATATAGGTCATCATTAAGCCAATATTTAAGTATAATACTTGAATTTTTAGAGGTAATAAGTCAAGGCTCTTTACTATTTGAATAAGATATTCAAATATTAACACTTGTTGGCTAGTACTTGAACATAATATTCGAGTATCTATCTAGAAATTTCCAATTGGCCTTTGTTAGCTAGTACTTAAATATGAAATTGGATTACCTATTTGGAAATTTCCAAAAATTATTCAAGCACATGCAGTAATCTAGCTAAGATCTTATTTAACTCTTCATGTAACATCATTTCTTCAATTCTTAAGCATTCCGCATAATAAAAAAATAATGCATTTCCATCTCTAACAAAACTATATCATCATATTATTGTCATTCATAACTCAATTTATTAAGAATTCAAAAAGGCAATCACAATCAAGCTTAAGGATAACATTTTCATATAATTATAGGTAAGTAGATTATTTGCTTACCTCAATTAGAAGAGATGAAGATGAATAAGTTCAAGAAAATGCTATTCTTAACCTACACAAGGTTAAATCAAGAAAATTAACACTTTTCCATTAATCCTTAATTTTCTTCCTATAATCAAACTATAACAATTTCTTATCACTTTCTAGCTTAAATGATAAGTACCTTATTAGATAAAAGAAATTAATAGAGTATTATTTCCTTTTTGCTTGATTTTATTGAAATCTTGTGGATTTAAGGTTGGAGTAAAAATTTGAGTGGTGAGGAAGGAAAAGGTTAGGGATTAATGATGAAAATCATGAAGAAATAAGGTTGATTTGGGATTTAACTAAGGAAAGATATTTTAGGTATTTTAAAATTAGTCAAAGACAATTTCGAAAACCTCCATTTTAATTTTTCTCCACAATATTTATTTTAATTCTAATTTCACACAATTCTATATCTAACTTAATTAAACCTATTTTTAAAACTTCATATTCTATAATTAAATACATGCCCTAAACCTTTTTACATCTTTCCCGGTTATCAGTTTGTATACTAATTTATTAGTTAAATAGTTAAAATAAGATTTTATAATTAAGGGTTTAATAGATTATCTTGCCCTATTGAACATAAAACTAACAAATTTTAACTTAAGATTCTTAAATTCCTAATTTCTCTTCTTTTAACCTAAATCTCCTTTAACCAATAATTATAAGCTTAAGAATTAGGATGATTTATCTCATTTGAAGATGGATACTAATAATTAACTGAAGATGAAAGCTTAAACTTCTTTATTAAAGTTAAAGGGAAGAAATTGAAGAAGAAGGAGAAAGAAGAGAAGGAGAGTCTAATGGCTTTAAGGCCAAATTGAGCTTTTAATGAAGTATAGGAAGTTATAAAGGTGAATTAAATATTTTAGGAATAAGTTAGGCATTTTGAATATTTTCAAGGGTAAATTAGGAAAAGTAACTCCTAAATCTTTTTTGTATACACTTATTCAAATTTAATTATACTACAACTCATATTTAACATATTTCCTTCTATTCATATTATAAAAAATCATATTATTCTCAAATAAAAACTCACTTTAAATGCATACATAATAATTAAATAAAATTTGCTTTCACATAAATATAGATAAAATTAAAATAAGATAAAGTTAATTCTTAATACTTTAAGAGGTGTAACATTGATAATAGATGGTGATGATGATAATCACTAGTTATGGACATTAACTAGCTATGGATGATGATGGATAGTGATTAATCATAATAGGTAATTATGAAATAACATATTAATAGTGGTAATTAGTGAGATCTTAATGGAAAGATTAATAAAATAATCTTTTTATATCACTAAAATATTCTCATATTATGATAATGTAAGATACTCATCTTTCTCTATAAAAATATTTTGAAAAAAATATTAAGTTAAAATTTAAAAATATTTCTAGAAATGTGAACATTTCTATGAATATTTTTGTAAAATTTAAATCAAGTATAAGAATCTTATCTTCTCTTAAAATATTTTTAAAAATATAAGAAAGATTTCACTTATAAACATTACCTAAAAGTGATTTTCTTTGCTATCCCCGCCATGTAACCCATCAATTACTCCCATTTTTAGAATCTAAGCACACCACATAACATTGATATCCTCAAGCAAAACTAACAAAAATCAAAAGGGAGAAAATGTGTGATTCAGTTAGTTAAAACATGTATTAAATACTTGAAAAAGTACAATGCTTATTAGTTTAAATGATTAGGAGTTTGATATTAAGATCGAATCTTATGAATAGAAAAAACAAATATTGAAAAAGCTTTATTGGCAAAAAAAAGTCCAATTAACTTCAAATTAATTAGGATCTAATAAGACTATTAGATATTGAAATTCTTAAAAAAATATTTGAAAAGTCATCAATCAAAATTTAGCACTAATCAAAACATTCATGCACAGAAAAAAGTCCTAAATATCCTTTCTCCTTTTTATATGTAGATATTGATAAAAATTTATAAATAAATTAATAAATTATAGTCAAATTGTATTATATTTATATCAAATTATCACCTAAGTTAATATAGTAATGTATTAAACATTACCAAAAATTAATTTGATTATTTAAAATTTTTAGTGAATAATTTCAATATTTAAGCTTTCCATAAATAAATAATTGTGCTAGTTTGTTATATATAAAATTAATTCTCAACAAATTATTACATTTTTCATATGTTATACTAAAATTATTACCTAACTAAATATAGTAATATATTAATTATAAAAAATAATTTTTATTATTTAAAAATTGTATTAATAAATGATTATACTAATTTATGAAATATCAAGTTAATTCTTATCAAATTATTACAACTCTCATATGTTAAATTATCAAAATTATCACCTTGAAAAAAAGAAACATATTCACCATTGTCAAAAATTAATTTTCACTATTTAAACATAGATTAAATAAATAATTATGTTAATTTATAGTATATAAAATTAATTATCACCAGATTATTATAACTTTTACACTTTAAATTATCAAAATTGTTACTTAATTAATATCGATAAAAATTAAATTTTGTTGTAAACTGTCTTTTGGTTGGTTAAATATTGTATAAATAAATAATTATGCTAGTTCATTATATATGAAATTAATTTTTCACCAAACTATTACCAGTTTCATGTGTTAAATTATTAAAATTATCATTTATTAAAAAGAATAACATATTAAATATTGTTAAAAATTAATTTTTATTATTTATACATTACAAAAATAAATAATTATACTATTATTACTAATTAGTATCACTAATTATACCTCACGATTTTTATGTAAAAAATAACTTGTGTTATTTTAATAATTATATGTACATAAATGTAACGACGTCCTGGTTGATGTACTAGCTATATAATTAAAGGCATTTGACTGGGGCATGCCAAAGCACAAGTCTTACTAGTGACGTTTCACATAAGTCAACAACTACAAATTTTTCTGCTTGCCAGCCATGGAGAGTGGTTGTGAAATAATAGGGCAGAAGAAATAATATAAAAATATAAAATTAATAATTTTATTTTTTTATTATATATAGCATAATAATAATATCATTTCCTCGTTATATAAGTCTAGTTTAGAATATAGAATTTAAAATATAAATTTTCATAAAATTACGTGTAATTTTTATAGTTTTACAATTATATTTATAAAATATTTTATGTACTATACAATATATTTATTCATCATTGAATTTAGTTGTCGGCTCGTTTGTGGTAACCTTTATAATTATCATACTTAATAGGGGAATAAAAACAATATCTTATAAAATACTTTCTACTTTTCTATTAAGTTGTTTATAATTTTTTGTCAACCCTCCATTTTTTAACTTGTTCCATATAATGGTCGATATAATGCCACTTAATCAAAATATTTGATACCCATAATTTTAATTTATGTATTATAGAATTATCCTTTCAAATTACAGAGACTTGTGTGCAAATCAAGAATAATTGAAGGAAATTTTGTATAATTAATCCTTACCATTTTGGTAGTTGACATGGTGACAAGAAAACTAGTGTTAGTTGCCACGTGTTTGAGCTCTCACCATACGGTGCTTGGTTAACTCAAAACCCCCCGACCTAGCCAAACAACGGTTTTCCGCCCCTTGTTTATAACCTAACCAAGCAAGTGAAAACGGCGGGACACGCGGCTAAATTCTAACGGTTCCAACTTACGAGTACGAATAAAGATAGGTTTCAAGGAGTAATAATTCTATAATAATTTTTTGAAGGGGTATTGATGACTTTTTCTTCCTTAAAAAAATGTAATGGTGATTTGATGATATATTTTTTTAGGGGTATAAATAGTAATTTAATTAACGCACGTTTGAATTCAAAATACGACGAAGAATAAAAATTCTAAATCAAAATTTTGTGTCACAGAATTACTAAAAAAAAAAAAAAATACTGAATGCCGCGTCACTATTAAATTGCTAGTTTTATGATAATTTTTTAATAAATGATAAGTAATTTACCATAGCAATATTTTTTGATAAATTAGATAATTTTTTGAAATCAAATAGCTAATTGGAAATGTGGTATGTGCGGGGTATAGTGTTTGTTTGTCACTGTTCGAATAAATATATAATATTTAATGAAATTAATTACCTAGAACATTAAGTTGCAGTTAATATTGTTATTGATATAATGAAATAAAATAGAATGAGAATAGAAATTAATTGAAATTATCATTTTAAAATTATGTTTGATATAATTAAGAATGAAATGAATATTTTATTTCTTTTTTATGTTTGATACATCAAATTAATACATCATGAATAAAATGAGAAAGAAGTGGTTAATAATAATATCCTTATTACAAGAATAATACATATTTTATTAATTAATTTATATAATAAAAATATGATATAATTAATGATGAAAGATTGCCATAATTTAAATTTTATTATCAAAATTATAATGGACAATAAATTTTATAAAGAAAAAGTATAAAAAATTAATTTAACACATTTTTGTATTAAATAATGTTAATAAATAATAAAAATAATCTATTCAGATTTTATTATTAAAATATTATTATAAAAATATTTTAATAAAAAATTAAAATTTAATATTATTTTATTATATATTATTTATTAATAAAGGGTGATGCTAGAAAATATAAAAAATGTGACGATGAGGGATATAACAAGGTTATTACATAAATGATGGAATAACTTAGTTCATTACTTTTGATATAGTATGGTAATTCTATCATTTAATAAAATAGACATTTTCATTTTATAATACATATTGATCAAACTTTTTGCTCATTACCATTTCATTTTATTAAATAATATAAGGTTACAAATAAATTAAGTTATTAGCAAGTTATTTTGAGATTGATTCTTAAAAATTTTGATTTAAATTCAATTTTAAATATATTAAATTTAAACAAACTAAACTCAATTAATATATAAGTCAAATTTGAATTTCTTACCAGTAAGCAAGCTCATGCTATACACATGCATTTACTTAACTCATTATACAATTAAGATTTGTATTTAATTCATTATAAATTTAAAAATTGGATAGAATTTATATATTACAATTTTCATATAATGAAAGTGAAAATGAAATTAAAACTTTTTATTAACTCCTGTAATATAATGCAATCCATGTGAAAATGAAATTGAAGTAAACAATCACCTTTTATTTTATTTTTGTTTATTAATTTGACTCATTAATGAATATTATAAAAAATTTACACCATTATGCAATAGACAAAATATAAATATAATGAAATTAACAACTATTATAAAGCTCTCAAAAGAAAAGGTAGAAACTTGAAGAGAGAAGAAAAGTTATAAAAAAAAAAAGAACTCAATAAATATAACTTTTTTTAAAAAAATTTCCTCGTACATTTACCAGTTGGGGAACTTGAATTAAAAAAAAAATTCTTAAAATCAATGTCGTTTTTATTTTTTCTTAGAACACGAGGCACACATTTATAAAAATCTTAAATTAAACATGAAACAAGAATATAAAATTTAAAGAGTAATAATAATGATTAATTTAAAAGTAATATTTTTCTGCACGATTATCCAAGCTTTTATACATTTTTATTTTTTATATCATTAGATTTTCTTTGATTATTTGGTACATTAAATCTTAATTAATTACAATCTTAATAATTAATTAATATTTTTAATTATATTTATTAATAATTACATTATATATTTTAATAAATAACTTTCATTTGAAAGTAAAAATTACCAGGTATTATTCAATCATTAAAAAATATTTTGCATAAATTATTTAAAATTAAATACATTATTTTATTTTATATTTATTTATTAAAATAAAATTGGGATTGATTTTTTTATTGATTTAAATAAGATTGAAATTTAAATTATTAATAATTAATACTAATTTATAGCTATAAAAATTTTCTATAAAATAAATATCTATTAAATTTAATGATAATTATATATTATTTATTATAATAAAAATTTATAAAATTATAATTCAAATAGATGAGTATATTAGTCACATTAAGATAGAGAATGGAGCAATCATCATGATGGTTGGTTTAGTGATATTAAATTATAACCTAATATGTGTATAATGTAAGAAGGTGTTAATTTATTTAAATTTTTTATTTTTAATATTGCAGAATTAAAAAGGGTAGGAAGATATTTTATCTCATGGCATCACATGGCAGGACAAATCATTTTACAATGCCATGTGATAAGGACAAAATTCTATAATAATAATAATAATAATAATAATAATAATAATAATAATAATAAATAGATAGATTACTTGCCTCCAATTATTTATGAATTTGATAATAAAAATATATTTTTTAATTTTATATTACATTTTAATGTGATATATAAAAAATTTGATCAATTTATTAATTATTGATATTAGCTGAAGAAACATAATATTTTTATTAAAATAATTAATTTTCTAGTATTAGTTATTTTTTACTAAATATAATTATTGGTATTAATTATACGGGAGTTGTGTAGAAATATTTAATGGATTTGGTGGTTATAAAAATGTTTATATTGCTAAATAAAATAAGATAAAATACTCTAGTGTTTCTTTTATTTGCCAAACATAAGGTTTTATATATTTAAATTTTGAAAAAATAATAAATTATTTTTGTAAAGTTGTAAAAATTCATCTAGTATATTTGAATATTGTAAGTTTGGTGAAAATTTTGGAACAAATAATATATTGCTCAAATAAATTAATGTAAATTCATTTACAATCACATCCAGGACAAGTCAAGCTTAGCCAATTTAAATTCAAATATTTTTGTATTTGTTAAGTTTATATTTTTTTTATTCAACTTAATTTATTTGCGCCTTTAGTACATTTATTGTGCCTTTACTTAGTTTTATATATTATATTAAATTGATTCTTAAAAATTTATATATTCATCCCTCTAAAAATTTGACATCGTTTATTTAGATATTGTGTATTTCCTAAATAAAATGCTTTCTTACTTCTATAAAAATAAAATTCATCATTTATAACAAAATATGCTTAATCCTATGCACATGTATATGTGTATGACATTTTAAAAGTGAATAAATTATTTTTATTCTATTTTAATAGAATATTATTATAAATTACAATAGTTCATTTCCAAGTAAGAAACGTAATAAGATTGACACTTGATTATAACATAGAATTACTACAAAAACACGTTGCATTCATGTAAATCTATTAGAGTTTAAAAAAAAAAAAAGGAAGATTCTTATCAAATTTGATTTTTGACCGTTGAATTAGGTGAAGTACAATAA
The DNA here is from genome assembly GCA_020226215.1 of Sindora glabra. Classification (NCBI taxonomy): domain Eukaryota; kingdom Viridiplantae; phylum Streptophyta; class Magnoliopsida; order Fabales; family Fabaceae; genus Sindora; species Sindora glabra. The sequence continues at coordinate 62,814,209 of CM035231.1, forward strand.
CTTCTTAAATAAAAATACAAGTCTACCATGAATGGTTCCATTGTTTAAAATTTATTTCTTTAATTAAATTAAAATTTTGTATTGTTCGTATAATTTTATCTAATTTTCACTTAAATATTTATAATTAAAAATTTTGACCGGGTAGTTATAATTATAATTACAGATATTTAGTTTAAAACTTTTGAAATATAACTCAGTTAACAATTGAATAAAATTATTTACAATATGAAGATAAGTAAACGTTATACCTTTATTATATGGTTTTATAAATTTATAATTTTATTTTAGTATAAAAATTTTATTTGCAGTGCTTATGTATATTAATTGATTGCCCAATGATTTTCATGTTTGAATTTAAAAATTGAAGAGATAATTCAATCATCAAGAAATTTATATTTTATATATTAAAATATTTTATTTATTAATATGTAGATAAAATTTATGAATTGCTTAAATATTATAAATGAAGAGTATAAATTATTAAATTTGACATTTTAAATTCAATCAAAATAGATATCATTTTATAAATTTCACATTTACTTTTGAAATATCAAATTGATTATCATTCCAATGAGAATTAAGGTAAATTATTTATTTATAATATAAAATTTGAAAATTTATAATATTTACTAATTATTTCATCCAAACATAAAGTGAAAGCATTTTCAGTTAGTGACATGCTTTGTCTTGATGAAGCTATGTCAACCTTATATTTAATAAAATTATATCATATTTAAAACTTTATTTAATAAAATTATTTAGTTTAAGTGGCATATAATATTATATGAGAATTTTATCTTTCAATATTATTTTAAAATTTTTACTTCTTGGGATTTAAAAAAAGTATAAAATATATCTGTTATAATATAATTTATATGAAATAATAAATAGTTGATATTTATATTTTAAAATCAATTTTTCTATGACATGAATATTATTTTAATAATTATAATTATTTTAAAATTATAATTATCTACTTCAATTTTAAAAATAAAAAAAATGACAGCAAAAGCCCTAAAAAATTTTCCCCTCAAACTAAAAAATTTTCCCCTCAAACAAATCACGTTTTGATTTTTTTTTTTTTTTAACAGGAAAAGGAAGACTAACCAGGGTTAGGGTGTTTTAGGTGGGTTTGACAAGTCTGGGTTGGTGGGCGTTGGTTGGGTCGGTATTTGTTTCCCTCCTTACTCCCAATATAACCTGTTTTCCCCTACGAGTCACTCTGAGTGTGCTGCTTTTCATTTTTGTTTCTCTGCCTTGTACTCCCTATTACTCAGCCTCAGCACACACAGTCGCAGCTCTTTCTTCCATTTATACTGTTTCCTCCATCGTTTCCATCGGAATTCTGAACTTTATCTTTTAGACTACAGTGCACAACGATGCAATCTTCAAACTCCATGAAGATTTCGCCGTTTGATCTGATGTTGGCCATCATTAAGGGGAAGGTGGACCCCTCCAACGCCTCCTCCGAAGCTGCAGCCGAAGTTTCCTCCCTCATATTTGAGAATCGTGAGTTTTTCATGGTCTTGACGACGTCCATAGCCGTATTGATTGGCTGTGTGGTGGTGTTGATATGGCGGAGATCAGTTGGTTCTAAGCCTAAGGCCATTGAACCTCCCAAAAACATTACTATTAAGAAGCGGGAGGTAGAGGAAGATGACAGTGAGAAAAAGGTCACCATCTTCTTCGGCACCCAGACCGGTACAGCTGAAGGATTTGCCAGGGTATGCTAGTTCTGTTGTTTGCATGCATATGAGCTATTTGTACGTAAGTGAGAATTAGCTGAGGGGACTTACTTAACTTCTTAATGATGGATGTTGTGAGCAGGCGCTAGCGGAAGAGGCTAAAGCGCGGTACAATAAGATCACGTTTAAAGTCGTGGACTTGGTACTATTTTTTGATTCCCGTATTCTGAGCTGCAATGGTTTTTTTTTTTTTTTAATTTGTTACTTTCAATGCTTATGTTCGGGATCACTTGGTGCAGGAAGATTATGCAGACGATGATGACATTTACGAGGAAAAATTGAAGAAGGAGAAGCTCGCTTTTTTCTTTATGGCTACGTAAGTTTTTTATGATACCGTTTTGATTTCGATTTTTGGGTTGATACTTGGTTACCATCTTTAGTGGTAAATTTGATATTTTGGCGATCGTGTAGATATGGTGATGGTGAGCCAACCGACAATGCGGCAAGATTTTATAAATGGTTTACGGAGGTCAGTTTGAACTGAATCATGATAGCCTGAATTGCTAAATTCTTGAGAGTGAAATTCGGTTATGTATTGATTGCGTGATTATGATTTCAGGGAAAAGAGAGAGGCGAGTGGCTTCAAAATCTAAAATATGCTGTGTTTGGTCTGGGAAACAGGCAGTATGAGCATTTCAACGAGGTATGCATCGAACTTCTACATTTATGTCTTATTTTTGAGGTTTGAATTTCCAGTTATGCTTTCTGTTCCATACTTTGACTGATGCTTATGTCCATTGAAACAGGTGGCAAGGGTGTTAGATCAGTTGCTTGAAGAGCAGGGTATTCCTATAATTATTTACTCCTCAGTGAATTTTTCTGGAAATGAGCAATTTAACTTTTTTTTTTTTTTGGAACGGGATAATAAGTTTTATATTGGGCTTATCAGAGACCAATAACTTCAGATGAAAAGTACTGCTAAATACACAAGGTTTAACCAATGGTAGCTAGTCAGATAAGCATTGAAATTTTGGCATGCCTAAATGGATGATAAGAATCCCTGCCTCTATGTTCTATTGAACAATAACTCTGGAGTAGGCATGAAAATTGATGGTGAATCAATATGATTGATCATTGTAAACTCAAAGAAACAGTTCGTCCATATGTATGGACATGATTTTCTGTATACAACACAAATGCCTTTGAGGTAGATTTGGAAACTAAGATATATTATGGTAGTAATATCGGTATTGTCTTCTCATTCTCCCATTGTTTTGTTCATATCATAAATCTGACCTGCCTTCTGAATTGCATTTGCAGGTGGAAAGCGGATTGTCCCAGTGGGTCTAGGAAATGATGATCAATGCATGGAGGATGATTTCAACGAATGGTATTATAAAATATTGCTGAGTTAGATATATTGGAGTAGGAGTCTATTTCCATACAGAAATTTAGTACCTTCCCCGTTTCTTGACTAATGACTGTTGCTACAGGAAAGAATTGGTGTGGCCAGAATTGGATCAGTTGCTCAGAGATGGGGATGACACAACTGTATCTACCCCTTATACTGCTGCGGTTTTGGAGTACCGTGTTGTTATTCATGATCCAGTAGATGCAAGCATTCAGGAAAATGGCTGGCATCATGCGAATGGTCATGCTGTTGTTGATGCTCAACATCCATGCAGGTACAATAGAAATTAAAATTTTCATTTGCAACTTCATGTAATGCCATACTGTGATCTGACATGTTTTACTTACTCCCCATGAAGAGCAAACGTGGCTGTGCGAAAAGAGCTTCATAGGCCGGCATCAGATCGTTCTTGTACCCATTTGGAGTTCGACATTTCTGGCTCTGGAGTTGTGTAAGTACCTACAAGGAGAAAAATAAGCAACAGAAATACACTTTTATGATAATAATGTGCTAACTCTTATCTTGATTTGTGCATGTATGTTTTACAGATACGAAACAGGGGATCATGTTGGTGTTTACTGCGAGAATTTGTCAGAAACTGTGGAAGAGGCTACAAGAATACTAGGTTTGTCACCGGATACCTATTTCTCTATCCATGCTGACAAAGAAGACGGGACACCACTTAGTGGAAGCTCCTTGCCGCCTCCATTCCCACCCTGCACTTTGAGAACAGCGATGGCTCGATATGCAGATGTTTTGAGTTCACCCAAAAAGGTGCTTTTATGCAGTTTGATGCACCACTACTTTCACCTTGTTTCCTTTGTATGAAAGTCATTCTATGTTAGTAGTTACTAACTCTATGCATATATTCTCCAGTCTGCCTTACTTGCCTTGGCTGCTCACGCTTCTGATCCTTCTGAGGCTGATAGATTAAGATATCTTGCCTCCCCCGCTGGAAAGGTTGGAATGTTTTTCTATCACAGGGCTATTAGTTTTACTTGTTTGCTCCTATCTTTCTAATTAGGATGTTGTTTTTACTTGTACAGGATGAATATGCAGAGTGGGTGGTTGCTAATCAAAGAAGCCTCCTTGAGGTCATGGCTGCATTTCCATCTGCCAAAACCCCACTTGGTGTCTTTTTTGCAGCAGTTGCTCCTCGTCTGCAGCCAAGATATTATTCTATCTCTTCATCACCAAGGTTGGTTTCTGTTTTCCACTTTTGCTTGGTTGTGCATCCACATGAGTTTGTCCATTCATGCGGGATATCACTCAATGAGAGTAAGGTGGAGGAGACTTATAATTTTTTATATATTATTTATCATGTGATGAGAAAGAAAAAATAGTGCATCCACATTAGTTTGTCCACCCTGCACTTTGCCGTTCTGAAATTTCCTTAATTGAATTCTAAGTATGTCAATGGGTTGAATGTTCACACATTGTCATTCTAACAAAAGATACCTTTTTTGCGACTAGCTAAAGGGGAATTATGGCTTTATTATTCTTGTTCCCTTCTTGAATCTACACATCCAGTATATTGTGCTTACCATATGCAATAATTGTCCATAGGATGGCTCCATCAAGAATTCATGTTACCTGTGCATTAGTTTATGATAACATGCCGACCGGAAGGATTCACAAAGGAGTGTGTTCAACTTGGATGAAGGTATCTACATTTACAAGCTTCTCAGATTAAGAATCATTTATTGCAGATTAAGTTGAACAAGGTAGAAATTTCTATATAACTGGCTTGTAGACAACTAAGTTACTTGTATGCTTGAGTAAAAGTATCATCTTAGATGTATTGTTGAGGCCATTCAATTTTAAAAGTGCCGAGTTTATCTTATTAGTCTTAAAAAGTATATGTTTTTGTTTAAAATGAAGATAGAAGCCAATTGCATTTCCAGTTATAGACTAGGACTTCAGATATACGTTTTTGTTTGTTGTCCAGAATTCTGTGCCATTGGAGGAAAGTCTGCAAAGCAGTTGGGCCCCAATCTTTGTCAGACAGTCCAACTTTAAACTCCCTTCGGATAGTAAAGCGCCAATAATTATGATTGGTCCTGGGACTGGATTGGCTCCTTTCAGGGGTTTCTTGCAGGTTTCCACCTAGAGACTTGATATTCAGTTTGTAATTGTTCCTATCATTAAACTGTCAATGACAGTCATGTAAATCAATGTGCTTCTGTTTTGATTTCAGGAAAGATTAGCCCTGAAACAAGCTGGAGTAGAACTTGGCCCCTCCATATTATTCTTTGGATGCAGGAACCGTCAAATGGTGAGTACTCATCCATCCTTCATCGTTCACGTCGTTTCAGAACTCTCTATTTGGTAGACCTGCTAGGAAGGAGGGATTCTGCATATTTGCTTCCCTAATTTTGATTCTCTGTGTATTCCTTAAGGACTTCATCTATGAAGACGAGCTGAACCACTTTGTTAATAGTGGTGCACTTTCTGAACTCATTGTTGCCTTCTCACGCGAGGGACCCACCAAGGAATACGTGCAGCACAAAATGATGCAGAAGGTACACAGTCTGCTTGACTTACCACAATTCTGTCAAATTGGTATATGTTAAATCAACCGTTCTCTTAATCGATATATTACTATGCACAGACTTCAGATGTTTGGAACATGATATCTCAAGGAGCTTATATTTATGTGTGTGGTGATGCCAAAGGCATGGCTAAGGATGTGCACCGAACTTTGCACACAATTGTGCAAGAGCAGGTATGTTACAACTTCCAATAATATTTGCTTATGCCAACGGAGTTGTATTATTAGTTGTACAGTCATCTTAGAGTTGGATGTCTGAATTTTCTGACATATAATAGCAAAGGAAATATCATTTCAAGTGCATTGGGAGAAACATGTTGATCGATCTTAACTTTAGTCTTCTGTGAATTCTCATTAGCATTTTTTACTGCTATCTCGAGGGAAGCATTGTGAAATATTTCGAGTTCCAATCAAGAAAATGTGCTTGTTACTTGCAGGGCTCTCTTGATAGTTCCAAGACTGAGAGCATGGTGAAGAACCTACAGATGAGTGGCAGATATCTGCGTGATGTATGGTAATGATCTTTGACTAAGCCATGTGGTAGAGGCAGATAACAAAGATTTGGGTATTATGAGTTGATAGCATGAGGATTTTGATGGGCCTAGTTGCTGCCTCTCCCACCCAATCCTTCAAAAAGGGACTTCGTGTGACAACTGTGCTTCCTTTTAGTATTTTCATATTCTATCTTTTATTTATTTATTTGTTTACGTAACCTGTAATATAAAGTAATTTTGTTTATACCCATACCATGTAATGTGATCTCTGGTTCTGTTATGAACCTATACCCAATTTAGAAGATGCCTCAGCAGTTCGATTTTCATCTACTTCGTATTATAGTAGCGCCTGTATTGGATAGAGAATCATTTTTGAATACTTTATATGTTCTATTCTGCCTCTTCTCTCAATCCAATGGTCTCTGTTTCACTATTTTCCTTCTTCAAATCACTCAACGATGTGTAAAATGTGAATAGGTCACAAAAACCGAACTTGTTAAGAGCTTATCTTGACATTTATCTTAGATTATTCACTCTGAAATTCTCTTGAAGGAACTTCTTAGAAGGTGGAATTAATATTTAGTACATCATTAAATAAAAGAGAGATAATATTAACATATAATAAAAAAATAATATAATTTTCTTCTGATGTAACTAAGTACATTGAGTATAGTCAAGAATTTTTTGTTTTCTCAATTCTATGATTAGGATTAACAAAGAACACTTGAGTTAATAAAGGACAAAACCCAGAGAAATCCTTCGAGCATAAGCATCAGAATATAACTTCTTAAAGAAACAATTATGGTAGATAGTATTTGACAAACATGGTAGAGCACACAACAACTAACCCTGCTAGTAGTTCAGGGGAACCATTGCAACATGAACTAATTTAAATTAGTAGATCCCGTGCATGATGCTCATTCGGCATATAATTATTTACGAGTAAAGATAATAATTAGTTTTTTAATTATAGATGTGATGATTATTATATTCTTAAATTTTGTAATTAATACTATTGGTCCTTTATTTTCACTTTTGTTATAATTATTTGTCTTTCCTTTCACTTATAATATTAAAATAAATAATAAAAAAGAATATTAACAAAAAATAAGTATATATTTGACATTATTGAAATGAGATATTTAACAATCAACTTTAATATTTTTTATTTATTTTAATATTACAAATGAATAGAGGAACAAATGAGTGTATCAATGAGAAAAATAAAAAATTAATAATACTAACTATGAATTTTTAAATATATAATAATCATAATCATTATAAATAATTATTAGAAAAAATGAAAAATACCCTTTTTTAAATTTAGGGTAGTTGAATTTTATTTCTTTCAGTTTTGAAAATTTAGAACTACCCTCTTAGATATTTCAAAACTTGGAAATAATACCATTTTCTTCTTAGTTAATCATTTTATCAAATTATATGCTTTTTTATGATATTTTTAAATAATAATTAGAATAATATATTATGCTGACATTTTTAGTTATTTTTCTTACATAATTGTTAATTAATAAAAATTAAATTATATATAAAGGATTTTAATTAAATACTTATATATAATATGCAAAACTATTATCCAAAAAATAATAAAATAAATTAATATTTTATAATATTTTGATTCTCGTTTAAAAATTTTATAAAAAATTAAATAATTTAATAAAATGTATGTTAAGTAAAAAATGAATATTATTTTCAAGTTTTATAAATTTTGAAAAAATAATTTTTAAAATTTTAAAATTGAAGAAGGTAAAATTGAACTACTTCAAAATTGAAATAAATAATTTATATTTTTTTTATAATTATTTATGTTGTTGAAGCTTGAAAATGATTTCTACCGAAAAGAGTATTCATATGTATACGTGAAGTATCACAGACTGAAAATTTAAATATTCGGATCAAGAGTGGCAATTTCTATCGTTAACTTATTTATTAAATATATTAAAGTTGGTCATTTATTTAACTTATTTAATAATTTTAATTAATAAAATTTATATTATAAAATTATTCATTAAAATTATTTATTTATTATTTTTAATAAAAATATTTTTAATTATTAATAAAATATTTTTTTAATTTTTATTGTTATTTTATTAAAATCTAAATTTTATATTTTTATTATATATATCTATTTATGGCTAAGTTATTTATTATTTTTTAAATAAATTTTCAAATAAATTGACATATTAATCTGAACCTAAATAAACATATAATATTCATGTTGAATTATTGTATTATATAAAAAAAATTGTGACTCCTAATTCCGGCCAAATATTGAATTAAATGAAGATATAAAATAGAAGACGACGATTAAAATCCATCGGATACAACAATTCAAGGCGTTGCACTTTTTTATGGATCAAAAGCAGGCGGAGAAGCCCATACTATTCCATGTTGTTGTTGGTGAGTTAAAGCACCACCTACTGCTGCCGACAAATAACAAATACCCATCGCAAGTTAGGAAGCAAAAGAAGAAGAGGCTAGAATTCTCCGGAAACTAACTAGGCTTTGCGCCCAACATCATCAGCGTTACATCGAAAAGCAAGGGAGCCCGACGCTTCTGACAGACAACTACTGAAAATAGACACCCAGCACCACAAACGCAATCGAGTAGGTGACCACCGATAATGTAGGCCGCGAAGTGAAAATTTATTTCCCTCTCTCTCTCTCTCTCTCACATTATTGGTCAAGTAGGTAAGGCTTTGCCCCTCACGGACACTGAGCCATGATTGTACGGGGAATACATTGAAAATGCTACCATGTTCTCCCTCACGTATTCTTCTTCCAATTTCCTTACGTGGCAGCGGCAGTGTGACCCACTTTTGAAATTTTGCCTGATTAGTTTTAAATGTGTAAAATTATTTTCTTTCGGACCTTTAAATATTTTTACAAAATATTTTTTTTTCATGTAATAAATAAATTAACTTATAACTTATTTATTTGATCAATAAATTATAAATTAAATTTTAAAAATATTTTTCGTACTAATTTATAAGTTATTTCAAATAATTTATTAACAAATAGCTTATAGATTCTTATTTAATAAGCTATCTATATTATCTTATAACTTATAAATTACTATTTTTTTATTTTTTTTTAAATTTATCATCATTCTTTTTATTAATTTATAATCCATATCTTTTGTAAAATATATTTTAAGTAATTATAATTTTATAATAAATAATAAAATAAAAATTATATAAGTAAATAAATATATAAATTTATAAAATATATTAATTAAATATTAAAAATTATATATTTTTTAAAACTTTTTAATTATATTAATATAATTTAATTTTTAGATAAATATAAGTTATTTTAATTATATATATTTCTATTAATATGTCATTTTATATTAATTTACAATTTAAGTTAGTTCAACAATTAATTTTACAAAATACTTTAGTTAATTTATCAGTTATCAGCTATAACCTATAAACTATCAATTATCAGTCACCTCATTAACTATCTATTAGTTTATTAATTATTTGCATGAAACGAAACTATAATGTATGACATCCGTAAAATTAATTTCTTTAAAGTAAAATTCTAATCATATTGAAAATAATCTTGAAATTAAATTTTAAAATTTTTTATTTATTAAATAAAATTTTATAAATTTATTCTACTATCTTATATTTAATGATATTTCTTAATTTTTATTTTAAATTTTATTTTTAACGTATATAAATTACTTTTTTTTAAAATATCCTGTATAATTCTATGGGACAGTGTATTGTAACACTACCTTTAAATAAAGGGATTGGCACTATTTAATTTTTGGGTACCACAGCGATTTTCTATGAATTTATCAAGGAATACTATACTGTTCTTACAACCAAAGTGCGGCTTTTAACTGGCACAATGTAGGAGCGATAACTAATTTTTTTTTTTCCCCTCTGTTTCACCAAAAGTACAGATCAAGAAAGATTAAAGTGCATCCATTACCCACCTATTGAAACAATTTTCCTAAATAATATGCAATTATTTTTTTTCATTAAACGAGAAGAGATGATGGTGACCCCAATGTCCCCAAATGGGGAACCTTGGGCCACCCAACACCTGCAATGACAGAATGTTGCAGGGAGGCGTTAGTAGTCCCAACTTCTCTTGTATATTTTTCCTAAAGAAAATTGTTATTTTTATTAATTATTATTATACATTTATGTATAATTAAAAAATTATTTAAGTGTGATTATTAAGAATTTTTTATAAATAATTATGATGTATTATTTAGAAAAAATTATATTTTACTTATTCATAATTTTATTTTTTATTTAATCCACATATAATTTTAAATATTACAATTACAATTAATTGATATATATTATCAATTGTTAATATTTTATTTACTTAAATTATTTTTTGTTTAAAATTTATGTACAATTAGGTTATTTTTAAAATCAAATTTATTATGTAAAATTAAATCTTTGAAACATAATAATTTTCAATTTGTGTTCCAGACTCAACAGCGTGGTTTTGTAATAATAGGTTAATTTTAATTTTAAAATGTAATCAAGTATTATAGGTATTTAATTAATTATGAATTACAAAATAACATAACAGATTTTAACTTATTAAATACTAAATAATTAAATTGAGTATTTATGGTTACCAAAAAAATTGAGTATTTATTTAGCAACATCCTTTAATTCATTAATTATACTAAAACATATTACCTATTTGTTTTACAAATCATTAAATATTTCTATTACGATTAACAAACATATCACTATTATTATATCTAATTTTTTTAATTTAATTTTTTATATTAGCCACATAAATAAATAATAGAAAAAAATTACATTTTACACATTCATAGTTTTTGCTCTTTTGTAGTTAATCCATTTATGATTTTAAATGTTACAATTCACTTGCTTATACTTTCAATCATTAACACTTTATCTTTTTAAACTATTTTTCATTCAAAATTCATTAAAAAAAATGCATTGTATATAATCTTCACTTCTCACAAATTTAAGTAAATTTAACATTTACTTAAGATCAAGTTACCTATTTTTTTTTTGAATTTTATTGAAAATTTATCTTTTATAATTTAGTACATATTTACTAAATAGAAGATGTTAAATATGATATTTTGGGAGTAAATTAATTTTGAATGAACATCAAATTAAGTCAAAATTTGAGAAAGTAAAAATTATATACAATTCATATGAATTTTATGTTAAATTTTGAATGAAATATAATTTAGGGAAGCAAAATGTTGATGGTTGAAAGCATATATGAGTGAATCATAACACTTGTTACATATAAATTAAATAAAAAAATGAAATTATATATAAATAAAGTATATTTTTTAAAATATTGATATATCATAATTATTTATTTAAAAAATTCAATAACCGCTTAAATAATGTTTATTTTAATTATACATAAATATATAATAATAAAAATTATATATATATATATATATATATATATATATATATATATATATGGGAAGACGTTGGGGTGACCAACGCCTTCCTGCAATACCCCAACGTATTCCTGCAACTAATCTGCCATAATACACAAAACCTCCTGCTAAGAAAAAGGGGTGCACAAAATTCCCTTAACGTTTGCTTGATTTACACATTACTTCTTTAAAACTTTTAAATGTAATACTTCGGTTCCTTGAAGTTTTTATAAAAGTGAAATAGTTAAAAATGAAATTAAAACTAACGGCAACATATATAGGAAGTTCATGTGCGACTTAACCTCTATGAAACATAATTTCATCATCTTTAAAAGGGGAGGGGGGGGGGGGAGGGGAAAGTCAGATGCTGAGTTAGGGTTGTTAAGAGTAACAGGAGATGATCCATTGTAATTGCATTGTACGTCTAGTGTTGGCATTGAGAAAATTTAAAATTTTTAAACAAGGCACTGAACATCATTTTTTTTTGTAGATTTTAAGGTTTTTGATGTTTAAAAAGGCCACAATTTTCAATATCAATTGTGAAAATTGTGTTTTTTTTTTAATTAAAAAAGAGGAAAGTCATAATTGTTGCAATTAACACTAAACTTGAGAATCTATTGATATGATGGGATTATGAGAGTTTTTCTTCACTTCCTTCTTGATTTTCAAACTTTAGTCTATTTTTCTCATTTTCCTTGATTAAATATGATTTTACCTTCTAGTCTCAAAATTTTATAGTAAAAATTAAGACTTTGGTTTTTCTCATTTTTTATCAATGCAATTGACAATTAAGAATGCAAAAATCTTGAATTAAGTTAGGGAAAGAAAACTTCAACTGCAATAAAGGACGAGGAAGTCCATTTTGCAGCAGAATATAAGAAAATTGAAGTTGAAGGAAATGGGAAAGAGATGATAGCAGAGTATAGCTTAAAACAAAGTTCTCAACACTATTTAAAATAGTTTAAAACATTATCTAACAACCAACATCAAAACATTGCTCAACACTACAACGGAGCACTCCATAATTATAGATCTCAGATGACTCCCCCTTCTATTATGCTATACCTTCAACGGCCTGAAGCCAACATCTAAGTTTGAAGAGGACGGAAAAATCATATTTTATAGAGAGATTAAACTAACATATATTGCTCACATGAATGTTGCTGTGAGTTTTAACCTTACTTGTTTCACTTTCATAAAAAATTCAAAAAGACAAAGTGTTGTTTTTAAAAGTTTAAGGAGGCCATTTATTAATGAAGTAAACTTTAAAAGTTTAAAATTATTGCTCATTAGATTGAGAAAATGTTTAAAAAGAATGTTAGTTTGAGAATTAGTTATCACTCCTACTATACAAGTTTAAAAGCCCCAAAGTGCTAGAGGCAGACTCACTCCTGAAAGCTTGTTGATTGTCCATGCGTGCAACTATCTCCATAGACAACTATTTCTAAAATTTCATATCCAGATTCCCTAAATGTTCTAAGGAAGTTAAGGCTATTAATTTATAAGAGAGAATAACGCAGAAAAGGAATTAGTCTTCTTTATATGTGAACTCCATAATTCTCATTTCTGATTCCACTTTTACTTCTACATTCTCCCTCTGAAAAATTAACCCCTACATTCTCCAACTAAAGAATTGTGACTCCACACCCTCCTGTTAATGAGTATGGGGAGATGGGGAGATAGACTTAATGCGGTATCTTGTGCAAAAGACCTGTAAAATACACCAAGAAGTAACATGAGCCCATTTCACAAATTTGCAATCTCAATTCGATTATTTTATGCAAATTTGAGCCCGACTCAGATGGATTCTAACCCATCAATCCTTGTGTAAGACTTATCTTTTGGCGGCTATCACACAATATCTGAATAAAAAATGAAATGTTATAGGAGAATAGCCATGGCCCCACAATCCCAGATGGCAATTTCCAGAAAATGAAAATCCAAATGACAGTATAGATCACCTGTATCAGCATCCTACATAACTGCATGAATTGATCCGCTGAACCGCTCGATTAAAGAATGAGTTGGTTTAGCTCAATTTATGATTTACTTTTATCAAATTCAAATAAAAAACTTAATTCATTTTACAATTCAAATCAAGTAAATTTATTCTTCCTTAACTAATTTAATTCACAACAACTTCATTAAATATTTCAACTAAGTTGTATATATTGGTGAAATCTTAATTTGATTTGATTTTTTACTAAACTTATGTTTTAAGATTGGGCATTGATTAAAAATTAAATTTTATACTAAAATAACTAATTTACTATTCAATTGAGCTCATTTACAATTTGATAAAACTTTTTAATTATTAGGTGTTTACTAAAATATTCCTAAAGGTTGAATAGGTTGAATAGCTGAAGTGATGTGACAAAATACAAATCATTAGATGAAATTAAAAAAAATTTAATAATAATTTAATAATCTCATCCAGTAACTTGTATTTTGACACACCATTCCGAACATTAAACCCCCAAGGACACCTTAGAATTCACCTTATTATTATTGAGCTGATCATTGAACTCTACTATTCCAATTTAAGATAGGTACGACCTAAGTTTTTATATTATAATTTGAATTTAGACTAATCTCCTATTTTATCAAGCCATCTCCGATTAAATCAGAATTGGACTCAATTCCACCACTACTGACATCGGAACAAGCTGATTCAATTTAGATAGGCTATCTAAGCATAACAGATCATATCTTCGAAACTTACAAAGGGCAACATCAGATTTTTTCGCAAAATAACATCACCAGAAAATCGATTTGCCCGCCATACCTATCCACGAAACTGAGTGCATCATCGATCCAACTCTCTTTAAATACAACAAAGCAGCGGTTGGGTGAATAAAGTGAAATGAAAGTATGGTTAACAACTGATAGTTTTAGTCATTCTAGTCTTGATCAGCATCTTCAATTTCTTCATCCTCTGGCACTCCACGAAGGTAGAGAACATTATTACATCTGGAAATACAACAATGAAGCAAGACTTATTTTCTGATTCCAAATATAGTTAATTAAATAAAAAAAGTTAACTACAAATCAAATAAAACTAGTTAAACACATTCGGAGAAAGAAACGTGAAACCTAACAGGCTAAAGATGGCCTATTACATTATTTGGTTTCTTGTACACGATGTTTCAATTTTGTTCAGACAAACAGATAAAACCACTCCATAGATAGAGCTTATTTACAACATAAACTTGTTTTAAGTTCCTTTCTAGTTGCCTCATGAAACCCAATAAGCCTACCCTCAAACAAAGATAGCTCAACTCTGAGTCTAGTTCCTATGACCTCTGAACTCCACCCCTCCATCCAACCGAGAGAGAGAGAGAGAGAGAGGAGAAGAAAGAACATCATATTGCCAGAGCCATCTGTCATTTTAATCTCTATGCAAACACCCCCCTTTTTTTTAGCATTTTCTAACAATTTAAATTCGTGTTTAGTTACCCACTACCAAATCACATGATAACAAGGGCAATTATAATTTGAGGTTGAAACAATTGATACTGCTGTGGTAATTCCCATTACTGAGGCATATGAAAACAGTTCATCAACCTACTGGTTGACATTAATTATAGTTCGCTTGGAAAGGAAGTATAGAGGGGATACGGAGGGCAATCTACTGAGGAAAAAAAAAAAAACGACTACAAATGGAAAAATAACCATCCATTTCCCTCCCTTCCCCACCAGTTCCCTTACTCCCAAACCAGTCATTATCCTTTCTAAACTGAGAGCATGATTTAAAGGCCACGAACATATTATCTTCCATCTCACAACAAAAAGCATGATAGAACGCAGGAGAACAAAAAGACTATATACAATCTACATTATGCTGGAAGGCAAAAAACCTAATCTAGGATGTTGACATCATTTGCAGGATGCTACCAAGGCAACTAAGCCACAACCAACTAGTAATATCAAGAATCGAAGACAGAAGTTACCTGATTAAAATCTCTCCTAAATTTCCGGTAAACTGTCCCTCAATGTACTCTTCAGTGTTGGCCAGCTACAGATAAATTCAAATGTATTAAAAAAAATATAAGAAACAAAAATCCAAATATAAAGGAAACTACTTTTATAGGAGGTCAAGTAGATTAAATTCCATATAAACAGATGGTTAAGAGTTGAATTTGAAAACTCACCTGCAAGTTCATATAGGAATCAACTGATACAAGGTATCCTGAATAACGGCACAAATAAACCATGATTAAAAGTCATATATCATACCGCAAATATTTAAAAAAAAAAAAAGGATGAAAAAGTATAGTTATTATAAAACAGAGGAATAATCATGCCATGAAATAGATCATACCTTTGTATTCCATTCCCCACTTCAACTTTACAATAACAGGTTTGCCAGTCAAATTGTTCAAGAAAGGCTTGGGATTAACTGGAATAGTCTGCAGAACATACGATAAAAAAATAATTAAATATAAAGCAACTTAAACAATATATTTCACAAACAAAATGAATCGAACAAACCGAGAATGATTAAGACTCAAGCTAATCCATCAACAGCATGCATATGCAAGAAACCTAAAGAATAAAGTTCCTTCCTTCACTGGTTTCGAGTTCAAATGTCCTTAATTAAATTAAGGACTCATTATTCTACTACAGAAAGTAATTTTATTCCCTGATATTATTAGTATTCTAAACACTAAGCGCCGACAGATGGGCTTCATCAAGAAAATGGGTTGCAATCACCAGCGAACACAATGTCGAACAACCAAGAAGAAATTACAAAGGAAGAAAGAACCAATCAACATATTACGCCCTAAATTTTGTTCATCTTAAAGCAGATCGAAATTCCCAAAGAAAGCAACGGGATCTAAGAATATATGCGAGTAACTTAAAAGACAGAGAGATGAAGAAGAAATCCTTACCGCCATTGCTGAGTTGAAAGGATCTACTGCGATATTGGCTTCAGTCAACCCTGGGTTTTTTCCTCATTAGCGTGATGTTTAGGGTTTATACGAGGGTGGTGATGGACTGAATGTGATCCGACCCGAATCATTGGACATTGTTCTGTGACAGTGGTCCATTTCATAACAATCCCATCCAACTATTTGTGGGCTTAAATGCTTTTGGTTCATTAGATTGGGCCAGTATAAGCCCAAGTCCAAGGTAGTTGGACATTTCTCATTTATAAAAAAAATTAGTCATTGGCCAAAAAAGAGGAAAACTTGCATATTATTTCTTTAACCTTCTATTAAGGAAAACCGTAGCTTTTCATATATAAAAAAAAAGGCATAAATTTTTTTATTTTATAGAATATTTTATAGTTTTACAAATTTTACAATTTTATAGAAGATTTGTTCGCAATTTTACATTTTAAAGTATTAAAGTATATTATTAATTTTATTGTAAATGTTATTGATGAATTGTAAAAAAAATTTCATGTATTTTTCCTTTATACAAGTTTACAAGTACAACATTGTACAAGAAAATTTTCTCAAAAGAGAATCGCAACTTTTTATATATTTATTACATTATAAGGTTTCGTTTATTTTGTTAAAAAATATTTTTGATAAAAATATTATTTGAATGTAAATTAATGAAAGAATATTTATTACATTCTAAGGTTCCGTTTATTTTGTTAAAAAATATTTTTGATAAAAATATTATTTTCATGTAAATTAATGAAATAATGACATGTTACTTATATTTATAATTTAAAAATTATATTAAGAACCATAATAATGTAAAAAATTAATTTTTTTAAAAAATTTCTCAAATTCTTCATATTTAATATTAAATGAATAAAATACTTTTATCTATCTTATCATTTTAAAATTATATTTTATTAAAAATATTTTTGTCCAAACAAATGGAATTTGAATGATAAAGATAATCAAATATACTTTCATACACATTTAAAAAAATTGTATAAATTTTGTTACATATCCTCCTGCAATTTTTATAAAAAAATTTACAACTTTTTAATTCATTGAAAGTTATGAGTTTTGTATGATTTTTAATTTTTATATAATTTTTTATATACTTGCCACACATTAAATCTGTACATATTACAATTTTTTATTAAAAAATATATGATTTTTATATTAATTTTGTAAAAACCTGTCCATACTTAAAATATTTTTTTTATAAAAATTCTCAAAAATTTCACGGAACTATTTGCTCAGATGAATCCTGTTGACCAAAACTGGATGCACCGTTGGGCTCGCAACCAAAAGGCACGTTCCGAAACCCCATTCCCAAACACGGTGCAGCGAGAAGTGAGAAAGTAGGAATGCTTAGGGTTCACGCAACCTGAGTATGAGTTGCTAGCTATGATGCGCTGTCTGTGCGCAGACACACAAACTCCACGCACAGCACCGAATCCGAAAGCGAGCAAATGGTGATCCCAAGTTGCAGACATGAAGAGATTGCTAACGTTGTTGAGTAGCCGTAAAAGCCAATTGTCATTTGCAATGGAAACTTGAGCTGCTTTTCTGGTTTGCTGCTTCAATTTTAAGCAATTTAAAATGGTTGCCTTGTGATCTGCGGAAAACCGTGCAACCCGCCAACAAAGACGGTCACTCCACTGTGACGCTCACTCTGCTATGATTTATTGTAAGGTAAAATTACAAGGAGTTTCGTATTTTAAAAGGTTGTGTATTTTAATTATTAAATTATTTTTTATATATTAAATTTTATATTTTTAATTTTAATTTAATTATTTTAAAATTTAAAAAATAATTTAATAATGAAAACATTTAATTTCACAAAAGGTAAAATTTTTTATAGCACTACTCATTATAAATTGATATTCAAATTTCTTAGTTGAAATTAAAAAAACTATATTAAGCTTATCTTTTTAATTTAGATCTATCATATGCTTTATAAATTATCGATAATAAAATATGCAATTTTTATTATTTATAAATATCAAGAGTTTTAATTGATTTTTTTACGAGTAGTAATAATTTTTTTCTTATTTAAAGTGTGTTATTAAAATAAGAAGGCCAAACTAATATATTTTAATATTTATTAAGAATTATTTATATCAATTTGCATAACAATAAAAAAATTACATTGTACTTATATTTAATTTCATCTTATTTTACTTAACTCACTTGTTATGAAGTTTTTTATTAAAAATTGAATAGAATAAAGTTTAGATGAGTAAAATAGTGATTAAAAAAAGTACAAATAAATAAATTCTAATGCTAAAAAAAATATATAAATTAAATAAAACTTAATAAAATTAAAAATTGGTAAATTATAATTTTTATAATTTTAATTTATTTATAATTGGTTTCTCATTCAATAATGGACTTCAAGTCTCTTAATAAACTGCAAACATGGTCATTGATTTGTCTTTGTAAAGTTTTTATATACAATAATATTATATGTATTAAAAATAAAATTTAAAATTAAATTTTAATTTATATCAAGATTTATTATTGAATATAAGATACCCAAATAAATTTATAAAATTTAATTTAATAAATGTAAATAATTTTAAATTCCATTATCAGCATATATAAGGGAATGATTTTTAATTCCTCCACGTGCAACTCACGTGACCCTTATCAGATAGAGAAAAGGGAAAATAAAGTTTCATTTTGGAGTCAAAATGCAATGATTTAATCTTAACATTCTCTTTTTACACTCTATTGCATTATTACTTTGGGTGTGGTGTAGCACAGAACTAATAAACACTATCACATGAATTGGATTTTATATAGAAATGTCCATCGTTGAATAGAGAGTCAATTATAAAAATTAAAATTATAATGTCTAATTATCAATAAACAAATCATCGAAATTAATTTCAAAATTCTCTCAGATTATAAGAAGGAGCAAATTAATTTAAGCAAATAATTTTATTTAAACATGAGATTGATTAGGACAGTGTCAAATGTCAATCTATAATTCACTTCTTATGAATTACAACATATACATGAAAATTTATCTAAAAGTTAAATGTTTTCTAAGTTTCTTATTTATTTTGATATTTATATTTTAACATTAATTTTAAAAGAAATAAATGAAATTGAAGATGAAAATCCAAAAAAGAATTTTAGGGGATAGAATTCTACATAAAATTATCTATTTCTTTTGTTTCAGTGAAAAATATTTTTTTTCATAAAATATAGTTACAAGATGTTAAAATGTAAAAAAGTGTTTTATTAGTGTAATATTAAATATGAAGAATTTGGAGAAAATAACTTTTTTTTCTTCAAAAAGGAATTTATTTTCTTTCATTAGTATGATTCTAGGTATTCTTTCTTTTTTTAAGAATCACATATATAGGTAGTATGTCACTCCTTCATTAATATATATAATATTTTTTTTATGAAAAATATCTTTTGATAAAACAAATTGAGCCTAAATTTTGTGATTGAAATCATTAACCTCTACTAGTCAAATAAACCATGTCAAATTTTTTAACTAAATGAATCTATTAAAGTTATGCCTTACAAGCCAATTACATGTAATGCACTAGGACACCTCCTATAATTTTTTTTTGTTCAATTAATGATTAATAAAAAGAAAAATATTCTTTATTATCAATCATTTAATTATTATTTATATGAAAAGTCCAAAAATCAAGATAGCTCATAAAATATGACTGTGCATAGAAATGACAATTATGAAACATATTCCTTACAAGCCTAGATTTGAAAATGCTCTTGGTTATAGAATTATTAGGAATGGATACTAATGACTCAAATAAACTACTATATATAATGCATACTCAAGTGGGAGAATGTCATGCTTTAGGGATATTAGCGTGGCGATACTAGTACATATATGTAAGTGCTTATTAGATGAATAAGTTCATTGAGTTAACTCATCTAAGAATTCCCATGTGGATAAGTTGAATAGAAATTCTTGTAGAATTGATCTTTTAAACTAGGACATCATAATAATTTTATATATGGTATATTATACTTTAATATTGTTTTGATTCCTATGAGTCATCTAAAGAATATCTATTAGGAATAACTTTATCATATATGAAGATTTATGAATGTCAATAAGGAATTCATCATTTCTCACAAAGAGAAAAGAAGGTCCTAATTTATCTTATGAATCATAACTCAGAAATTCCTAGTCAAGGTGGGATGAAATCAAAAAAAGTTTTTCGAGTTTCACATATTTAGTCATGAATTCTAAATTGCATACATAATAGTTGAATGATTAGAATTTCAATTAATACACCATGTTTTAAGTTCAACTGGAACATTGTATGATGAAAAAATTATACTATATGGTAATTGCAACTGAAAAAATTATATTTTTAATTCATGCTAACTAGTTCATAACATGTTATTAAATATTAATCATAAATTTTGAAATTAGAATTAATGAGATTAATTTTAGATATTAGATTAAAAGAGTTTAATTTAACCATAACTCAACACTAGTTTAACAATGAACCTAAAAGGTCATATATATAAGATTGAATATATGCACATTTATTTGTTTAGAGAAAATTAATTCAATTATTAGATAATTAATAACTCAACTATAAAGTAGTTGATGAGGAAAAAAATAAATATTTTATTTATTTTTGATTAATTTTATCAAAAAATTATTTTATAAATAAATAATTATTTATTTATTGGATAATTTTTAAATATTATTTATTTCTTTTAAGATTCTAGTAGAAATCTACTTGATAGACAAGATAGTTATGAAAGGAAGCTTACAATGGACGTAGAAAAACCTAAGAATAACATATCAACCAATAACATGTGTGTGCCTATATATTAAACTAATCACAAAAAATTGTCTTTTTTTTCCTTTTTTTATAAAATTACTACTCACCAATGCTAATATTAAGATATGATGAAATGGAAGGCAATTATGTGGACTAACTTTAAAAGAAGCATGCTTAGGTCTCTCAATTGAAGTTTTAGAATAGAGGTAAAATCACTTTTGTGATTTATATTAATGAATTGAATTAATTGCAGAAATAGTTCTTGAGAAGAAAATTTTAAATTAATTAAAATTTTAAAATTTTACTATATTTACATTAGATGCAGTTGTGAATTTTCTAACAAAGTCCCATCGGCATCGGTATGGAAGGGCAGAATATGTTAAGAGTGATTAAAAAAAAATTAGTGGTATATGAGCTCTTATTCACTAATAAAGGTCAACAAATTTCAACTAAGCCTTGAAACTTGGCCCCGCCTACTTTCATGTTCAAAGCCGTTCTCAGGAAGCCATATACATAAATATTGTCAAACCTCAAAAGTATCTTGGCTGGCAAATTAATGTTTTAACCTTTAGTTCCCATTCATCTCTAGCTCTAGACGGAACGTATAAGCATTAGTTTCTAGAATATATAGAAACTAAATTCACACGTAAAATATAGAAATCTAGTGCAAAGAAAAACTCTAAAAAAATATGGAATCGATAAAAAAAAGTTAAATAGCCCTTACAAATATATACAAGTTTCAATTTTGCTTGAAGTCTAATTTAAGTTGAAATAAAAGTAAACAAAATCTTAATAATAGAGTAGGAAACACCTCTCAAAGATATATTTAAAGACACTCTCTCTCACATAAAAAGAAATAAGGATGTGTTAATAAAGTATTAGTTTAGTGAAAAGAACTTTAAACAAATTTTTTTTATTAATAAATAGATACAAGTTAAAATTTTGGATATGACATTTATTAGAAGAGAAAAAATTTATTAATGTTCTAATTTTTTTAGTGATATTCATCACACCATTATAAAAAAAAAGAGAAATAAGGATGTATTTTATATAAAAGGAAGTACACATGAGAGTATCAATATTTGTTGGTTTAGGTGATTGAGAATTCAATTTTTTTAAATAAAATCTTGGATCTGAATATTATAAATGAAGAAAATAGACGTTTAAAAAGTTTTACCCTCTAAAAAAAACTTAATCTAGCTCAATTTTAGATCAACAAAAATTCAATGTGATACGAGAGTCCTTGAAAAAGGAGGTATCAATATTTGTTGATTTAAGTGATTGAGAATTCAGCTTTTCTAAATAAAATTTTGAATTTGAGTATTATAAATAAAAAAAATATACTTTAAGAAAGTTTTATTCTCTAAAAAAAGATTTAATCTAACTCAATTTCAGATCAATAAAGATTCAACGTGATACGGGAGCTCTTGAAAAAGACAAAATGTGGGAGTATTGTGCAAAGGTTAAACAGTGCTTCCATTTAATAATAATGGGTGCCACCATTTTCAGAAGTATATTATTCCCACAAAGGAAAATGTATTGATCCCAAAAACTTTTGGTGACTGAGGTTAAGACACAGCTATTAATTGGTTGTGATATATGGATTGAAGAGAGTCTTTGGGTTCGTAAAAGCAGCAAACCGTTCGGCGACCGCAGCGGTGTCGTCTCCACAGCTCATCCACACGGTCCAGTTTTCAAGATTGTTTTAACTCTATTTCTCTATTATATTCTCTTCTTGCTGGCTTGCTTTCTTTTTCTTCACGCATTAATATTATGGCCATCCCTATGAAACTTATGGGCATTTTAAATGCAATTTTAACAACAATGAACTACCCTATATAAATGCTACGTACGTCCCTGATATTTATTTAGTTATGGCCTAAACTGTTGCTATATATTCCACTGTTTTAAATCAGAGACAGTGGAAAGATAGATCCAAGTAAATATATAGAAATACCCACTTTTGCACTCAGAAGCAAACATCCCCCCACCCTCTTTAACATTCACTTACCACTTTCCTCACTTAACTCTCTCTTTCTATCTCTCACCATTTATATAGCTCGTTCCATAAAGATATCTATGTGTTGCTGATGAAGTCAGAACTCAGTAAATGAGAGGGAAAAAAGTTGCACAGATGGCGTTTAAAGGGGTGAATCGGGTGATAAGTAATCTGAGGTACACTCAAGGCACATGGACAGAAAGTGAAATTAAAGGACAAGGAGATGAGTGATACATATAATTAAGAGAGAGAATAAAGATTATGCCAAATGTGTGTTTTTTTTTAAAAAACCGTATATTAGACATAATTTGATTTTTTTAATATAAGAATTAATTAACTTAATAGTTTGAGTTAAAAATTATTTAATGCATATACATAAAATATTGAATTCAAATTTAGAATATGGTGGAAAAAATATTCAAAATAATATTAAATATCATTATACCAATACCAATCAACTGTTTTTAATGAGCACCAATTAGTCGTCAAAACTTTGAGATAAAAAATAAAAAAAAAGAGTATATCTTCATGCAAAGTTAACCTATTTATAAAATTAATTTCACCCGTTGTTCTTAGTGATATTACCAACAATAAGAACCATAACCAAAATCTTTACATAAATTAAGAGTTACATGACTCCCATTTAATGGTAAAGGAAAGTAAACCACGAGTCTGAGGCTGGTTTTAGAGACACCTACCGGACCTCACCCGACATTTGTGCTCTCTCTCTCATATCTCATTTTTCACCAACACTTCATCAAATAACTTGCTCATTAGTGCCCTCAGGACAGCGTTTCTGATTTTTTTCCCACTATCTCTTTATGAATCTGAAATTTACCAAACTCCATAACCCCTTTTTCAGTTTTCTTTCCCTGATCTGATTCCACTTTCTCTGAGATTCAGATCCATACTGCCATTAACACCCAACCGGCCCCCTTTTCACTCTCTCTTTACTCCTAACCATCTCCATCTTCCCCAGAAGGAAAAGGTAATAATTAACATCACCAACTGAAACCCAGTTCTGATCAAGGCCTGAAAAAGGTAGAGTTGAAAAAACAGATAAAGGAAAAATGAACGGTTTTGATTCTCAAAGGCAAGATCCCATGAAAAGGAGATGGCAACAAAGAAGACATCATGTTATAGGTGCAACTTCAAATTCTTCGTCTTCTTCTTCTTCGGTCTTTTATGGTAACCCTAGCAGCAGCCATATAGCCAAGTATGGCGAAACCAACAAATTCCAAGGCTTTCCTGGGCTCGATGATGATGATCTAGTTTCTGCAGTGGTTCCTGCAGTGACAGTAGTTCTGGAAGGCCGTTCGATCTGCCAACGCATCAGCCTCCATAACCATGACAGCTACCAAAGCCTTGCCAGGGCTCTCCGGCAGATGTTTGTCGATAATGGCGACGCCGGACTCGATAATAGCGACGATCTTGATCTGTCAAATGCCATTCCTGGTCATCTAATTGCTTATGAAGACATGGAGAACGATCTTCTCTTGGCTGGTGATCTCAACTGGAAGTAAGAGTTTCTAATAACCATAGCTCTTATTGCCAGTGCCAGGCTTATAGTCTAGTAGGACTTCCTTTTTTTATTTTTTTTCCTTCCTTTATTGGCTTTTATTTCGTGTGGTCTGAAATAGCCTAATTGCTTCAGAAGCAGTTTTCTTAAAATGTGTTCAGAATCTTGTTAAATTAATTCCATATATGCATTTTTTTCCTTAAAACCTATCCATATTTACTTGTAAGATATTGAACTACAACATTAATATGTGGTGACAGAAAAAAAAAGGGGGTGAATTTTCTGTTTTAGTTTTTGTCCGCTAAATTATTATGCAATGCTTTGGATTTTTATATATAAATTTATGTATGTTTCTTGAAATAGGGATTTTGTACGTGTTGCAAAAAGAATTCGGATACTTCCAGCCAAGGGGAACCCAAGGAATAAGGGAATTACCAGAGTGGCATAAGTAACTGTCTCTCACTTTCATTTTTTCTGGTTATTGGGAAATGTTGTGTGCATAGAAAAGAAAGAAAAGGGCGTCAATTATAAACTGGGTTGTGTAGGCTTGTGGTGGCTAAAATATCTCTTCAAGATTAGCTGGAAATCATGGTTAATCCTATTGAAAGTTCAAGTATTGACTCTGCTTTGTAAAGCACCTTTAATTTCCTGTTAGTTTGATTAAAAGTTTATGGTTTGTTCCATTGTATATGTGGAGTGAAATTACTAGATTTATATAAGAAGGGATGTGTTATAATTTTCAGATCTTATATTGATAATTAAAATTGAAATATAAAAAAAATAATTTTAAGTAATACTTTTTGTTTTGATCATCAATTAAAAGATCTTTTGGGCATAACACAACTTTTCCCTCTAATATAGGACTTATGTTCTTGCGTAATATATTTCTCTCTTTGCGTGTAGTAAGAATGTCGATAAATCACTTAAGACACACAATTTGTTTTAAAACTCGATATACTAAGAAGAGAAAAGCTCCGATGCATATGTCTCAACATTACAAAAAGTATCAATGTTGTGTATTTCTCAACAGAAAAGATTGTGTTGGTTTGTAGTTTAATAGCCAGTTTACGCTTTCGTTGGCATGCATAAATGGGCAAGGAGTGAGTTAACATATATTGAAGGTGCCATACAGAAGTGAAAAACACACACACACACACACACACACAAATATATATAACAAATCTCTTAATTTCACTTAAGACGCACAAATATGATCGGTCATCCAAATCTCTCATCTCCAACTTTGAACATATATTGAGTGACTTCTACACGCACAGGCACAGACATTCATGTATGCTTTTGTTGACTCAAATCTAGATGGGGTTGTGTGTGTACGGAGATTATATGTGGTACACTTATCGTGGAAGCCCTAAATGTAATCACAAAATTTCAAGTAGAGATGAGTTTCAAATAACTCCAAGGACCAAGCCCAGTATTGATGGCTTGCTTTTAAATCACCTAAAGCGGATTAGTTTAACCTAAGTTTGTGAAATATATGTCACTGGTTTTTACAGTAGCTTGCAACCGTACTTACAAATTATCTAATCACTTAATATCAGTAAAATTCAATCCTTGACGAGAAACCTTATCAGCTAAGCCAATTTAATCAAGTAATTTACTTTGCTGCATAACTCGCTAGAAGCAGCCATAAATTTCAGTCCCAGACGCCAGTATATCTTCAAGTTCAAGCTAGGTTCTGTGCAATCTGCTGCAGCTAATTTTTCCCAAACACAGCTCTCTCTCTCTCTCTCTCTCTCCAAAGGATCTTCTACAGTATTTCTTGGTTCCACATTTCATGCTTCACCAGTTCAGTATTGTTGCTTGAATAAATTTTTAATTAAGGTTTCCTAATAATAATATTACGTTCACTTTCTTGTTCTTACTCACTCATTCACATCTCTCGTAAAAAAATAAAAAATAAAAGAATTGGATTTCACTTTAGTTTTGCACACTAATAGAAGGTATAAGAACACTCATATCTAATTTGAACGTAAGTTAAGCAATTTTCTTTTATAGACCCTCACTCTCTGTTTACACATCCGGTTCACAACTTCTCGGGATCCAACCACACTCACCTGCTTAGAAGATGTGTGATTTGAACGTAAATATGGGAGTGTGAATTTAACCAATTTTTCTTTCCATTTTATCTCATCAAGAGCCAGTAGTACCCTGCTCCGGTTAAAATACTTCAATATATTTCTTCTATGGGAGTTTGTAGTGTTTCGTAATATATTAATATATTATTAAATTTAATCGAAATTAATATTTTTTTAAAATATATTACATAATAATATATAAATAATTAAATTTAATGATAAATTGATGCATTATAAATTTTTTTATTCCACATAGTTGTTTACAAGGCTTCCAACTGTTTTCGTGAAAGGGTCCGCGAGCTATAGAAAGCAAGGAGCCAACCCTAGCTAGCTAGCAAAGAGGAAATATAGCATCCGGCTTTGTTATTTAGGGTAGTTGCTACTTCTTTTTGCTTAAAAGAACTCCATAGCAGAAAAGTAATATTTTCAAATTAATGTCAATGAAATGAGAATTGGTCAAAGTGACACTCAAACTACCGGTTGATGTTGCTCTGCTTGATAAATGCTTTTCACTGTGGACACAGAAGACACATCGAGTGATCCTGATTAAGCCAACTTGGCCTTAAATAATTGGTGCTTGTTAGTTAGCTTATGCGTACAATGGTCCAATATGCATGTCATTAAAGAAACAATGCAGTGTGGACCTTTCCTACATGTGCCTCGCCACCACTTTCAACTTCCACGCAAGGGATGATTAGACTTTGACGTTTTTATATCTTAATACAGAGGGCTACGGTTCCGCTTATTTTAAGGGAAAATATTTGTCATAAAATATACTTATAAACTATTAAAATAAAAAATATTTTATTTATTTAATATCAAATATAAAAAAATTGAAAAGAGCAATTTTATCTATTTTAAAATTTTTATTTTTTATTATTATATTTTAAGTATTATTTTTAATCATAAATATAAATTATATATTATTCTTTTAACAATTTATATATAAATGATATTTTCTTGTAAAAGATGTTTCCAACCAAATACTAGAGTCTAAAAATTTCACATTACCATTTAGTGGATTCTAACTATCTTAAAGTGAAAGTGATTTTCTTAAAGTTGATAATAACTTTCTTATAAATGACAAGTAATTCATAATAGCATTAGTTTCTAGATAACACAAATAACTTAAATCTAAATAATAAATGAAAGAAGTTATACTTTTGTGGTGGTGTGAAAATATCATTTTTCTTATATTCACACATGCGTGTCTCTTTTACTAGAAAAGAAATTGCGAGAGAACAAGGTTAGATATAAATCTAGAACTAGTAACTCTAAAATGCCCAAAACATCATTTTCATTTGAAATTTGAAAGAGACAACACTTATACTACTAGAAGGGCCAATGAAGGTTGATGATCGATGTGTAGTTGGACAATTTGAAATAGCATCACGAGTTTTGTTTTTACTCATCTGCTTATTAGGGTTCACATAGTGTACAATGGAGACTAATTAGAGATCCAAAGTCTTGTTTTTTTCCAATTAATTTTTGGTTGTTTCTAATTGAAACTATGGTCCTAATCCTAATGGTTTATTGTAACCACCCTTTGAGCTAGTGGAACTTGTTTAACCTTAAAATTAAGTAGTCCAACTTTATCTTTAAAACTTAAATCTAGATGGACCACAAGCAGATAAATACTTCAGAGTACCAATAGGCAACATCAATGACAATGTGAAAAACAAACAAAACTTGGTGGAAATGAACTATGCATGTATAAATGAAATTGAATTTCCTAAATAAAGATCGATTATTAACTTTATTTCAGGACTCACACGTTATATACTAGCCTAAAAGAAAGAAAAATAGAAAAGTGTATAGATGAAGGTACATTTAGAACAAACTAATTAATTTTTAGGATAAATTACATTAACCTTCCTTAAACTTTAAACCAATTACACTTAACACCCTCATTTTTCATAATTATACACTTTCACTCATTTGAAGTATTTTCATTGTTATGAAATATAATAGCATCATCTTTTTAACTGTAACTCATTTTCTAATATCTTCTCTCATAATCAGAAGACAAGTTTCTCATATATTTATTTACAAATATTGCAAAACAATTATATGTAAAAGGAGAGTTTTTTTTATTCTTAAAAAAAAAAGCATATTTGTACATAAAGATATAGAAAAATAGTCTTCTAATCATGAAGGATAACATTAAAAATGGAATTGCTATTTAAAAGTTTAACATTGTTACACCATTACATTTCATAATGTTAGAAATGCTTTAAGGGGTGAATATGTATATTTTTAAAAAATGAGAAATGTTGAATTCAATTAAGTTAAACTTCAAGAGGGATCAATATAATTTACCTTAATTTTTAATTTAACATGCCTAGTTAAAGTATAATCTAAAAGATAGTTTAAGTGGATATGAGTATGGATGCAAGTTTTTCAATGGAATAGCCATAAATAATCACAAAGGCAATATTTTATTTTCCATGAATATTAGGTAGTTAATCAGAATAAGATGACATTTTATGAGAAATGGATAAAATGTAATAAAAGTATAATCTGATAATCAGGAGACCTAACATTTAGATTTTATTATCTTCAAATGAAGGCAAACTCTAATTGCTAGAGTTAAAATCCAATAATGAATTTAAAACTTTGGTCAGCTTTCTCATGAAAAGACTTGTTCAACCTTGGATCCAGAACAATTACAACACACCTACATCACATTTGTAATATTAAAATGATTAAATATCATGAAAATTTTGGCAAAAATGAAAAGAAAATCATAGGCTAACTTGTTATTAGATGAATATATCTATAATTAGATTATATGGCAAAAAATCAATAAAAATAAGAAATGTTTATTAGGATAAAAGAAATAAACTATTACAAAAAAATTCAATTATCTTAATTGTTCCACATTTAACAAAGATATTAATTTGTATTCTCTAACATATAACAAAAGAATTAGGCCCTAGTTTGGCCTTATTTAAGCCTTTTAACAATAGAGAAAAATGAAAAATAGAAGATCAGAAAATGAAGTTAACCTTAAAACTTTAAGAGTTGCACTCTAGCGAAACCTTCAAAAGATACCCAAGTTGAAGTTATAAATGTTCAATTGTGGTCCACAATTAGATCA
The DNA here is from genome assembly GCA_020226215.1 of Sindora glabra. Classification (NCBI taxonomy): domain Eukaryota; kingdom Viridiplantae; phylum Streptophyta; class Magnoliopsida; order Fabales; family Fabaceae; genus Sindora; species Sindora glabra. The sequence goes on from CM035231.1 coordinate 62,844,177, forward strand.
TGGTCACTGATTATCAAACCTTCTTCAAAAATTTAGAATTTTAAATTTTGTTTTATGTTTTGAAAGAAGGAAAACATCAAATTGATTTTAGTCAAATAAATATGATGAAAAGAAAACTTCCAAAGAATGAGTAAATTTCGAAGAAAAGGTATAAATAAAAATTTTGGTGAAAATAAAGTATTTATTTGAATAAAAAAAGAGATCAATTATGGAAAGAAATAGATGCAAAAAGAAATTTATTAATTATATGAACTTTAAATAAAATCTTAGAAATAAGCATGCACGAATTATTAAAATTAGGAAAGGCTTAAGGAGCAATTAATTGTAAATAGGTCCAGTGAACCCTAATTATATAATCAACTATCATTATTTGAGTTACATTTTGATCTAACTTAGTCAACTATAGCTTAAGAAAATAGCTAATAGACACAAAACTTAACTTGTATTTTACCTAAAATGCCCCTGCCTTCATAAGCTTAAAATCAGCCTATTAAGGTATTATTTCTTCATTTATGCCACCATCAAACCTCCTTCTTTTCCTCTTTTTCTTCAAGATTCCTATTAACCAAGTAAAGTTAGGAGAAATTTTTTCTCAAATTTTTCACATAAAAGCAACAACTAGAATTTTTAAAGTTTTCTTTGAATTTAAAAAGATTTGAACGTTTAGATCAGAGAAGGGAAAAGGAACCTTAATAAGGAATCCTTTGTGATTTTGGTCAATTAGGGCAGGAAGCAACAAATTTGGCTTTCCAAAACTTTCTTCCTAAATGAGTAAGTAAACATCCTAACTCTATTTGCAAAATTTAAATTGAAATTAATAATTAAGATTAAGTTTTAGGTTTTCAATGGTTTACATATAAAATGTGATAAGTGAAATATGGTTTGGTTTTGAAGCGATAAAAAAAAAGTAAATGAAATGTTAAAAGAGTATATTGATAATTTGGTATGATTTAGTAAAGTCAAGACTGATTTTGGATTGAAATAGGAGTGAATGAATAGTCTTTGGAGTTAAAAATCTATAGAAACCCAAGTCATAGTCAATTATGAGCTTTCATGATGCTTTCTAGATGTTGAAAATTGACTATATAGTTAACTATAAATACTAGAAAAGTCTGAAAAGGAGACATAACCGTTCTTTATATCATTCCTTTCTTATTGTTGTGGCTAGTTTCTTCTTAAATGTTATTTATATCCACTAAGGTTTCTTCTATCACTTATGTCTCATGTATTTTGTTAGAGCTCTCTTAGTCTATCCTGGCTTAGAACCAGATGCCTTAACTAGAGACTATATGGAAGAGCTAACCATTAAGGTCTTTAACAAAAAGCATTACAACAAATTGACTTTGGTACTTTTTTTAGTAGCATAATTGTAAGAAAAAGCTTTACTCTAGCTATGGATTCAATTATGTGATAGGCTTACTCATCTACTTCAATTTTTTTTACTGCAATCCTTTGAATAAAATGTTTGAATTAGGAGTTACATCAATATTCCTTACTTGGATTGAGTAAAAAACCTCTACCAATGTCATGCTAACTTGTATTTTGCTAATTTGTAAGTTAGTTACATTATCTTTCTTTACCATAGATACAACTTTTAAGTGCCTCCTTATCCTTGAAATCACTAAAGTCATCTCAAGAAAATAAGAGTTAGTCTTTACTAAAGATGGTGATGCATCACCCTTGAAATGAGGTCATCTAAAAAAATAGAGGAAAAAAAAAGTTATCATAAGTTAGCAAAAAATAAAACATCAAGGCAAAAGTTTCCAAAGCATGAATGATCACCTGAAGTAGTAAAAACATCTTAGCTTATAAAAAGCATAGGGAATTACCGAGATCATTCAGAAAATTATCTATAGAGTTAGACTCCCTCTCTTTATTATGAAGACTTTTTTCTATCTCTTCTTCAAAAAATCCTTCTAATGCATCATTTTGAGACAATAAAACTAAAAAAAATCAAACGATTAAAGAATAACATTTTTGGCAAGTTGATTTCAAATGTAAAGGGAAATTAAGAAATGGTGCTCATACCTTAAGTTAGAATTCATCATATGGATGTCAAAATTGATCATTCTTATCTTCTTCCTAAGGTAACATTTATCACCCTTGGTAGAGTCAATTACTCTCTTACCAAGATTAAATTGCCCTTCTAAAGTCTTACTTTAAGATTTTAATGTCACCTTCTTAGCCTTTTTCTTCGATGATGGTTTTTCTAATTTCTTGGATTTGGACTTCTTAGATTTCTTGGATTCATGCTCAAAAATAGTAATCTCCTTTCTTTTTTTATTTTTCTTAGAAGCAAAAACTTCCTTTCCTCTCTTCCTTTTGCTAACTTTTAATTAAGAAGCAACAACCTTTTTCTTTTTCCCCTTCTCAACCTTCAACTGAAGAGTTTAATGGTTTGAATCCCTTTATTATGCAATAGCTTATCTAACTAACCTACTTCTTATTACTATTTTAGAGGTAACTTGTTTGGAATTATGATTAAAGAAATCAGTAGAGTTAAAATAAGATATCATTTTCCTTATTGCCTTACCAATTTCTTCAATCATAATTCCGAATAACTTATTTCCAAAATAGCAATGAAAAATAGGTTAGTCAAATAAGTTGTTGTATAATTAAGGGATTTAAACCCTTAGAAAGCAGTCTATTGCCTTATATCCTATTAAGATAGATACATAAATGCATCAGAAAAAGATTAAACAACTTTAAACTATCACGCCATCTTGTTTGGATGACAATTATAGAAAAACATTGCACTACGACCTTGATAAAATATATCCATAAGAAGAAATTCTATAAACATAGTCGAAGTTAAAATTATCATCTAATGATTAAAGTCACCTTCTATCCACAACCCACCATCAGAAGAATGATTAATTTGTTCTTAAGTCCTATTCATATAGGGTCTCATCCTTGTATAGCTTGTGGATTTGACATGTAAAGTTTAAACTAGAATTTGGACATATCATCAATAATGCTCGAACCAAACATATGGATAAATCTAGTTGATAAAAAACATTCATGTAAAAACAATTGAAGAAATGAAGTGTCCACAAAACTATTTACATAATAGTTGCTATAGAAACATCTAATCTATCCTTAAAATTAGTCGAGACAAAGGTAAAAGCCTTTAAAAAAGATAAAGTTAGAGCTAGCTAATTCATCAATGCAATGTAAGCTATGATGAGCAAAATATTAGGGTTAAAACTTAGCTAAAAGACTTAAAAAAAAACAATAAGTTAAAAATGCAAGAAGAAACAAATTTGCTACTATATTGGTCCAAAAACCTTTAAAGCTCATAAAGAATTCCTTCCCATCCTCACTAATCCCTTTCCCAAGCTTACTAAAAAAGTACTTTAACTATTTGACAAAAATGGACTTGTCCTTAGAAGAATCTTGCTTTACACCATAGGTAACAAAATAACCTTTCAATTAGGACGTGATAATATACTTATCTCCTTTTTAAGAAAGTTATATCATGTCTACCTTTTTGAAAATAAGTAGTTAACATAACATAATAACATCTTCCAAAGAAGAAGTGAACTCTTTCCATTTACTTATGAAAATATGGGTCCTACTAACCCATTTCTTAACAAGGCCACATAAATCATCTACACTTCTTTACACCAAAAAACCTATAAAAACATTGATTGCTTTTAAAATACTTACCTTTTCTAGAAGTCTCATATAGTCTTTATTCTTAATGAACTTTTGCATCCAAGCATGAAAACCTTTAATGGAAGAATATTTGGAAAAGAATTTTACCACATTAAAAGACATTTTATGACTAGCTAACTTGGGCAGTAGCATACTATTAGCATAATTCACTCTACTAGTCACATCAGCCTCTGGGTAACTATACCTCATATTATCATAATTAATAATCTTCCCTTTCTATTGCTTCATATCCTCAACATTCTCAAGAATAGCATTAAAAAATTTACCATAATCATATGTTTCCATCACTTATCTCCCTTCACTAGAAAGAGAGAAATAGGGTACTAATTCTCTTAGAACTAAAACAAGTACTAAAGCCTCTATGGTTGCAGTTGATTCTTAATTCCTCTTGGATATTTTTGGTGTCATTACAAAAAATTAAGAAAAAGGCTTAAAATAAAAAACTAGGATTTCAAAAAGTTTTTAAATGTAAGAAAAAGTAAAGTGAAATAAAATAGGGATAAAATCTTATTTTTATAAGCACCTAACTTATGTAATGATTAAAAAATCACAATGATTCATCAAGAAATGATTTCAAACACTTTAATTTACAATGCTTTAGGTCAACTTAATAAAATGGCTTAAAAATTATACAGCTTCAAGAAAATATCAAACATGTCATTAAGCCATTTCACATGAAATATCCCTAAAGAAGCTTTCTAAGAAAGGCACAAATGCCTACAAATACCATTATACCCTTTATAAAAGCACTTAGGGCCTCACAATAAAAGATCCATATTTCACCTTACATTTTTCCTATCGTAACAACTCATGTGCAAAGAGCAAATTATTGATACTTAATGTTGCAGGGCCTGATATCCCTAAAAAAGATTTCCAAGAGACCAATTGTTTTGCTAAAAGTAACCCAAGTCTCTACAAAATTTCAAAAAGCCAATATGCCAACTAAGTCACAAGGCCTAAGGCCTCACGATAAAAGGTCTACATCTCACCATGTTATTTTCCTATTGTGTTGATTCATGTGCATGAGGCCTATTGTTGACACCTAAGGTTGTAAAGATTAATATTAAGAAATTATTTAGGAAAATACAAAATTTCAAGAAGCCATTAAGTCACCAAAAAGATCTTAAACCTTTATGAAATCCACCTTTAAAAAAGACCTTGAAACATATACTTTCAAAAAGCTGATTAGGCTACTAAAAAAGGTCCAATTCTTTATATAAATAATACCTTAAATGAAATTTAAAAAGGTAAAAAAAAACTTTTATTTCAAAAAAGGCTAAAAAAGGTCAAAAGACCTTATACTATTGAGTGCATTAAGGAATATGTAATAATTACCTCTCTTTTTACCCACCTTTAAAGCCTAAAAAAAAGATTGTTTGCTTACCCTCGACTTACTAAAAAAATTGGTTGTCTACTATGCTCTCAACACCATTTCTACCATTAATTTCTAAATGAATAGAGTCCTATGGAGGCTAAAAGCTAGCTAATGATCATTTGATCCAAAGGCAAAGATTGCTTTCGTCGTAAAAATAGAGCAACTATTTCCCACCTTCTCCTTCAAAATACTTGGATTATATGACTTGGAAGGATTGGACTCAAGGCCTCACCATGATTTGTAAGAAAGGTAAGCATGTCACACTTAACCTTTATTAACCATGTGTTGTTCAATGGACCACTAACAAAAACCTAAACCCAATATAACACATTTAGCTGCTTTATAGTAGTGTCACCACCATTACTATGATCATTTCCACCACCATCATTGTTGCCATAAAACACCCACTATCCTATACTACACCATACCTTTTGTACCTTTTATTTCTTACTAACTTGATCTTCTATACAAAATCGTTATTTCTATAATCTGTATCCATATTAGTAGCCTATCACCCTATAAATATCCTTTTATAAACCCTAGATTGACACTCCAAGAGACACTAAAGACACACTAAGGAAACAATGAGAAAGGAAAGAAGAGCACGAAAGAGCAAGATGAAATATCATGAAAAAACCTTAAAAAACTCTTTGATCTATTAGTCTTAACTCTTTTGGAAAATGAAAAAAGGTTCATGGATCCATGGAGTATACCTGAAAGTGCCCTTTTTTCCCTATTTGAAAAGCCTAATCATAAAATATTTATTCCTTATTCACCCTCATAACCACTCCTTCATATTTTATTATTGACATGTCCCGCGGTAGAATGATGGGAAATGAGTGGTTTTATATCTTCTTGAAATGTTATAAATATGAATAAAATAAAAATAAAATCACCATCAATTATTTTTTAATGGCATGATTAGAAAATTGAAAGAGATTTGTATTTCTAGAATTTAAATTCGAGAGTGGGTTACATATAGAAAAAGTATTAGTACCCTATAATATCCATTCAAAGAATGGCTATCCATTTATTCTAATTCCATCTTTTGAATTGAATTACGATGGTCCTTACTATATTATATATGTGTTTTTCTAAAAATTATTATTTTAGTTTTAGTTAATTTATTTATTTTGTCAAATCTATCTAATTTTATAGTAAGATTTGAATAAAATGGAATGTTTCAATAATATTAAGTATCATCATGATTGCACATGCAAATAATTACTTAACTTTAATACATTATAGGCATAAATTTTATTATTTTTAAAATATTCTTATTTTATTATTCTTTAAAAACTTTTATTTTATTATTTTTGAAACATTTTTATTTTATATTTTTAGAAAAAAATTATTTCATTATTTTCTAGAATATACTTAATAAAATAATTGTAATATAACTTTTAAAATAATAAGATAAAAAATTATTTTAAGTAATTTTATTTATTTATTTATTTAAAAGTATCAAATCAATATTTTTTAATTTAGAGTATTAAATTTGTCTAATTTTATTGATAAATCTAAAATAAGAAATTATTCATATAAATTGAAATCATAATTTCAATATTATTCTATAATTATTAAAGCATCAAATTTATTCAACTTTATGGCTAAATTTGAATAAAGAAATTATTTGAAAAAATAAAATCATAATTTTAATATTATTTTACAATTTTTGAAGCATTAAATTTATCTAACTTTATGAGCAAATCTAAGTAAAAAATTTGTTTAGAAAAATTGAGACCATAATTCTAATGTTATTTTATAATTTTTAAAATATTACATTCGTCCAACTTTATAACCAAATTTCAATAAAAATATGCTTAAGAAAAATTAAAATTATATTTATTGCACTTGTAATTAATTTTAATGTTATTCTACCATTAAAAAATGTATAAAAAAATTTTAAAAAAATAAAAATACAGGTACAATATAAATTATAAGTGCATGTATATATCCAATAAAGTGAAACAAATTGGAATACATCATATGCAAAAATAACTAGATATTAGATAACTTTTACATATAATAATATTTAGATTTTAGTTTAATCAGCTCATTTAATTTAATTTTTTAAAATATCATTACCTCAACAATATTAAAATAAATTAGACTTCCAAACTATTTTAATTTATTTTGTCATTGGAATTACATAAAATAACATTTTAATAATATCATTGAAATATAAAAAAAGGAATCTTTTTTTAATTTAAAAAATAAAAATTTTAGGATATGACAATACAATGAGTTAAGTGTCATCCTTTCCTCTGCCATTATTAATTCTCTCTTTCTCTCTCTCTCTCTTATATTTTAAAATTTCTTCTTTCTTTTTTTTTGTCAATAAGTGATAGAAAAATAAATGTGAACAAATAAAAGCCTAATGAGATAAGAAAGGCACAGTAGATTAGATGTGCCATCCCATCTTATTTTTGAAAAAAATAAAAAGATTTTTTATTTTTTAACTCAAACTCCTACTTATTCTTACCTTTATTCATCTTATACTATGATTTCATTTCCTTCTTTTTTCCTCGTAACTCAAAATCACACATTATAAGATAAGGTTCATTCTTTTATCTTTCTCATTTTTTTATGGCATAAATATTTTTAGAGCTAAGAATAATTATAATTTTAGAGTATGTAATCAAATTTTATTTCACACTTTAGACATGTATCTAAAATTTTAGAATGTATACTTAATAATTAAGGATTTTCTTTCAAAAAAATTTCTTTACTATTTCTTTTTTAATCTTTTTTCTCATTTTTTCTAATTACTTCTTTCTTCTTCCTTTTCTTTACTCTTCTTCTACTTCTTCTAAGTTTTTTTTTTAAATCTTTCTGAATATCTATCAATTGGTTTTTACTTCTCTTTTTATATGGAAAGAATTGGACAACAAAATTTGTACTAAAGATTTCTTTTAATTATTTTGCTAGAAAAATCAAAAGTTCACTAACTACCCCACATACTAAGTTAATCAAAATGATCAAGAATCTTGACATTTTAAGCTAAAAAGAAAAAAAAAGAGTTTTATAAGTTGCAATGTAGGTGAAGTAGAGAGTGTTGATAGCCTAGCCTCTCACCTATTATTTTCTTTAAAAAAATTAACTTATCTTGCAATATTTTATTTTTTTCATTTTTTAAAATTTTTTATTTTTGTTATATTATTATTTAGGTAAAAATGGATGTTAATAACTGCCCTTCTTTACTCATCTTTCTAAGATTAAAAGGTGGCTAAAGGTGTTGACGCAATCTGTGATAAAATGTAAATAACTCAATTGCAAAAAATATTGATCATTCAAAATAGCGAGGAGATGGATAACCTAGATTAATGTAGACTTGACTCGATTTAATTGAGTTTGATTTAATAGAATGAAAGAAAGAAAAAGATTTGACATCATGCTTCAATTTTAGCCATATTACTAGCATGACACTGGTGAGAAAGATTATTATGGAGCATCTCTATATAAGTTTGCCATCGTATAAAATTTCAAACAAATAATAGCTATAGCAAATTATTTACTAGTTCTTTTTAAATAATTTTTGAAAGATTCGACTCACAAAGCATACTATAATCAAAATGCATAACTTACACATTGCAGTGTTATTCTTCAATCTTCCAAAAGTTAACAAGTTGCCAAATTATCACAGCATCTTTGTGGTTGTGTAAAGTAAAAGAAGGAAAGGTTGAGAAATTATATGATAGAGGTTAAGTGAAGAGATGAGGGAATAGTGATGAAGAGGTTAGTAAGAAATTGAAGAGAAAGAAGCAGATTGGGTTATGGAGATTGAGAGAAAATAAAGAATATAGTTAAGGAATCCAATATGATAAGATTAAAAAAAAAAGTAATTCGGAGAGAAAGAGATAATGTTAAAAAATAAAGGAAGAAGTTTTTTTTTTAACATATAGATCATAGTATTGTGACAAAAAAGGGATAAGTACAATTCGACCCTGTCAACATTGAGTTAGGAAGTGTAAACAGCCCATTTCTCACTAATTCGACTTAACTTAACTGGATTTGAAAATAAATAAATTGAATTAATATAGTCCTAACCTAACTTTACTAAGTCTAACTAATAATTGAATTAAAACAAGTTTGATCCAACTTAATTAGGTTTAAATTAAAATAATCTAAATTGACACAAGCTTGACTTAACTTTATTGATTTTGATTTAATAATGAAAATGAAATAAGTGCAATCTAACTTGTTTGGGTTTAATTTAAAAATACTAAAGGTAAATGACTTAAATTAATGAAAGCTTGACTTAGCTTTGCTATATTCAGTTTAAGAAAATAAATTATTTGAATTGACACAGGCTTGACTCAACTTAATTGAGTTTAATTAAACAAAAAGCTAAATAAGTTGGATTAACCAAGTTTAGTTTAAAAAGTAAATGACTTTGATTGACATGGGTTCAACTCAACTTGATTGAGTTCAATTTAATGATGAAAAAGATAAATGACCTAGATAGATACAGGCTTAAATTGATATAACCTTAACTTAACTTAATTGAGTTCAATTTAATAAAAAGGTAAATGATCTAAATTGACATAGGCTCGACTTAATTTAATTAGGTTTGATTTAACAAAAAATTAAATGACTTGGATTGACATAAGTTTGACTCAACTTGATTGAGTTTGATTTAATAATGTAAATAACTTGAGTTGATATAAGCTCAACCCAACTTAATTGAATTCAATTTAATAAGGTAAATAACCTAGATTGACATGGGCTCAACTCAACTTAATTAACAAAAAAAAGGAAATAACTTGGATTGACTAAGTTTAGTTTAAAAGGTGAATGACCTAAATTAATACTATTGGTGTGTGTCCTAGGAGTTAATCATAGAGATGATTGCAATATTACACAATGTATTACATTTCGTTTTGGCAATATAATTATTATATTTATATTTTATTTTATTTTACATAAATTATAACTTAAATATAATGATTATCCTTGGAATAGCTTTATTATTCCTAAAATGTCTCCAATTAAGTATTATTACAAAAATGATAGTAATAATACATCGAGACTAGCATGTATGGTGATTGATGATTATGAATCATGGATATGTAATATCAAGTTAATACATGAGTATATTGTTAGTGAATAATGTACTGAACTGACCCACTTTGAGAATACTGCATGGATAAATGTGTCATTAGTTATTCTCATAATTACAAATGCACATAGTCCTTTGACCTGAAGTCACTATGGTTCCCTACATGAGGAGTTACTCACTTTGATGTTGTCCTATATCACCTTTAATCGGGATGGCAAGTAGGACATTAATTAAGTGTGTCACAAATCATGCAGAGGGAAGTAAGTGATGTAGATGGGATTTTATTATTCTTGTATAAAAAAGAAATATCCTCTGGCCCCTTGATTGAGTGAGACTTAAAAATGTATAGTCATACTCAATTGAATTAATATGTAATATTAATCATTTGTTTTAAGTCTACTCAGTATCAAGAAATATAAATTGAATATTGACGAGGATGACATACTCTATGCCTCCAGTTCGATTTGGATATTGTTACAAAAGGGATTATGATGTAAAATATTGATCATATATTAGGTAGATATTAAATTATAGACATTCTTTCTACTTGAATGGCAGTGATGTATTATTAGATACCGCTCATTATTTATGGCCCAAAATGAGTCATTATTAACGTAGTAAGAACCTACAGGATCACACAAAAGGAGTAGGAATGAGATAAAAATTAATTAAATTTTAATTAGATTAAAATTTAATTAATTAAACTTATTTTCATGCATATATATTATTAAGATAATATATATTTATTCACATAATATATATATATATATATATTATATATTATGTGATATTATTTGATATTAAAGTAATATCAGATAATTACATTATTAGATATTAGATAATTATATTATGAGATAATATTATTATTATCCAATATTAGATAATTAATAGATAAGTCATATCTCTCCTCACTCTCTCTAGGATAAGGATTAGGTAATAGTTATTTAGTGTGATTAGAATTTTTGAAGCATAATCCTAGTGGTACTAGGATTATCATATGCCTTAGTTCTATAAAAGGACTTGAAGGCAGCACATTATAGCACACACATTGGCTTCAAGAAAATCCTAAATCACTCTAGAAAACATCCAAACCCAATCTTAGTGAGAGAAATAAATCCTAGCAGCTTTGTGGAGGGAAGAAGTCATTGTTCACTCTGTATGGATACCGTAGAGACGTTGTACATTCTAGCTGGCATTTGATTCTTCTTGGTTTCTCAAGGATTCGTTCAGAAAGAACACGAACACAAATAAGGTAAAACTCTAATACTAGTTTATGACTTTTGCATAGATCTTAGGAAGGTTTTGGATTAAAATTTTAAAATTTCACTACGTATATTGATCCAAATCCTAATAGATACAAGCTCAACTTAACTTGATTGAATTTGATTTAATGATGAAAGGCAAGTGACTTACATTGACATAGGCTTGACTCAATTTAATGAATTGAATGACCTAGATTCACATAAACTCAAATTAACTTGATTGAGTTTGATTTAACAAAGTAAATAACCTAGATTGATATATACTTAACTCAATTTAATCAACTTTAATTTAATAATAAGAAAAAATAATCTAGATTGGTCAAATTCAACTCAACTTGATTGAGTTTAATTTAACAAAGTAAAAAAATATAACTTGGATTAACACGACTCCCCTTGACTAAGTTCGATTTAACATAAAAGTAAATTATGCAAATATAATTTGATGTTAGAATGTGATGCATGTAATAATGATTCAATCATCTTTCAGAAGATTTCCTTACATCTTTTTGGAAACTTTCTCTCAAGAAGGTTATGTTTGGGAAGTACTAAGCTTTGTTATTTGCATTATACATATTTTTTCCTTATTTGGTTCAAACCTTCCACCAATATTACCTCTATTTTTCATCTAAAAGAATTTAAACAATCCTAATACATAATTCAACCATTTATGCTATTGATTGCATTTAAGTAATCCAAAAAATTTAGATAGGAAAAATATTTTATAGTGTTCCAATATACATTCACCATATGAAAATGCATGGTATCTAAATAAGAAGAACGGGGAGAGACACAATAATGAATATTATTATTGCAATAAGGTTACGAATGAAGAATCATTAAGTAAAAGATTTAGAATAGAAGACAATAAGCTATTATTTGCAATAAGGTTTACAAGAGACGCTAACCTTTTAATGACATGTTTTAAAAGAATAATATTAGTTACCCCCATATATTATTTGATCATCTTAAATTATAAGACCACTCATAATGAGTCTAATTACATGAAACTTTCGTAAGAGAATTTCACTTATTTCATTCCTTGATGTAAAATGCCTCTACTTTACTTTCATAGAAGAACATATTAACTTCATTACTAAATGAAAGAAAAATATGCCTCATGCATAATACTTTTTTACTTTATCTAAATTGACAGGTTGTGATAACTCTTTACCATCCATGTTTGTAAAGATTAAGGCTCCACAAGAGAAAACTTTTTTCACAATGTATAGTCCCTCATAATTAAGACTTTATTTTTCTCAAAAATCCTTTTGAATTAAAAATATCATTTTTAGTACTAAGTCTCCTTCTCGAAATTGATTAGGACGTATTTTTTTAGCATATACCCTTATTAATCTTTTATGATAAAGTCGGCCATTGTATAATGTAAATAATCTTTTTCTTTTAATAAGGTTCAATTGATCGTACCGAGCTCAAATCCATTTAGCCTCTTCCAATTATGCTTCCATTAAAACTCTCAATGAAGGTATCCTAACTTCAATAAGGAGTACTGCTTTCATTCCATTGACTAATGAGAGAAGGGTGGCTCCTATTGATGTGCGAATAAATATGCGATAGCCATGTAATGAGAAAGGAAGCATCCCATGCCAATCTTTTTATGCAATCATCATTTTTTGAATGATTCTTTTAAGATTCTTATTGGTAGCTTCCATAACTCCATTCATCTTTAAATGATATGGTATCAAGTTATGGTGCTTTATATTAAACTATTTGCATAATTCGACCATCAATTCATTATTCAAATTGGTTACATTATTTGTAATGATTCTTTTCGGTATGCCATAATGTCATATAAAATTCTCTTTAATGAATTTTAACACCACATTCCGCGTCACGTTCGCATATGAAGAAGCCTTTACCTATTTTGTAAAGTAATTAATGGCAACCAGAATAAACTAATAGCCATTTGAAGCTTTTGATTCAATTAGGCTTATAATATTAATTCCATGCATTAAAAATGGCTAAGGAACCATCAAAGCATTTAATGATACAGGAGGTATATAGATCTTATCAATATAGACTAGGCATTTATGATACTTTCTTACATGATTGATACAATCAAACTCTATTGTTGTCTAATAACGCCCTCCTCTCAGAATTATTTTAGCCATAGAATGTTTATTTATATATGTTATGGAGGAACATTCATGTACTTCTTCAATTATCTTTTTTGCTTCTTCGACATCAAAACATCTTAATAACATAGTGTCATAATTTTTTTATACAACATCTCCTCATTTAGGGAGAAACCCATTAACATTCTTCTTCTAGTTCTTTTATCATTTTCTAAGGCTCTTGGTGCGTATTCTAGGCTTTTAATCTAGTATTTAATATCATAATACCATGGTTCTCATTTATTTCTTCTTCAATATTTAATCAATATGCTTAAGAATCTTGCATTTTAATCTTGATATAAAGCTTTCATCATTGCAATTCACTTTGGATATAGAGGATAAAGTTGTTAAAGCATCTACTATCTAGTTATCTTCTTAAGGAATATGGTGGAATGTGATTTCATCAAAATGTTCAGACATTTTTAATATATATATTTATGGCAGGGAAATAGTTTAGCATCTTATGTCTCCATTCTCTATTTAATTAATGGATTACTTATGCTGAGTCTCCATATACCTTTAGAATTTTTATTCCTAAATCTATTACTGTAAGAATACCTAAGGCACAAGCTTCATATTCAGCATGTTGTTTATGCGATCAAAATAAAGTTTAGCTGTGAATGAGATAATGTCTTTATTAAGGAAAATTAATATGACACCAACACTATACCCCAATACATTAAATGCTCCATCAAATAATAGCCTCCACATATTACATTCAATGCCTTCTTTATTTTTAAATAAGGTCATGATGTCCTTATTAGGAAACTTACTTTGCATTAACCCATAATCCTTAATAGGTTTATTAGCTAAAAATTTAGCAAGAACATACCTTTTCTCACCTTTTGTGTAATATAAACAATACTATATTCTGATAAAAACACTTACCATCTTACAATCCTACTACAAAGAGCAAGTTTTTTAAAAATATACTTAATATGATTTATATTTGATATCGATTATGTGGTGTAACTTAACATACAGCCTTAAGTGAAGAGTTGCTCATGCTAAAGTATAACAAGTTTGCTCTAATGATGAGTATTTAGCCTCATAATTTGAGAACTTCTTACTCAAAAAATATATAGCTTACTCGTTCCTTCTTGATTCATCATCTTACCTCAATACATAACCTATGGATTCCTTTAAAATAAATAAATATATGATAAGAGGCCTATTGAGTGTCAGAGGTACCAAAATTAGTGGCTTTAACAAGTATTGCTTGATTTTTTGAAATTCCATTTAATAATCTTCATTTTATTTAATAGTTTTATTCTTGCACAATAGTTTGAACATTGATTTATATATGGCTATCAACTGAGATATGAATTTTGCAATGTAATTCAATTTTGTTAGGAGGCTTATTGAGTGTTGAACGTACCAAAATCGGTAGCTTTAACAAGTATTGCTTGATTTTTTTAAATTCCATTTAACAATCTTCATTCTATTTAATAGTTTGATTCTTGCATAATAGTTTGAATATTGGCTTATATGTGGCTATCAATTGAGATATGAATCTTATAATGTAATTCAATTTTTCTAAGAAGCTTTGGACTCCTTTCCTTATGCATGGAATTAGTATTTCCAAAATAGCTCGAACTTTATTTAGGCCAACTTCAATTCCTTATTAACTGATTACAAATCCTAAGAGCTTCCTTTATCTCACACCAAACGTGCATTTTACTGTATTCAGCCTCAATTAAGACTTTCTTAGTCTTTCAAATAGCTTTCTTAAATCTTTAACCTAATCCCATTTCATTTTAGATTTTGCAATCATATCATCAACATAAACCTTTATTTCTTTATCTGGGCCAGCTTCAATTCCTTATTGACTGACCACAAATCTTAAAAGCTTCCCTAATCTTATACCAGGTATGCATTTTGTTGAATTCATCCTCAATTGAGAATTTCTTAGCCTTTCAAATAGCTTTCTTAGATCTTTAACTTGATCCTATTTTATTTTAGATTTTGTAATCATATCATTAATATAAACCTCTATTTCTTTATGTATCATTTCATGAAATAAGGTTACCATAACCCTTTAGTAAGTTATTACCACACTTTTCAACCTAAATGGCATTACTTTATAACAATAAGTTCCCCAAAGAGTAACAAATGTTATCTTTTCCATATCTTAAGGATCCATTCTAATTTGATTATAACCAAAAAAGCCATCTATAAAAGAAAAGATCACATATCTAATAATGTTATTGACTAGAATATCAATATGTAATAAAGGAAAGTTATCTTTAAGACTAGCTCTATTTAGATCTCAATAATCAACATGCATTCAAACCTTCCCATCCTTCTTTAAAACTAGAATAATATTAGCAACCCATTTTAGGTATTTAACAACTATGAGGAGCTCAACATCATATTGCTTTTTAACCTCTTTCTTTATCTTCAAAGTCATTTTAAGTTTCATTCTTCTTCATTTCTGCTTTACTAGTTTACATGCAGGATTCAATGGCAATTTATGAATAATATATCAATATCTAGTCTAAGTATGTCTTGGTATGGCCAAGCATAAATATCGCTATACCCATGAATAAGATTGATCAAGTTTTTTTTTTCAACCTTGGGCATTGAAGCACTAAGCTTTACCTCTTTCTTATTTATCTCAATGCCTAAATTAATTATCTTAATCGATTCTTTAAAATGTTAAATTTTTTTCCTGTTTAACTAGCCTTAAAAGCTCAATGAAGGTCTCTATTTCATCTGCTTTTTTATTATCAATGTTATCAATAAAATGATTGAAATCATATATGGGGAGTATAACATCATCATTCTTAACCATATCACATTCACACTTGGGTTTAAAAAGGATTTATAAAAAGAAAAAAAGGGCAAAATAAGCAAAATTGAAAGGTAAAGAAAAAATGAGCATGAAATTTATTTATTATATAAAGTTATTATTGGAACAGAAATATAAGAGTCCTTTCAAAATCTAAATCCTAAATCCTTAAGCAGAACCTTTAAGGATGACTAAATAAAATTACTTTACATCAATCTTTATAATAGAAGAAAGTTTGATGCTCTCCCAATTGTTGAGCTTTGAGTCTCGACTACACGAATACGCTAAGTTAATGTCTTTATATGTATGGACATCCTCTATTACTAAAACTTAATTGTAAAATTCAACACTTTTGAAACTTTCTTTTAGGTCATAAATATTAACTCCTCTAGTTTATGGTGCATGATTTTTAAGGCGCACTAGTTGTTTCTTTTCCTTCTTATTGATGATTTTTATTGTCTTCTCTTATAGGTTTATATCTTAACCCAAATCTAGAATCATTCACTGGAAGTTTAAGAAGTTCTTTACCACCGTGACAATGTTTTCCCAATCCATTTCCATACTTATACCCATGTTCAAGAAAAATCTTGATAACCATTATGGAAACAAAAAATGGATATAGTTTTGAAAGTACTTAAAAACTTAGTGATCAGCATACCTTTTTCACTAGATACAATAATTAACTTATTCTTTATTATAAACTTTACCTCTTAGTGTAAGGTAGATGGCACAGTTCCAGTTAAATGAATCCATAGGTTATCTGATAAGCAGTTATATGTCAGATTAATATCTATAACTTGGAATAATATATTGAAAATGTGTAAGCCAATTTGAATAGGGAGTTTAATATCACCAATAACCTCTCTTCTAGCTCTATCAAAAGCTCTCATAACCATGGTGCCAAGTCTTATATAAGATTCATCCATAAAAAGCTTGGTAATGTTAATTTTAACTTACTATGATGTGATCTTTACACTTGACTAAGATGTGGAGTGCTATATTATACCCTATTCTTTCCAATGGTATCTCATCATTAGTAAAAGTAAGGTAGTTATTTACAATAATATTACTAATAATGCCACTAAGTTTTTCAATTGAGGTATCATAGCAAACATGAGCCTGATTTAACACTTTCATTAACATTTGATGATATGCTTTTGAATTTAAGAATAAGGATAATAAAAAAAATTTAGTAAGCATGCAATTCAACTACTTAATTACTTTATAATTACTTATAAGTTTCAAGAACTCACAAGCTTTTTTTTCATTCATACTTTTTTTATATTCAATATCTCGAAGTTTTATAAGGTCATCTTGCTTCTCCTTAAGATTGCCTTCTACAATAACTTCTCTTGTTAAGGATTTATCCTTTCCTCTTTTTGCCTTTCCAATTCTTTCATTATATGCTTTTCCAATTCTTCTAAGGGTATAATAATGACTACTCTGGGTGATTCCACTAATTCTAAAAATGTTGGTGATGGTCAAAGTTAGTATAGGTATGGTAGGAACACTGTTATTACCAAAAAGAACTTAATATGTATAATGCCTTAACACGGCATTGGTTTTCTTGTATTGAAAAAGACTTGAAACTTTAATTTTTATTGGCTTTGGATTCTTAGGCGAAGACATTGAAGGGATTGATAGACATACTTTTCCATTATATCGAATGGTTAAAGACTTAGAGATGAATAAGGATGTTTATGTATCATCAATTTCTTAAGCAGAAAGGAAGCTAAAATCTTCAATTGCATTAACATTAACATCCTTAATAATGTAATCTATTTGAACCAATTAATCATCTATCAAGCCTTGAAGGATTTCTTTAAAGCTAATACAATTTTCAATAAAATGTCCACTTACTATCATGAAATCCATAATTTTCTTCACAATACTAAGCCTTTATCTGTGATGACTATAGGTGGATATGCCCTGTTTCTTACATGATTTTTAAAATAATTCTCATAGACATTTTTATCTTAGATACTTTCTTTTTAATGCACTCTATTAATTCTTCATAGATGGCACTAAACTTAAAATTTTCATGGTTAAGTAAGAGGTTACAAGTCACATTAGGTGTTCTAGTCATGCCTTTAAAGCTTAGCCATTTAGCATAAAATAAGGCATAGACCCTATTTTTTAGAGCAGTATAATTCTCGATAAGTAACTTATAGCTCTTGTATGATAATCACATCTAGCATTTAGATCGTACTATCTTAAATATAGAGGTTCCATCAGTTTCATCAAGGCTAAAGCTACTTTGCCATCTTGGAAGATTTTAAGCAGAAGCTCAATGTAAGATATCATGATGTGGTTATATTACATAGGCCTCTTCTCTTAATCATTCAAGTCTTTCTCTAATGAGCTCCTTGATAAGGGTTTCAACTCGTGGTTGAATAATTTGAGAGTTTCCATTCTACACATGTTGGGCAATGGAATAAGATTGTGCATATGGTACTTAAGAAGTTGAAGTTACATAATGGATAAGGCATGAAATAAGATTGGAATGGTTAATTTGCATGTGGCTGTTTAAGCTCCATTTGTCTTGCTTTCTGCCTTTCATTATGATTAACATTATATACTTCCCCTTCCTTTTTTTTCTTAATTATTACCTTTTTCAAGTTTGTACTTTCACTTAAGTTATTGAGTATCCTTCAAACTTTTACGTTATGTTCGATTCTCCCCCTAATAATAACCATATTAGAAAAATTGGTGGAAGTATTACTAATCATTTTATCATAAAAAAGAGGGCGGACTATCCCAATAAATGCTAAAACTATCTTTTTATCTAACATAAGGGATTGCACTTGAGTAGGTAAATCTTTCCATCATTGAGCATATTCTTTGTTTCAGTGGCTTTCTTTTCATGTTTATAATTACATTCTATCTGGAGCTATATCAATATTATAATGGCATTGACTTAGAAAAGAATCAACTAAGTCTTTCCAACGTTAAATCTTATGTCAATCAATCTTGGTATAGCACCTTAATGCAGCAATAGTTAAACTATCTTAGAAGAAATGAATTAGTAACTTATCATTTTGATCACAAAAATGCCATTTTTTAACAATAAGATGTTAGATGGTTCATTGTGCATTCGATCCTATTATACCTTTCAATTTTTGGTACTTTAAATTTAGGAAGAATGACCACATCAATTATAAGGCACAATTATGAAGCATCTACCATTCTATACTTATCGGTTCCTTCTATTGCTTGCAATCTTTCTTCCAAGATTTCTGATTTCTTTTTACTTTTAGAGTCTTTGATAGACCTTTATTAAGAATTCTTAAGTTCTTCTTGCACTTTAGGGTTATCCAAATAAAAAATAAGATTTAATGCATACATGCCTTCATTTGATGCAATCGATCTTAAGATGTAAAATGGAGGAATTGGATAATAGTAATGCATCCTTGGTAGAGGTTGTCACATTGATTTAGCTCTTGAAAGAGATGCATTGCTTTCTAGTGGAATTATGCCTTAGTGACAAGGAGGATTTTAGGCATCAATAAGCGCAAATCCAGGTGAATACATCGAGGTGCTTGAGAGTGTTAGATTTTGATTTTGATTTTAATTCTAATTAAAAATGCTCTTTTTCTAGATTTCTTCTATTCTAAAGATGATAATACTTCTATGATTATTTCCAATTGCCCTTTTAGCTCATCAATATCTTTCTTCATTTGTTCTTGGTTTCTATCTATTTCTCCTATGATCTTTGCTTATGAGTGAATCTGATACAGATGTTATAAAAGCAAGGTTTCTCTTTTGAGGTAAGCTATTATGCTTTACCCTTTTTTGAAATATGGATAAATGATGAGCATGTATATATTCAAACAATTTATAAATGTAATGATATGATTATGTGAAAATGATATTGTTAGAAGGTCATTCATTCCACTACATATATTAAAGAAATGATTATATAATCTATTATTATTGATCATAAATTTCAAGTTTTAATAGAATCAACTAAACCACTCTAAATATTTAATAATATTAAAAAAGAATTCTTGAACATCACTTGGTAACAGCTTTGCTCCAATTTCTTAAGCTATCCTTACTTTCTTTCAAGCCTTTTCAACAATTATCCTTATTTCTCCAATCAATTTGTTTGCCTATTGCTTAACTTCACTTGATGTCTTCTCTATTTCTATACCTTTTTTGTGCTAATAATTATCATCTGGCAATAGCTTGTTCATTTATCTTAACTGTTGGATTGTATTATGACACACCTCTAATTGCTGACTTAGATCTTATAACTATAATTAAAGCTTAAGTTTCTTATTTTTCATATTTATTGTTCTTTCTTTTAATGCTTTCTTCAAGATCTTTATATTTTTACTTGAACTCCTTTATTTTATGATGTGCCTTTTGAAGTTTTTAATGATATTTTGAGGTTTCTTCTTAGCTTGACTTTATAAGTCATGTACCTTTTCCTCAGCTTTGGTTACCTTACTAACCCATATATCTTTCTCAATTAACAACTTCTTATTTTTAGTGATCATTATAGCCTGTTTCTCTTAAGCTTGATGATATATCACTTCATACTTTGCCTCTACTTCAGCTTGATAATCAATTGGTTCAGAAAACAAATGCATTCATGGTCTAAAGCCTTTAACCTTCGAGCCAATAAAGCCTTCTCCTTTACTAACTTGCCATAATAAACATCTATCAGTTATCATATTAGATAATTGTCCACCTTCTACTCGACGTACTAGCTTCCAAGTGTTAATAATCTCTTTAATCTTTAGCAATGAATTTTTATCCTCATTGGAGTATTCTATGTGAAACAACCCATAAGTCATTTGAATGAATTGTTTAAACTTTCATTTTTTTCTTACCATTGTAGGTCCATAACTAGTCACGCCCTAAAAACTGATAAATGGGACCTAAAGTTTTCCTTCACACCTATATATGGTTGAAACATGTCACATCCAAAGAGTTCTCTATAGGACTTCCTTCAACTCTTTGAAATAATTAATCCATTAGCTTTTGGTTGGTGTTTGATATAGCTAACTGGCAACAATAAATTCTTGTAAAAAATTCTTATTTATATAATAAGAGGTGTGAACTTAACATTAGGATATTGAAAACAATCAACATTAAAAAGGTAACTAAGCATCCATACTACTAATAATTGAGCACAACCTTTGAATTGATCTTTTCTTTTCATCCAACAATAATTAAGCGATTTAATTATTTTTGCTAGAATTATTGAGACCGAATTAATTTTATGCTCAATCTTTTAAACAACTTAATTACATGCCTATCTATATGTCCTATTGTTTTAGGAAATATTACTAAACCATAAAGAACTAAAGCTACCATGGCTAAACCATAATCACTATTAATATGTTCTTAGGCAAACCTCAATAAATAATCTACAAGCAAACCATAATTGTCTTTTTTTTTATGTGCTTTGCTATTTCACAAGTTTGAACTCCTATCATTTTTGCCAATTGTGTTTTAACCCCTTTGTTGTCATCAAAATATATCTTATTTTTTGTCATGGTCATAACATTAAAAAGCACTTCATATTCTTCAATGATAAGAATCACGTCATGTTGATTGAATATAAATAATGGTAAAATAAATCCTAAAAATATAACATAACTTTTCATATAAGTATATTGACTGGAACAAATGAAAGATGTGCAATGCTTCTATACTTATTTTTAAAAGCATATTTCCTTTCCATCTTCTGCTAAATTTGGATCTAAAGATCCAAATCATTTTGTTCAAATTTTATTTTTCCCATTTCAAGGAATTGCAATAAATTCCTTATTAAGGACAATCCCCACTTTCTAATTAAATGGTCCTAGATTCTTGCAATACTAATCCTTGAAACCCATAATTAACTGTAATTTTTATGCTTTATTTTTCCATGTTTTAAATGAGTTTAAGTGATATGAATGACCTTCAATAATATCTATGTATGATGAAATGCAAGATGCTAAGGAACAAAAACAATAATCATATTTACTTAGGCAAGAATAAAATATGGGATAAGCCATTCAAGTTTAATTCTTAAAACGAAAGCAAGGCATCCAGTTTAATTGATATATGGCTTAATTATCATTTTTAGGTAAACTTACATGGCTTAGATAAAAGATTACTCATATGAGAATTCCCTCATATGTTTTATAAGGATTTTTCCTAAACTTGAAATTTTCCCTCATAGGATAAACTCTTCTCAAATAAAGTAGTTTAAGTTTATTCTAATTTATGCCTCGTATCTAATTGATAAAAGGTCCCCAAATTATCTTTATTATCACCACCGTAGGCTAGTAGTGCCCCTAATCTTTACTCATGATAGGCTATAAATAAAAAGGGTTCAATTTGAGCGATTGTGTTTCACTAGCCTACATAGGGACTAGTGGTCTCATAAAGGCACCGCTACTTTATTCCTTAACTAATCCTAAAAGGTAATCTAAAGCCCAGGTAGGAAGCTTATGATATGTGATTAAGATCCACAATGTATGATGTTTGTGAGGAAACATTAACCATTCAATAAATAAAGATAACCATAATGAGACAAATAAGATAAACACACATGTAAAGAAAATATTAAACCAATATGGATTAAGAAAATTCAAAGTTAAGATAGAAAAGAAGAAACAAAATGGCCTAACTCCAATTTAACTTTCCCAGCAAAGTTGTTAAACTATTGTAACATGCCTTGCGGGAAAATGGTAGAAGGTGAGCAATTTCATGCCTTTTCAAAATGTTATGAGTATGAATAAAATGAAAATAGAGTTGTCACCAAGCATTTTTTAATAGTGTGTTTAAAACACCGAAAGAAGTCTGTATTTTCAAAATTTAGATTCGAGAATTGGTTACGTGTAAGGAAATTATTAGCACTTTACGACATCTATGAAAAGAATAGTTACCTATTTATTTTAACTTTATTTTTTGAATTGAATTACAATGGTCCTTACTATATTATATGTGTATTTTTCTAAAAATATGATTTTAATTTTTATTAATTTATTAATTTTATCAAATCCATCTAACTTCATAGTAGGCTGTAAAGAAAATAAAATATTGCAATAATGTTAAATATTATCATAATCATATTTATAATCAAATTACTTAACTTTAATATGTTATAAGCATAAATTTTATTTTTTTATTTTATCTTTTAGAAGGATTTTTATTTCATTATATTTTAGAATATTTTTAATAAAATGATTGCAATATAACTTTTAAAATAACAAGATAAAGAAAAATTATTTTAAGTAATTCTATTTTTTATTCATTTAAGAAGTGTCGAATCAATATTTTTAATTTAAAGTATCAAATTTCTCTAACTTTTTAGACAAATATACAAGGAGAAATTATTCATAAAAATTGAAATTATAATTTTAATATCATTTTGTAATTTTTAAAGTATCAAATTTATCCAACTTCATAATTAAATATGAATAAAAAATTATTTAAAAAATTAATTCATAATTTTAATATTATTTTACAACTTTTGAAATATTAAATTTATCTAACTTTATAACTAAATCTAAATAAAGAAATTATTTGGAAAAAATTGAAACCATAATTTCAATATTATTTTATAATTTTTAAAATATCACATTTATCTAACTTGATGACTAAATTTAAATAAAGGAATGCTAAGAAAAATTAAAATTATATTTATTATACTTGTAATTAATTTCAATATTATTCCTCTATCATAAAATATATAATAATTTAAAAAAATAAAAATAGAGATGTAATATAAATTATAAGTACATATATATATTTAATAGAGTAAAATAAATTGGAATACATCATATAAAAAAATAGTAGACATAAGATAATTTTTGTGTACAATGATATTAGGATTTTAGTTTAATCAATTTACCCAATTTAATTTTTTAAAATATCACTTACCTCAAGAATATTAAAATAGATTAAGCCTCTAAATTATTTTAATTTATTCTATCAGAGAGATTATACAAAATGATATCCTAACAATATCATCAAAACATAAAAAAAGAAAAAAAATTTAGTTTTTAAAAAATAAAAATTTAAGGACCGGACAACACAATAAGTCAAGTGTCATCCTTCCTTTTGTCATTATTAATCTTCTCTCTCTCTCTCTCTCTCTCTCTCTCTCTTTCTCTCTCTCTCTTTTATATTCTAAAGTTCCTTATTTTTTTTTAGTAAGTGATAAAAAGAAATAAATATGGACAAACAAAAGCTTGACAAGATGGGAAAGCAAAGTATACTAGATGTGCTGTCCTATCTTGTTACTTTTTTTTATTATTTCTATCTTCTTCTTTCTTTCTTTTTCCAGTTATTTCTTTCTTCTCCCTTTCATATGCTCTTCTTCTACTCCTTTTGAATTTTTTTTAAATCTTTTTGAATGTTTGTCAATTAGTTTTCACTTTTCTTCTTATAGGAAAAGAATTGAATAGCAAAATTTGTATTGAAGATTTCTTTTAATTAGTTTGCTAGAAAAATCAAAAGCTCACCAATTATCCCTCATGTTAAGTTGCCTAGAATGATTAAAAATCTTGATATTTTAGACTAAAAAATGAAAAAAGTTTTATAAGATGCAATGTAAGTAAAGTGGAGTGTATTGATAGTCTAGCCTCTCGTCCATTATTTTCTTTAAAGAGTTTAACTTACCTTGTAAATTTTTGTTTTCTAAAATTTTTTATTTTAATTATATTATTATTTAGACAAAAATGGGTATCAACAACCTTCTAATTTTAAAGCATACTAACACCCCCAAAATAGAAATTACTCACATAAGTGTTTTCATTAAGTTATCATTATAGGATGAAAAATTGTCATCACAGACTTCTGTATTTCAAAAACCAAAAATATTGTATAGTTTTTTTTAATAAATTTTGCTCATGCCATAACTATGTAATATGATTCAAATTAACTTTGATACCTATGTCAAAAAAATTTAAAAAGTCAAGATCACATTTATCAGATCACATAACGTGGATTTGTGCAAAATAATTAATCAAATAATTATTATAATTGAAAATCAAACATGAATGTTAATCTGATCTTTCAAATGATGAATCTAATGTACTTGTTGATGACGAATTGTTCTTTTATCTTAGATCTATTCTAATCCTATGAATATGAAAGATAAAGAGGTGAAAATAAAGATTAAGAAGTAGTTATTTAACTCTTATCCCCTAATATATGTTAAAAGTTTTGTATTTTAATGGAACAACCACGTACAAGTATATATCGGATGAAATTTGGAACCTATTCCTAATAAGTCAACTAGGTCAACATATCCAATACAATTTAAAAAATTTATAAAATAAAATATCCACATAAGTCTATGTGTCTAAATATAATCCAATCATAACATAATTATAACTAAAATCTAAATAAAATGCTTGATATTATTATACATTCATTAATCCTAATCCAATAATTATCATTGATTACATTAGTGCACAAAATAATTCTAACAATAAATTCATATCATTTTTTTTAACCAAATAAATCTCACTAGCATTGGAAAGGCAAAATATGTTAAGAATGATTTAAAAGAAATAGTGGGATACAAGCTTTTCTTACCCATAAGGTCGATAAAATCCAACTAAGCCTTCAAACTTGGCCCCACTTACTTTCAAGTTCAAAACCATGGATGTGTTCTCACTTCTCATGAAGCCATGCATGAAACTTAAAAAGTATCACAATTAAACTTTGTTGCGTGCAAATTAATATCTTAATTTCCATTCATCTCTAGCTATAAACCAAACTTGTAAGCTTTAGTTTCTACCAGAAAATTATATATATATATATATATATATATATATATATATATATAAAAGAATAAAGTTCATATAAGATGTGGAAATCTAACTTCAAATGCAAAGAAAAATTTTTAAACAAAAATATGGAATTCATTTGAGTTAAATACCTTTGACAAAATTCTTATTTATATAGGTTTCATTTTTCTTGGAATCTAATTTAAATAGAAATAAAACAAGTAAAAACTAGATAACTTCAAAATCTAAAAGCCTCTCATGTTACATTTGATATAATGGAATGAAATGAAAATAAAAATGAAATAACTATTTTATAATTAAGTTTAATATAGTAAGAAATGAAATGAGTATTTTATTCCATTTTTATATTTAGTATATCAAAATAATATAGGAATAAAATAGAAAACATATAGTTAATGATAATAATATCCTTGTTACAAAAATAATAAATATCTTATTAAATAATTTAATATTATTAAAATATATGATATGATAAATAATAAAAATTATTAAATTTTAAATTTTGTTGTCAAAATTATAATTAACAAAAAAATTATAATAAAAAGCATAAATATTATAATTTACTAAATTTTTTAGATTAAATTATTTTTATAAAGAATTCCAATTTCCTATTTTAAATTTTATATTAAAAATATAATTATTAAAATTTTAATCAAAAATATTAAAAATTGACATTAATTTATTATTTATAACGATATGTAATATTGGAATATTTGAAAAATATAAAGAATAAGAGTATAAAAATATTGTTCCATCACTTTTATTATGGAATGCAAGTAACTCCACCACTGCCCATGGAGTAAATTTTTTTATTATTCTCTTCCTTTTTCTTATTCTCATTTCATTTAGATCCATCCATTGAAAAGCATTAGACAAAAAGGAATATATCTTATATGAAAAAAAATTTCTAAGCTCATGCAGTGCTTCCATTTAATAATGAGTAAACCCCTATTTAGAAGTTTGTTATACCCATAAAAAAAATCTATTAATTGTCAAAAACTTTTAATAATTGAGGTTAAGATATATCTATTAATTGGTTTTGATATACTCCCTTTATATTTTATTATTTATCATATTTGAAAAAAAAATTATTCTTTTTATTTGTCATTAAGGTTTAAACAAAGGCTATTATTCTATTATCTTCTTAATAGGAGATTCTCCTACTAAACAAGTGAAGGATTCTACTATATAGGAGTTTAGTTTGAGGAATGTTTTTAACATTTCCGGGAAAGTTGTAAAGGAATATTACATCCCCATATTTAGTTCAAAGTTTGAAAAAAAAAATACTCGGGAATGTCACATTTCCGAAAATCTTTTTAGCCCAACATTCCTCTAAAATATTCCCATGAAGAGAGATGGGTATCTTAAATTCCCATGTAATGAGAATATAATATTAAAATATTTTCAGGAAAGTTTATAGTGAACCAAACATAGGAATGTTACATTCCCGTTAATTAAATTCTCAAGAATCACATTTCCGATAATATATACTTTCCTGAGAATGTAAGATCCTGTGAACCAAACGCCACCTTTACCTAAAGTTTAAAGGTATTTGTTAGTATAGTTATTTTGTTCTATCAAAGACTAAATGTCTTTTGAAGTAATTTCATTCGTATCCTTTACCTAAAAAGGTATTGCTATAAAGGGCTTTTTAAAGTCCATAAACTTTTTTTTGGAAAGATTTTTAAGGAAGTAATTCAAATATGAATTTTTTTCCTTTGATCATAATCCATTCCTACATGTTCTATGTCCTACATTAATGGTTTTATTAAATAGGTAATCCATTTGGTTGGCTTCAACATATGTTTTAAAGTATTCAAAGGAAGGTATATCTGTTTCACATTTGTTCATAAAATCATAATAAAAATTTTGAGTACTTGATTTGAATTTTTCTTTATAATTTTAAAAAAATCAAATTCTTTGAGGAGTGAGTTCTTTTGAGTAAAACTCTTTCTTTAATGATTCTTTATCTATTTGGAAAATCTTTTAAAAAACGTTTAGGTTATAAATTATTTAGATTCTAGAATTGTTATTAACTATTTGAGAGTAAGTTGGAGAATTGATGGATTCATCATTTATTTGTCAAATTCTTCATCCTTCTTTTTTCTCTTTGGTTAGTTTGAGTATAAACTACATTAGGTATCTTAGAGGAGTTATTCCAACCCCTAATATCAAAATTTATTATTAATGGTTCAGAATAAGAATATTTAGGTAGCTAGATTGTTCTTGTAGAACAATTTCATTCTAAACAACAAGAATTTCTATTTAGCCATATATGGTCATTATTTTCTAAACTACTTGGTCTTGTGGATGGCTCTATAACTTTTTTATTCTAGTCTAAGCCTTCTTCTATCAAAAAAGATTTAGATTGAACCATTTGGTTATTTTATCATTCAAGAGATTGGTTTTGGAGGAATTTCTTTAGGTTTAGTTGCACTTGAGATATTCCAAGCTTCTAGAAGATAGTTTATACATTCTTAAAAAGTTTCTCAAAGGATTAACAACTTTGGTGGAGTCATTAATAAAAAAAATAGTTTCTCCTTTCCTACTAGGAAATTTAAAGCATACAAAGTAGTTTAAATTGTAGAGTTTTTAATGAATTTTATATATAATCATTACAAGAATTTGGTTAGGTTCCATGTTGTACCTATGCAACTTCACATTGAGTTTTAATAACTTTGTTGGAAACTATTGTACTCTAAGTACAACTTACATATTTAAAAAATAGTTAAACTAAAGAGGAATTCTAAGGTGCCTCAGGGGTTTCTAAACCCTGGGTGGTGTGGCACAATCTCATCCATTGGATGAGATTACCTAAGTCTTTGGTAATCTCATCCAATGGATGAGATTGAGACACATACCCAGGGTTTAGAAACCCCCCAGGGCACTGTAGTCTTCCCCTAAACTAAATTGTTCCTTTTAAAAACTAGTTTCTAGATTCATCAAACTTAGACAATTTGCAATTTCTTAAACATAAGAGAATAGCATTATTTAGCCCCTACCTAATCATTGGTTTGGTAGCTATCTAAATGCATCCTATATGTATATAGTTATACTTTTCATTATGTTTCTTAGCAGTTTCTCTCAAAGGGAGAGTAAACTAAGTTTTCAGTTCAACTCTTATTACTTCTTTAAAAATCTTGATTATCCAATCAAACTTGATGAAGAAGAAATGATTTGTACTCTTATAGAGATCTCTATTTAAGACATTTGGCATTTCCTAATTGTTTATTTCTTGATTAATTTCTTTAAAATTTATTTCTACTTTGAAGATTGTTTTGGAATTATTTTTTAATTTAAAACAAGATTTTGAAGAAGAGATGAATGAGAAAAGTAAGCAAAAAAAAATCTAAACAAAGACATTGAATATATATATATATATATATATATATATATAAACAAATTCTCTTATCCAATATCAAAGTTTTCAAGTTCAATAAACATATAAATATAGATAATATATATTTTTCATATAAATTAAATGTTAATTGGTCAATTTAAGTTATTTATTTTGGATTGTCTAACCCTATCTTATACATTGTATGAGAGCACAAATGACAAAACAACCCTAAAATTGAACTAAAAGCAAAATCTATGTCTCTTTACGAACTCATGATCAATAGCATGCAATCAATTCCCCAAAATTTTATTCATAGTCAAATATTAACATATAATTCATAATAGTAAACATAATTCATTTATATTAC
The DNA here is from genome assembly GCA_020226215.1 of Sindora glabra. NCBI lineage: Eukaryota > Viridiplantae > Streptophyta > Magnoliopsida > Fabales > Fabaceae > Sindora > Sindora glabra. The sequence goes on from CM035231.1 coordinate 62,873,945, forward strand.
TATCCTTACTTTCCATAGGCTTTGATACCAAAACTAGAAAGGACACGAAGGGAAAGAGGAGAAAGAGAAATAAAGTAAAGACTTTTGGACAGACTACTATGTTATGTAATGTAAAATACAAAGTAAGGATTGCAAATAGATATATTGCTTCATAATGTGAATGAAAATATTTGATTATGTATGTTATAATTGTAATATGAATGACAGTGCCCATTGTGAAATGGTACTAAATATCCATTTATGGTTATGATATTGCTAATATAAGTGATATTATGTCAAATGTGGTTAAATATTTAGATTTAAAGGAGAGTAAGTTTGATTGATAAGTCATTTCCTAATTGCTTATGATTAAGTGTACCAAGATGTTTTGAACTTACCCATTTGTCTATTTTTATCTTTGTAGATTCTTAGATTAATATTTCACCATCACCTTAAAATTGGACCTTTAAAAGTTTATCCAATATGATTTTGGACAACATCATATATTCAATAGTGAATCTATTTGGAACTTCATTTGAATAGGGTAAAATAGGTAGTGAGATAATAGTCATGAGTTGTAAGATTAGTTAGACTAGATTGCCTTTAAACTTAACAGTGATAACCATATATAACTACTCATGAACTTAAACTTTAATTTGTTAAATGATAAACATATCTGTTTTTTGCTTATGCATGAAGAATTTCCTTATTTCACATGTACATTTTAATATGATAAGAGTAATAACACATTCAAGGCCGGTAAAAATTAGATTATTTCACATGTATATTTTAATATGATAAGAGTAATAACATACTCAAGGCCGATAAAAATTAGATAAAGAGTTCCGCACTAATTATGATTAAAATTGAAATACGACACTATAATCTTAACTCTAATGGCCTATTACAACCACGAAACTTATTTAGTCTTAAATAGCCCAACTTTTTATCCAATTTAAATCTATATTGACCACATGTAGATAAATGCTTTAGAACACCAACAAACAACAACAATGACAAAGTGGAATGCAAACAAAACTAAATGGAAAAGAACTACGAATGTATAAATTAAGTGAAATTCTTAAATATGTAAATACTATATTTATTAAATAAAGATCGATTATTAACTTTACCTCAAGACTCACATTATATACAAGTCTAAAATAGAAAAAAAATTATAAAACAAAGTATATTTAGACCAAACTTATTTTTAGGATAAAATGCATTAACAATCCCTAAAATTTAATTCAGGTACACTTAACCTCACTATTTTTTATAATTAAACACTTCCACACCCTTAAAACTACTTTCACAGTTAAGAAATGTAACAACATTAACTTTTTGTCTATAACTCGTTCTTAAATATTATCTCTCATAATTAGAAAATTATTTCCTCATATATTTATGTATTAATATTGCAAAATAATTATAAATAAAAAAGAATATTTTCATTCTTTAAAAAAAAGTATATTTATATATAAAATAACATAGTGAAATAATCTTCTATTCATGAGAGACAACAATTAAAAAAAATCCTATTTAGAAGTTTAGCATCATTGCATTGTTATATTTCATAATGATAGAAATATTGCAAGATTTTAAAAAAATGAGAAGTATCAAATTTAACACAAAACCAAAAGGAAATCAATATAATTTGTCCTAATTTTTAATTTAACATTATGTTAAAGTACAATCTAAAAGATAGTTTAAGTGGATGTGAGTTTGGATACAAATTTTCCTATGGAGAGGTCATAAGCACTAACCAAGCCAATATTTTATTTTCCATGAATATGAATATTTTTTATAGTTAATTAGAGTAAGATAGCATTCAATGAGAAATGGAAAAAAGGTAATAAAAGCATAACATGGTGATTAAAAGATTCAACATTCAGATTTCATTATCTTCAAACGGAGGCAAACCCCAATCGCCAGGGTTGAAATCCAGCAGCGAATTTAAAACTTGATCGGCATTATCATGAAGGGATTTGTCCAGTCTTGGATCTGGAACCATCACAACACACCTGTATCACATTTGTAATATTAAAATGATTAGATGATATTTAAAATTAAAAAAAAAAGGACAGACCAACTTGTTATTAGGTGAATATATTTATAAGATTAGATGCCAAAAAATCAATAAAATTAAAATGTGGATTAGGACAAAAGAAACAAGGTAAATTCCATAGTCATCCAAGAGTTTCAAAATCCAAGGTGATATATGACAATTTTAAAAACCATTAGATTGAAATTATTTAACCACATCCGTTAAAAAATGAATAATTGTGATTGAATAATTTTAATTTCAAAGATTTCAAAACTTGCCATATCGCTTAGAATTTTAGAACCCTCGAAGAACCATAGCAAATACCATGAAACAAATTGTTACAAAAAACACTCAATTATCTCAATTGTCCCACAAGTAACAAGAGCTTTAATCTATATTCTGTAACATGTAATGGAAGAATCTGGCCCCAGTTCGGCCTTGTCTGAGCCTCTTAACTATAGCGGAAAAGGGTAAACATAAGATCAAAAAATGAAGTCAACCTCAAAACTCTAAGAATTGACCAAGTTGAGCCCGTACAAGCTCAGCCCTGGTCTACAATCAAATAATGGTTATTGATGAACAGTTAATTCTTGTTTCATGAACAATATAATTATAAAACAAGACAATTGAGACAGATTATTTCCAGTAATCAACCATAAAGGGCCAATGAATTTTTATCATCGATATAGCAAGGTAATATTCAAAGGTAGCTTAGCATTAACATACAAAACAATGGAATGATGCACCCAACTTCTGCTGTCGACAACTTTTCCATCTTGAACATGCAAAGTAGTACTGTATAGATATATTGTGCAGGCAAGAGACAGAAAGCCCCAATAAAAATAGAATGTCCCAAAGGTGCAATATGTCGTATCTATTTAGAAAGAGAATTTGTCAAGAGTTAAGTACAGGAATTGAAGATTTATCAACCTAAGATTGTTGATATGTGCAACATTGTATCTAGTCATTTTACTAACATTAGCACATTGTTGGTAACACAATCATGGTTATATTGAAAAAGAGACAAGGTATAGCATTAAACCTACTTACATCCCAGCATTTTTTGCACCAAGAACTCCTGATGGCGCATCTTCAAAAACCAAAACTCCACGAGGATCTATTGGTGCATCCTGTTGGCCATACCATAGAATATGACTATATATTAGTAACGTTAATTCGAAGTTAACATATTAACTAGAAAACAAAGCAATGAAAAGAATGAGCCCAAACCCACATTCAAATGAGATAAAGCCATGTGAAACTCAAAAAAAAGTAAATAAATAAATTAAATTAAATTAAAAATTAAAACAAAAATGTCATGAACTAAGTATATGACATTCATTTAACGCATACCTCAAATCTCTTAGCTGCTGCAAGGAATATATCTGGTGATGGTTTGCCTTGCTTAACTTCGGGATCATCACCAAGCACAACATGATGCATCAACGAAAAGATCTCACCATGTCTCTCTGTTTTCAATGCAAAATGTCGCTTGTGAGAGCTGTAGGGAAAATTATCAGTACAACTTCCCTTAAGATTTACTTCAAATATTGATAAATCAACTACGCAGCCCAAGACAAATACTAGCACAATATAAAAAGAGATTTTTCAAACCAACATAAGATGGGATTGACTGTACCCTGTAGCCACACAAATTGGTACTCTTTTTGCATGTAGGTGCTTGATCAAACGGCTGGCCCCTATAACAGGTGATGTCAATGTCAATATAACTTAAGTAGTGTGTATATGACACATAAATGGCACAAAAAAATATGTAGGATTCAACAGTGATTTCTTTCTGCTAAGCTAGCTCTAGCTAAAAATTCATATTCAATGCAAATTATTCAGTTAATTAGTCTCCACACTATAAATATTGAGCATCAGTCACAAACTTATATTTCAAAGGCCATCATTTCAATTAATTAGTTTTAGTATCAACAAGTTTTGAAAATACGTAAGAGTGGTTCCAATTCTGAACTTCCTAGGTTCACGCCCAGCATCTATCAATTAAAGCTCAATAACCTGAAATACATGTGGCACATACAGCAAATTGGCATTCAAAGAGCTTGTGCCAAACGGCAAAAATAAATCTCCAGAACAGTTCAACAATAGCCCCTGATTGTGAAGTTGTATATGGGAGTATGTATAATCTTTGGGAATCAAATTGCTACACTATTCCAGCAAAGCAAGCAAACACAGTTCATAGTAGATTTACTTATAACAATTTGAAAAAGAGAAAACTATATTATATGCTATGCCAGGTATCTGCATTCAAAGAGGCCACCAATAGCTAAATACCTAGCAGCAGAAGTAGCAACAAAGTTAACAAGGTTTTATGAAGTCCAACACATGCATCTATGTTAAACAATTATATGTCCCAAATATATCACTAAACTGAATATTGATTGATGCAGATCACTTTTCAAACTGAACAGACTCAGGTGGTCTACATAGAGATAACTTTTTCTCAAAAATTTCTTCATGCGTGAGGGGACATGGATTTAAGATGCTGATTTGCCTCAGACTTGCATACAAGTGAACCTACTATTTTGCTTAAAGTGTTTATGAATTAAACAAGGGATGTTTAGCTAGTTAAGTGTGATCTGCATAGCACTAATGAATGCTTCGTAAAATTACTCTAGCGAGAGAGAATGAAATCTCAGAGATTAAGGGAAAAAAATGAAAATTAATGGAAATGAAGGGGGGGAAAGTTTCATGCCTGGCATAAGCTCACTTGTTGGAAATAGTTTCTGCAGCATTTCCTCTCTTTCTACTAGAAATTGCTCTGCACTAAGAGAATCACTGATTCCAGTTTCTTCAACAAAGACCTTAGCAGCTTCTATCGCTTTCTTTCCCATCATCTTCGCCTTCAGGGCCCAGTCAAAGGTTTTATTATATCTAGCGAGTATGATTTCCTGTACTTCAGTATAAAACTTCTCTGTGTCTGCAAAATAATCAAGGTTTTAACAAATTCAAGTATAAGGCCAGGAATTTAGCATAAATGACTACTCCTATGCAAACATTATTATTATTATTATTATTATTATTATTATTATTATTATAAAGAAAGGGAGGAAACATTCCACAAAAAAGAAAAATTATTAGCCGTCCTATTAAAATCAAATCCCAGTACAAATACTACAACAAATTTCATTACAGAACGCCTAGCAATAGTATGGGGACTAGGGCATGTTTTCAGAAGCTTCAACCCACCATGTCATTCAGTAAATGCAATTGTCTTCATGTGTTCCATAAAAGAGATCGGTGCGGATATAGGGTTTGCAAAAATACACTTAAAGTTCAAGTTGACCCAAAATTTTGCTAGCCAAATAGATGTTTACAAACATTCACATATATTAAGAAGATTCCTGAAAAACAGGGCAACTTACAAATTTACTCAGAATCCAAATTAGATTTCATGAATGCAGGGCATGCATGATCTATCAAATATTATCTTTGCTAAAACGAAGACTACAATGCTCAAATTTAAGCTGAACTAGTAAACTTTACACCGCAACACTGACGGATCAGGTAAGATGCTACCATGCTTATATTTATGCTCAATTAAAGGGATGCCGAAAGAAATACAAAATAGCAAATAAGTTTCAAGAAGAATTACCAAGCAAGAGTCCGTCCATATCAAAGACAATGTGAGTGATAGGACCCCTAGCTGTGACGGCACCAGAGGGTTCGACCATTGCGCTTTGAGCTTCAAATTTCCAGCGTCGATGCAGAGAAACAAAGCTGGGAAGGAATATTAGGGTTTAGCTTTGGAGAGCCTTGCTTATTCCTGGCTTTATGCAAAGCTAAGTAGATATTTTAATTCCAATCATTTCAAGTTAAATTACTAATAATGCTGATGTTTACTATATATATATATATATATATATATATATATATATATATATATGATTTATAATTTTAATTTAAAACTGCTTCAACTAATAAATTATTGATTAAACCAATGATTTATCTAGTTCAATGATCAGCCTGATTTTAAAAATTATGATAGAAATATTAAGAATTTACATAACGTTAATATAAGTATTGGTAGAATATAATAGCATTAATTTTTAATTATATTTTATTTTTTAATATCTTCTCTCATGAATAAAAAACTATTTTCTTGTACAATATTGTAAAACAATTATATATAAAAGGAGAGAGAGTATTTTTATTCTTCAAAAAAAATATATTTATACATAAAAAAATAAGAAAATAGTTTTTTTAATTAATATTAAAACAAGAATTTTTGTTTAAAAATTTAATGTTGTTACACCACTACATTTCATAATGGCAGAAATGCTTCAAAAGATGAATATGTATATTTTTAAAAAATAAGAAATGTTGAATGTAATTAAATCAAATTTCAAAGGAAATTAATATAATGTACCAAGTATAATCTAAAAAATCATTTTGGTGGGTTTGAGTTTGAATACAAGTTTTCCCGTGGATCAACTATAAGTAACCATAGTACCAATATTTCATTTTCCATGAATATTAGGTAGTTGATCAGAAAAGGATGACATTCTATGAAAAATAGATAAAATTTAGTAAAAATATAATATTATAATTAGGAGACCTAACATTTAGATTTCATTATCTTCAAATGGAGGCAAACCATAATCACTAGGGTTGAAATCCAACAATGAATTTAAAATGTTGGTTGGCATTCTCATGCAAGGATTTGTTTAGCCTTGGATTTAGAACCATTATAACACACTTGTGTCACACTTATAATATTTAAATGATTAAATATCATGAAATGTCTGGCAAAAAGAGAAAAAAAATAGACTAACTTTTTATTAGATGAATATATCTATAATTAGATTAGATGTCAAAAAAATCAATAAAAATAAGAAGTAATAATTAGGACAAAAAAAACAAACTATTAAAAAAACACATAATTATCTCAATTGTCTCACACGTAACAAGGGCATATAAGATTTAGGCTCGATTTAACCTCATTTAATCCTTTTAGGAAAAAAGAAAACAAAATATCAAAAAATGAAGTTAACATCAAAACCTTAAGAATTGCACTTTAATGAAATCTTCAAAAAATAATCAAGATAAGCCCATACATATTCAATGGTGGTTGACAATCAAATCATAGTCACTAATTATCACACCCAATTCAGAAATTTAAAATTTAAAATTTTGTGTTATGTTTTAAAAGAAAGAAAATAACCTATTGATCTTAATAAATATAATAGAAAGAAATCATCTAATGAATGAATGAATAAATTTCAATGAAAAGGTATAAATGATAAATTTGATGAAAAATATTTATTTGAATAAAAAGTGAGACAAATTATGAAAGGAAAAAAATAAGGAAAAGAACTTTACTAATTATATGAACCTTTAATAAAATTGTAGGGTAGGGTGAAAAAAGGAAGGGATATATGAATAATTAAAAGTAACAAAGACTTAAAAAGCAATTCAATGTGAATAAGGCAAGTAGTAGTTAACCATATAATTAATTATTACTATTTAAGCTGCATTTTGAGTTGACATAATCAACTATAACTCAAGAAAATGGTTGATGAGTATAAAACTTAACTTGCATTTTGCCTAAAATGCCCATGCCTCAATAAGCTTAAAATCAACCCATTAGGGCATTATTTCCTCATTTATGCGCCGTCCATCCTCATAACCACTTTTCCATATTCCATCATAGTTTTTTGCATTCTAAAAGCCAAAAACATCATATAGGTTTTCCAACAAATTTTGCACATAACATAACTATGTAATATAATTGAAATTTGGTTTGATAAACAATAAGCCATGAATGAAACTTCAAATAAAAAAGCTTACAAATGACTTACCTTTAAGGAAGCAATAAGATAAATCAAATGACAAACCAGAAAGACCCTAACTTAGAAGAAAAGACACAAAAACAATGGTACCTTGGTGCAACGTGATGGCTCAAAGTAAATGTGATAGAACAAAAAGACAAGCAAGTGAGTGATAATAGAATAATGTAACTTAGGATTAAATAAACAATAAACCATACATAGAACAAAAATTAGAATCAGAAAAATGTATTATTCCATAAATAACAAACATCTTACACCTTCATTAACTATAAATAAATTAAAAATTATGATATGAGGAAGAGTAGTTTAAGCAATTCAGGTGAATTAAGAATATTATGTGTGAATTATGGAATAAAATAGAATTGATAAAATAAGAATATAAAAATATGATTTGGGTGAATTTTATTGGGAAAAGTTTATTAGAATCTTAAGGTGTAAAGTTATACATTAATATAAGTGAGTATATAAGTATGAAAGAGGTTTAGGAGCATTTTTTTGAAAATGCCCCCAGGGCCTTATTTTTCCCATTTTAGCCTTAAGCCTTATATTCTCTTCATTCTCCTCACTCCTCCTATTTTCCATCTTTCTCTACAAGAATTTCTCTCATCATTCCCTCAATTAAGCAAGAAGACTTTAAATCTTGTTAATTTGTTCCTCCAATCAAGGTAAGAATAATGTTTTCATCAAGAATTCCTCCTATTTCTTCTTGATTGATGAAGTTTATTTGATTTTGTGGAACATTTTGAGTCCCTAACTCTGAAATCCATGAATTTTGACATAATTAGGGTTGAAAAATTATCAAACTAGCATTCTAACATCCTCTTCCATACAAAGTGAATGGATAATTTAGTTAAATTTATAGATTTTAAGGTTATATGAAGATATATGTGAAATATATGTTAATTTGTGACTTTACTTGATTCTGATTTATTTCAATGTTATAGCAGTAATAAATGATGGAAAGAGGTAATATAAGATGTTAGATAAGTATATTGATGATTATACCGGGGTTTGATGTGCATTATATGTGTTTATGAGTTGTTTTAGATCAGTTGGATAGTGAAAATTTCATAGAAATTTGAGTTTTTCATATGTGAATTAATTTACCAATTGATTCTAAAGGTCCAGAGGCAAAACTGAACTTCAGAATAAAGTAACTAATTGATTCTGGGGGTCCAAAGGCAAAAATTGAGTAGATGAATCGATTCATTGACTGTAAAATTTTATGCTAACTTTGAAAAGGTATAACTCTTTTATCTTATATCCATTTTAAATAAACCATCATCGTTTTAAAAGTAATTAAGTCTACTTTCAATAGAATTGGTTGCAAATTAAAATATTGTATATATTTTGAGATATCATCAAAAGAGTAGATAGAGATAAAAAAATTCAGGATTTCATAAATAGACTTTTTGCAACTATTTTTAAGAAGTGCATAACCTTTTCAAAACTTAGTCGATATAGGCAAATGACCAGTCTATAAAAAAGCTAATTTAGTTTATTTTCATATAAAATGAGTTTCATGGAATTTATATTTATAAATTTTGAGTTATTCATAAAAGATTACCTACAGGTCACAAATAAAAAGACCGTATAGTGATCCATACTCCATTTATTTTATGTTTTCATAATTCATAACAATCGCTATGAGTATTTAGTCATTAAATATCAAAGACAGAATGGTTCATGATAATGTAAGATGATTACATAAGTCGGATGATCATGACAGAAAAAGATAGAAGCTATGTGTTATAATATATGATATGATGGACTTATTGTATCATTCATGGAATGAGATACGTATATGTTGAAATATACCTTATGAATTAAATACTTTGATATGTGTGAATGTTTGTAGCTATACAAGAGGATATAATAACATTGATAAGTGTTGTAATGCACGTTACGATTGAATTATGATTGCATTGAGTGAAGCATGAGCTCTAATGTTAAAATTACATTGAAAATCATGCCATGAGTGGCATTAAAGGCTAGAAATGTGATAGGGGCAGTGTTGTAAATATCAGATGAAAAATTCTCAGTAATAAGGTGGGTAGGGTATAAGATTGGCTCAGGAGAAATAAAGATAGAATAGACAGGTAAGGTATAAGATTAGCTTAGACAGGTAAGGTATAAGATTGGCTCGGGAGTCAAAAGAAGGATGAATATATTTCATTTGTTGTTTATCCATTCAAAAAAATATGATGATAAGTGCATTTGTCATGAGTATCATTATATGATATATTGAAAATGAAATAAGTATGTGATAATCTTAATGTTGATGGCTCTTGCTTACTAATATGTTTAATCATAATATAATTTGTTAAAGGAGGATAGTCTGGTAGGTAGGTTATTGTACATTATTGTTGTTTCCATAGATTATTCATTTACTGAGCCCCGAACTCACTTTTTTTTATTTTATTTTACAAACTCTCAGGTTAAAGCATCCACCATTACCTCCTTAAAGCTAGAGTTCATAGGAACTTGTTGATGGTATTTTGGTAGCACAGTTCATGTATACAAAATATTTTGGACCTCTTGTTTGTCATAGAAATAGATAGGGGGGAACGTTACACTGATTTCCTATGGAGTTAGTTAGATTTGTTTATCCTAATTTTGGAAGACTATAAGCATTTCTAACTTCTTCATCTTTTGTAAAAAATCTTATTGAAAGTTCTTTTTTTTTTAAATGTTAGATTCCTTATAAACACAAGGCATTTATTATTTTAAATCAAGATAATTAGTCAAGGATAGACTGGTGAAAATTGGATTGGGATTCCATACCGATCACAATCGGGTTAAGGTCGTGACAAACCAATCATAGCTTTATTAAAGGATTATTAAGGAGAATTAATAAAAAAATAAGATTAAAAAAGACAAACGTTAAAGGTTTCAAGATAAGGATTGAATTCGGGATCAAATATTATGGAATCGAAAGGAAACCAAATCTTGAAAAATGGATTGGCAAATCAGATGCCAAGACAAGAAATTAAAAAAGCAAAATGTAGATAGACAAAATAGGCATAAAAACATAGATCAAGAACTATAAGAAATTAGAACACACAAATTAGGGAACATCAAATGATAAAAATAAATAAAAATGAATAAAAAATACTTGAGAAATATAAAAAAGATGTAAAAGTAAATCCACAAAAATTAAATGCAGATGTAATCCATATAACGAAATGAAAAAACAAATCAATATCAAAGGAGATTTAATGCATTCCCTTAAGGAACATAGTTGCTCATCACAAAAATGAAGAGATGTGGCTTTTAGATTGGCTTCATTTGTTTCATCAGAAAATATTTTTTATAGAAAAATTTCATTTGCATATATATATATATTAATGAAGATATGATATAATATTTATATTAATAACTAAAAAAATTATACCTAAAAGTGTATAAATGAAGGAAAGTAAATTTTCTTTTGAAATAGAGAAAATTATTTTCTTTAAATTTTTCATATTTAATATTAAATAAGTAAAATATTTTTTATTTATTTTAATATTTTATAATTATATTTTATAAAAAATACTTTCCCATGAAATAAAAGGAACCAAATAGAGAGATAATAATAATAATAATAACAACAACAACAAAGTATAGAGATAGAAATAGAAATTATATTTTATAGTAAATATTTTCTGATGAAATAAATAAAACCAAATAGAAAGATGATAATGATAATGATGATGATGATGATAATAGGGATAAGGATAGAAATATAAGCGTGGCGATGGACTAAATATGATTAGACTTGAATCCATTTAGGTTTGTGTTTTATTTTTTGGGTAAGTGGGCCATATCAAAACAAGTTTATCCAACTATTGTGTGGACTGAAATGCTTTTCATCCATGAACTCGGGCCAGTGTGAGCCCAAGTACAAAGGCGTGGGACATCTCTCATTTATGGAAAAAAAAATATACTGAATATGATTGAATATATTTTTCTTTTTCTATGTTTGGAAGATTTTCTTTAATATATTAAAATTTACATTTTTAATTTTAATTTATTTATTTTAAAATTAAAAAATAATTTAATAATAAAAATATTTAATTTTTTAAGAAGTGAAACTTTTCATAACCCTACTCTTTTTTTAATGATAAATAAAATGGATTATATTTTCACTTATTGGTTATAATTAAAAAATGTGATATAATTAGAGTATATAAAAAGTTATTTAAATACGCTAAATACCTCTGCAAGCTAAACTCAATATCTCTATACTATTGAGAAAGCAACGTTTTTTTGGGCAGTTGTGTACTTTTTTTTACCATGCACGTGTTGGGCTGAGGAAAAGCTTTTTCTCGCCCAACACCGTTTGCTTTTGTCATTTTTTATTTTTATTTTTTACTTACACTATTTATAATTTAAATGCCAGTGAGTATCATAAACTTAACGCAATATAATTTATTTAAGATAGAAGTATTTTAAATAAATAATTTTTTTATTTAATAAAATTAACTTAGTTTACTGCATATTTTATTTTTAATTCTTATTCTTTTATAATCTAAACATTATTTCTCTTCTTTTTATTTGTTTCATTTTATATGTTTCTATTTTTTATGCTCAGTTCTATTATTTATAATATAGATATTAGTATTATTAAATAATATATATATAATATTATGTATTTTGTTTTTAAATTTTACAAATCTTTAAATAAATTAAAATTTTAGTATAAAAATATTGATTAATTAATCTATAATGATTAAACTATTTAAATTTTGTCAATATTTTTTTGAAACCAAGTTTAAGTATTATATGTTAAATTAAATATATATCAATTAAAATTTTGTCAAGATTTCATACTTTGTGAATTATTTTTATGCATTTTTATTTTTTAATTTATATTATTTACAACTAAAATATTATTGAGTAATATAAAATTATCATAGTATAATTTTTTTACAATGAAAACATTTTAAATAAGTTAAAAATTTTATTTAATTAAATATATTTATTTTATTATATATTTTATTTTGACTTTGATTGTTTATTAGCTCAAACATTGTTTTTCTTCTTTTTATTTGCTTCGTTTCATATTTTTTTATTTCTTATATCTACTTATATTATTTATAATTCAAACATCAATATTACTAAATAATATAGATATAGTATTATATTTTTTATATTTAAAAATTTCAAAATATCATAAATAAATTAAAATTTTGGCTTTGAAATTATTGATTGGCATGTTATATTTTTTTAATAATAAAATCAAATTGATTTATTTAATTTTTTTCAAAATATTTTTATATTTAGTTTGAAATGCTATATATCTAAATAAATACATCAGAAAAATTTTGTTAAAATTTTATATTTTATATATTATGTCTCTTCATTGTATCTACTTTATTGTATGCTTGTCTTTTTTTTTTTTTCACTAATGGTATTTAAAGTTGAAATACTAATATTTCTAAGTAGTATAGATATATCATAATATAAATTTTATTACAAAAAATTTTAAATAATTAAAATTTTTTATTTAATTAATTAATTTATTATATATTTTACTTTTTATTACTTTACATCTCACATATTATTTCTCTTATTTATTTATTTTGTTGCATTTTTTTTGCACTTTTATTACTTATAGTCAAGACATCAATATTAATAAATAGTATAAATAAAATATAATGAATTTTATTTTTATATTATTTAATATTTTAAATAAATTTAAACTTTAATATAATAACTACTATTAAAATTAATTAATTACATATTTTATTTTTAAAAATGATACTTAATAATTAAATTAAATTTTATTTTTTTATTTTTTTATTGATAATAAATTTTAAGTATTATATTTTAAATTAAAAATATATTAGTCAAAATTTTAGTAAGGGTTTACAATCCATTATATGATTTCCTTCTTCTTTTTTGGTTTACTCTTATTATTAATTAAAAGTTTAGATGCTATATATTGAATAATATAGATATAATATAATTTATTTTCTTTATATTTTAGAATTATTTTAAACTCTTATTACTCTACAACTCACACATTATTTCTTTTCTTTCAATTTATTTTATTACATATTTTTTATGTTCATTTATATTATCTTTAAATTAGATATTAAAATTTATCTATATCTATATATTATATATTAGCTGTAATATTTCTTTCTTCCTATTAAAACAAGCATCAATCTTATAATTCATCACATGTTAATTTATTATTTTTTAATAAAAAATTAATTTATCATTTTTACTTAAAAGATAAATTATGAAATAAAAAAATATTTATCGTTACAAAATTAAATCAATTCTTAATAAAATTTTGAATTTAAATCTTTATTTATCACTAAAATTCATAACTGCCTATATATTTTGTTCTCATAAAGATCTTTTGATATTACGTTTAGATTTTTCTTTTTTCTTTCTCCATCTTCAATTAGTTGAAAGCCATTATATTATTTAATATAAGAGTTTTTATTTTTATCTTTAATATCCATAAGTTCACAATTATGTAATAATTTCATTCTCATAAAAAATATTTTATCCTTATAACAAGCTCCCTAAATTATATTTAAGTTTTGTTTCATTTTTCTTTTCACCTTCAGTCATTTCAAAGTCATCATCTTTTTTTAGGACAAAAGTTTTCATCTTCATTTTCAACATTTACAAGTATTCTTTCTACTATTTTTGACTTTTTGTAGTTGGTTGATCTAAAGTTCGTATCATATAAATTTCTTTCTATGATTTTTTTTCTTCTTTTTTATACTATTATTACTATAGTTTGATTATCCTTTTTTTTGTCACGAGTATTTTATTTTATTAAATTTTTGCTTTTCAAGAAAAAATTCATAATTTAATCAATTCTTATTAACTTAATGGATTCTTAACATGTGAAATTATAAAAGTATACATTTTTATATAGTTTATTTTATTAAGTAAATTTTTTAACTATTTCATACTGTTTGATAAGAAAAACAGAATTTTGAAAGAAATTATAGAAGGCTAAAAGTTGTCATGTAAACATGTAAACATATAAACTATCAATTATGAAATTTAAAAATTTACAATTGATAGTACATATGAATAGGCCATTTTTATTACCTTAAATTTGTATAAAAATATTGAGATTAACAAAGATAATATTTTTATTTTAAAAATTAAAAATAATTTTATCTTTATTTTCATTTATTTTTTGAAATTTTTTTATTTTTATCTTCATTTAATTTGATTAAAAACCATTTATCCTATTTTTATCTCATTTTAAATCTAATTTAAAATTTATGAAATTTATCTATAATGCACTTTTTCTTCATTTTTATTTGATAAAAATGACCTTTTGCTTTTATAAACAAATGAACAATTTAAATTCAACTTGTACCTATCTGTTAAATAACATTTCTTATTAAATGCTTCAATAGTTCATATTCATTTGATAAATTCTCACTACAATAATTGTAAATTTATTTTTTATTTCATAAACTAATTAATTATTTTTCTGTATTATGTTATTAAATTATTATATTATTTTTCTCACTTTTTTTCTATTCTATGTTATTCACATATTTTTCTTTAACTTTAACTAAGGGATAAATCAATTATTCTTCTAAAAATTTGATATCTATTGCACATTTTTCATTTGTTTACTATTTTATACTTTTAATTATATTCTAAAAAATTATTATAATGCACTTTTTAGAAGATACTAAATATGAGTCAATTATTAGTATTTTTCGGTCAAAAGCCATTCTTTTCTTCTATGTGAATTAAAAAAATATAAAATATTCAATACCAAAACATTAAATTTTAGTCAATAGGTGTGTTATAATTTATTAATTTTAATGAGTTATTTGCAACATAAAATTATTGCTTTCAAATATTTTCAAAAGTTTATTTTATGCTATAATATAGTAAATAAAAAATACATTATATTATCATTATAAAAAAATTATTTTTATTATAAATTGTATTAAATAATAATAATAATTATCTTAAAAATAGTAACTAATTGACTCAATGTTTAAATTTAAAAATAATTTTTTAGTAAAATAAATTCAAAATCAATTATCTACTTAAATATTAAGCAAAATAAATGGAGAGATGACTTTTTTCTTAGAGTTGTTGGATATATATTAATAAATTTCTCATATGATTTTTTTATAAATAATTAATATATAATTGTAATATTATATTATTAAAATAAATATTTATCCATAATATAAAATTATTACTTTCAAAATTTTGTTTTATGCTGTAAAGTAGTAAATAAAAAACATATTGCCATTAAAAAAATTATTCTTATCATAAATCATATTATTAAATATTAATATTAATTATAATAATTATATTAAAAATAATATTTAATTAATATAATATTTAAATTCAAAATCAATCACTTATTTAAAGTTGAGCAAAATTAGTCAAAAAATAATTTTTTCTTAAAACTATTAATTATATATTAATTAAATTTTTATCTAATCCTCTTTATAAATAATTAATATATGATTGTAATAATATATTATTGAAATAAACATCTATCTGTATAACGTACAGGATGACACCTAATATTATATATTAACCGTGATATTTCTTACTTCATATAACAAATATCATCCTTAAAATTCATTGTATGTTAATTTGTCAATTTTTCTATATTTATCTTTGGATACTAAATCAATATCTAATTGTTAACACTCAATTTTATCTAGATAATAATAAATAATAAATATCCAAATGATAAAAATAGTAAAATTTAAAAAATAAAATAAAATATTTATAAGAAATTGCCAATACTACATCTCACCCACCTACTACATTTACCTTACAACATAGCACAAATCCTCCTTGTGAGAAACTACCACTTGGTCAGATTTTCTTTGATGTTTTCAAAACGAAACCCCCATTATTGAATCTAGAGAATAACATGTTAAATACCCATATGTTTTATTCTTTTTATTCTATCTTGACTCCATTTTTTAGCCAATTCTTTTGACTTCCTCCACCAATTAAGCAAAATAAGTCATGTAAGCTCTTATTTATATAAAGTTGTTTGCTAAGCATAAAGAGGGGAGGCAAAAAAAAAAGAAAAGGAGAAACATAGAAGAAGAAAAACAGAAGGCAAAAAAATGTAAAAAAAAGAGTAAAAGTGAGATACAAAAAAAAAAGAGAAGTTATTTAGAAAGAAGGATAGAAAGACAGAAATATCAAAAGGAAGAAAAAGAAAAAGATAAGAAAAAAAGAGAAAAGATTTTTTTTATTACTATCTCCTTTCTTTTATTTTTCTTTTTCTTTATTTTTATATTTATATTTTAATTTTATTTTATTTTAATTTTTATTTATTTATTTATTATTATTCTTTAAATTTAATAATTTATTATTTAAATAAATAAAATATAAATTTTAAAAATAAAAAATAGAAGGACGTCCTTCATTATAAAAAATTAAAAAATGAAAGGACGTTCTTCAAATAACTAATGACCGTCCCACCTTATTCATTTTTATTTTAAATTTAATTAATATTTATATTTAATATATGATGTTAAATATTATTTTGTACAATTCCTGTGATAAAATAAAAATAAAATAATTTAGAGATTCAAACTATTTAATATTCTTTAGGTGAGAGATACTTTATAAATTAGGTGAGCCGATTAAATTAAAGAATTCTAATATTTTTATACATAAAATTATTTTATATTCATCATGTACACTTCTAATTTATATTTGTATTTAAAAATATATATTTGTAGTGACGGAATAATATTGGAATTAATTGCAGGTGTAATAAATATAATTTTAATTTTTTTGAGCAATTCTTTAATCAGATTTAATTATGAAGTTATAAAATTTTGATATTTTAAAAATTATAAAAAATAATATTAAATTATGATTTTAATTTTTTTTAAGTAGTTATGTATCCAAATTTGATCATAAAGTTGATAAATTTGATATTTTAAAATTGTAGAATAATATTAGAATTATTTTAATTCTTCCAAATTTTTATTTCAGATTTGACCATAAAATTATATAAATTTAATAATCTAAATAAAAATTATTAATATAATATTTTTAAATAAATAAAATTACTTCAAATAATTTTTGTTACCTAAAAGAATTTATATTACAATTATTTTATTAAAAAATATTTTAAAAATAATTAAATTAAAATATTTAAAAAAATAAAATAATAATTCATCAATAATAAAATAAAAATTATTTAAAAATATTTTTCAAATATAATAAATAAAAAATTATTCAAATAATAAAATTTATATCTATGACATATTGAAATTAAGTAATCCGATTATATGTACGATTATAATGGTATTTAATATTATTGAAGCATGTTATTTTATTTAAATCCTATTATGAAGTTGAAAGGATATAACAACTAAATTAGTAAATTATTTAAAAATCTTTAAATAATATAAAATATAAAAATCTTTCAAAAATAATAAAATTTGTGCCTATAATGTATTAAAGTTAAATGATCTGATTGCAGGTGTGATCATAACAGAACTTAACATTATTAAGGTACTTTTTATCCGAATTCTACCATGAAGTTGTATAGATATAAATAACTAGATCAACAATTTAATTAAAATTAAAAATTATACTCTTAATAAAGCACACATGTAATATAATAAAGACCATTATAATTTATCTTATAAGATAAAATTAGAATAAATAAGTAACCCTTCTTTGAATGGACGTTATAGGGTGTTAATACCTTCTCTATATGCAACTAACTCCCGAATCTAACTCTGAGAATGTAGGCCATTTTTGGTGTTCTAATCACACCATAAAAAAATGATTAGTGGCAACTTTTTTTTTATTCACACACATAATAATCACATTTCTGGAGGAAGCACAAAAGCTCGCTTGCTTCCTCGGATCCCATCGCGGGGCATGTCACGACAGTTTGGCAACTCCACTAGGGAGCAAATCAAAGTAAGGCCATTTTGTTTTTTTTATCTTAGTTTTGAATTTTCCTAGTCCATTTTGATTCAATGTTTTCTTTACATGTGTTTATCATGTTTGTCTCATTGTGACTATTTTTATCTATGGTAAATTAATCATGTGAAAATCATTGAAATGATTGATGTTCCCTCTCACACACTACACATTAGGAATCTCACACACATATCACGAGCCTCCTATCCGAGCTTTAAAATACCTTTTAGGATTAGTTAGTGGGCAAAGTAGCAATACGTTTGTGAGATTGTCGATCTCTATGTAGGCTAATGAAACACTTCTGCTCAAATTAAATCCTACCTTCCCTACACGTAACTAATTCTGAAATTCAACTCTGGAAATGTAGACCACTTTTATGTTCCAATCACACCATAAAAATGATTAATGGTGACTCATTTTTCTTTTTATTCATACACACAACAATTACGTTTTCAGAGAAGGTGCGGAAGCCTACTCGCCTCTCTCGGATCCTGTCGCGGGGCACGTCCCAATAGCTTGGCAACTCAATTGGGGAGTAAATCAGAGTAAGGTCATTTTATTTCTTCTTTTTCTATCTTAGTTTTGAATTTTCTTGGTTCATTCTGATTCAATGCTTTTTTTACATGTGTTTATCATGTTTTTCTCATTATTACTATCTTTATCTATGGCAAATTAGTCATGTGAAAATTATTGAAATGATTGATGTTCCCTCTTACACACTACACATTAGGAATCTCACACACATATCACGAGCCTCTTACTTGGGCTTTAGAATACCTTTTTAGAATTAGTTAGAAGGCAAAGTAGCGATGCTTTAGTGAGATCACTAGTCTCCGTGCAAGCTAGTGAAACACTTCCGCTCAAATTAAATCTTTTATGTTTATAGCCCGTCATAGGTGAGGATTAGATGTCTTACTAGCCTATAATGGTGACAGTAAGCACAATTTAGGGACCTTTTCATCAATTAGGTATCATAGAGCCCAAATCAGGCATAAATTAGAATAAACTTAAAGCCATTTTATTTGAGAAAAGTTTATCCTATGTGAGGAAATTCCTAAACCTAAGAAAAATCTTTCAAGAACATATAAGGGAATTTTTCCATGACTAATTTTTTTAAGCCATGCAAGTTTACCCAAAAAAATGAATTAAGTCATATATCAATTAAACTGGGTAGCTTGTTTGAATGGCTTATCCCATATATTTTCCTCTTTAGTTGAATGCAGTTGTTCCTTAACTTCTTGCATTCATCATTTCATCGTACATAAATATCATCAAAAACTGTTTGAACACGTTGACCATTGGTTACGAGCTTCAAATTATCAAAAATTGGAAATCTGTGATCATGAACAGTTTGAAATAAGTCACGGAGCTATTTAAAAAAAAATGAACAAGTAACTTATAAATGCATTCACCTATTTGAAGAACCCATCAGAAGAGAAACCTCATTTCTATCCCAATTTTGAGCAAGAATCTTAGAAACTATAGAGGAAGCCCTCACTAAACATAAAACTAGGTTCCTTACTTTTCCCAAGGATTTTCTTTGAAAAATCTACAAATACCGATTTGAAAGAATGAAAGTACTCATGCATCTAGGTCTTCTTGAAGATGTGCACTGAATCATTGAAGCTAAAGTACGTCTAGCTGGTGAGTGTCATAATTCGTTTGTTAAATGCATGCTGGGAATGGGAAAAAGTTCTTATGCTAAGAAGCGAAAAGCTAAAAGAATGGGAGTCTATTACAGGTGTGTAAGGTGGACATGTAATACAAATTACAGGAACATTGGAATGGTTTCCCACAATTAAGAAGATAAAATTAAGTTCATAAAGGATGAACTGAGTAAAGAATCATTAGATAATATCCTTTAGACTCTTGAGACACATCCTAGTGGGGACGTTCATAGGTTTCTTCTTGATTTAGTGGATTTATTCCATAAAGAAAAAGAGCATTACCATCTTGGGAATCTGACGTTAAAAGACCCTGTTTACTAGTTTATAAAAAAACTGAATGGGAAGCAAATCCTCGACTCATAGAAGGCATTCATCCATGGTAGCATGATGGTTACCCGTGGCTAGGATTGGATCAACAAGGGATGCTCTGCCATTTTTTTGAAGATGGATTATGAATCCCCATATTATGGATGATCGAATGGCACTAATTATTGTATTAATTGTGATCATGCAGTTGCTGATCTTAGCTTTTGCCATGAAAAAGTAATTTCCAGACAGAAGTTCAAGCAGAATGATCAGGATATAGAGTTGCTAAAATCATGCTACTACTATTATTAGCTAGTGTTGTGAAAAAATAGAACCCTAAAGGTCTCTAATTAGTACGACGACTTCATAATTATTCTTATTTATTGTAATAAACTAGTAGTTTTGAACATAATTATGTGTCAACAACTTTACTCACCCCCCTAATTCTAAAAGGATAAGTAAAAGAGGACAATTGTTGACATCCAATTTTGTCCAAATAATAATAAATAATAAATAAAAAATAAAAAATTTAAATGATAAAAATAATAAAATTTAAAAAATAAAACTTTTATAAGAAGTTACCGACACTGCATCTCACTCACCTACTACACCGCATTCACCTTGCAACACAGCATAAATCCTCCTTGTAAGAAGCTATCACTTGGTCAAATTTTCTTTAATGTTTTCCAAATGAAGCCATCATTATTGAATATGGAGAACAACATGTTAAATGTCCATATATGTTATTTTTCTTATTTTATATTGACTCCATTTTCTAGCTGATTCTTTTAACTTCCTCCACCAATTAAGCAAAATAAGTCACGTAAGCTCTCACTTGTATAAAGCTATTTTCCAAGCACAAAGGGGGAGGCAAAAAAAAAAGGAACGAAAAAAAAAAAAGAAAAAGAGAGACATAAAATAAGAGAAGCAAGAGGAAAAAAAATGTAAAAGAAAGAGTAGAAGTGATATACAAAAAAAAGGAAAGTTATCAAAGAGGAAGAAGTATTTGATAAAAAAAAACTAATAAAGGGAGAAGGTGAGAGAGAAGAAGAAGTTATTTAGAAAGAAGAAGAGAAAGGCAGAAACATCAACAAGAAGAAGAAGAAGATAAGAAAAAGAGAAGGAAGATTTTTTTTATTCCATCCTATTTCCTTTCTTTTATTTTTTTTTCTTTATTTTTATTTATTTTTATATTTTTATTTTATTTTTAATTTATCTATTTATTATTATTCTTTAAATTTAATATTTTATTATTTAAATAAATAAAATATAAATTAAAAAAATGGAAGGACGTCCAAATTAAAAATTAAAAGAAAATAAAAAAATGGAAAGATGTTATTCTAGAAAGATATCATCCCCATCCCCTTCTCAAATAACTAATAATAATATCATCCCACCTTATCTATTTTTATTTTTATTTTAAAATTAATTAATCAATATTAATATTTAATATATGATGTTAAATATTATTTTATACAATTCCTATGATGGAATAAAAATAAAATAATTTGGAAGTTCAAACTATTTAATATTCTTTAAGTAAGAGATATTTTATAAAGCGAGTAGGCTGATTAAATTAAAGAATCTCAATATTTCTATATATAAAATTATCTTATATTCATCATGTACTCTTCTAATTTATATTTATATTTAAAAATATATATTCGTGATGACGGAATAATATTGAAATTAATTGCAGGTGTAATAAATATAATTTCAATTTTCTAAATAATTCTTTAATCAAATTTGACCATAAAGTTAGAAAATTTTAATATTTCAAAAATTTTAAAAATAATGTTAAATTGTGATTTCAATTTTTTTGAATAGTTATGTATCTATATTTGACCATAAAGTTAACAAATTTGATACTTTAAAATTATAGAATAATGTTAAAATTATTTTAATTCTTCTAAATTTTTATTTTAAATTTAGCCATGAAGTTGGTTAAATTTAATAATCTAAATAAAAATTATTAATATAATATTTTTAAATAAATAAATAAATAAAATTAATTCAAACAATTTTTGTTACCTAAAAGAATTTATATTACATTATTTTATTAAAAAATATTTTAAAAATAATGAAATGAAAATCTTTATAAAAAGATAAAATAATAATTCATCAATAATAAAATAAAAATTATTTAAAAATATTTTTAAATATAATAAATAAAAAATATTCAAATAATAAAATTTGTACCTATGACGTATTGAAATTAAGTAATCCGATTGTAGGTGTAATCATAATGATATTTAATGTTATTGAGACACGTTATTTTGTTTAGATCCTATCATGAAGTTGAAATGATATAACAATTAAATTAACAAAGTATTTAAAAATCTTTCAAAAATATAAAATATAAAAATCTTTCAAAAATAATAAAATTTATGCCTATGACGCATCAAAGTTAAGTGATCTGATTGCAGGTGTGATCATAATGGAACTTAACATTATTGATGCACTTTTTATCGGAATTCTATTATAAAGTTAGATAAATTTAGATAACCAGATCAATAATTTAACTAAAATTAAAAATTATACTCTTAATAAAGCACACATGTAATATAATAAGAATCATTATAATTTAATTCAAAAGATAAAATTAAAATAAATAGGTAACTGTTCTTTGAACGGACATTGTAGGGTGTTAATACCTTCTTTACACGTAATCAACTCCCGAATTCAACTCTGGAAATGTAGACCACTTTCGATGTTCTAATCACACCATAAAAAAATATTTGGTGATGATTCCTTTTTCTTTTTATCCACACACATAATAATCATGTTTCTGGAGAAGGCGCAGAAACCCCCTCACCTCCCTCAGATCCCGTCACAGGGTACGTCGTGACATTAATAAAAATTTAAATTTGAATTACTTTTAATTTATCATCAAAATTCATAAATACCAAATTATTCCAGTCTAAAAAATTTCTTCAAATTATATTTATATTTGTTTATTTTCTCTATACTTTACTATCATCTTCTTAATATAAAAATTATTATCTTCATTTTTTTCTCTTTTATCAGAACTTACTACTTTTAACATTTTGTAATAATGTTTTTACCATGTAAATTCTTTTCTACAATTTATTTTACTTTTTTTATATTATTCTTATTTAATTTAATTATCCATTTTTAGTTATAAACGTTTTATTTCATTGAATTTTTATTTTTTAAAAGATTTATAACTTAATTCATTCTCATTAGTTTGCTAAATTTTTTTTGTATAAAAATTACAAAAATATATTTTTTATAGTTTATTTTATTAGATAAATTTTTTAATTATTTCATATACCTTTTAACAAGAAAAGATAATTACACCTTTAGGAAGAAATTATAAGAGGAGCAAAACTGACATATGATATTATTTCTAAAAATGTTTACAAATTTGTAAATAAATTTAATAGTATTTTTTATTTTAAAATTTAAAAGTTATTTTATCTTTACTTTTTTTTAATTTCATTTTAAATTTTTTAGTTTATATTTTTATTTAGTTTAAATAAAAATCTTATTATTCTTATTTTTATCGCATTGCAGACTTAATTTAAAATTTGTAAATTCTCATTTACAATACACTTTGTCTTCATATACGTTTAATAAAATTTTCATTTGCTCACATATACAAATGAACAACCCTATTTGCAACCATAAGAAAAAGTTTAAATTTGGTATCAAGTCTATTCTTGCAACACCATTTTCTCTTTAAAAAAGTTTGAGTATAGTATTCGATAATATTTTTCACTAAATAACATAATGATTCATCTTTATTTAATGAATTTTTACCATAATATTTGCAAATTTATTTTTTGTTTCATAATCTAAGTAATTACTTTTTTTGGTAATATTTTCCTAAATATTTATATTATTTTTGTAACTTTTTTCCTATCAATGTTCTTAACATATTTTTCTTAAATTATAATCAAATTATTTTATATTTATGATTATATCAATCTTTTAAATTTTACAATCATTTTTTTATAAATTTATGATTTCATAATCATAATTGATTATAGTTTTTAAGAAAACAGTTATTCATAATATTATTATGTGTCTTTCTAGGGATTTTTTTTCAAAATTTGAAAGAAAATTTTTTTTGGTTAATTTCTATTATAATATAACTTTTAGAATATACTTAAATATGAGTTCCTTACATGAAAAATATTTAATGTTAAAATATTAAATTTTAGTCAATGAATAGATAGTAATTTGTGGATTATATTTAATGAGTTGTCTATAATATAAAATTATTATTTTAAAAGTTTATTTTACTATGCATTAAGATGTAAATGACAAATTTATTGTTATTACAAAAAAATGTTCTTATTATAAATTATGTTATTAAAAGTTAATATTAATGACAATGGCTCTATTTCATACAAATAACTAATAAATTAACTGATAATTGAAAAATTAGCTAGTAACTAATAAGTTAACTGATAACTAATAAGGTAATTGAAGTAAAAATGTTCTTATTATAAATTATGTTATCAAATATTAATATTAATGACAATGGCTCCACTTTGCATAAATAACTAATAAACTAACTGATAATTGATAAGTTAGTTAGTAACTAATAAGTTAACTGATAGCTAATAAGGTAATTGAAGTAAAAATGTTCTTATTATAAATTATGTTATTAAATATTAATATTAATGATAATGGCTTCATTTCACATAAATAATTAAAAAATTAATTGATAATTGATAAATTAGCTAATAACAAATTACTACTTAACTGATAGTTAATAAGGTAATTGAAATGTTTCATAAAACTAGTTATTAAATTATTTAAAATTGTATAATGACATATTAATAGAAATAGATATATAATTAAAATAATTTATATTTATTTAAAAATTTAATTATATTAATATAATTAAAAATTTTAAATAAAAATTATAATAGTTAATAGTTAATTAATTATAATATTTAATATTTAATCCTATCAATATTATAAATTAAAAATTATAATATTGATAGGATTAGACTTAATACCAAATTTAAACTAATATTAAATGTTATATTAGTATCTAACAGTACTTTTCACTAAAAAACATAATGATTTATCTTTATTTGATGAATTTTTATTATGGTAATTGTAAATTTATTTTTTCATTTCATAATCTAATTAATTACTTTCTTTGTAACATTTTCCTAAATATTATGTTATTTTTCTAATCATTTTTTCCTGTACATGTTTTTAATATATTCAATTAAACTATTTTATATTTATAATTATACCAAATTTTTTTAATTTCACTATTATATTCTTATAAATTTATGATTTTATAGGTATAATTGATCATGGTTTTTAACAAAGCATCGATCTATGATAATATTATGAGTCTATATAGTTTTTTTTTTATTTTTTCAAATTTTGGGAGGAGATATTTTGTTAATTTCTATTATAACGTAACTTTTAAAAAATATTTAAATATCAGTCATTTATTGATGTTTTTTTGTTAAAAACTATTTTTATTTTTTATATGAATTAAAAAATAAAAAATATTTAATATTAAAATATTAAATTTTTATCATCAAATAGGTAATAATTTATGGATTATATTTAATAATCATCTATAATATAAAATTATTATTTCAAAAGTTTATTTTATAATGCATTAATATGATAAATGAAAATTTTATTGCCATTACAAAAAAATCTATTGTTATCATAAATTATATTATTAATTATTAATATTAGTAATAAAAATTATCTTAAAAATGATACTAATGACTGTGATGTTTAAAGTTAAAATTAATCATTTTGATAAAATAAATTTAAAATTAATTATCTACTTGAATATTAAATTAAATGAGTAATGAGATAACTTTTTTCTTTCCATAAATTTTTTCAATTTTTATTTCATCAAATACTTTTCTTTTAACTAACTTCTTGCATAAATATTTTATTTTTTCAGCTATTTCTCAAGAGTTTTTTTTTATACATACCCAATTTCCATCCCTTATTTTACTTTGGATTTTTCTTTTTTTCTCCTTTATAAATTTTTTTAGAGGTTTTATAATTGTTATTATTTACAAAATACTTATACTTTAGAAAATTTTCTATTAGATTAAATTTTTATTTACTTACAAGCTTATGATCTAGGATTGTGAAAGTATAAATGAATGTTTTTTAAAGAGTACAACAAATATTCAAGATAATTTGGAATACTTTAATTTTGATTTAATTTATGAATATTCAGAAATAGAAAAAATTTAAATTTATTTTCTATGATCTATTGTATATAAAATAATTTGTATATTTAGTCTTTTATTGTATTATAATATCAATTTTAATTATTTAAAGATATAAGTGTAATAAAATTATAATATTTTATTTTAAAAGATATTTTTTAAAATTGTTGACTGCATATTAATTTTTTAATCTAATTTGTTGTATAAATAATTAATATATAATTATAAATTTATATTATTAAAATAAATATTTACTTGTGTGTTGCATGAGTTACAAACTAGTTACTAAATAATGTAAATATAATGTATGATTCAATTTAATTTAGTATATATTTCATATTTTTCAATTGCTATTGTTTATTAGTTTGGATATTTTTTTTTTTTTATTCTACTTCATATTCTTTCATGTCTCATATCCATTTATATTGCATATAACTCAAACATCTATATCATTAAATGTTATAGATATAACACTATATCTTTTATTCTTAAATTTTTCAAATATTTCAAATAAATTAAAATTTTGGTATAAAAATTATTATAAATTGAATAAATTATATATTTTTATTAAAAATATTTGAATATTAAAATCAAATTTACGTATTAAAATTTTTTCAATATTTTGATTCCAATTTTTAAATTCTATATGTAAATATATATATATATATATATATATATATATATATATATATATATATATATATATATATATATATATTAATCAATAGGATTTTGAAAAGGATTAATATTGTATTTATTTTTTTCTTTGTTTTGTTTACTTCATTATATGCTTTTTTATTCACTTATAATATTTTAAGATTAAAAAAAAATATTTTTAAATAGTATAGATTTGTCACATTATTTTTTATTATTAAAATATTTTAAATAAGTTAAATATTTTAATATTTTTATTTAATTAATTAACTTATTGTATATCTTATTTTTCTTATTACTTTGCACCTCACATATTATTTCTCATCTTTTTATTTTCTTTGCTACTTGTTTTTCTCTTTTTTTTATATGCAATCCTATTATTTATAATTTAAACAATAATATTACTAAGTAATATAAATATATTTTAGTTTTGACTTATTTAATTATTTTAAATAATTCAAAATTTTAATATAAATATTATGAAAATTTAAATTAATTCTATATTTTATTTTAAAAAAATAATAGTTAAAGATGTTTTAAATTTTATTTTTTAAAATTTTCTTATTTTTTTATAATTTTTAATTATTATATTTTAAATTAAAAATACATGAAAAAAATTTATTAAAGCTTTGCACTCGATACACTATTTTTTCTCGTTCCATCAATTTTATTATATGTTTTTATTTTTTATTTTCACTCCTATTATTTAAAGTTCAAATATGATATATTGAATAATATTGATATAATTCAATTTTATTTTTTATTATAAAAATATTTTTAATAATTCAAGCATTTTACTTAATTGAATTAGATTACTACATATTTCATTTTCACCTCTTATTACACTATAGCTCGCATATTGTTTCTCTTATTTTAATTTACTTTGTTACTTTTTTATATTCATTAATATTATTTACAATTTAAATATTAATATCATTGAATAGTATAGATATAATAAAATATATCTTATTTTTATCATAAAAATTATAAATAAGTTAAAGTTATAGAAAGTATTAATTGAATTAATTATTTATGCATCCAATTTTTAATAAATATATTTAAAAGTTAAAATTAATTTTATTTGTTTAACTTTTATCAATATTACCTTGATATCATATTTGAAGTACTATATTTTAAATTAAATACTTATTAAAAAAATTTAGCTACGCTTTATAATTCACATGCTATTTTCTTCCTTTTGTCAATTGTATTATATAAGATATTTAATTTAGAGTAATTTATTAAAGATAGAATAATATCTGACGAATTTTACTCTGGGATGAAAGTTATTTTTTAAATATAATATAAACAGTATTAGGAATAATTAAAAAATATTAGTGAATTATTGAAATCATAATTTATATTTGTTTCACTAGATGTATTACTCTTTACACTATTAATAAATAATTTATTTATATTTGTTTGAAAGTCTTTTTTAATCAAATTCATCTTCGTTTTGTAAATATTTTTATGATAGAAATATATTAAATAATTTAAAATTTTAATATAAAATATATAAATGAAATGAGTCAAATAGATATTTGATTTTTAATGAAAATATCTTAAAAATAATCGCAAATTAACTTATTTAAATTTTTTAATAGTTTTTGCATGTATATGCTGTCTTTTTACATTCGTTAAATTTTTTTTAATTAATTTTTTAAAATATGATTTATATTTATTTTTATTATAAAAACATTTTAAATAAGTTAAAATTTTCTATAAAGAAGAAAGGTGAATTTATCAATGCAAAAATCGTAAAAAATTATAAAATAAATAATTAAAAATTACTTATTAAAATATTTTATATAATTTGCTACTTTTAAATATAAATTTTTTAAAATAAATTTATATAAAAATACGTGAGAAATAGTATTGCCTTAGCTAATTAAATGATGTCATGTATGTCTAAATTAATTTGATTTACTATGAATTAAAAATTATTTATATTATTAGTGACTATAAAGATATTATATTGTTAAAAATAAATGTAACTAAAATTTATATTAAATGATAACAAAATTAAAAATTTTCTTACAATCTAATAATATATAAGTAAGCGGAAGTATAAAACCTATTTTTACATTAAAGTTCAATTAATTATAAATTAAGTAAAGTTATGAAAATAGATAGTAAAATTTTTGAATATATAGAATAAACTAATAACAATAATATGTTTTAAACAAAATTTATGAATTATGCAATGTATAATTAGAGGTACGTGTAATTTTTTTTTCTCAGGAAAGATAAAAATATAACTAGAACTTAGGTTTAACTATATTATTTTTATTCATTGATTTTAAAATCAAGTAATATTAATAATGCAATGTTTATTTTATGGTAAAAGATTTCAGAACTATGTTTAAAGAACTTAACTGATATTAAGTCAAAAGAATAGATTATGTTATTAATATGTTATCAAAATTATATTTTTAAATAAAAATTACAATTTTTATTATAAATATTATTGCTATTAAATCCTTATTTTCCATTTCATTTTATTCCAACATTATTTTCATGTGTCAGACATATTTATAAAAAAGAATTTTCTATTCTATTATTATTCTCTTTCTTATTTTATCATAAAAAATACAATATAATTTTTATTTTCTTTTATCGTTAATTTTTAAAATTTTATAAAAATTATTTATAATAATATTTAAAATAATAAAAAATATAAATATATTACATTTTTATATATTTTATTATTTTTATAAATTAAATAATATATTTTAATATATAATTAAATTATTATATTTTTAAAATTATATTATTATTTTATTAAATACTAATCTGTTGCACGAACTTAATTTAATTTACTAATTACTAATTTATATCTTATCAAATGATTGAATAAATAAAAATAACTTGCTTAACCAAACGCGGCCTCCGCAATTTTTCTCCCGCATTTGCACTTCGCGCTTTGATTATGGATTGTGTGTTTTCATCGGACCGAAAAATTCCCACCAAAAACCACCCCCACCGCTCCAAAGTTTGTAAACCCCCAATCCGCTTCACCCACATTCGACCAATAAGAAACATGCATATCGAAACCAACGGCTACGTTCCCCGACTATTCATCGACGCGGATCGCTCTCCAATCCAACGGCTATAAACAAAACCCTCCATCCTATATAAATTCCGGATCCCCTTCCTCCCCAAGCATATCCATTCAGGTTTTCGTCTTCGTTCTGCGGATTTTACCTCGTCTCAAGATCAACTAGGAGAAAAAAGCACTATGTCTGGAAGAGGAAAGGGTGGAAAGGGTCTCGGAAAGGGAGGAGCAAAGCGTCACCGTAAGGTTCTGAGGGACAACATCCAGGGAATTACCAAGCCTGCCATTCGTCGTCTTGCTAGGCGTGGTGGCGTCAAGCGTATCAGTGGTTTGATCTATGAGGAGACTCGTGGAGTCCTTAAGATCTTCCTTGAGAATGTCATTCGCGATGCTGTCACCTACACTGAGCACGCTCGCCGCAAGACTGTGACCGCCATGGATGTCGTTTATGCTTTGAAGAGGCAGGGCAGGACTCTTTACGGGTTCGGAGGTTAGAGAATTTGGTATTTGGGGTTAGTTTCTGTTGGGGGTTTCTCGAATTGGGGTTTCTTGGAGCATCATATGGATGCTTCATATGTTTATAAGAAGCCATAGTAGTTGAATGTTAGATTTTAGGACTATGTGTAATTGTTGCTTTTGAACCATCGAGTTCATGGATTGAGATAATCGGAGGAAAGGGAAGTAGATCCAAAATTGTAATTTTCTTTTGCCAAATGAATTTCTATAAGAACTTTTTAGTGTTTATTTTTTTTATATTTGTAATTTTAATAAATTTAAGTATTTTATCTTGCATGCAATTTCAAATGTTTTGATTTATATAAAAAATAAAAATGGTTTACGAGCCGGCCTAACTTCTTCCGTGATTGGCTTCGGCAGATTGCGGATCAGGTTGTGTTGTTGTATTTAAAAATAAAATAATTAATTTTATTAGAACTATTATATGGATTAGCATTAATTAATTATTGAAATATTTATTTAAGTAATTAGTTTTGTATTTTAATATTAAGTATGGAACAGATTGGGTCCTAGTCTAATGTGTGTGATCCATGGTAGGTTGGATCATGCATAAGCCCATATAAGTAGAGGTCCCAACTTACAGCCCTTTAGTGGTCAGTAGTTTCCTATCACAAGTCTGACCTTAAATAGAGAGATCAGGGTTATTATTTTGATACACAGAAAAATAAGGATTTTCACTCTTTTGAATTTTTCTCTCTCTTTTCTCTCTATCTTGATAACCTAAGGGGCCAAGTAGGTTGTAATTTTATTCATCATCATTTAGATCAGTCATGGTCTCATCAAATTATGGTCCAGGTACGCTCATAATTTTATTATGATTAATTACATATTTTTGTGATTTTAATTCATACTTCTAACAATTGGTATCAGAGCGATGTTGATGTATGAATTTATGATTATGAGTAATCTGATCATCTTGATAGATTCATAAAATTTCTAATTTTATTTATTTATTTATTATTTTTTTTGGCCTTTTCGTACATGAAAATTTTGGGATTGAGATTTTTAATTTTGGAGCAATTTGGATCTGTTTTTTCCTTTCAATTAAATATTGAATATAGATCTCATATGCATGATAAATATTACTCCATTATTTGATTGTATTGAAAATTCGTGAATGTTGTGAATTACAGTATGGATTTTTCGAAAAATATTACAATCATAGATTACAATTTTGAAGCTTTTCCTCCTATTTAATATGTGAATCTATATTAAAAATATGTTAGATATAATTTTCTAAGATTAAAAGGAGATAAAAATAAATTTTTTTGGAGCTTAAAACTCATCAATGGCTGAAAAACAGCCATAAAATCGAACTGGACGAAGGAAGGAAGGAGAAGGTTTGGTGCCGCTGTCGCGTGCGTGGGCTCACGCGTATGCTTAGCGTGTGTAACACACTGCGTGTGCCCATTTGTCTCATTCTGGCAGCCTGTTTCAATTGCACGTGATTTTATATATATATAATTCAGTTTGACTTTGCATATGTTATATGCCTTTTAGCTTTTGGTATATAATTTTCATTTAAATATATTCACGCTTAGCATGTGTATAATTGTCCATGACGTTTCATGCATATTTATTATATATATTATATATATATATATATATATATATATATATATTCTAATATTATATGTATATTTGACAATTTTTTTTATATATATCATAATTGTCACATATAATATATATAATTTTATACAGGTTATCAATACTTTGAGTTTTGTACATATAAATTTTTTTTTGAATCTATTATTTTTTTAGAATTTTTTTTATGTGGCCAATAAATATTTATTTAAATTTTGCAAGATTTATACTATAAGAAAATATATTTTATTGGTGAAATTTTGGCCTGAAAAATTTCATGAACATTTTTTATATTTTTCTGGGCTTGGTGTGCTATCACTCTCTCTAATTATGAACATAATTATATTAAATAATTTTGAGCTCTTAATTGTGTTATTTTAGTACATATAAAAACACCTAAAGCCATTTATTTTATACCAATGATAAATTAGGAATATAATGAGGCTATTTTTATAAAATACTATCCTTCTAAGATTTGTAAGAGTACATTACATTGATGATGGATACACCCTATCGGTGTAACATTGTTAATGTAATTTTAAAGTTTAGACTCCTTAGAATAGGCATGCAGTAATTATAATGTTTCAATATTTCTTGTACCCTATCGGTATGGTTATATCAATTACATTTTTATGTAGACTTTTGTACAAGCCAAATTTATGGTACATGTATTTTGGATACCACTTTATTAGATAGTTGTTTGACTGATTTGTTTAATTGGGAATCTTGTGTTGTAATTATGTTGTGCACGTATAATTAATAATTTTCCAATCTTGTTGCATCAGTCTCGGTCTTTTAACAACTATTTGTGGTAAGGACTCTTAATGGAATAAACTATAATAAATGGAGAGAGTCCTTGAATATGTACTTGATAATATCTAAGGAGGATTTGGTTCTTAGAGAACTAAAACCGGTTGATCTTTTACTCGAGTCTAGTGCTGCAGATAAGACCTATTATAAATAATAGTATGAATCGAATCGGATTTGTTTGGCAGTGATTAAATTCACTATTGAGAAGGGAATTAGAGAGAGTATCCCAGATAAGGACACTATTGTGATGTACATGAAAGTTGTTGAAGAGAAATTCAATTCTACTTATCTAACTTTAGTGTGTTTTAAGTCTAATAAACTTAAAATATCTTCTGGATCTTGGTGGTTAGATTCTGGTAAAACTGTTCATGTTATAAATTCTTTAAAAGGGTTCAAGAACCAGTAAATCCCAAATAAGAGAGAGAAAAATGTCTTAGAAATACTAGGTAGTAAGGTTAAGGTTCAATACATAGGATCAATTTCCTTATGTTTGTCATCTGAACATATTTTGGATCTAAATAATGTTAATTTATGTACCCTCTATCAGAAGGAATTTGATTTCTAATTCTAGTTTAGATAATTGTGGTTATACCCTTTGGCAAGGAAGTGGAAAGATTGAGATTCATAGTGATTTTGCTATTGTTGGTAATGTCACCTTACAAAATGATCCATATCATTTGAATTTAAAAGATTATCCTGTTGTATCTTCTGATATTCCCATCAATGCTATAATTAGGCATAAATAACTTAAAATGAGTTAGAATTCTTCCATTTATGGGATCAATTTTAGGCCATTTTTTTAAAGAGAGATTAGAAAGATTGGTAAAATAAAGGTATGTTATTAGATTTAGATTTCTTAAAATTTTGAAATCTTTTCAATTGTGGGATTGAAAAGTAAATATGAGACCATATAATCCCTAAAAGTTAGACTCTAGATCAATGAGTGGGTTCTTCATTAAGTACTGAATTGGATCAAGAGGTTATAGATTTTATTATCTCACTTATAGTATCAAGATAATCAAGTTTGATTGGACATTTTTATTCTGAGGATGGCTTGGATAGTGGGAGTTTAATGCTTAAGGCTATCAATTTATATGACAAGGCCACCATTCTGCCTATACCTATTTTGATTCTCTCACCACTAGAGGAGATAATGTTGACATTTCAGTACAGATAAATAAAGATCCTTATGTTGAACAATCTAATTAGCTAGCCATTAAGTTTAGATGTTCTCAAAGGATTTAGAGACTTGCAATATTATATGATTATATTGTGTACTTGTAGGAATTTTAATAAATTTATTAAAGTAATTTTATCATCTTAGTGCTTTATGTTGATGACATTTTGTTGGCTAAGAACTCAGTTAATTTAGATGAGTCAAAAACGTATGTTATCATGTCATTTGATCTTTGGCAAAACATCTTTTATTTTGAAATTTAGATCCATCGTGACAGAACTCATAGTATTTTGGGTTTGTACCAAGCCAATTTGATTGAATGGATGCTTGAAAGATTTAAATGGATACTTGTGCGTCTAGTCCAATACCTATTTAGAAAGACAACACATTGTCTCAATGATAATGCCCTTAAGTTGATATTGAAAGGGCTGGAATAGATAAGATTCTCTACGCTTCCGCTATTAGTAATCTTATGCAAGCACAGGTTTGCATTCATTTAGATATAGCTTTTGCTATTCGTGTGCTTGGAAGATACTCAAGTGAACCTAGGATGGATCATTGAAAAGTTACCAAGAAGGTTATGAAGTACCCACAAAGTACCAAGAATCATATGTTGACTTGTAGACGATCTAACTTACTTGAGTATAATTATTACTTAAATACTGATCATGCCTTATACATAGATGATCATAAATCAACATTTAGATACATCTTTTGGGATTATGAGACATTAATTTTACATCACTTGTCTCCCTATCAGATTCAGTGATTTTGTATGGTCTCATTCCACTTATGCAATTATTGCTCAGTAACCTTATAAATATATATATATCCAGTTCTTTAGGATTATGAGACATTAATTTAACATCACTTGTCTCCCTATCGGATTCAGTGATTCTGTATGGTCTCATTCCACTTTTGTAATTGTCACTCAGTTTGGATATTGAAACATTGGTAATATGTTTTATACATATATAAATCATTTGTTTCCCTATCGGATTCAATGATTTTAAGTTGTTTCTCTTCTGAGTTATAGTTGAAAGACTAAACGTTATTCTGTTCCTTTCAGATTATGAGATATTATACCATTGTTTCCTTATCGGATTCAGTGATTCTATGTAATCTCATTCTCTGAATTAAGTTTATAGCTTAATGTATAACTAATTGCTTAATTATTGATGTTTTAATTATTCCATATAATTAATTAATGCTATCCAAGTGGGAGATTGTTGTATTTAAAAATAAAATAATTAATTTTATTAGAACTATTATATGGATTAGCATTAATCAATTATTGGAATATTTATTTAAGTAATTAGTTTTGTATTTTAACATTAAGTATGGAACAGATTGGGTCCTAGTCTAATGTGTGTGATCCATGATAGGTTGGATCATGCATAAGCCCATATGGGTAGAGGTCTCAACTTACAGCCCTTTAGTGGTCAGTAGTTTCCTATCACAAGTCTAACCTTAAATAGAGAGATCAGGGTTATTATTTTGATACACAGAAAAATAAGGATTCCCACTCTTTTGAATTTTTCTCTCCCTTTTCTCTCTATCTTGATAACCTAAGGGGCCAAGTAGGTTGTAATTCTACTCATCATCATTTAGATCAGTAATGGTCTCATCAAATTATGGTCCAGGTACGCTCATAATTTTATTATGATTAATTACATATTTTTGTGATTTTAATTCATACTTCTAACATGTGTATGACTCGTGTTTAATGAGTCTTTAAGTTAAGAGACTTGAGTTCGCCAAAGTGGTAGACAAATGGCCGATCTGCAGTTATTTCCAATAGTTTTATAAATCATTTATTTGTCAAATATTTGAAATTTGAAATAATTATTTTAACAAATCAATCGGTCAAAATAATTAATAAAAACTTACTAATGACATTCGAGTATATTCATTCTTAAATTCTTTTGCTCAACTCAATGATTGACAAGAAACATTTTTTATTATATAACAAAATGTTTTTAGTTGGATTAACCACTAAAGTTTGTTGTTTTTAAAGTGTAGGTTTTTAGTAAGGAAGTAGGTTAAATTATTTATTTTGCTGTTTAATTATACAGTCTCTGATGAGTTGATTTAATAAAAAAAATGTAAGATGTTTTCTCTACGTTCAAAAGTAAATTAGTTAAGTCAATAAGACAATAAAGAGGAAAAATTAAGTGTAAGTTCAGAGAGATGATAATTATTAAAATATTTTTGTTCAAAATAATGTTATTTATAAAATAATCTTTCTAATAAAAATTAAAGGATAGTTCTACAGTACTCATAATAAAAGTGAGTACCAATGAGTATTAGAAATTAGTTTGGACTATTAACTTGCAATTGATGGGTTGTAATTGAAGAGTCAAGCAAAAAGATTATTGTGCCCTTATTAGGAAGTTAGAATGTTGACAATTTGAACAAAATTCATGCAGTTAAGTCGAAAACTCTATTGCCCAACTCATTATTGCCTTTTACTGTCGTCTGATTGTGGCCATCAATGGAACTCACTAGCAATGCTGGTCATTCCTTCACTTTGACGTCGAATCTCACTTTAGCAATAATCTGGACATATAAATGCAGACAAGTTGAAAACTTTGTCACCTGACTTACTATCGCCTTCTTCTATCATCTATTCACAGCCATCAACAATGCTCACCAACAACGCCGACCATGCTGTCAATTTAATGCCAAATCTCACTTCACCCACAATCCAATATGTTTATCACATTACATACTATAACAGGCAATCAATAGCGTCAAATAATATCCAGATCGATACCATAGTTGGTGATCTTTGGAGCTTTGATGATGAAAGAATTCGTATTGTTGTGAGCTCGTGAACCATTTGAAGGAGTTCTATTTCTAAAAAGTCAATAATAGTGGTTTCTTTTTGTTTTTCCTTAATTAGTTCGTTGTCTTTAATGGAATGTAAATTGGGAAGAATTGGCGATCTCAGTTTAAAGTTCTCTTTTTTCTCTCTGTAGAGTCAAGCTTTTCCATTTTCCAGAAATAGAGCCACAATCGCAAGTGTTACTGTTGTTAATGGCTTCTCACTACCATTGCTTCTCCGTCAATTAGTATTCGTAGCCCAATTCACACTTTATTAAAAGGAAATATGCGACGTCATAGAGTCCTTTGGAGTTGCTACTTGCTCCCGACAATCAAGCAGATTGGTTTCTAAAATAGTAATCGTTCAGTTAACAAACACGCGTCTTTGTCTTCCGTGAATGAGAAAGGCAAGATTGTTTGGGCAAAATTTGCCTTTTGTTAATTTGCTTCAAACACATAGACCGTAATCGGGTAACTTAGATTTCCCTCACACATGTAGGAACTCCATTGGACCTCAGCTGTAAGTACCGATGAGTAAGGGAAAAATGATTACCCAAGAAACTCCCAAAATTAAAATTGAAATTGATAAATTTTATCAATTATTGAATAAGATTCTTTTATTTAATTTATATATTTTTAAATTTAAAATTATAATAATAGAATAATTGTTAATTTGTAGTAATTTAATTGATACAACAATAATAAC
Source organism: Sindora glabra (assembly GCA_020226215.1). Classification (NCBI taxonomy): domain Eukaryota; kingdom Viridiplantae; phylum Streptophyta; class Magnoliopsida; order Fabales; family Fabaceae; genus Sindora; species Sindora glabra. Next base: position 62,912,196 of record CM035231.1, read on the forward strand.
AACAAAGTCTTATCCCATTAATTGAGGTCGACTTCATGGATCGTACGACGCTATTGAACTCTATAAAAAATCAGGTTTTCGATGATATTATTCACAAAAAAATTTCTTTTAATAATTTCCTTTAATATTTTTTTTATTTCCCTTTACACTTATTCACAGGGTTAAAGACCATGTGATCAATTCTTCTCACTGGTGCCTCCAATAACTTTCTTTGCATGTGACCAAACCACCTTAATCGATTTTCTGTCATCTTCTCCTCAATAGGTGTCACGCCAATATATTTTCGTATGCAATCATTTCGTATCTTATCCTTTCTTGTATGACCACACATTTATTTTAACATTCTCATTTCTACTACTCCAATTTTTTGCTTTTGTTACTTCTTAAGAACTCAACATTCACTATCATAGAGCATAAATAATTGTATAGCAGTATAATAAAACTTCCTTTTAAGTTTTATAGGTACTTTACGATTATAAATCACTCCAAATATCTTTTTTCATTTTAACTATCCAATTTGATAATTTTAATATATTAATATTTTCAATGTTATAATAATTATAGTATTATCACTTTTGCATTGTATTATTTGTCAAAGTAGCCAGTGAGGCAGCTCCTTCTATTGCCACTGTGAGGGGTGGCTATTGCAGCAAAGGATGTATGAGGGCCATTGTCGGTGACGATTGTCATTCTAGTTGCGCTTGCATGAACTTAAATGGCAGCGGAAACGTGAGAGTGAGGTTTCTAAGGAGAGTGGGATTATGATAGCACAAGGAATTATAGCACTTTGGTCTGTTCAGGCGAAAATTGTTGATATTAGAAAACAAATTATCAAGATAATTTTGTAAGAATTTTTATTATTTTCAGTTACAATTAATTAATTTTTTATTTTTTATTAAAACTTGATTTTGTAACTTAAATTATTGTTAGGTAATGCAATAAATTTTAATTTACCTCTTATATATATTATTTTATTAAAAATATGATAGAATCAGTTAAGATAAAATTGGTGTAAAATTTGTCATTGAACCCATAATAAACGGATTCAGTTAGGATTTATTAATATAAGATTAGGTTTTCTTTCTGCACATGAGATTATAAATAGCTTGTCCCATCTGAGCCATTTATATGGTGTTAAATACAAAGGAGGGAAGGACTTAAATCTTTTAGTAAATATTTGTATTTTAATGATTTCTTTAGAAGATTATATAAGTAAATCAAAAGATATATAATCCTAATTTTTTTAATTTTATATATTTTCTTAGTAATATTAAATTTGATATAAAAATATTGTTAAATACTAAAAATTCTTACATATAGTATTAGAGTTGACCATATCAACCTAAAATCCTAATTTATTTAATTCTAATTTTTAATTTTATTTTCATTAATGATTATTAATATACAATTATATTGAAAAGTTGAATCATAAAAATAAAGTGATGTTTTGTTGTTTGAAAGTTGTGCTTGATTTATATAATAATTTTAAATTGAATTACATATTATTTTGGATTATATATAAACTTATTTTATATATAGATTTCATTTCACACAAGTAAATGATAAATTAATTGATAACTAGCTAGATAGTAGTTAATAAGTTAATCGATAGTGGATAGCTGATAACAAATAAACTAATTGAAGTATTTCACAAAATTAATTGTTAAACTAGTTAAAATTGTAAAATGATATATTAATAGAAATAAATATATAATTAAAATAATTTATATTTATTTAAAAATTAAATTATACTAACATAATTAAAAAGTTTTAAATAAAAATTTAATATTTAATTAATTATATTTTATAAAATTATATATTTATTTACTTACATAATTTTTATTTTATTATTATTTATAATAAAATTATAATTACTTGAAATATATTTAATTATATTTTATGATATAATTTGTTTATTTACATATATATTTTTATATATTCATAACTTAAAATTAGGATATAATTATGTTAAAATTAGATTAATTATATTTTATAAAAAAATTTAGATTTATATTATAAAAGGCATAGATTGTAAATTAATAAATAGAATAAGGATAGATTTAAAAAAATTTAAATAGATAGTAGCTTATAAATTATAAACTACTTCAAATAACTTATGAAATTAGAGCTTATTTTTTAATAAGCTAGTGTAAGAAACATCTCTAGAGGCTAACTTATAATTTATTAATCAGATCAATAAATTATAAGTTAACTTATTTATTATATGAAATGAAGTCATAAACATATATTTATATATTCTAATGTGCTTATCTAACTTCATTTTAGATTACATTTTATTATATATATTTATTATATAAACTTATTTTTTGTATTGAAACTCGTTTCATATATAAATATATGTATGCTTGACATTTTGTGTATGTATGTATGCACACACACACACACACACACACACACACATATCTCTTTTGATACTTTCTATACATTTATTATTATATATAAATATTCTGGCATTCTATATATATATGCTTTAATATTTTCTGTATAAATATTATATATATGTTCTATCATTTTGTATGACATTTTGTATATATGTCATAATTGTTATATATATATATAATTTTGTACATGTTATTTTGTATCGAGAATGAGACATATTTTGAAAAAAATTTGAAGAAAATGAATTTTTTTCATAAGCAATTTTGATATATTTTTTCCTGTTTAGAATTAAGTTGGTGGAAGTAAACATTTGTCATCATAGTAACCATTTAACAAATAGACTAATTTCACTTTTAATTTTATTTGTTAATAGAGATGAATTACTTTGAAATATGAAATTCATTTTATCTTTCTTTTAATATAATGAGTTTTTGAAAAATATGTTAGTAATAGTTTTATTTAAATATATATTAAAATAAAAGGTAAATTATTTTGAATTAACTTCCTAAGTCAAAATAAAGGCCAATTAGTTAGATATGATTATTGTTTAAATAGATTCAGTAATTTTTCTAATGGTTCCATTAAGAAATATAATCAAAGTTTGATTGGAGGGCATGACTTAGAACTAAGACCAAATTCAGTCCCATTAATGTTAGCCAAAATGGATATATATATTTAAGTTTTAATTATAGAATTGGACTTCATTTTAGACTAGTATTGAGTTAAATTGTAAATGCAAACTTTGCTTTTTCCCTCATCTTAGGTTGAATGCTAAGACATTTATATAATAAAAGCTTAAAATGTTAAGTAATAATTAAAAGTTAATTTAATACAAATTTTCTATTAATATTGCTATAATATTATGAAATTTTAAGTTATGTATGATGTTTATAACTTTGAAAATTATCAAAATAATTATATTAATTTTCAATATGTTGTAATAAGCATTTTTTTATAAGATATTATTCTATCTTAAGGATATTTGTTTTATGATTGTATTTTTATTGGTTGAGTTTAATTTAGTATTAGTTCTATGATATATAGTCACTTGTGTGATTCATTATTATATATACTAATGAAATTTGTTTTATTTTCCTATATATTTCTTGGTGAAACATGAAAATTGGAAACAATGTGTATCAAATTCAATCATTGATAAAGGTTTAAGGAAAATTTTAAATATTTTTGGTATGTAATTTACGATTTTTTCTATAGATGTTAAGAATTTATTTTGGTTTACACATGATATGTATCCTTTATGAAATTATATACTAAAGTATATTTATAAAATGATCCAAATGGGATTGATTTATCTATTTTACTTTGTAATATTGGTCATAGTCAATTGCTTATATAATAATTGAAACAGTTGAAATTGTTTTGTTTCTTAGGAAACATGCATTTTTAAAATGGATATGAAAATAATAACTAATTATAGGTTTTGAATTTATTGGTGAAAAAAGTAATTGTGGCTTACTTACTAAACTAATATGTTCCTATTATATTCTTTATAGATATGATACTTAATTATAACCTATTGGTTATCTCATGAAATTTTATTGATAATACAAATATCTATCACTGCAGTGGGTTACTTACTGATTTAATAGAATCCTATTAAAATATTTTTAAGACACAATAATTTATCGTGAACTATACCATTAAAATTTATTTGGTGTTAATAAATATTTCTCACTATAGTGACCATTTATTATACTAATATATTCTTGTTAAATTTTATAGAATATTCTTATTATCTTAACTAATTTATACTATAACCTACTCACAAAAGGTTATTGTATGAATTAATTAAGTGGAATATAAATTTTTGGATAATTTTATATATTAAAAATTTATTTACCCATAAATGTTAAATTTTTTACTTTTCCTAAGAAAAGTGATCTTTCTACCCATGGGCGTTAGAATTGCTTTTCTTCGGAAAAATGTATTTATTATCCAATTAGCTTGTTATTGGGAATTTTTCTTGAAATATTTTATATTCTTTACTTATAGAAGAGTTTTTAAAGTCCTAATGTTGTAATAGTTATCACTATTTATTTTTTATATGTGAAATAATGATTATGCAATGTTAGCATATTTTACTTTATTAAATAGTAGTCTAACTTTTATGGGTAAATTCTGACTTTATTTATTTAAAAATAAATTATTATTTTAATTTTAAATCTATTAATATAAATATTCATGAGAATACATTTGTTTTTTTTTAATATCAGGTGAAGATATATGATTTATCACTTATTTTATATTCTTTCCTTATAAAAGAATTTGTAATGATATATTTAAAGTTTTAATGTTGTAATAGTTTTTACTATTTATTTTTTATGTGTGGAACAATGATTATGTAATGTTAGCACATTTTATTTTATTTAAATAGTAATCCATTTTTTATCAATGAATTCTAACTTTATTTATTTAAAAAGTAAAATTTAATTTTAATTTTAAATACTCTTGATATAAATATTCATGAGGATACACTTGTTTTTAAATATCCGTAAAGATATGTGATTTATCATTTGTAACAATAATTTGTGATTATTTGTACATATTATTAAAGTTATTACAATTTAAAAAAATATTTTTGTTCTGATCTCATTAATTCCATAATTCATAAGGAATGTTGTTACAGCAAATGATTAGTGATATTGTAGAATTTATATTTTTATTAGAGCAATATGAAAAGTGGATAATTACACACATATATTTTTTATGTTAAATAAATTTTTATAGCTCATAATATTTGTTAAGTTATATAGAAGTTCTTGTATATACTAAACATTCTGTCTATAAGAAATTGCACAGTTATATACTTGAAATTTTCCAAAATTAATCAATTATATTGTAAAATTATTTTTTCTAATTTTCTAATTAATTTTATCAATCATTTGTGAATATTTCCTATAAAAGTTTAGAAAAATGTAAACTATTTCATTTTTTATATACCAATTCATGTATTTATAAATTAAAATTTGAATTGGAGAATTCATGTAAGAAAATAATAAACACTATGAGCTTAAAACTTAGTATGTGCTTAATATTTTTATATATAATTTTATGTACTGAAAATTCTTCCATAATGCCTATGATAAATTTTGATAAGCGATTCACTAGTTTCTAATAATTGATACTTTGAATTAATTAAATTTAAAATATTTTAAATTAATTAGTAAGGAATTTTAACATTAGTGGGAACATTATGATATCAAATACAATCATTTATATTGGATTTGATATTATTGTCTATTATTATTATTATTATTATCATTATTATAAAGATATAATATCATAGTATAATTAAAAATATCTATTTCAAAATTTCATTTATATATATTTCCTTATTTTTAATGATTATATAAAGATTAAGTATGCTCATATATAAATATAATTTTTATGAGCATTTTATTGATTTTTTTTATTATATATGCATAAATATATTTCTATATGTATTCTTTATTATATTTTATAGTTTCTAGCACAATAATATACTTAAGAACAATTAATATATTTTAAAAATATATTAAAGACATAATAAATTTAAACTTTTGATTAATTTTTTAGCTTTAGAATATGATATAAAATATTGTAAGATATAATAATTTTATGTTAGGATATCGATAATTCTATAATAAATTAATATAACAATTAAATATTATCTTAATTTTTATAGTAATTACTTTTGCTTATTAATATATATGCCTTAAAAATATGAAATTTTATGAGCATTTTATCAATTTTTTATTATATGTGCATAAATATATTTATATATATTCCTTATTATGTTTTATAGCTTCTAGCACAATGATGTACTTAAGAATAATTAATATATTTGGAAAATATATTAAAGGTATAATAAATTTAAACTTTTGATTAATTTTTTAGTTTTAGAATATGATATAAAATATTGTAAGATATAATAATTTTATGTCAGGATATCAATAATTCTATGATAAATTAATATAATAATTAAATATTATCTTAATTTTGATAGTAATTACTTTTTCTTATTAATATATATGCCTTTAAAAAATATGAAATTAATTTTTTTTATGTTCATGTTTGCCTTATTTGTATAATGTTAAGCTTTTATTTTAAGTTCTAGTTAAAATTCTAGCGAATTTTTTAACATCAATTTTTTTATAAGTTAAACAATAGGTTTAGAAAATTTGAGAGTATCTTTATAGGATGTATTTAATACATGAAGCATAATTTAAAAATATTATTTATTAAAGGAATATTTCGTGACAAGTGTGAAATTAATAAAATTTATAAAGATTGTATTGTACTTAATTGTTTATATGCCTTAAGATGGTCTAATCTTAAGGTAAGCTTATCACTAATGATAATGTTGATTGTATATTTTAAAATTTCCTTAATTTAAGTGATTAATGTATTAATTTTAAAAAGTTTTAAGTAAAGTTTAATCATTTTCTCTTTACTTTTTATGAATTTTATTATGTTATAAGCTAAATGATTGATAAGTTAGATAATTTCATTTGTTATCTTAAAATATTTATCATAACATATTATGTAAATTAACAATTGTTATTATTTATATGTTATAAGAAATATTAAATATCATATTATCAAAATGATTTTTTAAAAGAAAGTTTGGTATTATTATCATGAATATCAATATTAAAATTTTAAAAACTTCTTAAGAAATAAAATATTTTGATTAATCATGTGAGGAATAAATTTTATCTTATTTCTTATAAATATTAATGTCATTAATTAGTGGGAGTTAATGTCTACACAAATAATTGTGCTTTATTGATTGACTTATCATAATAATATTTTTCTTGAAATATATATTGATACCATTTATATATCTTTAAATATGGTTGTTTTCTTAGTGAAATGATATTATTTTATAAAAGTTGTTGTAGGTATCTCTTTATGGAGATGGTTAATTGAGATATTATTATAAATTTAATTGTAGTTATCTTTTTTAGATATGTTAAATTATTTTATTAGAAATTGAAATGATCTTCTTAGGAAGATATAATGACTTTTGTGAGGAAAATCACAATGAGGATCTTTATACAATAGTATAGGAAAATTACTTAGTCTTATTATGAATGTAACTACACATTTATATTCTTGTGATCATGTCAATAAAATTATTAACTTATATAATTATAGATGTACTATATTGTTATATAATGTACCATTTTCCATAGTTTTAAATTTAATGTTTTATTAAACCCGATCATGTTAAGGTAAATTTATTGAATTATGATATTTTGTGGTTACTAAAGTTGTTATTAATCTTAGAGTCATTTTTTCAAATTTATTTTCAAAATTAATAAAATTTAATTAATATTACCCAAGTGAGATAATATAAAAATTTTCATTATTTTGAGTTGTTAAATTTCCTTACTTTTATTAAAAATCAAATTAATATATATAATTCAATTTGGTAACTTAAATTATTATTAAGTAATTTAATGAGTTTTAATTTCACTATTATGTATACTATTTTATCAAGAATGATTAGGCTTATTAAAATAAAGTTAGTGTAGAGCTTGCTAATAAACTCATGGTAGGTAAACTCAATTATAATTTATTAATATAAAATTAAATTTTCTCTCCATACATAAGGCTATTATTAATTTATCTTATTTGAACCATAATGTGGTGTAAAATGTAAATGAAGGAAAGGCCTAAATGTGTTTATATAGTAAAATTTTTTTTAGAAGATTATAAAAGTAAATCAAGTGTTACGTAATCTTAATGTTCTTTTAGTTTAAGTTCATCAAAATTTGTGATTTTAGATTTGATTTGAAGACTATGTTAAATATTCAAATATTTTTTACAAATCTGGCCAAAGAGGCCAGGTTCTAGAAAATGAGAAAGAAGGGGAAGAGAAGTAGGTGGAGTGGCTAGGTTCTTTGAAATGTAGGGAGAATAAATGAATTAACAAATAAATAAATAGTTCAGAAGGAGAAGCAAAGAGGATAAGCAACGAGTGGCAGAGTAGCAACGCAGGAAAAGGAAGCAAAAGCTTCTACAAGAAGCCAATAAAACCTAGAAGAAAGTGTGCTTGAGAAGCTAACAAAAAACAATTAAAACACAAAGCAAACAAAAAAGATAAAAGCAATGAAGTTTAAGCGGGAAATTAACCTTTATTAGAGCGACATATGCACAGTCATTTACGTAGTTTAAATAAGTGAGTGGAAGCGGAAGTAGATATTGAGGATAAATTACTTTACTTGTCCTTAATAAATGAGGGGTAAATACTCATATTTTCTTGATTTTAAAAAATATTATAAATTATAAATATCTTTTAAAAGATGTCATTTTTTTTACACTTCTTTCGTTTAAGACTAACTTATCGTCAATCAACCTAATAGAACGGAAGTGAGGATAGATTATTTTTTAATATATTCTAGAATCTAAAGATCTTTTTGCCTTTATAATTAATACTAATAAATAATTTAGTTAATAATATAATATTAAATTATTATCTTAGTTTCGTTTGTTTTATTGTATTTTAAGTAATTAAAAGTAAGAATTTATTTTGATATTTCAATTGCAAAAAGTTTTCAATTATAATTAAAGAATTTTATTATGTATTTATTGTTTCGTTTAAATAATCTAAAATATCTTAAATTGAATTTAAAAAAAGGATAAATTATAGAATCAAAATATACCATTATATTAATTAATTCTGATTTCAATTTGAATTAAAATATACTTTTCTTATATAAATCACTCAAAATTAAAATTGTATTAATACTAATTTTATTTACAATATAATTTCCTTATATAAGCTTCTGAAAAATCCAATATTATACTAATTATAATTTGGGCATAACCTTAGCTAAAGTTTCTTAAGCGCTAGTTATAAGGTTTCCCAATGAAATCACAACATACAGCATGTGTGTTAATTATCCATTTTAAAGACAATAATTAGTACATTAATAATAAACATAATTATTAACGGTAGTTAAATAAAATAATTATACACATATTGTGATATAATTGAAGAATCTTATAACAAGCATATAAGAAATTTATCCTAAATTTTGTCCTCCTAATTTCAAATAAAATATAATTTTCTTCAAAATAGCATTGCATGTATGCTAATTTTGATTACAATATCATTTCCTTACATAAGCATTCAAAAATCCAATTACTATCCTAGTGCAAGAATACAAAATAACGTACTAAAGAAATTACATTTAAAATTTTATTAGCAATGCTATATGTATAAAAAATGAGATTTGAAATTAGGTTTCAAATATAAATTAAGGGCTGTTGTTAAATATAATATAGTAGGATAAAGTTATAAAGGTTAATTAAATGAATATAAAAAAGTTGAAATTCAATTTTAGATGTTATTTTTGGTATGTATAGCATTTTTTTATTTTATTTTAATTATTTAAAACATTTCCATTAGAAATAATAGAATAAAAAGAAAAAAGTAAATATTATTTAATTGATATTTTTATTGTTCTAAATAATTAAATTTTTTTATTAATCATTTTTAGAACTTTCACTATTAACATGTATTTTAAACTATAACACCTTTGGTAGATATTATAATAATATGTTTAAAATTATATATATTAATTATTTTTAATATTTAATGTGCATCAATAAAGTATTTATTTTAATTAACATTAATAATTTATTTCATAATATCTTATGTTAACAGCATTACTATCTTTTTTAAGTTTAGAATTATCTTTAACAAATATTATTGGAATTAAGTTCTTATAATTTTTTTATTTTTTCTTAAAAAAAATCATTTTCTTTTTATTTCCAAGATTACGGCTACCTATTTCTTCATTTCCACCTTCTGTCAACATTATTGCAGTCTTGTCTTTTTAACTATTTGATCTCCTCTCATCCTTCCCTTTTCTTTGCAAATCATAAATATCAAATTTCTAAACTAAATCATAAATCTCCTTGATATTTTCAAAGCTTCCTTAAAACCCAAATCATAAATTTCAAATTTTCATTCTCCATGCATCACAAAAATTTCAAATTTAATATAAGGTTCCTTAAAACCCAAATCATAAATTTCAAATTTTCATTCTCCATGCATCACAAAATTTTCAAATTTAATATAAGGTGATAGAAATCATTATCAATATTAGTTCATTATTGAAATCTAGATCAATGAGTGTACAATCCAATCCTAGAATGTATGGTTGGTGTAAGGAGTTGCCCTTAACAACTCTTTGCTAACCTGACCATATGAAAATGTAGTTATACCTACTTGTTTTATGATACCTTAATCCTTCATGGAAATGTGTATTCCTAACATTAACAATGCATAAGGATGCAATTCTATCATGTAATGAATAAGAACATATCCTATTAATCACACCAACTGTCTGATAACTTAATTCAATGCCAAAAATACTTGAATAGGCACACTTCCTTTCTAATAGACAACAACAAAGTACTTGCAGTGAAAGTCCCCTCCCCCCAATAAAAAAAAGAAATAATAGTAACATAAATCTTATAAATTTATTAAAAATAAACTAAATTTTAATAGCTATTATGTTAAACACTTTGTACCAAGATAAACAGTGAGTTTCTATACCTTATTGAGGAAAATATTATTAATGGATTAGTCAATCTTTATAAGAAATTGATATAACGTATGGTTAGGTTATCATAGCCTCACTTATCTTGTGACATCACATTCAAGGGAGCTATTTTGTTTATAAATTATTATACTCATACACAATTTCATTGGTTATGGACAACCATACATTGATGATATTTTGTACACTCTAATGCCAACAATGCACTCATTAATAGCAAATCGTATATTCTTCAATTTATGTGTAAAAAGGTGACAAAAACCCTTCTTTAGTCATATCAATGCTAAAGGCAATATTGAATATCAAAGAAAGATAAAAAAATTAACAATATTAAACATATTAGTGTATGTGAAACATGACATCCTTGCCAATTATACCTTAAAACATTCATATTCTTAGTGATATTAACAACAATAATTAATAAATAAAAAGAAAAACATATAAATTTCCTTTTATCCCTTGGTCAATTTTATTTATTCACAAACTTAACCTTATTTTTTCAGGGCCAACCTTATCTATTCACAAATAGTTTCCTAAATTCGATGCTATTCATATCTCACATCATTTCATCTTTCCTCTTTTGCATTCAAGCTATAAACATTTCCATTTCATATCACATTTCAAATAGGGATTTCATCACTAGAACTTTACATGAATGCGTCAATATATTCATTGTATAAGCATTAATCGTATATATAAACAAAAACATAAAAATTACTTAAAATAAATAATATTAGATGCAACAGGGGTTACTTGAGTATCAAGATCTAGAAACAATTTTTTACCTTTATATTTGAGTATATACTCATTTATAACCATTTAGAGAGTAACTCTGGATGCCATACCTAATTAAATTCTTGCTTATGGTTCCTAGAAAGCTCCATTTTTTGGCATATTTGAATATAAACTCGAATATAGTAGCCAAAAGATAACTCTTGAAGCTATACTTACTTATATATTGGAGTATTAGCTAAACTTTTGCAAAACTTTTGTGAAAAATACTATTGATATGGTTAAGTTTTCCTAATCTAAACCCATACACAACAATATATCCAATTATCAATACATATTAACCATCCACATTTTTTCTTAAGTTACCAATATTAACAATTCATTCCATAACATAATCTTTCAACATTAAATTCTCAACTTCTACAATATAAGCAACATTTAAAACTTAACAAGTTGAATTTATATACAATCTTTCAAAATAAATAAATTATCTACTTACCTAAGTTTAGAGAAGATGAAGGAAAGTTAAAAGAATAATTGATTTTCTTTAAACAATACCAATTTAATCAAAATCAAAAGAAATCCCCCATATCCTTATTTTCCACTTTTGTAAGCACAACTTCAAGAAACTATCAACTAAAACTTAACTTTAAGAAGGATTACCTTCTTTGAAGAGAGGGAAATGATGTTTTCTTGAATTTTCTTAACTTAATTTTATTAGAAATTGATGAAATTGGAGTAAAGGAATTAAGGGAAAAAGTGAGGAGAGTCAATGGTGTTGGATAAAGGTAAAATGTGTTTTTAAAAGTCCTTTTTAAGAGTTATAAGGTGCTAACCCCTTCAGGATCATTTTGGAAATATTAAGGAAATCTAAGAAAAAGTTATCTTAAATCTCTTATATATATATATATATATTTATTTATTTATTTATTTAAACATAATTTTGCATTAATCTCAAATTATTTTATTTCTTTTTATTCTTATTGTGAAATTCTATTTTTAACATTAATATTCTCTTCCTAAACAAGAGCCTTTTAGATAGGAAACTTGTAATGTAAACAACATCATCTTTTGATTAACAAAAAAGGGTTTTTGGGTATTTTTTAAAATTATAGAGATACAAGTGTACTTATCCCTAACTTTAAAGGAGGGGAAGACAATTTATACTAGATAGATTGCATATTTTAATTATAACCAATAATTTCTCATCATTATATACTTAACAATTATGTTATGCATCCAATAAAATATAGAATGCATTATTTAATTAAATACTAGTAACAAGTAATTTTCATCAGTATGTACCTGCTAATCATAATGTGTCACATTAGTTCTTTACCATTGAACCAACCTATTTACTACTTAAATTCTTTTAGTATTAAAGTACTAATTATAATCATAATTATACTTTTTTCAACTAACTCGTTGATAAATTAATTGATTATATTAAAATTGTTTAATAAAATTAATTATAGAATTAATTAAAAAATATAAAATAGCATAAAGAATAATTAATATAATTAGATATATGAATTGATTAATTCATATTTATTTTAAAATTAAATTATATTAATACAATCAAAATATTCAAAATAAAAATATAATTATCTAAAATTTAATTAATTATAATAATGACATCACATACTCATATATTATATTCAAAATAATAATATAATAATTTTAAATTTCATTAATTATAGTTTATATCATCATATATTTTTTTAATTTTATTTATTTATATTAAATTAATAAAAATATGTTAAAGAACGAAGGTATAGATTGCCATTTAATTAAAGAAAGAGTAGTAAGTTTGAGAAAATATAGGAAAACTATTAGTTTTAAAGTTATAAAATACCCTGTGAAGTTTGTCAAATAAGACATAATTTTTTCAAATCATTTATTGCACAAAAGAAATTTTTATATACTTCAATTATGTCAAATATTTTTAGTTATGATCAATAAATTAAGGATATTCATTAATTTTATGAGGTTTGTATACATTAAAATATAAGTTTTTAATTTTCAGAATATTAAAAATTATAAAATTGAAAATATTTTTTATTAGTCGTTACTAAATATTCGTAATATAATTAGATTATACAAAAATCTCTTGAATACACCAAACATCTTCGAGGTTAATATATAATTTATTAATTAAATTAATAAATTATAAAATAATTTATTGATTACATTAAACATACACTACATTGGAAGAAATAGGAATTTTCAAAACTGCTATCTTTCTCAATAAAATTTAACTTGCCTATTCAAACGCGAACTTCTCAAAATTTTCCCGCGCTTGCGCTTCACGCTTTGATTAGGGATTATGCGATTTCCTCAGACACAAGAATTCCCATAAAAAACGGCCCACACCTAATATTTTATAAAAATCTTTTAAAAGATGTCAGTTTTTTATACGTTTTTCCTTTAAGACAAACTCGTCGTCAATCAACCTAATAGAAAGGAAGTGAGGAAAGATTATTTTTTAATATTTTATTTTAAAATCTAAAGATCTTTTTGCCTTTATAATTAATATTATAATAAATAATGAAGTTAACAATATAATATTAAATTATTATCTTAGTTTTGTCTGTTTTATTCTATTTTAAGTAATAAAAAGTAAGAATTTATTTTGATATTTCAATTGCAAAAAGTTTTCAATTATAATTAAAGAATTTTATTATGTATTTATTGTTTTGTTTTAATAATATAAAATATTTAAATTGAATTAAAAAAAGGGTAAATTATAGAATCAAAATATAGCATTACATTAATTAATTCTAATTTCAATTTGAATTAAAATATGTTTTTCTTACATAAATCACTTAAAAATAATATTATATTGTTACAAGCTCTTAAATTATCAATAAGTTAAAAATTATTTCGTGTAAAATAATAATTAAGAAATTAGTTTATTCAGTTAAGTTAGAAATCTCATGTGTAGAATATAGAATAAAATAATGTTAATGAAATTAAAAATATGGGAATATGAATTTGGCAAAATTTTGATGGGAAAAACTTATTAGAATTATAAAGTATGAAGTTTTGTATTAATATAAATAAGTGTATAAGTATAGAAGAAATTTAAAAACGAATTTTCAAATATGCCCCTAGGCCCTATTTCTCTCATTTCAACCTTCCAAACCTTAATTTCCCTCATTTCTCTTCACTTCTCCAGGTCTCCCATCTCTCTTTAAGAATTCCTTCTATTACTTTAGCAAGAAAGGTTTTCATTCTTCTTAATTTCTTCATCCAATCAAAGGTTGAAAGATTTTTAAACTAACTTTCTAATGTCCTCTTTCATAAAACATAAATGGATAATTTACCTAAATTTATAAATTATGTGATGATATTGGTGAAGTATTAGTTATTTTGTGATTTTTCTTGAATTTAATTTATTTTAATGTAGTGAAAGTAATAAATGATAGAAAAGGTAGTATGATATATTAGATAAGTGTATAATTGATTATATCAAGGTTTGGTATGTAATATATATGTTTAGAGGATATTTACAGTTGAATAAATAGTGATTTTTTCATATTTGAATCGAGTAGTCAATTGATTTTGAGACTTTAGAGGTGAAATTAAGCTTCAGAATTGAGTGATCAATTGATTCTAAGGGTTTAGAGACGAAACTAGGTCTCGGAATTAAGTGACCAATTGATTCTAAAAGCCTAAAGGAGAAACTGAGCTTCAGAATTGAATGACCAATTAATTTTGAGGGTTTAAAGGCAATTTCAGGATAGATGAATTGATTGGTTAATTAATTCTACAAGTTTAGAATTTTATGCCAATTTTAAAAAGATATAACTCCTTTATCTTACATCCATTTTAAATGAATTACCTATCATTTTAAAGGTAATTGAGTTTATTTTCAAATGAAATTAATTTTAAATCAATATTTTATATATATTTTAAGATATTAGCAAAATAATAAATTGAGATGAAAAATTTATAATTTCAAAAAATGAACCTTTTGTATTAATCTTAAAAAAAGCATGACCTTTTTAACACTTAGCCAATTTAGGCAAATGACTAGACCATAAGAAGCTAATTGATTCTATTTTTATATGAAATAAGTTTTAATTTATAATTTTTGAGTTATTCATAAAAGATCACCTAAAGGCCATAACCATGGTGATTATATAGGAAACTATGCCCAATCTATTTTATGTTTTCATAACTTATAATGACCCAATAACGATATTTGGTCACTAAGTATTAAAGATAGAATAGTTTATGATAATGATAAGATGAGTGCATGACTTGGGTAATTATGAAAAGAGAAAGTAGAAGTTGTATAATATAATATATGTTATAATAAACTTATTGCATTACTCATAGGATGAGATGTATTAAGAAATATTTTAAGAATTGATTATTATAATATGTGAGAATGTTTATAGTCATACAAGAGGGCATAATGATGCTAATAAGTATTGTAATGTACATTGAAATTAAATTGTGATTGTATTAGATAAAACTTAAGTTATAATGTTTAAAATTGCACTATGAATCATGCTAGAGTGGCAATAAAGATGAAGAATGTAAAGGGGTGATATTGTGAATATTGAATAAAAAAATTTTGGTGACATGCTTGTGGAAGATATAGGGCGAATCCTAGAAAGATAAGAATTGAAAGCTTGTGAAGTATATAAGATTAACCCGAGAGATAAAAGATGGATAAATATATTTTATTTATCATTTATTGTTATAAATGAGTATTTTATATATATAAGACATTTTATTTATAAGCTTGATCCATGAGACAAAAGGTTGATGAATATGTTTTATTTATTAGTTATTATTCCAAATGAGATATAACCTTAAATGTAGTTACTCATGGTATTCTTATGTGATACATTGAAAAATAAAATTATTATATATTAATCTAATGGTTACTGACTTTTAGTTACTCATATGCATTGTTTTGGAATCCAAATTGGCTTGACCAATTCAACTGGTGAAATCGATATCTGGGCTAAAAATTAGGCCGGTTCAAACCCAGAACTTGGATTTGCTAAAAATTCAAATTAGCTTAGTCCAATTTGGTAAAATGAGTGATTGAATCGGTGATCTGATCAATTTATCCACCCAGTTCGATTTTTTTATATAAATTAATAGAGTTTAATTTCAATCTAACTTTAAAATCTAATATAAAAAGAAAAAAATTATGGAAACCTTAAGTAAGAAAGTATAATATAAAAAAATATTGAAAACTAATTTATTCTATATGTATAGCAAGATAAATAAAACACATACTTTACGATATTGAATTTAAAAAAATTAGTAATCATAGTTTTCCTTTTTTAAAAATTTTGAAAATTTTTTAATTATACAAAAATAGAAAAATGTTAAATTTTTCTTATAAAATGGATTAACAAAGTTTCAAAATTCTTGAATTTAAATTCAAGAACTTTAAAAGGAAAAAATTCTTTCTTAATTCTTAGTAAGTTATAGGGATCAAGATGAATAGTTTTTGTTATAAATTAATATTTTTGTCATTTTTAGTTACTATTAAATGAAACAATTAAGACTTATATAAAAGTAGTTTGAATTAGAGAAAAATTTTGTCATTTGCATTTTATTTAAACCAAAATTATATTAAATGGTTAATGTAATTGTAGTAAAATTAATATTTATTTATTATTTAAGAAATATAGTAATAAAATACATGTATATATGTAATATATTATTTATTATATATAAAAATATATAATAGCTGATTCAACCACTTGGTTTAATCAGTTGAACAGGTCTAATCTTGACTTGGACGCTATTGGTTTGTGTCTTAGGAACTAATCATATAGATGATTGAAATAATACACAATATATTATATTTTATTTCAAGCAATGCAATTATTATATTTTATTTTTAATTTTTGCACAATTTATAACTTAATATAATAATTATCCCTAGAATAATTTCATTATTCTTAAAATGCCCCTAGTCAAGTATTATTACGAAAGGGATAATAATAGTACATCGAGACTGATATGTATAGTGATTGATGATTATGAATCATGGATATATGATATCAAGTCAATACATGAGTACATTGTTAGTGAACAGATATATTGGACTAGCCCAATATAAGAATACTGCCTGGATAAGACTTGTGTCATTAGTAGTTCTCATATAGTCATAATTGCATATAGTCCTTTGACC
Source organism: Sindora glabra (assembly GCA_020226215.1). Lineage (NCBI taxonomy): Eukaryota > Viridiplantae > Streptophyta > Magnoliopsida > Fabales > Fabaceae > Sindora > Sindora glabra. The sequence continues at coordinate 62,930,076 of CM035231.1, forward strand.
TGAAGTCACTACGGTTCCCTACATGAGGGGTTACTCACTTTGATGTTATCCTATGTCACCTTTAATTAGGATGACAAGTAGGGCGTTGATTGAGTGTGTCATGAATCATGCAAAGGGAAGTGAGTGATGTAAATGAAATTTTATTACTCTTATAAAAGAGATATATCCTTGGACTCCTTGATTGAGTGAGACTTAGAAATGCCTGGCCATGCTCAAATGAATCAATATGTGATATTGATTATTTATTTTGAAGTCTACTCAGTATCAAAAAATATAAAATATTGACGAGGATGACACATTCCATGCCTCCAGTTCAATTTAGATATTATTACAAAAGGAATTATGATGCAAAATATTAATCATGTATTAGGTGGATGTCAATCACAGACATTCTTACTACTTGAATGGTAGTGATGTATTGTTAGATACCGCTTACTGTCTATGGCTTAATAATAAGTCATTGTAAACGTAGTAAAACCTATAAGGTCACACAAAAGGAGTAGGAATAAGACAATAATTAATTAAACTTTAATTATATTAATATCTAATTAATTGAACTTATTTTCGTGCATATATATTATTATTAAGAATAATAATATGTTGTTCACGTAATATATATATATAATATTATGTGATATTATTTGATATTAAAGTAATATTAAATAATTACGTTATCAGATATTAGATAAATATATTATGAGATAATATTATTTTGATATTTGATAACTATATGCAATTATCTAAATATTAAGATATTTATATTATGAGATAATATTATTATCTAATATTAAATAATTAATAAATAAGTTCTATCTCTCCTCATTATCTCTAGGATAAGGATAAGATGAGTTGTTAAGTGTGATTAGAATTTTGGAAGTATTATTTTAGTAGGACTAGGATTGTGGCTTATCTAAGTTCTATAAAAGGGGACTTGAGGGCAATACTTTTATACACGCTCATAAGCTTTCATAAAATTTTAAATCACTCAGAAAACATCCAATCCTAAATCCTAGAGAGAAAAATGCATCCTAATAGATTCGTGGAGGGTGAGAGGTCGTTATTCACTTCGTGTGGATACCGTAGAGACGTTGTATCTTCCGGCCGGTGTTTGATTCATCCGCTCTCAAGTTTTGATCAGTAGAAATATGAGTGCCAAATAGATAAAATCTTAATCATTGATTTATACTTTTTACATAGATCCTAAGTAGAATTCGGATCAAATTTTAAATTTTTGTTGCATGTGATAATCTGAATTCCCAACAGTCGCTTGGCCGGGTTAATGGCTAGATCGAATTTTAAAACATTGCTAATATGCTTAAATGTGATATAATTTATTAAAAGAGGATGCTTGATGGGTAAGTTACTTTGATTTATTAATGTTATTATAGATAAATCACTTATTCATGTTTTATTTTACATATTCTTGGGTTGAACTTCCATATCCACCTCTTTAACACTAGATTGTATAGGAGCTTATTAATGATAGTATGGTAGTACAAATTCTTGTACATACTATATTTTAGGCCTTATTGTGTCATAGATTTACGTAAAAGAGATATTTCAACTAATTACTCATGAATTAGTTAGACTTGCTTATTTTCATTTTGGAAGAATTATATGCATACCTAATCTCCTCATTTTTTTGTAAAAATCTCAATGAATATTTTTTTGAAATATAATTTTTTTATATATGTATGATATTTATTAATTAAGACTAAGCTAGATAATTAGAAATAGGTTAGTGGAATCAAAAATAGATTCCACGCTAGTCATAATGAGGTTAAGACCATGACATGTATTAATACTAATTTTAATTATAATATAATTTCCTTATCTAAGCTTCTAAAAAATCTGATATTACACTAATTCTATTTTGGGCATAACCTTAGCTAGAGTTTCTTAAGCACTTGTTGTACGGCTTCCTAATTAAATTATAACATACGACATGTGTGTTAATTATCCTTTTTGAAGATAATAATAATTATATTAATGACTAACGTAATTATTAATGATAGTTAAATAAAATAATTATACACATATTTTGATATAATTGGAGAATCTTATAACAAGCATATAAGAAATTTATCCTAAATTTTGTCCTCCTAATTTTAAATAAAATATAATTTTCTTAAAAATATCATTTCCTTACATAAGCATCCAAAATTCCAATTACTATCCTAGCATAAGAATAGAAAATAATATGCCAAATGAATTATATTTAATATTTTATTAGCAATACCATATGTATAAAAAATGAGTTTTGAAATGAGGTTCCAAATATATATCAATGACTACAATTAAATATAAGATAATAGGATAAATTTATAAAGGTCAATCCAATGGATATAAAAATTACAAAATTAATTTCAAATTTTATTCTCAATATGTATAGCATTTTTGTTATTTTATTTTGATTATTTAAAACATTCCCATTAGAAACAAAAGAATAAAAAGAAAAAAGTAAATATTATTTAATTAATATTTTTATTATTTTAAATCATTAAATTATTTTCTTAGTTATAACACCTTTATTAAATATATAATAATATGTTTAAAATTATATATATTAATTATTTTTAATATTTAATGTCTATAAATAATATATTTATTTTAATCACCATTAATAATTCATTTCATAATATCTTATGTTAATAAGATTAGTATCTTTTTTAAGTTTAGAATTATCTTTAACAACTATTATTGGAATTAAGTTCTTATAACAATTTTTTATTTTTTCTTAAAAAATCATTTTCTTTTTATCCCCAAGATTATGGCTCCTTATTTCTTCTTTTCCACCTTTTATTAGTGTTATTGTAGTCTTGTTATCTTTTGAACTTTGTTTGATCTCCTCTCATCCTTACCTTTCCTTTGCAAATCATAAATATGAAATTTCTAAACTAAATTATAAATCTCTTTAATCTCTTCAAAGCTTTCTCAAAACCTAAATCATAAATTTTAAATTTTTATTCACTAATTTTCCATCACAAAAACTTCAAATTTGATATGAATTGATAGAAATCACTGTCAACGTTAGTTCATTATTGAAATCTAGATCAATGAATGTCATGATCCAATCTGAGAGTGTATAATTAGTTTAAGGAGTTACCCTTAACAACTTTTTGCTTGCCTAACCATATGAAAATGTAACTATACCAACTTGTTTTATGACACCCTAATCTTTCATAGAAATATGTATTCCCAACATTAACAATGCACAAGGATGCAATTCTACCATAAGAACATATTTTGTTAATCACACCAATTGTCTAGTAACTTAATTTAATGTGAAAAATACTCGAATGGGCACACTTCCTTTCCAATAGACAACAATTGAGTGCCTAAAGGGAAAGTTCCCTCCCCCAATAAAAAAAAGAAACAATAGCAACATAATGATTTTTCACAGAAAACTCAATAAATAGACAAAATTTTATAAATTTATTAAAATTAAGCTAAAATTTAATAGCTATTTTGTTGAACACTTTATACCAAGATAAACAATGAATTTTCATACCTTATTGAGGAAAATATTATTAGTGGATTAGCCAATTTTTATAAGAAATTGATATAACATACAATTAGGTCATCAAAGCTTCACTCATCTTGTGACATCACACTCAAGGGAGCTATTTTGTTTATAGATCATTATAATCATGTATACAATCTCATTGGTTTTTGACAACCATATATCAATGATATTTCATACACTCTAATGCTAACGATGCACTCATCAATAGCAAATCATATATTCTTTAATTTATGTGTAAGGGTGTGACAAAACTCTTTTTTAGTCATATCAATGCTAAAGACAATATTGAATATTAAAGAAAGACTAAAAAATTTTAATAGTTTCAAGCATATTAGTGTGTGTGAAACATAACATCCTTGCCAATTATACCATTCTTTAATTTTAAAACATTCACATTCTTAGTGTTATCAATAACAATAATTAATAAATAAAAAGAAAAATATATAAATTTCCTTTTACCTCCTTGTCAATATTATTTATTTGCAAACCTAATCTTATTTTTTTAGGACTAACCTTATTTATTCACAAAGAGTTTCTTGAATTTGATACTATTCATATCTCACATTATTTCATCCTTCCCCTTTCAAATTCAAGCTATAAATATTTCCATTTCATATCACATTCCAAATAGGGATTCTATCATTAGAACTTTACATAAATGTGTCAATATATTTATTGTATAAGCATTAATCATATATATAAACAATAATATAAAAATTACTTAAAATAAACAATATTGGATACAATAAGGTGTTACTTGAGTATAAGAGTCTAGAAACGATTGTTGACCCTCATAATTGAGTATGTACTCATTTATGACTATTTAAAGAGTAATTGTGGATGTCGTACTTAATTATATATTGGAGTATTAGCTTAGCTTTTGTAGTGCTTATGTGAAAAATTCTATTCATATGGTGAAGTTTTCCTAATCAAAACCCATATACAACAATATGTCCAATTATTAACATAAATTAATCATCCGCATTTTTTCTTAAAGTACCAACATTAACAATTCATTCCATAACATAATCTTTAAACATTAAATCCTCAAATTCTACAATATAAGCAACATTCAAAATTTGGCAAGTTGAATTTATATACCATCTTTCAAAATAAATAAATTGTCTACTTAAGTTTAGAGAAGATGAAGGAAAGTTAAAAGAATAATTGATTTTCTTTAAATAATATCAATTTAATCAAAATAAGAAGAAATCCCTCATATCCTTATTTCCTCTTTCATAAGCACAACTTTAATAAACTATCAACCAAAGCTTAACTTTAAAAAGCATTACCTCACTTGAAAGATGATGTTTTTTTTTTTTGGATTTTCTTAATTTAATTTTACTAGAAATTAATGAAACTGGAGTAAAGGAATTAAGGGAGAAGGCGAGGAGGGTTGATGGTGTTGGATGAAAGGGAAAATATGTTTTTGAAAGTCCTTTTTGAGGGTTATAAGGTGTTGACCCCTTTAGGGTCATTTTGGAAATATTAAAGGGATTCAAGGAAAAGTTATCTTAAATCCCTTACATGCATATTTATTTAAATTTAATTTTACACTAATTTTGAATTTTTTTTTTACCATAAAACTCTAATTTCAACATTAGAATTCTCTTCCTAAACAAAAGACAATAATTAATAAATTACTCATGCATGAAATATAAATATAAAGGAAATAAAATATATTTTAATTTTCTAAACAATGTCATGATCCTATTATAGCAACCAAACTCCTTTATTGTTTTTTCATTTTAATTGGATTAGTTCTTTGTTCGAGGGCCTATGGTTTAAATTTATCGTTGGAAAGTAGCAAATTTTTTGTTGCTTGTCATTGTGCTGTTGTACTTGGTTACTTCTTTGAAAAAATAGTCATGCAAATTGGAAAGTGTTATTTTGGTTACATAGACGAAAGGCTTCATGCAATTGGGACCAATAAATGCATTTTAGGTAGGAAACTTGTAACCTAAACAGCATCATCTTTTGACTAACGAAAGTGGGTTTTGGATATTTTCCAAAATTGAGGGGATATAAGTGTATTTATCCCTAACTTTGAGGGAGGGGAAGGGAATTTACGCCATACAGAATGCATATTTTAATTACAACCAATAATTTCTCATTAGTATATCCTTGATAACTATGTTATGGATATTGATTAGAGGTAGTAAATGAATGGATCAAGATATATATGAATTGAATTAAAAGTGAATAAGTCATTGTTAATTTATTTATTTATTTAAAATTTAATATAAAATTTTAAATAGGACATGAATGAATTATGACCCTTGAATATATAATTAATCTAATTCATTCATTTATCCATCAAATTATTTTTATTTTATATTTTATTATTTTTATTGTCATTATTTTTTACTATTATTTTATATTTATTATTATTTTAAAACAAACTTATGTTATTAAAATTTAATTTAAATGTAGTTAATTAAATATTTTATAACTATAAGAATATTTTCTTTTTGTGGGGAACTCAGAAGATGTATGTCAGAGTACTTCATATTTGTTTTTCTTTTTAACATTCAGGTGTTTTCATTTTTTATTAGAAATAAAGTTAATTCGGCATTTTCATATTTTTATTAGAAATAACGTTAATTCTAATTGGAAAAAGAACAATAAATAGTAACTTCTTTTAACAAAAATGCTTTCGAGTATTAAATATCAAATTTAAAATATTTTAAAATTCACCCTATTATTACTAATTTAATCAATCATTTATTATTTTATATGTCTTTGAAATAACCACATTGTGTTCTAAATTGGAATTTTTAAACTTCATTGGCCACATTTTTTTCACCTTATAAAGTTAATTTAAACTTCATTGGCTACATTTCTATTAAAAAAATATGAAAATACCGATTTAACTTTATTTCTAATAAAAAAATGAAAATTCCTTAATGTTAAAAAGAAAAAAAAAAATGAAGTACTCTGACGTACATCTTCTGAGTTCCCCACAAAAAGAAAACATTCTCGTAGTTATTTCAAATTTAATTTATGTCATCAAAATTTATTGCTATTATTTCTTAAAATTATTTTTTAATATTAAATGTAGTTAATTAAATATTTTAATACTAATATACATTAAATAAAACTTATTTAATTTAATAAACATTACAATAAAATTAAAAGATTTAAAATTATAAATTATATAAATCTTTTTACAATGATAAATTGCACTTTTAGAATTGCATATATATCAACAATTAGATTTTAATTTGTAAAGTATCATCTGAAAAATAAAAATCAGTATTACTGGTGTATTGATATTTACATAGTATAACTAAAGATCTAATATGTAGTTATATAGAACATTACATGCAACATGTAATATTGTAAATTTTTTTATTTACAAATTAAAAAAAGTAATTTTGGGATTATTTTTAAGTTTTAACAAGAAAAATAGTAAATTATATGAATTTTAGTATAGACAATTAGATTTGATTTTACTTTTTTATAATAGGAATTGATATCTTCATGTATATAAAAATATTATAATATTTCATTTCAAATAATTAATTTTAAAAATATTTAAATTATATTAAAATTTTGAAAATATTTTGTTATAACATTTTTTTATTTTACAATATTAGTTTATATAATGCACAAGTCTACTTTATATAAATATAAATGAATAAATGATTATTTATGAATTAATTTAATATGACCCTCATTTTAATGGGTCAATAATGATCCAATTTATATTTATTATAAAGTTAAAATGAATGGATATGAATGAGTCAAAATAAAAATGAATGTAAATGAATAAATAGATATGAGTTAGGATTGTTAGGTCTAATATTGATCAAATATAGAATGCATTATTTAAATAAATACTATTAACAAGCAATTCTTATTGGTAGATACTTGTTGATCATAATGTGTTACATTAGTTCTTTACCATTGAACCAACGTATTTATTTCTTAAATTCTTTTAGTACTAAAGTACTAATTATAATCATAATTATACTTTTCTTCATCCAAATAGTTGATAATTAATAATTTAATTGATTATATTAAAAGTATTTAATAAAATTAATTAAAATATAAAATAGCATAAAACAATAATAATATAATTAGATATATGAATTAATTATTTTATATTTATTTTAAAATTAAATTATATTAATATACTCAAAATATTCAAAATAAAAATATAATTACCTAAATTTAATTTATTATGGCAATGACATTACATATTTATTATATTAAAAATAATAATATAATAGTTTTAAATTCAATTAATTATATTTTATATCATCATATATTTATTTATATTAAATTAACAAAAATATATTAAATATTTATTTAAATAATTAAGATATAGATTGTGATTTGATTAAAAAAAGAGCAAAAAATTTGAGAAACTATAGGAAAACTATTAGTTTAAAAGTTATAAAATATCTTGTGAAGTTTATCAAATAAAACTTAATTTTTTCAAGTTCACAAGAAAAAATTTTATATACTCTAATTATGCCACAAGTTTTTAGTTATGATCAATAAATTAAGAATATTCATTAATTTTATGAGGTTTATATACATTAAAATATATATTTTTAATTTTCAAAATATTAAAAATAAATATTAAAAATTATAAAAACTAATAAATATTTTTATTAATCATGATTAAACACACATGATATAATTAAATTATATAAAAAATCTCTTCGACACACTAAATATCTTTGAGGTTGATATATAATTTATTGATTAAATTAATAAATTATAAAATAATTTATTTATTACATTAAACATTCACTGTATCGGAAAGGAATTTTCAAAACTGCTATCTTTTTGAATAAAATTAACTTGCCTAATCAAACGCGAACTTCGCAAAATTTTCCCGCATTTGCGCTTCGCGATTTGATTAGGGATCGTGTGTTTCCTCAGACGCAAGAATTCCCATCAAAAACCGCCCACACCACTTCCCGAATTTTTAAACCCTCAATCCGCTTCACCCACATTCGACCAATAAGAAATACGCATATCGAATCCAACGGCCACGTTACCCATATTCATCCACGCGGATCGTTCCCCAATCCAACGGCTATAAACACATCCCTGTATGCCATAAAAACTCTACTTACGCATTTTCCCTTAGCCTTTCGTTTTCATTTTGCGAATCTTATTTCCTCTCAAGCTTTACTCAGAGATAGAACCACCATGTCTGGCAGAGGGAAGGGCGGAAAGGGTCTCGGAAAGGGAGGAGCAAAGCGTCACCGTAAGGTTCTGAGGGATAACATCCAGGGAATTACCAAGCCTGCCATTCGTCGTCTTGCTAGGCGTGGTGGCGTCAAGCGTATCAGTGGTCTGATCTATGAGGAGACTCGTGGAGTCCTTAAGATCTTCCTTGAGAATGTCATTCGCGATGCTGTTACCTACACTGAGCACGCTCGCCGCAAGACTGTGACTGCCATGGATGTCGTTTATGCGTTGAAGAGGCAGGGCAGGACTCTTTACGGGTTCGGAGGTTAGAGAGTTAGGGATTTGGGGTTAGTTTCTGTTGGGGGTTTCTCGAATTAGGGTTTCTTTGAGCATCATATGGCTGCTCTTCATATGTCTATATGAAGCCATAATAGTTGAACGGTGAATTTTAGCGTTGTTACTCTTATGATTATGTGTAATTGTGCCCTCAATTTCTGTAAGATCTTAATTGTTTAATGATGATCTGCTTTTTTTAGCTAATTGGATTCAGCAATGTTGGGAAATTTATGATTTTGCGTCAATTTTTTAGAATTGTGAGCCTCGATTAGGTATATTAATGTGGTTTTCGATCTTGAAATATTTGGTTATTTGTTGCTCTGTATGAGTTCACAATTCCTTATTGGCAGTTCGGCGCAAATGGTGTGCTTAGTTGTAGATTTTGGGCATTCTAACGGTTTGTGTTTCATAGTAGATGGAGATTATTAGTTTGTTAAAGCGTTGTGAAGAATGGATCACCGACTGAAATGAGTCATGTGGGAGAATGATTATAATGATTCTCAAGCTGTTAAGTAATTACCCATTGCATTGTTTGTCCGTTGTTATGGAACATGCTGCTTGTCTATGAAATGCTATGGATGCCATTATTTGCAAAAGCTGTTTGGTTTCGATAATTGATATGATAATTGATAGAAGGATGAGGTTACGCTTTCTCATTTCTCTGCTATTGGACTGTCATAGTTCTGGAAGTTTCAGGTGGTTTCTCCCATCAATGCTACTGTCTACACGTTGCGTGAACCCAAATTAAAGTGTAAAGCCATTAAGGGTGCTAACAACTTGAGCTGATGCCTTTGTTATTTTACCGTCCTTTTAATTATGAACTGATCGAATTGAAAGTTGGGGCTGGTCAAGTTCTTAAACTACTGTAGGTTTGTTAGAACAATTATGCACGTAGATTTTATGTCATATATGATCTGATGTTGCACGACATCATCACGTTGTGAATGATGAACCATCTGCATTAGTGTCTATATTTTGTTTGCAGTCTTCACAACGCATGGTATGTAGTAGACTTCCCAGGTAAGGAGAGGGTTTGAGCCTTGTTGAAGTCATAGACATGCTTTGGAAAACATCGATGCCAAAGCCAATATTCTTAGACCTTAGAAGGGCAATAACTAGCTGTTAGACAACTGTAACTAAACCGTACCTCTTAGCCAGACATCCTGGTACTTCTACAATATTCAGAGAGCATGCTATGTTAGAATTTTGTGCCTTCATGGATCACAAGTTTGTGCTGAAATTTGGAAATTTTCCTGATAGGAGCGTCACACTTCTGCGTAGAAGCCCAAGTCCATTTCCAAAACAATTAATTCAAAAAGGCAACTTAGGTTGTCCCATGGCTACTGTGTTTTCTTGATCAATCTACTCTTACCTCGAGCTAGCAATACTATATTTACGTGTCCTTCTTCAAAATTTTCAATTCCCTTCGAGCATTTTTCTTTATTTTTTTCAATGTTCCTTTATCATTCTCAAGTTTTTAATATAATTTCTTATTTTTAATTAAAAATTTAAAATATATTATTTATTTAAATTTTATTAATATTTTTGACATTAAATTTAAATTAAATGTATATCAATCAATTTATTTCAAATAAATTTATTTTTAATTATAATATCTTAAAAATAAGTTACACATTTAAAATAAAAATATTATTAAATTATAATCATATCTCATTTCTTAATTGTGTGGGTATTTTCTCAATGTTGGGTTCCATTATAAGCTTTTTTTTTTTTTGTTTTTAACTTCTATTAGTATATTGCTCATACACCTATCTGGTCCTACTTTTTTTTTTTTATAAAGCTCTTATTACTTTACAATTCATGCACTTCTTAACTTCATTTTATTTATATAAATTTTGTCTATTTTTTATATCAATTAATGAATATTATATCAATTTTTTAATATCAATTAGAATTTTAACCAGATTTTAATATATATGAAATGATTAATATTTTTAATTAAAGTATGTTTAAAATATAAGAGAAATTTTATAAATAAATATGAATTAATTATGTATTTCATCCTTTTTAAAATATTTTAATTGGACATCAAATTTTATTTTTTTATTTAGTGGGTATATAGATAGCATTGATTGAATCTATTCATTACATATCTTATATTTTTAATAAAAATATTTAAAATATAAAATTAAATTTGTTTAATTATTTTATCAATATTTATTAATATTAATTTTTAAATACTATATTGTAAATTAAATCAAATATATATTGATTTAAATTTTGTCAAGGTTGGTTTATTTTCTACTATATTTAAAAAATAAATTAAACCTTTCAAATAAAAGTATAAATTAGTTATATATTTCATTATTTTAGCAAAAGTATTTTAATTTTAAAATTGATATCAAATATTAGCTTTCTATCTTGTAAGTATTTTTGTAAGTATTTTCTCACATATTAAAGTTCAAACTCAAACATATATTCTTTCATTTCATTTCAGTTATTTATTATTTATTTTCAAATAGAAAAATGATAGATGTATGTACGGGCCAATCACTAGTTTGCTAGATGAGATAAGCAAACGTCCAATGAGTCAGGGCGGGGTTGACGGACTTTTGGAAGCCAAATATACTGAGGAGATTGGTTTCCATTGAATATGCAACAGGTGGTATCGCGCTGAATAATTATTGTTGTTGTTGTTGTTAGGGCAAGACTTTGATAAATTAGGGAATATAAATCGGTTAAAATATCAAAATATTGTTATTTTAAAAATTATTTTCTGCTTTACTGCAGTTTCGAAATTATTTATCAAAATACGCATCGCTCGCTGAAGGCGCCATCCAAGATGGCGCCCCTGCAGTTGCAGCAGAAGGCGCCCTTCAACATGGCGCCTTTGCAGCTGCGAATCGCGTTGCGATGGGCAAAGGGCTGGGGAGGCGCCATTTAACTTGGCACCTCCCCAGCAATGAAAATATATATATAATCATTTGGCTCGGGAGGCGCCAAGTTAAATGGCGCCTCCCCAACCCCTTTTTTTAAATTAATTAATTTTTTTAAATTTATATAATTTTTATTTTATTATTATTTATAATAAAATTATAATTTTTAAAATATAATTAATTATATTTTATGATATTATTTATATATATTATAATTTAAAATTAAGATATAATTATATTAAAATTAAATTAATTATATTTTATAAAAAATATTTAGATTTATATTATAAATAGTATAAATTGTAAATTAATAAAAATATAAGGATAAATTTAAAAAAACTTTAAAAAGATAGTAATTTATATATAAATATAAATATTTGAAATTATTTTTTATTAATTTGAAATTATTTTTTATATATATTTTCAAATATTTTCAAATTAATAAAAAATATAAAAAATATTTTTTATATATATTTTTATATATATCTTTACGTATATATAAAAAATATTTTCAAATTAATAAAAATAAAAAATATTTTTACGTATATATAAAAAATATTTTTTATATATATTTTCAAATATTTTCAAATTTTTTATATATATTTGAAAATATATATAAAAATATTTTTTATTTTTATTAATTTGAAAATATTTTTTATATATACGTAAAAATATATATAAATGTATATATAAAAAATATTTTTTATATTTTTTATTAATTTAAAAATATTTTTTATTAATTTGAAAATATATATAAAAAATAATTTTAAATTAATAAAAAATAATTTCAAATATTTAGATTTATATATAAATTACTATCTTTTAAAAAATTTTTTAAATTTATCCTTATATTTTTATTAATTTACAATTTATAATATAAATCTAAATATTTTTTATAAAATATAATTAATTTAATTTTAATATAATTATATCTTAATTTTAAATTATAATATATATAAATAATATCATAAAATATAATTAATTATATTTTAAAAATTATAATTTTATTATAAATAATAATAAAATAAAAATTATATAAATTTAAAAAAATTAATTAATTTAAAAAAAGGGGCTGGGAGGCGCCATTTAACTTGGCGCCTCCCCAGCCAAATGATTATATATATATTTTCAAATTAATGAAGTTTGGCTGGGGAGGCGCCAAGTTAAATGGCGCCCCCCCCAGCCCTTTGCGTTGCAACTTTGCAACGCGATTCGCAACTGCGAAGGCGCGAAGGTGTTATGTTGAAGGGCGCCTTCTGCCGCAGCTGCGAGGGCGCCATCTTGGATGGCGCCATCTTGGATGGCGCCTTCAGCGGGCGATGCGTATTTTGGTAAATAGTTTCGAAACCACAGTAAAGCGGAAAATAATTTTTAAAATAACAGTATTGTGGTATTTTAACCATATAAATCCCGGACACGTGTTCATGTAATAGTTTCTAATTTTCGTTCAATGTAATACAAACGGCGCAAGGAAATCTTTCCGCTACTCAAATCAAACCCGTGTCTCAATCACTGCAACCGGAGGATGGATTAGTTTGTACTTCTTTTTTTATTTAAACAATGGTTAAAATATTAATAATTTTTTATTGAAAATTAGAGTAATTGTTTTTCACTTAAAGAAAAATAATTAAAAATTAATATTTTTAAATTTTAATATTAAAAATATTGTATCAATCTAACTAAGATTTAAATAAAATTTTATTATTTATTTATACCTTCAAATAAAATTAATTTAATTTAATAATATAAATATTATATTTTTTATTTTATATGATTTTTCACATAAATAAATACATAATTAATTTTTTTAAGATACTAAAGACGGCTTTGTTGGCCTTTGCTCTAAACTAAAGTTATAATCAAAATTTTATTCAATACATGTATTATATTTACACTTGTATTTTATATTGAAATATTATTTTTTCCTCGTGCTAAATTTTTTTAATATCCATTCTCTCTTAAAAAAATAAATTATCATTAAAAATTATATTAAATATAAAATTAAATTATATATTCAAATTCTAATATTATCTTTCACTAATTAAAATTTTATTCAATGCATATATCATATTTATACTTATATCTTGTATTGAAACAATTTTTTCTTGCACTAAAATTTTTTAATATTCATTCTCTTTTAAAAAATAAATTATTATTATTAAAAATTATATCAAATATAAAATTAAATTATATATTTAAGTTCATCAATAATTAATTATTCACTAATTTATTATTTTATTACTATAACAAATAAGTCTTTAAAAAAAAGCTTGCAAGGGGTTTTCATATTGATTTTTGCAACAAAGCCACCTTTATTGTCTTAAAGAAATCAATTATGTATTTACTTATGTGAAAAATCATATAAAATAAAAAATTTAATATTTACATTATTAATTTAATTTAATTTTATTTGAATGCATAAATCAATAATAAAATTTCATTTAAATCTTAAGTTAGATTAATGCAATGTTTTTAATATTGAAATTGAAAAATATTAATTTTTAATTATTTTTCTTTAAATAAAAATAATTACTCTAATTTTTATTAAAAAAATATTAATCTTTTAATCATTGTTTAAATAAAAAAAAAGTACGAACTGATTCCCTTGACAGAAGGAGTTGTTGAGACATTTAAACTGAGGCTTGATTTGATTGGAGAAAAGAATTTCCTGCGCCGTTTGTATTACATTGAATGAAAATTAGAAGCTATTACATGAACATGTGTCCGGGGCTTATATTCCCTCATTTGGATCTGGGGTATCCAAGTCCTGCTCTTGTTGTTATTATATTATTAAGAAACTTTTACTACGAAAATATTATGAGAATGAGAAAATAAAACCTAAATTTTTTATATTTATGAAATTAATTATATAAGTTTATTTTATTATTCAATATTTAATAACAGTCTTAATTTATATATAAAATTTAATTTTAAATTGTATTTTCAATACATATAATATTATTTTTACTCTTATTTTATTTTCATAAATTAGATGTATTAACTTCCAAATAATACACAATTACACGAATTTTTTAAGTTGTTAATTCTTAGATTTCTCCTAATATAATAAGCAATAATGTTAAAATTTTCAATGCCCAAAATTCACTAAACTCTAATCAAAATATATAACTAATTACCATGCACACGAATTAAGTCAAATCGAATATTTATATTCTCAAATTTAAATTTATTAAAAATAAATTAGTTTAAAATTAAGTTAAACATTATTAAATTCTAGTAATTTGAATTAGAACTCGAGTTGAACTTAAATACAAGTTCAAATAAATTTATATAAATTTATTTGGATAGTATGTTACTAGGATTCAATTTTTTTATAGGATTTGGAATATTTCAATTCAAGTTCAAATTTTTAATGAAAATAAATTTAAATTTTACAACCTTATTCAAATAGTTTGTCATTTTACTTAAATTTGAACATATAAAATTTTATTTTTCACAAATGAAAAATGAATCAACATCAAATTTTTTACTTTATTTTACTTATTAATATAAATTTTTCTACAACCATCAAAACTTATAAAAAATATCTACACAATTGTCATATAATACTAATAATTATATTTAGTAAAAAGTGATGTATATTAGAAAGCTAATTATTTCAATAAGAGTATTATATTTCTTCATACAATCCCACTAATTAATAATGAAATTAATTTATCATATTTTATGATATTTATATATGTAAAAAATAAAATTTTTAATTATTGAATTCATATAAATTTGAGAATAATTCAAATTAAGTAATATAAAATTTAAATTTGATTCATATGTTAACCGAGTCGAGTTTAAATTCAATTTACTTAAAATTGTTATTAGATTTTTTTTCTCTTTTAAAATCAAGGCTCCTGCATAATTTGACGAGTAATTTGAGTTTGCATTCTTGTATTGATGCATCGTTTGATGAAGTTGTATTTAGGTTTTTTAAACGGGTTGTCTCATGTAGATACAGATCATTCTGTAATATTTAAAACGAATTTAATTTTAAGGGATTTAAACCCATCAAAATACGTATTGGGTATGCACCAGTCTAATTCGCAACCGACCAGTTTGTAATACTTGTTAAAAAATGGGTTCATATTTAAAAGTTTGTATCTGTGAAAACGGATTGTGAGTTGCAGGTCGCAGGTCGCACAAGCAGGTCTGTGGATTGCGGCCAGTTTTCTAACTCTAGTTGTATCTTAACATATCAAATTTAATTGAACATGTGGCTTTTTGACCATGTTTGACCAAGTTGCCTCTGTTGACGAAACTTATTTCCATCATACCCAATTTTAAAAGAGAATTCTATGGTACAAATGCTAAAAATGGTTATATGACATACAATAAGCTTAGTGGCAAAATCTTATTATGCAATTGGCCGAAGGAATATTAACAACCTTTGATAACTTATAAGTCGTATACCGTGCAATCCAGTTACAAGAAAAGAAGAGGAAATTTTCTTTTGGCCATGAAAAGAAGAAGAATTGAAGGGATAAGTTTAATATCATATTTGGAGATAGCCTTAATTAAAATTTATAACTCATATTAAATATTAATTTAATTAATAAATTCTTTATGAAATAAAAGTGTAAATCTAGAAAGGGTGGAGCTATTTGCACAATAATTTTTCACCAAAGTGACATCTTATTAAATATAATTAAGATAAATCACTGACTTCCAAATTTAATTTTAGATGATATTACCGAAAGTCTCACACTTGAAAAATTGAGTATTTTCACTATTAAATTATCTTTTTTTAAAATTTTAAATTGAGTAAATTAAAATTAAAAATACAATTTTTAATGCATTAAAAAGATATTCTAACCTCTTAAGACGTTAAGTTCCATAAAGCACTTCCCTTTAAAATTTAATTGTACTCACATTTATTTTGTATTTTTAATCATTGACACACATCTATCATTATTTTTCCTTTTTTAGTAGTAAAAATTGTTAAATTACTAAATATATACATAAAAATTATGAATCAAAACTCTGGATTAAAAAATGGTACAAAAGCTTTAAAATGAATATATATTTTTGAAATAAAATGAAAGAAAAGTGATTATATGCAAAAAAGAAAGGTCGATAGTTAATCTAATTGAAAATAAAATGAATGAAAATATAATTATCCTAAATTTTAGATGAGGTAAGTTTAATTTGTCTAAAATTTTATATGCATCAAACTATCTATTAATTAAATAAGTTAAGCATAAAAATACATAAATAGTATATTTTATTTCTTTCTTAATTTTAAAATATAAGTTGGTTAGAATTACATTACATTATTTAACAATAATATTATATATATATCAAAAGTGAGTTTCAAAAATTAAATTCTATGAATGATCAATTGAATATAGAATAATGAGGTAAATTTATTAAATTTAATTTAATAGATAAAAAAGATTGAATACTTAATTTTGAATCTCACTTTTAGAGCATATAATATTTTTAAATATTTAATATAATTTAATTTATTATGATTATTATATTAATTAATTAAAATTATTTTAATTAAAAATAATAAATTGAATGAAATAAAAATTATTCAAATGAATTAAATTACAATTTTAAAAAATTAACAAAAAAATTTAACACAAATTTTAATAAAATTATTCAAATCTTAAAATTTATCACAACAACAAGAACCTTTTAGGAAGTCAAGCATATTACATTGCAGCTAACATATAATGAACTTATATATCATACTAAAGATAATTCACAAGCTATTTAAACATATAAATCATTAAACTTTGAATATGTAAATGTATTTATATATAAAGGTTGAAATGATTTAAATTTGATTCATTATTGGTATAAATTAACTTCACACTATTATCAATTTATGTAATATCATATTAATAAAAAATTATTAAAATTATTTTTCTATCATTAAAATTTTTTAATCATTATTATTTTTTAAAAAATTTAAATTGATCTATTATCAATGTAAAAAGATTTACACTATTAATGAATGAGAAAAAATGATATGTCATTAAGAAATTAATAATAATTAAAAATATTTAACTACTATAAAGTAATTTTAATAGTTTTTATTGACATAACAATAGATGAATAGGTGATAATGTAAAGATAATTTATGTTGATCGTAAATCAAATTTAAATTCATTTTTTGATAACATATCATTTTCTTACTTATTAATAGTGTAAAATATTTTACATTAATGAATCAAATTTAATCTTAAGTTAAAAATATTAAGTCTCATTCTGAATAGATATTATTTTTATACTAGTGAAAAAAGATGTGTGGATATTTTGAATTTGGAAAAAAATAAACCTGTTGATTTGCTATTTTTAAAAATAATTTTTTATTTTTAAAAATAAAAAACCAATTTGAGAATTTATTTTTAAAAATTATAACTTAAAACGTGTAACTTAAAAATATAAAAATAGAAATACATTTTATATGTTTTTCAACTTTGTTTTTCTTGTTTTTGATATTATTTTTGTAATTAAATAAAATATTTTCTTATTTATAATATTGAGTATTCTTTGTTTTCCTTCAATGTAAAAATATTTTTTGAAATAAAATATTTTTAAAAACTTTTTAAAGTAATTTTTGAAAATATAAAAATAAAACATATTTAAATACACCACAAACTTTATATAAGTTATTTTATAACGAAGTTATGCTTTTATCTTTTATTTATCCATAATTACATGTCTATTAAAATATGATTTTATATGTCTAAAATTATATTATAATTATAATAAAATTTTTCATACATAAAAATATGATTGCAAAAAAATTAAAAAAATTCGAGGGGCCATATTTACTTTGCCATTAATTTAAGATGATCATATTAAAATTTATACAAGAATTTTATATATATTTTTAAAGAAATAAAATAACAAAATTTAATTTTCAATATTAATTTCAATCTATTTAATAAAAAATAATTTAATTTATATAAAAATTTTGTGTTAAATAAAATATGACATTAAAAAAAATCATGAAAATAGCCCCGCACTGAAGTGCTTCGGCGTTAAATAAAGAGAAAGTAGGAGACTATCTTAAAAATTATGTTGCAATTGTTTTAACTGCAGTTTTGTTCTTTTAACATTAAAATCTCTTACGTGTCACATATCCACCTAAAGAGATTTTGTTGTATAGAATTCAAAAAAGTTATATTTAAACCATAGGAATGTCCTATTTTAAAATCTACTTTCATAACTGCCTCTTATTTGCCGGTGTTTCGATTAAATTTTTGGTGTAGATTACAATATATTATTTTAGTATGATTATTATTTTAAAATTATTAAATTTGATTTAACTTGTGTAATAATATATGAATTAATAGATTTAAACTATTAAATTCAGTGATATACAACAAAAATAATGTATAGAAGTTTATTTCTGACCTTCATTTTTTTCCTGACTAGGACGATACGCAGCTTGTGAACTGATCATTCCACTGCAATGATGCGATCAGCGAGGGTTCTATCTTATTGCAGGAATAGAGAAAAAATTCCTTACTCTATAAAAGAAAAAAAATGAAACCCGCGTTAAGATGGATTCTAATAAATCCCATCTTTATTTCTATCTTTTTTTCTTCTCTTGAAATAAAGATTTTTTTTTTACTTTAAAAGTATGATAATATTTTCTGCAATCAGTCCATTAACCCTGCCGTTACTAATGACAGGATTGGTTCAATATAAATTGTTCCAATTAACTAAGGATTTTTTTATTATGAATTACTATTTTTAGTATATTTATACAATAAATTTTAAGGAATTATTTTTATAAGGGAAGAAAGTAAAGAATTTTATTTTTAAATATTATTATTATGAATTATTATTTTTAGATACTTGCATAATAAATTTTAGGAAATTATTGAAAGAAAATAAATAATTTTTTGTTTTAATCATATGTCTAACGCATAGATATTGAGATAAATAGAAAAAGATACATATATAACATATGTCTGTAGTTTGCTTGAACACTTAATATTTTGATTTAAAAGTTTATATCTGTGGCTAAGATCTAAATAAAGGTTCCAGATTCAAAATAATGGTGAATTTTTCCGTAGTTCGATGACAAATAATTTTGATGACATATAAAATTATATGGAAAAATGATTTAAATGTTCTATAATATAAATTATATAATTTTAATTTTTAATTTAAAATAATTAATATTAATTTTTAAATGTTAAATTCATATAATTTTGTTCATTTTATTTGATTTTTATCAATTTTTTGATAGGCTATTTTTATTTAATACTTTTTCTGTATTAATATAAAATGATGTAATTTATCTAAAAAGTAATATAATGAATGTTTCGAGATTAAATAGGAATCAACAGAAATTGATAGAATTAGATGAAAACTAAATAGTGAATCAAAACTCTACTCATTTGATATTAAAAAAATTAAATTTATATAATTTATATTTGAAGAGATCAAATTACGTTTTTAAGTCTAAAAGATAAAACTAGAATTAAGACATTGTTACTTAAATTACTAGGGGATTCCTATGGCTCTTTTGTGTGTCCCGCTAATTGAGTTGCTTAGCATAGCCATTTAGTCATGTTACTGCCAAAAACGATATTTAATATTGTATTTTTTATTTAGAAAAGAGGATATAAATTTAATTTATTGTTAATGTAAGCAAGTTTTATACTATCACTTATTTATTTATGTATTATTATTTCAACAAAAATTATTAAAATATTTTTATTATTGATAAAAATTATTACATTTTTAATAATGTATTATATTCTTTTTTATTGACAATATAAAAAAAATTACACTAGCAATAAGCCAAATTTAATCTCTAAAATAACATGACAAAGGTACAAATATTAAATTTTATGATTAAATAACTCCTCTTCATTATTAATATTACTTAATTTGACTTGAGTAGTAGCACACGCGTGTGAGACACATAGGCTGAGATCTACGCATATGTACTTTGTTGAGCAACAAAAATAGTTATACTCAATTCTCTTCGTTCATTTTATTAGTTTAGGCAAAATAATTTTTCTTTGAACCTCATATTAAATTATATATATATATTTTTACTTTATTCGCAGACAAATATTTACAAATGAAGGAAGGGGAATAAACTATATTTTCATATTTTTTATTAGATTAAAATAATTAATTAATTTTGGTGTTTAAACATTTGAAATTTTAGATTTTGGATTTGAAATTTTAAAATTTATGTATTTTGAAATTAGGATTTAAGGTTTTTGAATTTTAAATTTAAGATATGGAGTTTTTAAATATTAAGTTTTCATGTTTTGTACTTTTATTATTTTGATTTTTCATAATTTAATGTCATTTCATTGCATAATTTAGTGCAACTAACCTTTAATTGGGTGCTCAATTTGAAACAAATAGTCAGTTTACATGGCACGCTTAGATGATTAGCTTGATATTCCAAAATTTGCTGAACTAGATTGGTATTCCAGGGTAAAACTTTAACATTAATTTTATATCGATATAGAATTGATTTAGATTTTTTTTGAAAAAATCAATTATGTTCTTAAACTTAGGTCTCATTAAATATTCAGTGAATTATACTTTTTTTACAATCATTTCTATTTTTAATAGTTTTATAAGTATTAAAAATGATATTCAAACTTGAATTTCAAGTACAGATCAAGAACTGTTATAAATATTGAATGATAGTGTAAATTTATAAAATTTAATTTAATAAATATAAAAAATTTAAAATTTAATTTCGTATCAAATTTTCAATACCTATGGTACTTTTATAATTTTTTTCTAATAAAAAAGTTTCTAAACTTAGGCAATTACATCCCTATTAGGTTTTATTATCAAACTAATAATTTTTATAAACATGAAATCGATTCACCACAATCAAAATTCCTAAACTTTATGTTGTAGCTAACTTAGGTACGTACGAGAAAAATTGTTTGCGGTGAAATCATAAATATTGAAAAAATATTTAATTTATAATAAAATGTATTACTAATGTAATTGACTAATCAAGAAAAAGATTACCAAAAAAAAGTTATCCTACACGGAACTTTTAATGTGATGTCAATTTTAAGAACTTAATTTATTTTGAAGAAAATTAATCAATTCTAATAATAAAATTAATTCTAACTTTTATAATAGCGCAAATTAAACGCTTAACAAAAGAGTGTGAATCAATGAAGTTTGCAATGGCTTTTTAGGAATATCAAATGGACGTAGACAGAAATTTTAAGTTACTCTTGGAATAAAACACACTGCCTTATTTTAGGAGAGAGAGGTAAACAGAAAAAAATAAAGTGGGGCCTGCTTAGTGGAGCCTACTCCATTCTTTATCTGTGTCTCTCACTTTTAGAGTAAGGCACCGTGCTTTACTCCTGAAATAACATAGAATTGCTCATAGAATAGAGACACTGTTTTTCTAGACTATCTTAACTTGTTTTAAAAGAATAAAGTTACACTAAATTCTAATATATATTTTCTAGACTATCTTAACTTGTTTTAAAAGAATAAAGTTACACTAAATTCTAATATATATTTTGGAGAGTAAAATAAAATATTATAATTATTAATAAAAATTAAAAATTTAATAAATAAAATTAATAAAAATAATTTTTAAATTTATAATTACACTTTTTTATTTTTAATAATATCTTATTTTACTTTTTAAAATACATCTTATCCTTAAAGGTGATCAATCCATTCTAAAATATTAGACGAATAATTTACATAAATATTATCTTCATCCTGATTTTAATTTTTTTATATATAACCAAAAATATTTTTCACTATATTGAATTTGAAACCTTTATTAAGATGTCAATCACTGATTAAAACCTTCAAATTGAAACATCCAATATTATCAAATATTTAAGTGAACTAAAGATATTTGTTATCGTTTTTGTTCTCTATTTAGCTTGTTATCAATACATTAAATATATGGATAAAAAGGAAATTCTTTAATTTCTTTCTTTCTAAGAATAATTTCCTAAAATTTATTATGTAAATATATAAAATATAGTAATTCTCAATAAGAAAATTTTAAAACGAAGTTTCTTATTTTCTTCTATTCTAAGAATAATTCACTAACACTCATCTTCTTGAGTATCGTGGTAGTATTCTCTTTGATATTCTTTTGGCCTTAAAGCAAGTTTGAATTCAAATATTGGATATGAATTTAATGAATTCTCAACGCAAAATAATATTAAATATATTAAAAATGATAATTTAAAAAGTTTTTTTTCCCTTCTAATTATAATTTCGTAAAGTTTGTAGTGCAAGTATAGGAAATGATTATGGTGCATTAATAATGCAGCGGTATATTAATTTATTATCAAATTTTATTTTTTATTTATTATTATATAATATATCAAATTTAATTTTAAAAAAAATTGATATACAGTAAAATTTAATAATAAGAATATATTATAATCTCTAGTAAATATACTTACTTCATTATAATAATTTAGCTAAGTCGACTATGCTCGTGTAAAAATCAGGATAAAATTGCCCAAATTGCGAATAAAATTGTAAATTTTTATAAAAATTTATAAGTTTTATATGAATAATTATATATATTTCTTTTATACAACATAAATTATATAAAATAATATTATTCACATAAAATTTAGAATTTTTTTTATAAAATCTCAATCATTTACATAAAATTCACTGCCCTAAACAAAATTTTCTTGGCTCCCACCGCGGCGCGTTAGTCTTGCCATAACAACTTATATTGATCAGTGGAGAGAGATAGATGGGACAGATAGGTGGAACCAGTGAGCCGGCAACACTTGGTTCATTAGACACACTGCTGTCGTCAAGATTCAATCGGCAACGAATGTAAGGCTGTTTTTATTTTTAGCCTTCATATGACCAAATTTTGGAAGCAACTTGAGATCGAGTTTCCTAAAGTCCCCGGCACAACGTTGATCAAATACAAACTTCTTCACCAAAAAACAACTGATTAGGCGAGGTACTATTCTCTCCCTCTCTTCCCGTGCACCCTGTCTTGTGCTTGGGGTTTCCGGTTCCTAGACGCTTTTCCTTGTCTTCTTATTTCTTCCATTTATCTAGAAGCCATCGACAAATAAACCAAAAGCAGCTAAAGAATATTTTCAAAAACAAGTATCCCTTTGTATTTACTCCAAAAAAACAAAAACAGGAACTCAATCAGATTATCACTAATAATTCCATCTCACCTTCCCCCCTCCCCCCTCCCCTCTCCCTGCGTTTTATTTCCCTATATATAAACACTCTGTATCTCTTCCCTTCTTATTTCTCTCCCTCTGTCATTCAGGAATGGAAGATCGTCATCTACATGAAGTTAAGAAAGAAAGTATTCCCAAATACCAGTCAGAAGAAAAAGAAGAAGCTGAAAGAATTGAAGGAAAACTCGACGAAGAAGACGATACAGATGAGGCGCTCTCCTTTTCCGACCTTCCACTGAACAACAATGCAACGAACAAATGCAAGAGCTCAGAAGATACCTCGTCCAAGCAGATCCGTCATTCATCATTTTCTGAAGCCACCGATTTCTTCGAGTTCTTCAGCGATGTCGGCTTCAATATGGTACCCGCCGACGACATCATCTTCTGCGGGAAACTCATACCTTTCAAAGATAATTCTCCACCATCTGATCAGACCCATAAAAATTCCTTCAAAGAAAACAATAAACCACCCATTCATCGCCGCAGATCGGAGTCGCTTTCCAAGTTACAATCATCTGTTACTCGATCAAACAGTGCCACTACCCCCAACAGCAGCGGTTCTCGCCGATTGATGATGAGAGGCAGCAGGTCCTTGGATCACCAAAGGCTTTATCGGTCCTCGAGCTCGGTAACCTCGACGTCATCGGAAATGGACCGGAACTCTCCGGAGAGGAGCGCCGTAATGTCGGAAATGATGTCTAAGAAGGCAGTGAAGCCGCGATGGTATTCAATGGTGTTTGGGATAGCGAAGGTTCCGACGGAGATGGAACTCAACGATATAAAGAACCGGCAAATTCGGCGGAGTCCCTCGACGACGATGTTCCCGGCGACGGATTCCGATCGGAAGGTACCGGTTAATCGGTGCGCCGGCAAGGTGTCATGGAAAATTCTGAGAGCGCTGAGTTGCAAGGACCATACGAGTGTCGCAGTAACGACGTCGTTGCCGGTACCGCAGGCCACATAGGATTTGGAGTCACGTGACGCGCACACCCAAGGAAATCAAGTTGTTATTATCTGGACGCGATTACCCTTGTGGCTTTTACTGCTGAAAAAATGATGTGGATTCTGGGAGGGGGCATTTTAGTCATTGAAGACTGTTCCGTGTGTAGCTGTAACATGGTAATATAATAATGATTAATGACTTTACGCGGAGGGAGGATTATGTACAGTGGCGACCTTGAAGGATCATAGTGCCCCCTCATTCTCAGCAAATGAGAGGAGTACAATTAATTTGTTAATTTTTTGGAATGAAATTATCATGGGATTTTGTATTGTCTTGATATGTGGTGGCTATAGGAATAGCGATTGACAATTCCGAGAACTGCGATAGTGAAATGAGACGATCGTACGCATACTTTGTGATATGATTAATTTTACCATTTGAATATATCAATACAATGACGCACTATATTCGTTGCTATCCGACTGCAACAACTAAACCAACCATATTGTGTTGTGTTGCAGTCTCGGTCACCCAGTTTATATGATTTTTTTTTCTCCTTTACAATATGTATATTTGGATTGATATTCTTGAAGGTAAACTGCAACGTATATTTTAAAGAATAAAATAATATTACAATTTTTAATGAAAGAATTATAAAAATAAATATTATATGTAACGTATATATATATTTTTAAAATTTTGAATGTAAAATGATTTAAGTAAATAAAATATTAATGATAAATTAAATAAAAAAGGGTGAAATTATAAATGTGGAAATTTAATTTTTTAAAAAATAGAAAGGGATAAGGTTGGGGAAAATGCTGATCACCATGTGAATATAAGGATTGAACTTTACTGGAGCGAGGGAATATATTCTAGAAATTAAAGTGAAAAATTATGATTTTTTATGGCAAAATTAAGGGTTGATAATTTGATAAATAATAAGAAATTAAAAATAATTTTCAAACTTGTAACTGTCCGCTTCCTTTATTCTCTCATAACATTTTATAATATTATTTTATTCTCTAAAATAATCTAACAGTTTAGTGAAAAGTATAAAATTAAAAGTAAGTAAAATGTAAGTTTTTCCTTTTTCTTACTACTAGCCTCCTCGAACACATACTTGGAGGCATTTTAAATTGAAAAGTACAATTATTACCTTGATTAGAGAAGTTATGACTATGATAAGATGGAATATGTATAAATTTTTTGGTCAATTTGAGGACTTTAAAAATATACAACTTGCATAACATTTAATTTATATATATATGTTTGATTGTGCATTATTTTATAACAAAATCAAACTCAAATTTATATGTGAATTAAAATATGTATGCATATATTTAAATTATATTAATCGAAATAAGTCTACTTATTAGCAAAATAGTTATGACTATGATCAAATTTAACTATTTATATAATTAAACTAAGTTCTTAATCCTTATAATTTTGCTCCAATTTTGTTCTTGTATTTATTTTTATTATAATTAGGTCCTACAAAATTTTATTTTGTTTTTAATTAATTCTTTGCCAAAATGAAACTGAAAATTTTTACTCTTAATTGCCTAACGTGATAAATATTTATCAATTTATACAAATAAGTCATGATGTAAAAATTAGAAAATAACCATAGTTACAAATTTACTAAGAGAATGAGATACAAATTTTCAATCATGTATGTCTTTAATTTTACCGGATTCGATCACACTGTATAAGTTTTTCAAACTGCGACGACTTTTCATCTTAAGGAATATCTCTTCATACGTTATGATGTTAAATATAACTTCATAAATTCACAAAATTTTAATCATGTGAATAATTACAAATAAAAAGTCTCAATTGGTGAAGAATTATGGTTGACTGGGATCTTATCAGTAATATAGAAGCAGAGGTTAACAATCAAATATGGAAGTTGAAGAATTCAATAATCCAGAAACTAGAATTTCAAAAAAGGAATTTCAATAATAATGGATATAATAATTTAAAAATTAATTAAAACATTAAAGTATTGTAATTCATTAATAATAATAAAATTGGACTTTATTGTGGTTCTTAGATTTGATGTAGTTAGTGGGTTGACTTATAGATATTTTGTAACGAAGTCTTTGTTTTTAGAATGTTGAATTAAGTATTATTTTATATGGTGCTCAAATTGTGCATTTTTAATTTTATAAGAGAGTTAGGATTTGACAGGAGGTGAAAATATATATGTAGAAGACGCAATATTGTGATAAGTGTTCATGCAGTGCTAAAATTAAATTTTATAATGATAATTTTAATTAAATTATGTGAAAAAATAATATTAAAATATAAATAAAATAAATTAATAATTATTTGATAAATTTATTTATGATATATAATGAATATGAATATCTTAATTTATCATGAATTATTCACTATCAATCTTAATTATGAATTTCAATAAGAATTATTACTCTTATTAACCCTAGTTATGTATTTTTTATTTGAGAAAAAATTCTATCACCAATGAAAAGTGATAAGAACTAACATAAAATTTGGGAATAATAATTTTTATTTATATTATAACAATTAATGGATTGATCCATCATTAAAAACCATCTCTTATCATACTAGTGGGTTAAATTGTCATTTAGGTTTAAATTACATAGTTACTTTAAGAATGGATCAAAATTTTTATATTTTATTTTATTATTAAATTAATAAGTTCAAAAATAAAAAATTTAACATGCAGATCATATATTATCATATTCATAATCCTTTTTATTCGAATAATCATAACTATATCACATATAGATAATATGTTTAATTCATGTAATTCGTATATATCATATTGTTTATTATATTGTTTATATTTTTTTTACCTACTTTAAGATGTTAATTTTTTTTTTAACATATAGAAGTAGAAGAGCTCAACGATCTGACTACCAGATTGGTCGTTAAGGGATGGTGGAGAATGATGGATGACTGAGATCTTATTGGTAATGTAGAAGCAGAAGAATTTAACAATCAAATAAGGAAGTCGAAGAACTCAATAATCCTATAAATAAGCAGAATAATTCAACAATCAGATAAGGAAGGAGAAGAACCACAAGATCAGATGACCTGATTGGTTGCCTGGGTATAGTGGAGAATTGTGGATGATGGTGATTATAGAAGCTGAAGATCTCAATAATAAAATAAAGAAGCAGCAGAACCCGACCATCAGATCATCTGATCGATCGTCAAGTGATGGTGGAGAATTGTGGATGAACCGTGATCCAAAGAAAGTGGTAACAAGTGTTACTACTTTACTAAATATGTTGAAAAAATTCGATATTTTAAAACAAAAAAATACTTCAATGAAATTATACAAATCTTTCATTTGATTTAAAGACTTATTACGTAAAAAAAGCATTATGCTTAAATGCAAAATTAAAAAATTCTAA
Organism: Sindora glabra; assembly: GCA_020226215.1. NCBI lineage: Eukaryota > Viridiplantae > Streptophyta > Magnoliopsida > Fabales > Fabaceae > Sindora > Sindora glabra. Next base: position 62,958,512 of record CM035231.1, read on the forward strand.
TGAAACGATGGAAAAAAATAACTATAGACAATGGCGGAGATAAGGGGTTAGGGGACCCCTTTTTTTAAAAATTTAATAGGATATATATTATATAAATTTATATAATTCTCTTAAATTTATTCTATTCTACAATATTTTACTATAAAATTTCTACCTCCACCACTGACTATAGAACATAATGTATATTAATAGTATGTGATACTTTGATTATTTTATCGTGAGAGAATGATAGATGAAGAAAAAATTTTTGGTCTTAGTGTAAATTTTTTAATTATTTAAATTTAATTGATAAATATTTAAAATATTTCTATGTCATTTAATTTAAAGTTTATAATTATTTTTTCTTACAGTTTAATCAATAAAAAATGCAAATTTAAATAAACTATTGAATTAGAAAAGAAGTTGGAATAATTAATTTCGTTAATTTTAGAATATTTTTCTCTTTAAAAATAACCAAAAGTAAAGAAATAGATTTTATTATTTTTTGAAAGATATTTTTATAAGAAAATCTTATTTCTTTATATATAAATAAAAGAATACTATATAGTTTATGATAAAAAAATATAATACTTAAAAGTATGGTCGCATGGTAGTGTGGAAAATATTCTATCAAACTCTTTATAGTTAATATAAAATATTTGGATTATTTTTTATTATTTTAATACATTTTATAAATATATTCCTACATTAAATATTTTCTATCCAAATAAATAAGTTGTATACTCCTACGAATTTTCAATCTCCTTATGTTCTTTATAGATTGTACCAATAAAAAACTTACATATTTGTTTGATATGTATACCTATAATGATGAATTACTGGTACTACAACAAATGCTGGAAAAGTGGAATGTATAAATCTTAAATAAAATCAGGTTGTCCATAATTTACCACATAGATATAGAATTCTTTCTCCTAATTTTATCTTCCTTTTCATAATATTTTTGACATTTTCTACAAAGTACAGACTGAATACAGCACAGTGCACAATGACATTTACAATTATATTCATGATTTTGCCCAAAAGTTTAGAGTTTATTGCATAAATAATTGATGTTACCAACTTTTGTATAAATAATTCTAAAGTTTTTTTTTATATATAAAAATTTTTTAAATTGGAGAGAGGGGTGATGGGGAGATTGAATTCCCCCCTCTATGCCACAAAACAGGACTAACTGTGCTGGCCCTCTGTGTCATGAATAATTCTGAAGTTTACCAACCAACCTTTTTCCTTTCGTTTTCTTTTGCGAACGAAGACGATAAGTCATTGACACGCGTAACATTCGGCACCAAGGATGGAAAATTCATAACAAAAAGCCAAAAACTATAAACTTTATGTTTACTCTATCTCTTTTTAGGTTTGCCTTTTATTTTAAAAGTAAGAGTTGCATGCCCCATATGAATGTAATGTCTTTTTAAGTTAAAATTTGTATTTACACTTAAAATATCCCATACTTTTAAGTATGAGTTCGGAGCATAACAATAAACAATATATCTTCTGTTATAAAAATACTTTTAAAAATGAAATTCAAAATTCAAACATAAAATGCTTCAAGATTGGATTTGTTTTTGTTGAGGCAAGTAATTATTGTTGTTAATTAATCTTGCTAACGCATCATCCATGAAATGTTATCATCTTTCGTGGATGTGATGACCAATATTATTGTTTTTTGTTATTCAGGTAATGATTTCTTATTTGGAATAGTGATAGGGGCCAATAGGTCTTTAATTGGAATTGTATAGCTCATACTTATTATTATTGGTGAACAAGTTAATCTCTCATTAAACATATTTCACTCTTTTAAAAACTTATTACCTATACAATAAAATCACATATACAACATATCGGTAAGCTAATATTGAATGTTGTCAAAGCATTCAGACATATTAATCTGCAATATAAAAAAAGATAAATATGAATAAAGAGATGGACACTTCATTCACTTAATTTATGCCTCATTTAATAGTTTTGAATATGTAAGGAATAGCTACAAGTCAACATACTTGGATCCTTAACTCAGTGCTTGGTGTGCCCTATTGGCCCTTTTGACATTACACCTCTTTAAAGAGTATTTTGAATAAAAACTCATTTGGTACAAATAGATGCACTTTTCTTAACTTGTTATAAGCTTTTTTTGCAAAGTTTTGAGTATTTAATTTACATTAAAACATACCCGCATGAAGTTAAAAAATGTGAAAATAACAAATACAAACTTCTTGAACTCCTTTGAATTCTCAAACTACGCTAAATTATCAAAATATCCCCACACTTGGAAAAAATAAAAAAATAGTATGCAAGTCAGATTAATTCTAAATTTTAGCCATAAGTCTTTCATAATATGTTGAATTTTTTCACCAAGTCTCATCTAAATTCAAGCATGTTTGCCTATTAGACTATCAAAACTACTAACTTGTGATATTCTTTTTTATTTCAAATGTCAATGCCCTTATTGATATTTCAATCTAACATGACTCCATAAAGATTTTACTTACTTTCTTAAAACTTTATTTTAGCTTTTAGCCTACTCCCCTGAGTTATTACTTTGACCATTTATGCTTGTTTCTTTAAGCATTATGAAAGCTTCCTTATCTTAAAGTTAGGTTACTGCCTCTACAATATTAGTATTCTCTTGCCTAAATGTATCCTCCATAAATTTCTCAAAAAGCTACCTTTATAAACTCCTTTCAAAATGTTTTGACATCCTTTAATGCTGTTTACCTATTAATTCTCTTGAACTTGTTACTTTCAAAACTCGTTTGACAAGTAATTGCCCTTGCAACTTTGTGTTCATTGCCTTTGCAGCTTGTATGGATGTCATCTCCATAGAAAAAATATGTGCTAACACTATAACTTGTGAGCAATACTTGGCACTCTCAACTGCCTACTTACAAGTGTCTTACACTTAATGTCCCATTCTATCAATGTAAGAGTTAATACTTATGCTTGATTTATGCATAAGCTTTATAACCTTGCTCAAAAGTTTGCTTATGTTAATTTTAAATAATTCATAACACTTTGTTATGCCATTTTCACATTTGATTGGATCCTTCGATCCTTTTTAAATCGATACCTTTTAACATCTCATCGGTCATTATAGCTTACTCAAAGTTGATGCACTCTAGCATTATGATCCACATAACTCCTTCTTTGTGCACTTTGTAATGACTTCCTTAAGCATATCCTTTGATGGCTTCGCCATTTCAATGATTTGATTGGGTTAAGCATAAAATCCTTTCATACTTTAGCTTAAGTTTCATTTTGCTTATGCATGAGCAAATATGAACTTAATGTTGTGAAGTCTCTCGACTAGGTAAATATATCGTTCTAGTCTATTATCCTTTTTTTGAATCATTGTTGTCGTTTTATAAAGTAATTATGTAGCCTAACCTACTGTATCAAAGAATTTTGTAGGAAGATTGCACACTTTCTATCAAACTCACAAATTATGCATATTGCATTAATTCTTTTGAATCCTTATTTTGCCCATCGACTATGCTTCGCTTAGTAACATGAACAATCCCTTTGGACCATCTCAACGTGATATGGAATACTCGCTTTAGAGTAATCTACTTTGCTCTCTAGTTATGTTTCTTTAAGCATTAAGACTGATCCCTCTGGACCACCTTGACACGATTTTAGATTACTCTCTTAGGAGCAATCCACTCGACACATTACTCCAATGTGTCATCCTTCAAGATATGTCCATTGACTATGGTTGCGTATTTCTATATAATTAAGGTTTCACCTTCTAGCTTTATCACACCTCTTAGGAAATGGTCAAGCCTTTTGGTAAGAACAAGGCTTCTCCTATTAAATACACTATCAATTCACTTATCTATTTGGATGGTGGTTTGTATCCCTTGATGCTATTACTATGAATGAGCCCATAATCAATGTCCCTTTCACACAAGTAAGTCTTTTGGCACAAATGCTTGTGCCTAATGCACTAATCCATAGTTACTTTCTCAAGCTAATTTAATTTATTGCACTCTTTGGTCAAGTTTTTACCAATAACTCTTTTGAATTTAAGAATGATAGCTTCGCATATTGCTCAAATAGTATTAGACAGGTTGTATCTAACCAATTGTAGCTTACTTAAACTTGGCTCTCAAGGATAAGCTTAGGCTTTATTACCAGCTATCACCAACTAGTAACTTTCTAGCTGTAATCATGTAGTGTATACTTACCATTTTTATCAAATATATCAGCCTTCTCATTGAACCCATATGGCATTCTTGGAAGAGATAACAGAATATTGAAGATTTATTAAACATATAATAAAATTCTATTTACAACATGTTTAGAAACCAATATCAAATGTTGTTGAAGCATCTGTGCATATTGATTTGCAAGATCACCCCACATCAAAAGCTCTAAGCACAATGAGCTTAAACAGGGACAAATATTAATAAGAAAAGGAACACTTTGTTTACTTGATTTAGGCTTCATTCCATAGTTTGGAGTGTATAAAAAATGGCTACAAACTAACATACTTAAGTCTTTACTTTAGTGCTTGGGTGCACTGCCAACCATTTTGACATTCTACTCCTTTAAAGAGTATTTTGAACAAAAGCTCACCTATTACAAGTAAACATATTTTTTTTATTGAATTGTCATAAGTTCTTTTCACAATGTTTCGGGTGTCCAATTCATACAAAAATATATCAATATAAAAATAAAAATGTGAGGATCACAAGCATAAACTTCTCAAACTCTTTCAAATTCTCGAATCATGCTAAAATTATTAAAATACTCCAAAACTTAAAGAAATTAGCAAAAATAATATACAAGTTGAATTAATCCTAAATTTCAACTAAGTGTCCTCCACATGTTGAATTTTTCACCAAAACTCATCCAAATCCAAACATATTTACTCATTAGATTATCATAACTACTACCTTATGACAATCAATCATGATATTAATATGTGAACCAAAATAATCTTGATGGTTTGAACATCTTCTAAGTGCCAAGAAGTAGGAGCACAATAGGAAAAATTTTTTAAAGGGTCACATGTATATTTAAAATATGAATTTGAAAGAACATTTTCAATATCTTTTGTAATTTTTTATTGATAAAGAATTGGCAATTTTTTAAATAAAATTTATTATTTTTTAAACTTTTTTGATAATGCAATATTTTATCAACAAAGTTATATATATATATATATATATATATATATATATATATATATATATATATATATATATATATATATATATATATATATATATATATATATATACTTGTAACAATAGAACTATAATTTTAGTATATTTATTATAAAAAAAGGCCTTAAGTCTTGAAAATGGGTTCATAAATTGAGTTTTTGAAATTTGAATTTTTTATTCATTAAATGGAGTTTTGTATATTTTCTATATCATTTTATATTTAAAGATAATTATTGATTTGCATTCGAAATTTAATTTTAAATCCTATTTTTTGTGAATATAATATTACTCTTTATTATATGTAAAGTTTGTTCAAAATTGTAACTTTTGTGAGAAAATATAAAAAATTTATAGTATTTATACGCATGATCCATAGAAATTAAAGTTTTGAAGTATAATTTATATTCCAAAAGAAAAAATGGATAAAAATATATAAAGTATATGTATGAATATAAGTTTTCAAATATCATAAATTATTAGTAGTATTATAAAAAATTTAAATTATGTTACTGATATTGCTCCATTTATTTTTTATTTTAGTTGTAAATATTTTTTTATTTAAAAATAGTTAAGAATGTGTTTATTATGGGTTTTTCAAGTATTCCATTTATTATTCTAATAAATTCTCAACAAATTTATATATAATAATTACCCAAAAATTATATGCAATAAATGAAAAATTAGTAGTAAAAAATTAAAGCTATTTATTACTATCCTTAATTTTAATGTATTGGAAAGGAATGGAGAAAATATTTTACTTTAAATTCCAATTCGGAGAAGTCAATGTAATTTTCTAAGGGAGCCAAATATATAATAAATATAAAAATACATGAAAATATAAATAAGCTTGGGGCCTATGAAATCATAAATTCCACTTTCAAAGAAAAAAAAAAGGGGGAGGAGATATTGTTGAAAGGTATAATTGTTTGTGTGTACTTGCGGATCACTATGTCTCACACAAACATTGTTAACATTAAAGGGAGATTATGATACATTATTATTAATATAATAGTTTATTAATATATTATTAAATTTAATTTTAATTGCATGTTAATTTTATCTTTTTATAAATTTAGATTTAGCATGATATATAATAATTTATTAATCATTAAATTTAATAATATATTAATATATTATTATATTAGTGATGTATGTAATTATATCCTAACATTATGGAGAGATTAACATACATTATTAATATAATAAAATATTAATATATCATCAAGTTTAATTATATATCAATTTTATTTTTTTGTAAATTCAAATTTAATATAATATATAATAACTTATCAATAATTAAATTTAATAATATATTAATATATTATCAATGTACTCTAATTATAAATCAACATTAATTATTGTTTAGAGAAGAAGCATATGTCGACACAACCACGGCAACGGATTGAACTGAGGACTTGTAACGATGCGCCAACAACTTTGGTTCTATTCGGAGGAATGACAATAATAAGTATGATTATGAATTACCATCTAATTAATTCATTGTTCTTACAATGACAAACAGCGCCGAGACATAAACAAAACAGCAAAAATCCATGGCTGAGGATGTTTGGAATTTGTGTAGCAAATGTTATTGCGACGTGAAGAGGAATTTTGATGTGAAAGAAGAGTGACCTGCGGGTTACTCCTTTGGCTTTCACCATTCTCAATCTCCCCACTCAATTTCTGTCATCATTAGGTCCTCCATCAAAGTTGCCTCTGCGGTAATCTATACAGCCTTCTCACTCAAGCAAACGATGACCTCCATGTAAGAGAACACCATACACTGACGCATCTAGCCTGATGCCATGTATCCAATATCTTGTAAAATATAATTTATTAAGAATTTGCATGAATTTTTTTTTTAACTTTTGGTGATTAAATATGATTTTTTTCCCCTTCTAATAAATACTATAATCGGAGGAAAAAATTTACAGCTTGCAAAATTTTGGGGTGTAGCCAACCTCGAAACATGGAAAGGCTTTGCCCTGCATGTAATTCAGCTTCAGCTTGAAATGGCGAATTGAAAAGATTATAAATTATGATTTGATTAATTCAATCCACTGAAAAATATTATATTAAATTAAATTGATCGATCAGTTCAATCGAATCAAAAGTATAATTAGTTCATGATTGAACTAATTAAACTATCCAGCTAGATTAGTAGAATAATATATACAAGTATGATTGTTCATTTATAAAAAAAAAATTATACTTTATCTACTCATAATTTTACTTTTTTTTAACTTAATTCATTTATGATTTTAAGTATTTTAATTTACTTATTTGTACTTTTAATTATTTACACTTTATTCACTTAAATTATTTTCCATTCAAATTTTAATATAAAACTGATAAATTGCAAATAATCTTTATTTTTCTAAATTTCAACTCAATTTTACACTCATTGGAAACTATTTTAATGCCCAAAAAAAATTCTATTTGACACTCTTTATTAAAATTATGAATTAAATTATAGAAAATAAATTTTTAATGGAATTAAAATTTTTTATGTAATTTTGTTGAATGTCAAATTAGATGAAAATTTTAAAAAAGTAAAAGTTACATACAATACATATAAATTTTTTATTAAATTTAAAATAAAAAATTATTTAAATAGGCAAAATTATAATAATTAAAAAATTAGGTGGATGAATTATACTTAAACAAAGAGTAGCAAAACCAAAAACGGTTAAAGTTTAATTTTCCTTTGTTTCCTACACTCTAAAGTCATCAACCGCTATGCTTTGCCTTCGAGTAATGGTTTGGCTTGTCGGGCATCATAAAACCTAGAAGGCTGTGATAGTACTTAGGACTGTTTAAGACTTGAAACGCATCCGTTTCACAATTCACAATCAGGTCAAAATTATAGTGTCTGTGATCATAAATAAAGGCATAAATTCACCTGGAATTGTGATAATAGTCTTTGAGGTGGCAAAGGTAATAAAATTTTCCAGATATTTTAATTTTAGTTAAATTAAATTTTTATCTCTATAATATGTTTCAATTTATAGTTTGGGTTATATGGTTTTTTCTTTATAATTAAATTTTTGAGTTTGTTTTCATACTAAAAAAAAAATTATACAAAAAATATTTTCATTTATATAAACCTTCATTTTTGTTTATATAGATATTGCAATAATATTATCATCTATATTTGATTCCTTACATATCTTCATATATATTTCAATTTATACAAACAATTTTTGATATTGTCTATATAAACTACATCTACACAAATGATCAGGATAAGAAAATAGGATAGGAAAATAGTCAATATTATCCTAATTATATAGATGAAATGAATAATATAAAAAAAATTCAATCCACATTAAAATTTTTTAATGATTTTATTTTTTATTAATTTTTTAACAAATTTATTTCTAATTTAAAGAATTTATTTGTAAATAAATGGTAAAAAATTTAATATACACCAAAATGTTTTTTTATAATTATTAATAACTATTTAAAAATAAATAAAATAAAAATTAATTTCCAATTATATATAATAAAAAATATTTCACATCCATATATAGCAATGTAAAACATCAGATGAAAAATAAATGCACGATATATATATTATCCATTATTACTTATACTTTTACTATTTTAAATTCTTAAATTATAAAAAAAATCTTAGAATTTTTTTTTATCAATATAATTGTGAAATTATTGTGCTATTATATTTTAAATACTTTTATTCTTGAATAATATGATAAATTAATTACCATTAAATGATTTATTTATAATATTAAATTATTATACATTTTATTATCTATTACTACTTATATTTTTTATACTTTAAATTATTATTTAAATAGTAAAATATTTCACATTGTAAAAAAAAATTATATTAATTATTGTAATTATCAAAATTAGTTGTTATCATTTTTTAATTACTTTCATTTTATATAATTTATTTCTAATATTAAATTATTATATATTTTATTCTCCATTATTATTTAGTGATATACTTTCCTTAAGTGTTGAATACTTATTATTCAATAGTTTTTTTATAAGGATTTAATTAAATAATTTTGTAATATTCAAATTATTTATTTTTTATAATTTTAAATGATTGCTTAAATTAGTAAATATTTAACATTATCATAGATTTTATATTCTCATTCATGTAATTGTCAAATTTTATATTTATTCATTTTTAAACACTTTTATTTTTAATGTAATTTAATAATTTAATTAATATAATTATAAAAATTATTATAAATTTTATTATTCTATTTTCTATTAAACTCACAAAATATTAATTTTACAAACAAATATAATATTAATTTTATAAAATATTAATTTTAGAAATGAATATAATAAAATATTAAAATAAATTCATATTCAATTATCATATCAATATATCAAATATTTGAATTAATAATCATATCAAATTGTATAAAATAATTATTTTTTAAAACTAAGTATCACATTAAAATATGTAAAATAATAATTCATTTTCATATATGTTTAATGCAATAAATATACATGTTATTATACAAAATAATAATTATATCAAATGGATTAATTAAGTAAAAATTATTTTTATATATTATATCAATACTATTAAAAAATTTAGTGTATGACTTCTTTTAATATACCAAAATAAAATAGTGAAGCAAAAATTAAGAATTTTAATCAATAATGTAATAACATAATTTGATTATATAATAAAATAAATATAAGAATTAATAAATAAATGTAAAAAGATGATTAAAAAATAATAAGAGAAGTGGAAAACATACTTGAACTCCAAGGAAAAGCTCCACCTACACGCACAAGAAATGAAAGAAATAGTTTATAGATGTGTATTTATAAGCAATTTATATACAAATGATAAAAAATTGTCTCTATATGTATTCTTAATCATCTTAATTTATCCAAAATGAGCGGCATATGCATCATTTCACTTTTTAAGCCTATTAAGAAAATAAAAAATCATTTATATAGCAAAAAAAAAATGTTTGTATTGCTTTTATAATTTTAACTTGTCAAATTTTTGCTGCTCTTGAAATTTGAATTTTTGTTATTTGTGTAAAGAATTTTTTTTTCATATTAAAATACCTATACAAATGATAAAAGTTATTTGTGTAAAATTTTTTATTTTTTTGAAAAAATTTTAAACCTATTGTTTATATAGAGTTTTTAATTTTTTTTAATTAAAAAGATTTTAAAAAACCTATACAAATAATTTTTTATTTTTTGTATAGAGTTTTTCAAAAAAAAATTTGTCTGTATGAGTTTTGAAATTTTTTTAAATTTAAAAAATTTATACAGATGACTTTTTGTTATTTATATAGAATTTTTAATTTTTTTAAAAAATTAAAAAATTATTGTTTGCATAAAATTTAAAATTTTTCCTTTTTAAAAAAAAAATTAGAAAAAACCTATAGAGATGATCAAAACTAGGTCATTTATATAGGTGTCATTTATGTATTATATAATTGTTATAGTCTTATTTGTAATTAGTCCTCTATGCCCATTAATTTGAAGATTTTCATCTACAACTATTCAGATTACTTATATTTGTGAGTTTAGATAGACGAAGAGCCATTCATTGGGATAATAAATTATTATAATTTCAAGGAAATATTTAGGTGGATAAAATTGAATTGAATTTACTAGAATTGAAAACATATATGATTGAAATTATGATTTTGCGTTTTTTTTTTTATATTCTCACGATGATTCTCGTAGTTTTATTTCTTCATTCTGTGCAACGATGTAATTGTATAAATTGATAAACATTTATCTTATGAACAATTGAAGAAGAAAATTTTAAATTAATTGTAGTAACAAGCCATTTACAAATTACAAATAAAAACAAGCTATAAAAACCTAGTCAGAATATACAAAAATAGAATTTATGATTTGAAACAAAGCATAGAAAATAAAAGTTTAGTTTAACGTATGACTTTTTGCATTTGCATTTGACATTATACTCGTTGAAGTCTCCGCCCTTCATTATTTCCAGAAAGAGACCGGAGGTTGAGATGAGTTGCTTCTTTCTGTTTCTCTAAAACCGGGCGGAATTAGCTATGTGTATATGGGAAATAAACCCCAAAGAAAGAGCCACCAGTTTATATTTAAAATGTCCGGCAATCATGATAAAATTATTTGAGTTTATTCAAACTTTCGCGGATCTTATCTTTCAAATTACAACATGAGAAATTTACTAATATTATATTGATTTCAAATAATAATATAAGTTGATATAGTTGTTTCACCTAAATTCATTATGTGTTTACTAATGCAACTTCTTATAAATTTCTTGATATCACAAGGATAGATTACAAGGGATTATCTCCTTTAGTTAGAATTTAGACTTACTTTCTCCCCGTTCACAATTATGAAAGACAAAAAATATTACTTATAAAATAAATACTAACTCACTCAATTCTAATAAGATAAGGATCCCTTTATAAACAATAAATCCGATTATAAATTCTGTCTATTGTAAAATCGATTTGATAGCTTGAATAATGTTAACGGGCTTAATACCTTGTGTCCCATCAATTGAAATGTCATAATTGGGCCTCTTAACATCAACACCACTCATTAATAAATTATGTTAGTCCAAAAATATACTAATAATCTCTCACTTGGACTCACACAATTTATTAATTATAGTTATTACAATAGCAATGTCAATTGAAATTGTACTATCTCATTCATATATTTAAATTGAGATCACAAGTATTTAATAACACATAATGCTAAATCTGAAAGGATTAATATTTAATATATTGAATATTTATACCTCATTGACCAACACAAACAATAATCTCAAGGTATGCACTGTAAGATTTACATGGCTTTAAAATAACTATGTGTATATTTCTACATAATGAGTTTTAGCATTCATTAAAAATGCTTGATAAGAATAAAATCCTTAGTGAAGATAATGCAGGGTCTAAATATCTCTAATCACATACCACACCTTAGAATTGCATAATACGTATGGTGAAAACATGAATATCTCCTTAATAATATTTTGTTTAAGCATATTACAAGTTATTAATGAGTTCATCCTATCAAGACTCCTATTAAACCTATACACCAGAAAGGCTTAAGAAAATTTATGTTATCAATTTATTAATGACAGTTATTACAATATCAATGTCAATTGAAATTGTACTATCTCATTCATAGGTTTGGATTGAGATCACAAGTATTTAATAACATATAATGCTAAATCTGAAGGCATATTGATATTTAATATATTAAATATTTACAACTCATTGACTAACATAAACAATAATCTCTAGGTATGCATTGTAAGATTTACATAACTTTAATGTGACTATATGTATATTTCTACATAATATGTCTTAGGATTCATTCAAAATGCTTGGTAAGAATAAAATTCTTAGTAAAAATAAGGTAGGGTCTAAATATCTCTAATCACATACCACACTTTAGAATCGCACAATATGTATGGTGAAATACAAATATTTCATTAAGAATATTTTGTTTAAGCATATTACAAGTTATGAATGAGTTCATTCTACCAAGACTCCTATTAAACCTAGACAACAAAAAGGCTTAAAAAATTTATATAATCATACTTCATGTTTATCTTTAAGCCTTTTGGTTAGTAGATTCATGAGCATACAATGTGTGAAAAGTAAGTAATATACTCACATATTTTCTCTCTCATAAACAAGTATTTCAATTTGAAGTTTTTTTACATAGGCAAATTTCTCATTATAAAGAAATAATTTTATGACAGTAGTATTGTTGTGACATAAATCTAATTAAGGTTAGAGGAATTCTTAACTTGTCAACTTGATAAAGTATTTATAACACACCACATGCCCTGCCTTTTAATAGAGGTTATTGCAATTGACCGCAAGTAATTCCATGATACAACTCCTTTTAACACATGTATAGTTATATGTTTATGATTACCTAGACAACTAATAAAGCAAATCTAAATAACCTACACATACAAGATCTTCTGATCTTCTATAGATCAGTGTATAAACAATTGTATCACTTAGATATGGATAATGGTTGCAGTCTAAAACTACCGACCTAAATTAATAATAAGTTACTTATGATCAACACATATAGGATAACTCTTATCATTTAGAAAACACACGGGCCTAATAAATTTTAATCTTTCCAAATTAATAAACATGAAAGTAATTGATATGTTGAACTCTTTTGATACAAAATTGAGACAAGCTAAACTTCCTTAGGACCTTTGGATTATGGGTCTACCACACATTTTCACTCCTAAGTTTTATAATTTTGTTTGATTTAACATTGCTTTGTCTTAACTAACACATCAATATCATAGTTAACATAAAAAAATGTCATCATTAAACAGATCCAGAATTATTAAAATGTTCATATATTCTAGTTTGCTTTGCTCTTCTAATTTCTAAGAAGCGAAATAACAATTCTTTCCATCAGGTTGTAAGAGTAAACGAAATACATATAGTATGTTAGATATCTTTATTTTCCTTTTTTTGGTAACTATCCAACTATGTCACATATATTGTCACATGAGAGTAAATGAAATACATACAGTAAGTTAGGCATCTTCATTTTTACCTTCTCAATGATTAGTTAGCTATCTCACATATATTATAAATTATTTTATCAGGTCATAGGACTATACTTTCCTTTAGTTAACATTGCTCCCACTAAAATAAGTTACTTTAGATCATAAATAAGTTTTAAAAATTTTGAAAAGAAAAGTCTTTATAGTTTATGCATTTTAACTAAATGTAATCTTTAACTACGAACCTGACCTAAAACCTATGGTACTATTTAACATTCCTTTTTGTAGTTAAAAATATATACATATATATATGTCTTGCATTAAACCAAACGATAGGAAGTAGTAAATGAATTTATTGGTAATGAGGTTGACACATATCATCTTTAACTCTAACTATCTAAGCATTTTGATAGCTCCCATTATCCAAAAATATCTTTTAACAATAATTTGAAATTTAAAGATGGTTTCAAAACTTTGACAAATTTAAGTGATAACCTTTAAAACTTCAACAAATTTAAGTAATAACCTTTAATTAAATATGAAGATAATTAATCTATGTACCAAAGCAAATACTTTATTTGAAACAAATTTAATTCCATAAAACCAAATGAAACATCCATCAAACAAAACAAGTTCTTGATAGAAAAATAAGAAAATGTTTTGAGTATAAGCTCAACCAAAACAACAATCCTTAACTAGTGGGCTTCTTCTTTATATTTCTTCAACTATTTCCTTTTATTCTTCTCCCATTTCTTAAATTTGAAGCAATTTGCTTCCTTATGCCTAAATTTTTTATAAAACCTACACTTTCCTTTGAACTAGATTTTTTTAGGTTTAAGATAGTCATCATTTTACCTTTTCTTTTGATTATTTGAAGATTTTTTATGGTTGTCATTAAAATGTTATCTCATTCTTTGTTTAAAAGTAGAATTATAAGCCACTAAATTAACTATATGAGTTGTCCTTTTTCTTATATCTTTTTCTGCTTGACTTAGAATGGTTATCATGTCATTCATTATCCATTCACCCTTTTGAGCTTGAGAAGTAGCTTTTTAAATATCAAATTATAAGGGTAGTGATTCTAATAGTCTCCAGACAAGATAATCATCATCCAATTAAAGTTCTAGAATTTTTAATTTGTTACGATAATTATTAAGCTTTAAAATGTGTTCCTAGACTCTACTAACTCTATCATAGGAAGCCTTTTCAAATGGTGAGAGATAGTGTCCCTTTTATAATTTATTAAATTTCTTAAATTTTTTCATTCTAAGTTCCAAAATAATTTTTGCATTTGTAATCCCAATCACAAGGGTGTCTTCTCTAATAGCTGGGTCTATTGAATACTTTAAGATTATCAAATAGACTTATTTGATTCCTTCCATTTTTCATGTTTTGCTCTTACATATGCAAATTTAGTTTAATTTTAGGTTCTGGTTCATTGATCACCATGTCCAATCTAGCAATTGCCAGATATAACTTCACAGATTTGACTCATTTTTCATAATTTATCCCATGTAGTGTCTTTATAGAGGTTAATTGTATGTGCAAAGCAATTAAAGAAAAATATATCCAACCATCAATGCATATATATATATATATATATATATATATATATATATATATATATATATATATATATATATATATATACACACACACACACACACACACACACACACACACACACACACACTTAATCATGCTCACATTTTCCTCTCAATCACTCAATCTATGTAATATTATAGTATAAAATTCAATATTGAAAGGTATTTTAGAACCTTATAACATAATATAAAAATCAGATATCATATTCCTAAAATTTAACACTAAAGGTTGTTTAAAAATTCTAGAAATATAACACCTAACCTTACATTTATATTATTACTAACTTACTATACTAATGATATAATACCAAAAGATATTTAATATCACTAATATAATATTTTCCTTATACATTTAAAAAAAGTCCTTTCAAAATTTTTTATACAAATTCTATGCAACTAGTCTTATGAAGGTAGGAACACAATTACATAAAATTTTCAAGGTAAAATATGAGTATATAATAATTCTTATTTAATATAATAATCTTCCAAAATTGTTATATTATGCAAATGGTCTCTATAAATGCTACAAAAATTATATAACTAGCTAATAATATAGAAATTACATAGGAAAAATTTTAATAAAAATAATTTCAAATAAATATCCAAATAAATTAGACAATAAATGTCATAAAATATTTTTATTCTAATTTTTTTAAATAAAACCCATAAAAGAGTGCTTAGAAAGTAGAGCATGGTGATGTGATCACCACCTACAGTGACCATCAACAAGATGATACATGGCCTTTACATGTCAGTTGTGCAATTAGATAAGTGAGTTACACACATTATTGCACCTTCTTCCTCACTTAGTTACAGCTCGTAAGTTAGACTTGACTACAACTTAGTGCATTTTAGCACTAATTTTATGTATTTTTCACACATTATTGCACCTTCTTCCTTGCTTGGTTACAACTTGCAAATCAGACCTAACTACAACTCGGTGCATTTCAACACTATTTTTATGTGTTTCACACAAATTATTGCCTAAAATTCTTCTTTAGATAATCCAACAACTATCATAATCAAAACATATCTAAAAACATAAATGTTTTGTAAGTTTCAAATTTTTCAAAAAAACTTCTTTACGGTTTCTATGGTTTCAAGTTTTAAGGGATAAGATTTTTCCATGTTTTCTAACCCAAACAATTTCCATCATCACTTTTGAAAATTATTATATAGTTATAAATTCTACAAAATCCTATTTTAAATTTTATATGGTTCCGTTGCAACCATTTCTAAGCCTTTCATATTTTTTTGGAAAAATGCACCTATGTGGTCCAAAGGTTATGCATCAAACTAACTTAATAATTTTCTTTCTCTTGAAATAGTTCAAAATTGGTTTTAAAGTTTTAAAATTCATTGAATGATAGGTTTTTCTTATCTTATTATTTTAATAAAGTTTCAACTCCATGTTTTAAGCTCTAAATAGACACCTCTACTCTAGGAAACAATTCAAGCTAACTAGCTAAAACACGTTCAAATCTTAGTTCCTTAACTACCTAAATTTTCGGGACATACATGTAATTTTCTAGGCCATTTTGTTTCACTAATATTTTAGCTTCAATAACACATAAAACACTTAATCCCAATTAGTCACATACATATCTACACAAAAATATGCTTAAGGATGGCAGTCTGGGTATAAAACCCTAATTCCATATATACATATTCTTTAGAAACATGATAATGTGCATACATAGGTATACTAAACATAGACTGACTAGAATGAATTTAAGATGCATTAAGCCACCATTACACACATTTATAAGAATGCATCTAGAAAATGTAGTTCTAGTAACATAATGAACAATATAAATAACGTATGTGCATATGGCCAAACACATATCATAACAAATTCTATTATAATAGAGAGAGATGTAGAAATAATTTCACATAATTACTACAAAATTATTTGAAATTCTCAGCCATAATTCAAAGCCAAACTTAGCTTTGATACCAATTAATATAATGATTTAAGTTTATTCAAATTTTCCCAGATCTTGGCTTTCAAATTATAACATAAAAAATTCACTAATATTATTTCAATTTCAAATAATAATATAGGTTGACATACTTAGTTCACCTAGATTCATTATATCTTCACTAATGTAAATCTTGTGTCCAAAAATCAATAGCATAAATCTCCTAGTATCATAAGGACACGTTACAAGGGATTTCCTCCTTTAGTTAGAACTCATACTTTCTTTCTTGATCACAATTATGAGAAACGTAGAATATCACTAATGTAACAAATACTGAATCATTCAATTTTAATGAGGTAAAGATTCCTTTATAAACATAGAACAAGGCCATGAATTTTATCTATTATAAGATTCATACTCGTTAGTTTGAATAATATTAACTAGGGTTAGAAGTTTTAGGCCCAACCGCTACAAATTACTCGTCTAAATCCAAAATTATGCTATTTAGGTTGAATTAGATATTGTAATAGGTAGAAGTGGCTGAAATTTAAAAGAAAATTTTAGTTATGTAAGCGGATGTAGGTTAAAATTTACTATCCAATACTAACTGTAACTTCCTCGTAAATATTTAAAGGATGATGTTATTTTAGGCATTCGTTGCCAAAAAAAAATATTAACTTTTGCCTCATCATCACTTATTAGATAGAGATGTCAAATATTAAAAATATAACTTAACTTTTATCCTCCATCCTAGTCATAGAAAGCAACCCAATCTTAGTGATCTATATATAATCAATTCATTTATTTAAGAATTCTATACATTTAGGGAATATACTTGATTCATTTATTTATTTCATCTAAACAAACCAAAATAAAACTAGTAATGTTAGTCTCTGAAATAAATTGTATTTTTATTTATATCTTATTTCAATTTCAATTTTAACTTCACTAATTTCTTTAACAGAGTATAATAGTGATTTATGTATAACTAATTTCATTTAATGGGAGAATACTTACTAGTTATTTTGTGTTAATTTTACAAGTGAAAATAATACTATTTTATGTAGATCTAAATTGTTTTATGATAATATTACATATGAGAAAGTAAGTGGTGAACCAATTTATAAAATAACTTATGTGTAAGGCATTTCTATTTAAAATATTCTAAACCCATTGGAACCCAATGGTAACCATTGGTAATCGTGAAGTGCGGGTCTAAGCGGGTAACATAGTATTTATGGGCGATTGCGGATCCAATTTTACGATATACAATTTTGAGTGGACGGTTGGTTTAGGAGTCTTTAACTACCCCATATCCACCCAATTTGTAGCCCTAATATTAACAAGCTTAGTATCTTGTAACCCATCAATTAATATGTCACAATCAACCTTTTTGACATTAACACCATTTATTAATAAATTATGTTGGTACAAAAATAAAGATGTACTAACAAAATAGAAAAGAAACAATTTTCTCTGTTTGATTTGAAACTTCTAGAAATAGCATGAGCCTAACCCTAAGATAATTATATTAATTAGATATTAAGTACAATATAGCTTAATCTATGTGTAAGCTAAGCCCTTGTTAGATATAGATAAAAATAATATTTTATTATATTTTATTTTTAAATAAATTTATTTTTAAAATAGTATTTAATTTTAAGTAAAAAATTATTTTATTTATAATATTTATTTTAATTACATTTATATCATTATGAAATTCATTAGATTTAGTAAGAATTTTACTAGAATTCATTTCATATAACTTAAAACATATATTATATTAAAAATTTACTATATTTTTAATATTGTATTTATCATAATATCATTAAAATATATTTTTTAATTAAATTTTATATATTTTTAATATATTTAAAATAAAAAATTATTTAAAATGAATTGAAATAATTTTTCACAAAATTTTTCAATAATAAAATTCATAAATAAATTAAAATTATTTTTATTAACTCTAAAAGAAAATAACTCTTAATCATCCAACATGAATTCATATTATGGGTCATTTGGTTCAATCAAAAAAAGGAAAATGAATCAACAAAGGGAAACAAAGGGAAAAGGAATGAAAACCTCATAATTACTCATTTTGTTTTGTTCAAACAAGAAACGAAATCAAGTATTTCTAATTTACTTTATTAATAATTATTATATTAAAAATAATTTACTTATAATTATTATTAAAATAATTATTTTATTAATTTTATTTTATTTACTAATATTATATTTTTTAATTATTTAATATTAATTATTAAAATCTTATTAAGATTATTTTAATTATTACTTTAATTATTTAAATTATTATTAATATCTTAATAATAAGTAATATTATTTTAATAATATTAATTATTATTTATTTAATAATTATTTTTAAATGTTATTTTATTTTTTTATTTCTTATTAATATTTATTATTTTGTTAATATTATTAATTATTTTCATGTTATTAAATATTTTATATTAACTAATATTATTATTTTTGTAATTATCTAAATTTAATTATTACTATTTTATTTTTATTATTTTATTTATTATTGTATTATTTATTATTATTTTGTTGTTAGGATTAAATTATTAATATTTTATTAATGTTATTGATTTTATATTATTAAATAGTTTATTATAATAATTATCATATGATTATTTATTTTTTATTTAATTAATTTTATTATTTTTATTATTAACTATTATTTAATAATTATTTTATTTTTCTTATATTATTATATAATAAATTATTATTATATTAAGAATGATAAATTTAAAATTTAAAATGAGGGAATGTAATTTCCTAAGAAATTGAGGAAGGGGGAATTATCATTCCTAGGTTTGGAGTAATCCCATTAAAAAAAAATAAGAAAAGAGAATAAATTTTTATTGAATCAAATAAAAATAAAAGAAATGAAATCTCATCATTCCCTTTCCCAATTTTTGGTAGCGAACAACCTCACCACTTCATATATTTTTTAGTACAATCAATTAAAGAATAATAAATAATACAAAATAGGATTCAAAATATACAAATTATCTAATTTATGGGACCTACGATATTGTATGTTCTATGAATCAAGGGATTTAATTGTACTCTGGATCTCACGAATCAGATAATTTGTACATTGTGAGTGTTATTTTATATTATTTATCATACTTTAATTGATTATGTTCAAATATGAGAGGTAGTGAGTTGTGCCCAACCAAAAATTTCTCGACGTATAAAACGCCAATGCAAAATATCTGAAAACATCTACTTCCAAGGAAGCATGGATCGCAGAGGTGACACAACCATAATGTCTGGTGAGGTTACGGGGAAAATTAGAGCGCCCCGTAAACAAGGAATTATTCAAAAGATATGAAGTCTGGTGCTTGGGCTTCATGAATTGAAGGAGTCGACTGCTACATAACTCACACAATATTATATTAATATATTATTAAATTTAATTATTAATACATTATTAAATAATATATTAAATTTAATTTTAAAAAATAAATTTAGTATATAATTAGATTCAGCATTACACTAATATATTATTATTATTATTTTAATTAGTGATATATCATAATTTCTCCTCCTATTGAAACAAGATGCAGAACCCAATAGTGGCCGTCGGTAGCACCCTGAATGCATTATAAAACAATATCTGCTGAAATCTTTGTCACACACCATCCTTACTCTTCCCGCTTTTAGAATGAAAATGACCAACAGAATTTGCCAGAATAGAAGATTGATCATTTTGTATAGATTTTTTTTCTAACATATCCTTAAGAAAATTATACAGACGCCTGCACAAGTTACAAAGTAAAAATAATTTACAAGAATCAAGAGCTGAAAACACCGTTCTCTACCCCATCCCTCCTCAGACTAGAAACAGAAAATGATTTCTAACAAACCCGAGTAACATACAAACCGAGAAACACCTGTTTCATTACTAGTATCCTTTGCAACAATTTTACTCTGCCACAGGAAATCTTCAAATTGAGCAAAATAACATTAAAGACCATTGCAAAAGATAGGGTATGACAAACCAATTTAACATCTAATGCCTGCAAGAGTATGATAGCTCATGTGGACAAGTAAATAAAGCATTTAAAAACAGATCATTTAGTTGACTCAGTTTTCCATCAACAACTTTGCCATGGTCAATTCCAATGATTTTATAGACTAACCTTGACAAATACTGCTAGTTGAAATCCCAAGTTGTTAAACCATAGAATTAAAAATTTATTGTATGTTAGCTGACGTTCATGGAAGTCAGTCATAAAATCTTTAATATCTTTGACCATCAACAACAATAGCTGCCCAACATCATCAGATAGGGTTGGCTACATGATGAAATTTTGTCATTGTCATTGTGCTCTGTCAAAGACAACATCTTCCGTCCAACCATTTAAGATGAGATTGCATGAATACCCATTCAAAAGACTCTAAACATCCACAATGCTGAATATTTACTAACACCAGTAATTCAGTAACATAGACCACTTCAAGGAGCTATGCATACATGTTGATATTTGGACCTAGTGAAGGCAATAATTTTTGTATAGTTAAGATTTGCCAATATATCATTCTAGTAGATATTATGAAGACCGAATTCATAAAAGCAAATATATCACAATTGACGTGAATTTATAGCCATAACACAGACAGATTTTCACAAAATTAAAAAGGGTTCATATTACAAGATTGATATCAAAGAATGCTACACACACAAACAAATCATACACCCTTTTGAACACACGATTGAAAAGGTACAGCCTGATAGCCATCCTCTATAAAAAAAATTGGCCATCTATGCCATTACAAATCAATTGCAAGTATAAACCCCGCTCTCAAATCTATGACTAACCTCATAGAAGTCTGTCTTACCCTCAGAAGCTGGCCGCAGACAAACCCCAGATAACGACTGAATATCTTCAGCAGAAAATTTCGCGTATCCAAAAACCTCAATGTCTTCATCATCTTCTTCACTAATATCTAATGGCATTCTCGCTCTCAACCGGCCAGGAGATCCCTTTAGTGGAATCTCCGGCACAAACCATTTAACTTCTCTTTCAGACCTATTCAATACCGCTTTTGGTGAAACCTTCAACAATGTCGGGTCAGCCGGTAGTTTCAGAATGAAAGTAACATCTTTCAAGGGACCTGGCAAACCAGGGTTGCAAGCATACTGTATCATCACAGAAAGCAAACTTCCGGTATGACGTTTTATAAGCCGAACCCTCAAAGGCAGAGGAGTCAACCTGGGTAGCAAACTATACTTTATAATCGGTATAGGCTCATCTGAGGCTGCAGTTCTCACATGAAATATACCATTACCGAGGGTACTAACCCGAGAACTTTGGATGACAAACCTTTTGACTGCAGCTGTCCCCTCAACTCGAAATGAGAATTCAGTCTCCTTATCACCAGAAGTTTTTGGTGGCAAAGTTCTTAAGTAAATTACACCCATTAATCCTACCCTTGCCAGTAAAGATTCTCGGAACTCTGCGCTAATCTCTTCCCTGATATACATCTCAGGACCCTTCATTTCTGTTTTCTTTACCAACAAATTCTCAAGTGGAGCGCCAGCTCCATTTTCTGATGCCGTTTTAGACGCAGCATCTGGTCCGGTCTGTAAAAGTTCAAGCCCACCAAGCCCTTCCCGTTTTGAAGCCTTTCTTGGACCTACAAAATCCGATGGATCTAGTCCACCACCCCAAGCATCACTGAAAGATTCAAAAGCCTCTCCCAGAGAAGCTTGCTCGTTACCAAACTCAACTCCACCGTAGTTCCCTTCAAATCCCTCAACACTAATATGCGTAGATTGAGTTGCCTCTGCAGGAGGCAATGTCGTAACCTCAAGCTCCGCTAACGCCGTTGTCAAATCAGTAGCTAAAGGATCCCTAGTCTTCTTAAATCCACTGACCAATTCTTGGGGCTTATTGATCGCATCACTAGCTGCAAAAGGGTCTTTTTCCGCCGGAGATTCTTCCACCTTCAGCTGCAGCTCATCTTGCTGCTCCACAGCAGCCTGTGCCCCGGAAGCTAGAGTAGCAGCAACTTCATCTCCAGCTGCAAGAGTTTCAGGCGGCAGCTCAAACCTCGCATATGAAAACGCATCAACGGCCTCTTGGTGCTCAACGGCAGGCCCTTGAACACCAGGCCAAGTATCTGCACCACGGATCTTGTTCTCTGTGTCAGCCGCAGAATGGACCATCTTGGCAATGCTCTCCCCGTGCATAGTAGCCAGCATGGCAGCAAGGCGGATATTACTGACACCCCGAAGGACAATATCCAAAGCCATGTAAATCTCAGCATATTTGCGACTAAGCTTCTCAGGAGTAACGTCGACGCCGCGGCAAGCAGTGACGGTAACACTTACAGCTTGATTAACAATATGTATGCACTCAAAAACGTTCACAGAGTTATCGTGATCGGCGACAGTGATCCCAAGCACATAAATTCCATTCACTAACCGATAAACAACCCGGTAGCGACTCTCCGCGCCGACAATAACTTGACCGCTGGAGGCTGCTAGTGGATCATCGCCGACTGTTTCGGCGGCGTAGGCGTCGTCGGCTGATGCTGGAGCATCCTTGTTGGCGGCCAAGGCAAGGCGAGTTTGGCGGAAGGCAGAGAGTGCCCCGAGGGCACGTGAGGGTGGGAACCATTCTCGGGTCTGGAGGAGGATATCCGATCCGCTTGCGGGTTGAAGAGAAAGGGCCAGGCAAGACATGGCCGGTGATGTGAGGAGATTCCGATCCGCAACGGCGAAAGATCCAACTTATGATGGATCTCTGAGAATATGGGGTTATTTTCTCATCGAAACGATTCGAATTTAGATCTCAGATAGGATAAATTGAAAGGAATCAAATTCAGAGATTTGATCGTGAAATTATTGGACATGGAAATAATTAATCGAATTTGCAGAATTCCAGAGAAGGAAAGAGATGAGAGTCGGGTCGATGACTCAATTAGACACGGTGGAGGATCCAAAAAATGTGTTGTCCAATTTTGCTTTTTTTTGGGCCAGGCCATCAAGATGGCCCAGATATGGCCCACCATCGCGGATAACTTAACTAGAACGGCGCTTGCGGTAGTTCAAGGTCGTGATAATAGATGCATTTTACTCGGCATATCTTCCATTTTATAGAGTAACGTCCAATAAAATTAGAAGTTCTGGATTTAATAAATAGTAATAAATTTAAAAAATAATTTTTAAATTTAGAACTCCTTATTTTTATATTTTTATTAAAAATTATGATGTTGTTATTTATCTTTTAAAGTTTGTCTCATGTCTTAAAGGAGTACAATACCACCCTACTCAATGCATTGTTGTATACAACGCTTTCCAATGATTAGTAGCAGTTGTCACAATTCCGCCTTACAAGCTAAATGGTCAGAGATAAGTGCGAGATAAGTGTGCTCAGTTTGACGCAAATTTTGATGAAAAAAAATCAAAGTATGATATAAGGCCTGTCATGAAAATTTGGGAGAAATATGATAGATGTATTATTCTTTCATTTTTTCCGTTTTGGGGAATTTTTGTTTTGTGCCTAGTTTGCTTGTTTACAGGAAGTCGGACAAGACATGATCGCATACCTTGCAATATTTTCTGATATACCATTGTAATTATTAAATTTTGTTTATTTTATAGTACTGAAATTTAATATGAATAATAGAAATGGTTTTACTGATATTATTTTGAAATTTAATCACTTTTAGTTGCATTTACTCATATTGCATAACTTGCACTATTGTTGTTCATTTGCTTTGTTTTTACAGGTGCATTGGTTGTGCTATAATTATATGTTTGATTTGTTATTTCCAAGCCTAGGTGATGTATCAACGAATTGGTCGGCTAGTTGATCTTGGTCATGAAGTCTTTTTAGTAAGATTTTTCATGAATTGTAATTTGGAATATGTGTCGGCTAAGGATTGTTGGTTAAATTTTTATCATTATCTCATAATGTAAAAATGAACTTTTGATTTTATACCGATTGCTCATTCAATCTTATTCACATTAGCTTGGATTAGGATTCTTGAATTGAATATTCTATATTATAAAGTGGATACCTTAAGAGTAATTGTCACAATCATAGGTAATCCTATTAAAATGGATAAAAAACACTTTTGTGGCATCCAAAGGTAAGTTTGCTCGATTGTGTGTTGAAGTTGACCTTACAAAATCTTTAATCCCTCAAGTGTTAATAAGTTGACACTAGCTTAAAGTGGAATATGAGGGTCTGCATAAACTTTACTTCACCTGTGGTCAGTATGGACATAATAAAGATCAAGGTACCATGAAAATAACTATTGAGAATCTAGTGTTGGAAACAGGGGAATCTGCCCAACAAAATGCAACGTTTGGCGAATGGATGATGACATCAAGAAGAAAATGAATTAATAATGTAAAACCCAAAGTACCCCAATCTCGCCAACGACTTAGGGGCTTGAAGAAAGCTCATTTAGAGGGATAGAAATGACAAAATGCTTTTGAAGTCTAGGCCAAAATGACTGAAAGGATACGAGGACTATTTCCTTTGAGAATAATCAAGCTCCCTTCAATCCAAATACCATTCCAGCTTCACCTTCCTAAGTAATCACAAAGAAATCCAAATTCATCTGTAGCCTAATGATACTTGAAAAAATAAAAATAAAGAGAACCATGATAAATTTGAACCATATGGAATTCCTAAAAGCCTATCCTTTGGCACCTACTTGAATCAAAATATGATACTTAAAAGGAAGCTCCCTTTTTCTATCTCAAAACCTCAACAGCAACCTACCAATTTTAAAGAAATGAATCTTATGTCGACCTTACATGACAATCAAGGACCTCCAATTTAGAACACCATGAATAATTCCTTTAGGAACAGTAAGCTCAAGAAAGCTCTTTCCTAAGGAGATCATGAGGGAAAGCCTTTAGATATAGAATATGTTGATAAGGAGGAAAGATCTGACTTAGAAAATGAAGATAGGGAAGAAGATATTAGTGTAGTTGAATCCTTTGATAGTGATGATAAAGTTTTTTATTAAGCCTTTCAGTGAGAATAAGTTCCTAACTACTTATCTAATAGCTTTAAATATGCTAGTTTTATCTTCTTTATCTATTTTTGTCTTGGAATATTAAAGGAGCTGTTAGCCTAAGTACCAAGATGCATATAAAAAATGCACTTTAGATTCATAATCTGGACATCATCATTCTTCTTGAAACCTATATTCCTTTTGATAAAGTAAGGAATTGGTGGGACAAAGAAGGATACACACCTTTTGTAATTTAGGATCCTTAGGGTTTCTCCAGAAGGATTTGGATTTTAGGAAATAATCCCTTTCCTTTTATCTTTATTGTCAAAATTCATAATTAGTTTATCATTATCCATGTGGCTGCGAGAAGAAGCTCTTGGAACTTGATGGCTATTTATGCTAGTCCAGCTCTTTCATCTAGAAACCATATGTGGAATGAGTTAAAAACTTTCTTCCTTGAAAATGAGGAGCCAACTATGGCCATTAGAGACTTCAATGACATTGCTTCATCAACTAAGAAAAAAGGAGGGCAAAGTTACACTTGTAGAATAGATCTTTTCAATGACAACTTAACAACTTGTAATCTCTTTGATACAAGCTTTAACAGCCCTAAATTCACTTGGCACTATAGGGTTAATGGTAAATGCATTTCATCCTAAAGATTAGACAAGGTCCTTGCTATTTCTAATTAGAGAAACTTGTTCCTAAAACAAATGGTTCTCCATTTACCAAAAAATTGCTCAAATCATCACCCCATTTTGCTTCAAAGTAAAGGTTATATTGCAGCTCCTAGAAATAAGCCCTTCTAGTTTAAAGCTACGTGGATGACCTATAAACACTTTAAAAATGTAGTGTATCAATTCTGGAATAAACATTCTCCTAACATCTCTCACAGATTGTATTAACTCTAAGAAAAATGTTTAGAATTCAACAAGAAGGAGTTTGGAAATATATTCCATCGTAAAAGAAGAATTTTAGCTAGATTAGATAAAATTCAACGAAAGCTCTCCCTTTAATATTCTCATAATCTAGTTATCTTTAAAAGATATCTTAATGAAGAACTAAATGATATCCTTATCTAAGAGGATTTATTTTGGTTTCAAAAATCTAGACTCCAAAAACTCACCTAAGGTGATCATTATACTAAATACTTTCATGCTACTACAATTATCAGAAAGAAGCGCAATAACATTAAATGTCCAAAACTTTCCAATGGCAGTTAGTCATCAAATCAAAATTAAATTAAGGAAGCAATCTTCCACTATTTCCAAAGTTTGTTATGCACAATAGAAAGTCACAATGCTTCAAATTTGATCTTGGATGGTTTTCCTAGCCTTTATTAGCATGATCTTTCATCTCTGTTAGCTCTTGTTAGTAAACCTAAAGTCCATACTGCCTTTATGTCCAGAAGGTCTTATAAAGTTTAGATGGTTCCAAACAATTTTCTTCAAGCCTTACTAGGATATTATTAGTGATTCCTTGTGGAATTTAATCAAAGAAGCTTTCTTTAAAGAGTTATTCCAACTGGTATAAGAGAGACCCTCTTAATTCTTATCTTAAAGAAAGACACCCCTCAAACTATTACAAACCTCAAACCAATTAGTTTGTGTAATGTGGTTTATAAACTTATAACAAAGGTGTTAGTAAACAGAATCAAACCCTTTCTCTCAAAGATCATAAACCCATATCAAAGTAGCTTCATCCTAAGTAAAAATACCACTAATAATGTGGTTCTCACTCAAGAAATCTATCACTTCATTCGTAATACCAAAAGTAGGCAAGGAACTATAATGTTTAATATTGATTTAGAAAAATTTTATAATAGAATTGATTAAGACTTTCTTCAATGAACCCTTAGCAAATTTAGCTTTCTTGAGAAAATCATTAGCTTAATCATGAGTTGTGTGGCTGGATTTTCATTTAGTATTTTATGGAATGGAGAACGTGTGGAATCATTTTCTCCTAAAAAAAGTATTAGATAGAGATCTCCTTTTTCTCCCTATCTTTTATTCTTTGCATGGAAATTCTCTCTTAAATTATCTAGAAAAAGTTGATTGTAAGGAATGGTCTCCTTTATTTATTTCTAGAGGTAGCCCTTCTATTTCTTATTTTTTCTTTGCAGATGATGTTTTTCTTTTTTCAAAAGCAACCATTGCCTAAGCTCGAATGACATGGCATCCTTAAAAGAGTTTTGTAGATTCTCAAGCATGAAGATCAATGTCCAAAAATTAAAAAGTCTTCTTTCACCTAAGATTATCAATAACATTGGTTCCACAGATAATATTAGTAAGTATCTGGGCATCCCATTATATAGGAAAGAACCACTAAGGCCCACTTTCATTTTATTATAGAAAAATTGGAATCCAAATTATCAACATGGAAAAGTAGTTTTCTTAATCTCGCTGGAAGAATCACATTAGCATAATCTATTTTAAATGCTGTCTCGGTGTACTTTATAAGTTTGTTGTTCTTCCGATAGGAATATATGATAGAATTGATCAAATAGTTCAAAGCTTTATATAGAAGTCGCACCAAGATAAACATGGTTTTCACCTAGTTAAATAGGAAAAAATCACATTACCAAAGAAGTATAGGGTTCTTGGTATCCATAGAGTTAGAGAATTTAATTTAGCACTTATAGGAAAGACTAGCTAGAGTTAATCTAAAAAGACAGCAAACCATGGGTAAAAATTCCCAATAAAAAATACATATGTGGGGAAGCACATTATCTTAATTTCCATTATTCTGTTGGAGCTTCACTAAAATGGAAAGATATTGTTAAAAGCATGGATGAACTAAAAGATGGTTTCCAAATATGCATTGAATTTGAAAAAAAAAACACAAGGCTTTGGACAGATAGATGTGTGGGTAATATGAAAATAGAAGACATGATGCCCCGTATCAATTAGGAAGATAGAAACCTACTTGTCAAGGATGTCATCTTAGATGGAAAATGGAATTTCAACTACATTAAAACCACTATTCCTGAAGAAGTCCTGCTCAAAATTCAAGAGTGAGGAGTTTGAATGGATTGTATAATTGATTTAAAAGTCTTCTTCTATATGTCAAATTTTATATAAAGTTCCATTCTATAAAAGTGAGGATAATGACCAATAAGATTATGTTAAAATAAATTTTAAATTTCTAAAATAAAAAAAGCTTTTTTAAGTTAAAATTTTAAAAATTAAAATAAAAATACCAATATTAAATTTTAAATTTCTAAAATAAAAAAAGTCTTTTTAAGTATTTTCTCTCATATATCTTTTTTTATAAAATTAAAGTTAAAAAATAATTAATATTGGTATTTTTATTTTAATTTTTAAATTTTTATTTGATAATATTAGAATAATGTATATTATTTTTAATATTTTTAAGATTTTATGAAAGGAATTTAATGAATTTTATATTCTTAAATGGATATATTATAATTCTTTTACTAATTTATGATATATACATCTATTCACACACACAACACACATATGCCCATATATATATGCGTTATATTATTTTAATATCACAGTGAAAATCTTTAATATGTATAATCATATTTGTTTTAAGAAAAATATTGTTGTTGAAGGGCATTTTGGTTTAATTTTATACTTTGAATTCATTTAGGATAATTTTATTAATTTTTTTTTATAAATAAAGGTATTTTAATTGAATTAATTATTTTTAAGCTTATATATTTTTATACAATATGAAAATAACTAAAAGAATAATTTTGTACAAACATTCATTTTATATAGTATCAAACTAAACATATTATAATATCCTATTTTATGCTATACAATATTATACTATACTATTTGATAATATTAAAGATTCATTTAATACATTGTATAGTATAGTACAAGAATTATTGAATCTCTATCCTATTACTATTTCAAGGTTTTTTGTCCACATGTACGACTTTTTTTCTGTCACATATCACCTTCTACTAGTTCATTTTCCCATCAATATTTTATCCTTCTTTGGCCAATTTTTATAGGTAAATTGTACCATAATGTCGCTTCCTAAATTTCTTTTCAATAAAGTGCTAACGTTGATCTTTATTTCAAATAAATATCAGTTTTATGAATTATTACTATTATATTCTTAAAATACCCTTTTTTAATTATGAGAATGCAGTTATGAATTAGAAACTTCAGAAAGGTATGACTTTATGAATATTTAATCAAATTTTACATATGACCACTTATTTTTATTCGTCTTTCTATGATCTTTTGATAGAAAATAAGAAAATTTAGGTTTGGCTTGATTAACCTAATTAGAAATATGTAAATTAAGTTCAAAACTTTGAATAATTATAACTTTGTGCTCGGTTGTTCGTTTTAGGTGAATTCTTTTTTGATTCCATGTAACTTTTCAAGATCTACGAACTTGCAATTTGTCCACTCTAGTTAGTAAAAAAAGACTTTTTTCAATGACTTTTCTTAATTTTTATTTATTTTCTTATTTTTTTTAACTTTAATTTTATTTTTATCAATTTAAATTCATTCAAATTTCATATTAAACTTTTACTTCCTACTCTTTTGGTGTCTAGTAGTACTATAATAATTTTCTTAACAAACAAAACTACTAAAGAATTACATATTATTATTTATAAACTAAATAGTAATATGTTACTGTTTCATTTTAAAACAGTAATAATAATTAAAAATATTAAATAAATATATAAATCAAGTTTAATTAATAATAAAATTATCAAATAATATCATATTGCTGTTTGTTCTTAAGATAGTAACATGTTACTGTTTCATTCTAAAATAATAATACTAACAAAAAATATTAAATAAATGCATAAATTAAGTCTAATTAATAATAAAACTACTAAAGAAGTACATATTATTGTTTTATTCCAAAATAGTAACACTAACTAAAAATCTCAAATAAATGCATAAGTCAAGTTTAATTAACAATCAAACTAACAAATAAGTATATGTTTCTGTTTATTTTTTAGATAGTAATATGTTACTGTTTCATTTCAAAACAATAAAAATAACCAAAAACCTCATATAAATGAATAAATTAAATCTAATTAATAATTAAACTACTAAAAAAGATGATATTACTATTTCATTTGAAAACAGTAATACTAATAAAAAGTTTTCAAATAAATGAATAAATCAAGTTTAATTAACAGCTAAATTGCTAAATAACATTATATTACTATTTATTCTCAAGATAGTGATATGTTACTATTTATTTTCAAGACAGTAACATATTATTATTTTATTTTAAAATATTAATACTAATTTGAAATTTTAAATAAATAGATAAATTAAATTTAATTAATAATCAAATAGTCAAAGAAGAAGATATTACTTTTTCATTTCAAAACAGTAATACTAACTAAAAATCTCAAATAAATGTATAAATCAATTTTAATTAACAATAAAATTACTAAATAACACTATATTACTATTTATTCTCAAGATAGTAATATGTTATTGTTTTATTTTAAAATAGTAAAAAAAATAAAAAAATATCAAATAAATAGATAAATCAAGTATAATTAACAATCAAACTATCAAAAAAGTACATATTACTGTTTATTCTTAAAATAGTAACACTAATTAAAAATTTTAAATAAATAAATAAATCAAATCTAATTAACAACTAAACTATCAAAATAGATAATGTTACTATTTTATTTCAAAACAGTAATACTAATTAAAAATATTAAATAAATAGATAAATTAAATCTAATTAACAATCAAACTGTCAAAGAAGTGTATGTTACTATTTCGTTTCAAAATAATAACACCAGCTAAAAACTCTAAATAAATACATAAATTATATCTAATTAATAACTAAACTACTAAAGAAGTATATATTAATGTTTGTTCTTCAGACAGTAATACTAATAAAAAAATTTAAATAAATGGATAAATTAAGTCTAATTGATAATCAAACTGTTAAAGAAAAGGATGTTACTATTTCGTTCTAAAATAGTAACATTAATAAAAAAAATTTTAAATAAATGCATAAATTATGTTTAATTAACAATCAAACTATTAAAGAAGTGCATGTTAATATTTGTTCTCCAAGCAGTAACATGTTACTGTTTCGTTCTAAAATAGTAATATGTTATTATTTCGTTCTAAAACAGTAATACCAACAAAAAATCTTAAATAAATGGATAAGTCAAGTCTAATTAACAATCAAATTTTTAAATAATAATATGTTACTATGTCTTTAACTTCTTATTTATTTTTATTTTTATCTTAATTAAAACTTTATTTTAATTCCTAAAAAATTAAATTTTTATTAATTTTATTTATAATTAAAATTTTATATCAATTTAATTTTTTTAAATCTAAAAATTCTTCAATTTTAATTCTTATAAGTTTTTAATATTTTATTTTTTATTTGTATTAAATTAAAAAAAATTTAATTTTAATATATGACAAAAAAAAATTTCTATTTTGATACTTTTTATCTTTATGAAATACATAGTAAATGAGTTATTTTACCTTCTGCATATCATAATAAATTTTTGTATATGAATGCACTTAAATGAAAGAAAATAATTTTCGAATACCTCATTGAAATAAATTATAACAAACGACCCCAACTTAATTTTTTTTTTTTTTATTTGCACTCCTTTTGTGGGTTTGGGGTTACGAACTTTATATTGTCTTGACCCGGCCATTTAAAGGAGTTAGTGTTACGTTTCCTCATTTGTGGGCCCGCTGTTGAATAAGTCTTTTTTGCCACGCGTCAGCCTTTAATGTAATTTTTTCTCGCCAAAATTGTTGTCCTATTTTGGCCTTTGCAGCTGCGTGCTGCTAAAATTGTTGTCCTATTGATTTTTTTTTGGGACACGTGTTGGGTTATGGAAAAATTCTTTCCCGCCCAACATTGTTCCTTTTCTTTTTTTTTATTGCTACTATTTATCATTTATTTATAATTCAAATATCTTTGAATCTTTCAATTTAATATAATATATTTTTTAGGATAAAATATTTTAAATAATAAATAATTTAAAATTTTTATTTGATTAATTAATATATTTTATTATATATTTTATTATTAACTCTTATTATTTTATAATACAGATATTATTTATCTTTTATTTATTTATTTAAATTTAAATTTTCTTATTTTTTATTTTTATTTTTTATTTATAATTCAGATATTAATATCACTAAATAGTATATATATATATATATATATAATATGTTTTATATTTAAATTATTATAAATATTTTAAATGAATTAAAATTTTTATATTAAAATATTATTTTTTAAATATAATACCTAAAGATTAAAATTAAATTTATTTATTTAAATTTTGTTAATATTTTCTTAATATCAAGTTTTAGGCACTCTATATTAGATTAAATATATATCAATTAAGATTTGATCAATGTTTTATAATTTATGTACTATTTTTTACATTATTTTTTTACTTATATTATTTACAACTTAAATATTATTAAGTAATATAAATTCATTACAATATAATTTTTTTACAGTAAAATAATTTAAACAAGTAAAATTTTTTATTTAATTAAACTAGTTTATTTTACTATATATTCATTTCTAACTATTATTGTTTATTAGTTTAGATATTATGTTTGTTTTTTTATTTACTCTATACATGTTTTTTCATTTTTTTATATCCATTTATATTGCATATAATTAAGATATTAATATTAATTAGTAGTATAAATATAATATTTTTTAATTCAAATTTTTATGAATTTTTTAAATAAATTAAAATTTTCCATACAAATTATTAAATTAATTAATTATATATTTTATTTTTTAAATATAATACTTGAAGATAAAAATAAAATTTATTTATTTAAATTTTATTAACATTTTCCTGATATCAAATTTAAGTACTATATGTCAATTATATATATATATATATATATATATATATATATATATTAATTGAGATTTTACCAAAATTTTATATTTCATGAACTATTTTTCATAATTTTTTCTTTTTACTTATATTATTTATAATTCAAATATTATTGAGTAATATAAATTTATCATGGGATAAATTTTTATTTTTTCTAAAAATATTTTATTAAAAATTATTTAATTAAATTAAATCATTTTACTATATATTTTACTTTTATATTTTATTATTTATTTACTTATATATTATTTCTCTAATTTTTATTTGCTTGATTTATACTTTTTTCCATTTTTATGTCTCCTAATATTACTTATGATTGAGATATTAATATCATTAAGTAGTAAATATATAATATTGTACATTTTATTTTAAAATTTATAAATATTTTAAATAAATTAAAATTTTAGTATGAAAATTATTAATTCAATCAATTAAATACATGTTATTTTTTAATAATAATAATTGAATATCAAAATTTTTTCAATATTTTTTAAGTATTATATTTCAAATTAAATATATATTAATTGAGATTTTATTAAGATTTTATATTTCATGTACTATTTTTCATACTTTTTTTTGTTTAATTATATTATTTATAACTCAAATACTATTAAATAATATAAATTTATTATAGTATAATTTTTTATAGTAAAAATATTTTAAATATGTTAAAAATTTTATTTAATTAAATTATCTTATTTTATTATATATTTTATTTTTAACTCTTATTATTTATTAGTTTAGACTTTGTTTTTCTTCTTTTTATTTACACTATTCATCTTTTTTATCTTTTATATCTACTTATATTACTTATAACTAAAACATTAATATTATTGAGAAGTATATATATAATATTATATATTTTATTTTTAAAATTTATATATGTTTTAAGTAAATTAAAATTTTTTTAAAAAAATTATTAATTGAATTAATTAATCACATATTATTTTCAATAAAATATTTGAATATTAAAATTAAATTTATTCAAGTAAATTTTGTCAACATTTTTTATATAAATTTTTAAGTACTATATGTGAAAATAAATACATACCAATAGGAAGGGTTTTAGAAAGGCTTTATATTTCATATATTATTTTTGTTCATTTTATCTATTGTATATTTTATTTTTAACTTTTTTTACTTTGCAATTCATGCATTATTTCTCTTATTTTAATTTATTTTGTTACACATTTTTTCTTCACTTTTATGTTCACTTATATTATTTACAAGATCATTGAATAGTATAAATCTATCATGATATATTTTATTTTTACTATAAAATATTTTAAATAAGTTAATGTTATAGAAAGTGTTAATTGAATTAATTATTTATACATCTTATTTTTAATAAAAAATTTAAATTTATTTATTTATTTAAATTTTATCAATATTTTCTTTACTTTAAATTACAAATACTATATTTTAAATTAAATATACATCAATAATATTTTATGCATATTTTATAATCCACATACTATTTTTTTTCTTTTATCTATTGCATTATAGAATATATTTAATTTGGAGTGATTTATTTTTAATGATAGAATAATATCTAATAGTTTTTACTTGGGTGAAAGTTATTTTTTAAAATATATAATTCAAACAGTAATAAATATAACTGAAAAAATATTAATTAGTTATTAAGATCATAGTTTATGTTGACTCTAGTAAACACATATTATTCTTTACACTATCAATAAGTAAGTTATTTATACTTGTTAGAGAAGGTGTTTTTAAATCAAAATTTTCTTTACATATGATTTATAAATAATTTTTATCATAATTTTTTTTAAATAAGTGAAAATTTTGATATAAGATATATAAATTAAATGAGCCAATTAGATTCTCTATTTTAACAAAAAAAAATCTAAAAATTAAAATTATTTTTTTAATTTCTTAATATTTTCATTATTTATATGTTTCCTCTCTACATATGTTGGAAAAAGTTTCTTTAAATATGATTTATAAGCACATTTTTCATAAATTTTTTTAATAAGTTACAATTATTTTATTATTTTATTTTTATTAAAGAGATGGGTGAACTTATCAATACAAAAGTGGTAAAAAAAATTATAAAATAAATGAATAAAAATTTATTATAATATTTTATACAATTTGTTACTTTTAAATGTAATTTTTTAATGTAAAATTTAAATAATTTATATTGAAATGCATGGATATAAAAATATCTAAAAATAATATAGATTTAATAGATCAAATAATGTTATGTATGTTTAAATTAGTTTAGTTTATTGTGAATTAAAAATCATTTATATTATTAATATCTATAAAGATATTATGCTATAAAAATATAATTAAAAATTTTGACAAAAATTAAAAAAATTAGAAAATTTCTTACAAAGTAATCTACATCTATACTATAAGAAAGAAACGTTTTGTGCCCCTTTTTGTTGAGACATGTTTTGGGCTATGGGGAAATTTTTTCCCTCCCAACATTGTCCAAGATTTTTTTTATTTTTGTGCTTTTTTATGATTTTTATTCATTTTATATAATTGAATTAATTTATTGTATATTTTATTTTTAACTCTTATTACTTTATAGTACACAAATTATTTCTCTTTTTCTAATTGGTTTTGTTTCTTTTTTTTTACTCATATTATTTATAACTTAAATATTAAGATTACTAAATAATATAAATTTAATATGATGTATTTTATTTTTATTATAAAATATTTTAAATAAGTTATGTGAAAATAGGGTAATATTAACAACTTATTGTTTATTTTACCGTTAGAATTATTAAAATTATGTTTAAGGAACTTAGTTGATATTAAATTAAAAATTAGTATTATTTATTAGGTACTAAAATTATATTTTTAAATAAAAATTATAATTTTTTATTAAATATATTGTTATATATTGTTAAATATTTAATTCTCTAAAGAATTATGAAAATATTTTTTATTTTATTTTTATTCTCTCTCTCATCGTTATTTTTTTATCTTTTTTTATTATTACATATTTATATAATTAAGTTACTTATAATAAAATTTAAAATAATAGAAACATCTTATTTATTTTTAAAATTTTATTTTTATATATTAAGTAATATATTTTAATATATAAATGAATTATTATATTTTTTTGAAAATATTATTTTAATAAATACTTATCCATGCGTAGCACGAGCTTAAAAACTAGTACTAGTACAATGATATACATGATAAAGTAATATACTATATTATGTTTAGCTAGTTATTATATAAAATAAATGTTTATACAAATTTATTATATCTTTTATTCATTGTCATGATGTAGAAGAATATATGGACTTAAAAATAATTAATTTAATTAAAATAGCCTTATATAAAAAAATCAATAAAATTGTTCTAAATGCATTTGAAATATATGTTTAGACCAAAATGCCCTTCAACAATACTATATTTTAAAAAATATGATAATATATATAAATTAAAGATTTATACTATAGCAATAAAATAATATAACAAACTTAACTAACAAACATATACAAATGTCATATGTGTAAGCACCGATATGTATTTGTAAATGTTTATATGACAAATTAGTAAAAAAAATTATAATAAATCAGTTGAAGAAAGTAAAATTTAGCAAGTATCTTACATAAAATCTTCATAAATATAATCTAATATTATTAAATAAAAATTTAAAAAATGTTATTAATTACATTAAATTATAAATGTTAATATAAAAGGATTTTTTAATTTTAATATTATGAAAAAGATATGCAAGACAAATGTAAAGATAAAACTTGAAAAGAATTTTGTAATTTAATAATTTAATATTTATCTTAATATTGTACTATCAACCTTTATTTTCTCCCTTATATAATGGATAATCTTATATAAAATTAGACATATAACAAGAGACTTTTAAAGAGGTTATATAATTCATTTGAAACTTACAAACATAATATAAGCTTCAATTATATAGGTTCTATTTGATGCAACTAACCCATAAGTTGTTGACAATTAGTAAATTAACTAATAGTTGAAAGTATATGGTTAATAGTTAATAAGTTAATTAATTATCTAAGAAGAATTTAATTAAAAATTATAAAATGATATAAAAAATATATTAATAAAAATAGATACATTAATTAAATTAATTTATATTTATTTTAATATTAAATTATATTAAAATAAGAATATAATTATCTAAAATTGAATTAATGATATTATATGACTCATATACATTTATTTATATTTATTTATATTAAATCAATAAGAATATATCAAATATTTATCTACATAATTAAAATATAAGTTGTCGTGTTAATTAAAAAAGAAATAAATTTGAAAAATCTTTTGGAAAAATTATTAACTTATAAACTATAGACTACCTTGTAAAATTTATCAAACAAGAGTTTATAAATAACTAACTTATGGTGCATTGAGCACCTCCAAAGCTCTATTTTAGTGTAAGTAGATGATAAATTAATTGATAATTTATAATTAAGAAGTTTGTTAATTGTATAAGAAGTATTTTTTAAAATTAATTATTGAAATAATTAAAATTATGAAATAATATAAAAAAACATATCAATAAAAATAAATATATGAATTAATATGATTTATATTAATGAAGGATATGAGTTATAAATTAATAAAAAGAATAAAAATAAATTTAAAAAAATTAAATAGTTAGTAACTTATTCAACCCTAATTTATTTGTTATGTAAAATGGAATTGGTCAATAAACTATAAAATAACTTATTTATTATATGAAATGGAGTTTAAAAACAAGTTTATAACTTATAAAATTAATAAGTTATAAGTTAATTTATTTATTGATGGAAATTCATATGATGAATTAAAATGCGGAATACTTACTTGATGATCGTAAGTGACGCTGACTTTCACTATATGCACTCTGATTCAAACGGTACACAAAAAATATACTAAACTCCTGCTTACTTTTTCACAATGACTTTACCACCCAAATGTTGGTTCGTACAAAGAACTCAGAGAGAAAAAAATGCAGAAGGGGAGTCGACCAAAAAAAACTTTTTTGATTGTATATCTAAAACTGATCTCAGCAGTTTTACTATTCTGATACATGGCTTCGTAACTGCTTTGGTAGTTTTCTCCCATTTTCAAAAATGGGGGAGGTGGTTATTAGAATAAGCACCTTCAAATTTAAATATAATCTTAAAATAAAATAAAATAATTTTTTTTCTATTTAATATATATAAGATGTGGGTCCCCCATTATGAGTGTACCTCACATCTACACTTTACATCTCTCACTCGTACATAATAGGATGAGCCACATCGTATAACCTTCATTTCTTTTTTAGGTTTTCATACTTAGTGCATCATCGTAACTGTGTGAGCATGACATCTTCTCGGGTGTTCTTGTACTAGAAATCCTGATAGGATCAACATAAAACAACCCTATCTTCCATTTGTTTATATTATGCCTCGGATGCCCTAAATTATCCCATATACACTTTTCACTTGTAAATCTGATCCCTCGCGAGCTTTAATGTAAGCTCAGATTACTATTCATATATGCATAGTATCCACACTTATGAAGTTACTTAAATTAACTTCATAATGGACATGTCTCAGACACTAGCATAATTGTGTATATGTTGGAAAATCTTTCTTTCGCCCGCATATCATTTTAATTTGAAAATAACTGCTTTCCTAGTATTTTATTTCTTAAACCGTTTATATCATGATCATAAGATGCATACTAAGGTAGCGAGCACTGTATCATCTCTCTATGATATCGTCAAAGTCGAAGGGTATCCATGAAAAGAATTTTCTTTACTGGGACTTACACAACAATGAATCAGGGATCTTTCACTTACTTCCCGTTTGTGGTTCTTTTACACATGTGGTATGAATCATATACTACAGTGTTTTCCTTTTAGTATGAAGGCATATGTCATTTTTTTTATTAGTGACACTGTACAGACTTTAGTGCAGGCACACACAGTACCTAACCTGAATTCTTCCATTTCACTTGACTCATTTTTTTTATGTCAAACTTTGAAGAATTTATTATCTAGTTACAGGTATTGTGAAAAGTAGGATAATCCACAAGTCAATCTATATTTTGTTTCTCGGATCTCATCTCGACCTTACTTTTTATCTCTTTGTCGAGGCGACATATTTTACTTTGTGTTACTTCTCTACAAAAAAAAAAAAACATTTGTCACTATTATATTGGTGAACACATGTCTCATCTCTACCCACTCCTTATGAGCATCAAAAGCCGTTGTTCGTGTGAGAGAATCAACCTTATTAACCTGTACGACATACATACAAGACATTTGTAATTGAATGAAATATACTTTGTTCATTTCAAATTCGAAAATGTTTGATTACATTCTACGCATACCAAGAGACTTTACATGTTCAATATACACATTTCTAGGTATTAGCTTAGTAAATTGATCTATTATCATCTTTTGCTTAGAAATGTGTTGAATGGTGATCTCCTTTTGTGCTATGGCATTTCTGATAAAATGATATTTTATATCAATGTGCTTAGTCTTACTGTGGTACTTCAGATTCTTTGTATAGGCGATGGCTGTCTGACTATCACAATATATCAGGATGGGATCTAAGTTTTCTTCACAAATTCCCAAATGTTCTAGAAATCTTTTCTGCTATATCGCTGCAGAACATGCTATGAACTCAGCTTCCATTGTAGATAATGCAATGCATGTCTGCTTCTTGTTACACCATGATATGGCGTCATTGTTTAGTAAGAATGAGTATCCTGATGTGGACTTTCGCTCATCCAGATCTCCTGTCCAATCCACATCAGAATATTCGACTAAGCACAAATATTTTCCTTAGTAGCATAACGCGTAATCAATCGTGCCTTTTAAATATCTCAGTATTCGCTTAACAACTTTCCAATGCTTTTGTCCGGGGTTTGACTGGTATTTACTTACGAATTCGACCACATGGCAAATATCTGATCTTGTACACATCATTGCATAAATAAGACTACCAACCGCACTGGAATAAGGAATTCTTTCCATTGTTTTCTTTTTAGATTCATTCTGAGGGCACATGTCTTAACTCAATAGCTCACTCTTATTTACAGGGGTATCCATAGGCTTGCAATCTTTCATGTTAAATTTCTCAAGAATTCTCCATAAATAAGTTTCTTGAGAAAGAGAAATCAATCTCTTGGAGCGATCCCTAATGATCTTGACTCCAAGGATATAATCTGCCTCACCCATGTCTTTCATCTCAAAATTCAAGGATAGCCATTCTTTAATGGCCATAATCGATTTCATATTATTCCCAACCAATAGTATGTCATCCATGTAAAGGGATAATATCACTAGATTGCCTTCATACCACTTGATATAAACACAATGGTCTTCCTCAATCATTTGAAAGTCAAATGAGATTATCACTCGGTGAAACCTCAAATACCATTGTCTGGATAACTGTTTGAGTTCGTAAATGGACCTTTGAAGTTTACAAACTTTCTTTTCTTCTCCTTTTTATATGAAACCTACTAGTTGTTCCATGTAGATTTCTTCATCCAGTTCTCCATTGAGAAAAGTGATTTTTACATCCATTTGATGTAATTCTAAATCTAAATTTGCTACTATGGCTAGGAGAAATCTAATGGAATTGAAATGCACAACAAGTGAAAATGTATCCTTATAGTCTATTCCTTCCTGTTGTGTATATCCCTTTGTAACTAACTAAGCTTTATATCTTTCAATTGATCCATCTGCTTTTCTTTTAATTTTGAGAACCCACTTGTTCCCAATTACTTTTCGACCAGATGGTAGGTTAACTAGTTTCCAAACTTAGTTAGTTATTATTAAGTCTAAATTCTTCCTCCATTGCCTTCTTCCACTGTTCCTTAGTAGGGTAACTCAGAGCCTCTTGTATTGTTTTAAGCTCTTCTTCATCTTGAGAAGTAACCATAAGCGCCGATCCTTCAATTAAAAAACGTCTTTTGAGTACACTTCCTGTTTTACTTTTTCATAGTGGGGTTCCCTGTGTTATGTCATCTCTAAAAGTAGGATTTTTTTTTACTCTTTCAGAGCTTTCACTCGGAATAGCAGGTACTCTTTGAGAGCTTCCACTCGGATAAGATGGATAAGACTCGCTATTATCTATTTGATCTTGTTGTTCATAAAATG
Source organism: Sindora glabra (assembly GCA_020226215.1). Taxonomy (NCBI): domain Eukaryota; kingdom Viridiplantae; phylum Streptophyta; class Magnoliopsida; order Fabales; family Fabaceae; genus Sindora; species Sindora glabra. The sequence goes on from CM035231.1 coordinate 63,000,746, forward strand.
ACACAGTACGATCAATTTCACCTTTGCTAGGAAATTCACTTTCTAGGAATGTGGCATCTCTTGATTCAAGTTCTGTTACTGTTCCATCTTCGTTTTCACTGATGAAAACATAACCCTTAGAAAGATCTGAATATCTTATAAAAATACATTTCTTCCCTCTTAGACCTAATTTTTCATATTTGTGGAAAGTATCATGGACATATGTAGCAGACCTTCATGATCTGAGTACGCTCAAATCAAATTGATATTTTTTCCAGAGTTCATAGGATGTGAATGTAACAGACTTTGAGGGCACACGCTTAAGTATGTAAGTGACTATTAATAAACCATCTCTCCAATATGAAAATAGTAGATTTGCTTGCACCATCATTGACCTAACCATGTCTAGAAGAGTTCTATTTCTTCTTTCAATAACTCCATTTTATTGTGGAGTGCCAGGGATTGTTAATTGTCTATCATTCCATTTTCTTCACAGAGCTCTTTGAATTGTTCCGATAAGTATTCACGTCCACGGTCAATTCTAAGCGCTTTGATTTTCTTATCCATTTGATCTTCAACTTTGCTCAAATAGCATTTAAAGCATTCTAATGCTTCTGATTTGTGTGAAATCAAATAGATATGATCGAACCGTGAGTAATCATGTCTAGAAGAGTTCTATTTCTTCTTTCAATAACTCCATTTTATTGTGGAGTGCCAGAGATTGTTAATTGTCTATCATTCCGTTTTCTTCACAGAGCTCTTTGAATTGTTCCGATAAGTATTCACGTCCACGGTCAATTCTAAGCGCTTTGATTTTCTTATCCATTTGATTTTCAACTTTGCTCAAATAACGTTTAAAGCATTCTAATGCTTCTGATTTGTGTGAAATCAAATAGATATGATCGAACCGTGAGTAATCATTAATAAAAGTGATGAAATACCAAGCTCCGTGCCTCGCCTTCACACTCAAAGAACCACATATGTCAGAATGAATTAGTTGTAATGGAGTTTCTGCCCTAATCCTTTTTCTGAACGATTTTCTAGTTGCTTTACCAGCTAAACAATATTCACACAAAGACATTTCTAATTTTGAAATTGGTCCTAGCAAGCCTTCTTTTGCTAGTTTAATCATTCTATTTTGATTAATATGTCCTAGTTTAGCATGCCAAATATCCATATCATCATTTAGATTAGAAGTAGAAGCAGTAAAGCAATCGTAAGAAGAATTATTAATTGTATCTAAAATGACAAATCCATCGGAAATGAAACCAGAACCATAAAATATATTATTTTTAAAAATATCTGTAATATTGTCATGAAAATTGATTGAAAAACTGTATTGAAGTAGGGAACTAACAGAAATTAAATTCCATCGAATATTAAGTGCATATAATACATCATGTAAAATTAAGGTCTTTCCTCCATACAAATCCAATTTGCATGTTCCAATTCCTTTAACCTCAATCTTTGCATTGTTTCCAATGTATAGCCACTTGCTCTGACTTGATAATCGACTGTAATCCATATAGGATCCTCTATCCTTACTCATATGGTCTGTGGCGCCTAAATCCAAAATTCATAAAGAATAAGATTCTGTTAGAAAAATAGTACTGGAAACATATGAAAGATGTACAATTTTAGTATCCAGTAATACCTTGTTTTGCTGATTTTACTGAGTGCAATCTCGAGCAAAATGACCCATTCTCTGGCATGCATAACACTCGATCTTCTTCAAATCAAAGTTCTTTGAGCCATTTCTTCCTTTCTTCTTTTTGAAAGTTTTCTTGCCCTTGGAATAGGTTCCAGTTTTTCTCTTCTAGAACTTCTTGCCTTTCTTATATTTAGGCTTAGAATGTGAAAGTCCTAATCCCTCTGCTAGATAGGCTTGTTTGGAGGATCGATAAGCCTCTAAACGTTCATCCTCAAGTTCTAAATGTCGCGCCACATCATTAAATGTAACAATGCTCTCATTATGAGTTAAGTTTACCTTCATGTGTTCCTAACTGGTAGGGAGTGATCTAATCACTGCTTGCACTTACTGCTCATCAAAAAGTGCATGCCCCACTATTTTCAACTCACGGATCATGTTTGACATTTCTCTCAAATGTTGTTTCATCAGCGTATTAGACTGAAATTTGTAAGTGTCAAACTTAATTGTGAGTCTTCTTAGTTTGATGGTTGAAGTGCCACCAAATTTCTCTTTCAGGGCTATCCACATTCCTTGAGCAGTTGGGTATTTTTCATATTCATACATGAGGTCGTCCATCATTGCATTCAAAAGTGTGATGTGGGCAATACTATTCTTCCTATTCCAAATAGTATAAGCTTCAGCATCTCTCTTATGTTGAGCAGAGTTCCTATGTTTAGGCTCAATCATGACATGGCTCAGGGTTTCTAGAGCATCTTGCTCTTTTAAAATGTAAGAAATTTTTCGATGCCAAATATCCCAGTTATCCCCGTTTAACTTATCACCTTTGTTCAACTCAGCAATTATACTTTTACTAGCCATTCTGTTGAATCACAATTCATGAAGATTTCCTATGAGTATACAATGTCTTTTGTTTACAAGGTTCTCGTATAGGACAATAATGATACTACTTAATTCATGGTTGGGAGTTTACATTTGTCATACCCCTATCGCATTTTTGTCTAAATACTATCATTATTTCTTATCGAGATCGTACTCATGCAAATGTTATATCGCTCTCAGGACAATACAACTTAAGAGCTCCCACTTAAACATAGAATTTCATAAGATAGACACATTTGAAATGAAGATGATAAACATGTATTAATTGATAATTTAGTTCAAACAAAATAAAAAAAAGTTCAGGAAGTTAATTCAAACAATAGAAACAATAAAAACTTGTAACAACAAAAAAATACAAATTCAATACTTAAAGTTTCTAAACAAGCTTCCTATTCAGAACTTAGGTTCTTCATTTCTTAAAAAATATTAAAAAGTTTAGGTGGAGTTCTGGAGTGCGCTGGTCCAAAATAGTGTAAATTCATGCCTTTGAGTGGACCTTTCAAATGCAATCCTTTTTCTAGAATGCTGTGACCAACTCGTTGTGCACTTTTCATATTAGGGAATTGTGAAAGAAGGACTGACCTACTCCAATTGTTTTTAAATTGTCAGAGTTCTTGTGTTCTTAATTCCTCCATACACTTTTCAAGATCCATGCATTTTGTGACTCCGATCTTGTTGTCTTTGCATAGCCAAATGGTCTTCTTGATCGGTCAACATGTAACGAACCCAAAGGTGATATGGGAACACTTTTCCTCTTCATTTGAGGTCCATTTTCAAGTTTCTTACTTCTTCCAAATAAGTATTAATAGGGTGCAAGGTATCGATGTTTCTTTTGTACAATTAGTTAAACATGGCGTTAAGGTCTTTTGTTGTGTTCACCTAATTAAATTCTCTCGGTTCCTCTCCAATGTTCTCCACAAACCTATACAGGTTGTATTCCTCCAAGAACCATTGTTTCATGACTAAAAAATTTTTTTAGTAAAAAAAAATATCAATTTTACCACTTTTTCAACATAAATAGTGTCACAAAAAATTAAAAAAAATTACCACTGCATGATCTCATTTTTTAAAAATTTTAGAAATAAATAGCGGCAAAAAATGCCATCGCATGTGCTTTAATGCGCTGTCACGAGCAAAAAATCAGCCAAAAAATAAAAAATTGGCTAGAACCACACGCATAGCCGGCATGTGCAGTCTACGCGCCGCCGTGAGCGGAGGTTCTGGCCACTGGAAAAGACCATAATGTTTAGTTTTTGATTCTCTATGCGTTGGTGTGTGACACGTGGTAAAATAACGTGGTGGTAGACCCCACGCGCCATTCCCGAGAGTGAGGAGAGGAGAGAAAAATTTTTTTAATATGAAACGACGTGTCGTTTACTTGTTTTTCAAAATGACGTATCATTTTGTACAATCGAGTTAACCCGCTTGGTCAAAATGACATGTCATTTATTGATTGTCTAAAACGACATGTCGTTTATGTCGTCTTCAACCTCCAGCGGGTTAGACCAAGTCGACCCGATTCGGTTCGCAGATTCAGTTGACTCAAAAATTTCAAATGGCCATAACTTTTGATCCGGAGGTCCGATTTGAGTGATTTAAAAACCTACAGACTCATAATTTCATCCTCTATCATTCTAGGGTAATTTGATGGCCTGAAAACACAAGAATCCTAAGTTCATATAATTTTCAAAATTCGTATGTAATATGGAGGTTTAGGAATTTTTAATGTTCTGTAAAGGTGGGCTGCATTTTATTCGAGTTTTATGCAATCCCAGATGTTCTGAAACAAAAAATCATACTTTCTTGCTCATTATACCATACATGGAGTTTTGAGTTTGCATATAAAGACAAAAAAGCATTTCATTTTCAATAATCATCAAAGCATGTGAATTTTTTAGTACATTGTGCAGAGAGGAAAAATTCATACAGAACATATATTACATCATATATTTATCTTACAGAGAAGGACAACATCAGCCTAACCTGCCTCTGATACCAATAATGGAAATTCATATAATGAATTAAAATGCGGAATACTTATTTAATGATCGTAGGTGACGCTAACTTCCACTATATGCACTCTGATTCACATGGTACATAAGAATTATACTGAACTCCTACTTGCTTTTTCACGATGACTTCACCACCCAAATGTTAGTTCGTATAGAGAACTCAGAGAGAAAAAAAATGCAAAAGGGGAGCCAACCGATTTTTTTTTTCTGATTGTATATCTACAATTGATCTCAACAGTTTTAGTATTTTGATGCATGGCTTCGTAACTGCTTTGGTAGTTTTCTCCCATTTTCAAAAATAGGGGAGGTAGTTATCAAAATAACCACTTCCAAATTTAAATATAATCTTAAAATAAAATAATTTTATTTTTTATTTAATATATATAAGATGTGAGTCTCTCGTTATAGGTGTACCCCGCATCTACACTTTATATTTATTATGTTAAATACGCATATAATTTATTATATACTATCAAATCTCGCATGAGACTAAATGTATTAGGTTTTACAACTTTTGAATATATTGAATTTAATCAATAATTTAAAATTTTTGTCATAAAATTTTAAAATTTTGCATAATTTCTAAAGTATCAATGATTATAATTTTAAAAATTTTGTACTGCAGAATCTTAATTACTACCAAAAGAAAAATGATAATACCAGATATATAATTTTAAATTCAAATCTATTTACTTAACCATTAAAGTGATATTTTCAAACAAATTTTTTATTTTTTATTTTTGTACCCGGGAGGCATTATATTCGAACGAGAGCATTTTTTTCTTTTGGTTAACCTGAAAGTTGATTGGCCCTCATCTGATCCGTTAACAGTTTGTTGATACTCAACTGGTCCATTAACCATTTGACGACAGATGCGAATTAAGTACAAACTAGTCTCAAAGTTGAGAACGGCCATCATGGCTCAAAAAATCAATCTGACAAGACACCAAATTTCACCAACCCCTGATGATGCACCTAAGCAGAGAGTACGCCTATCAAATGGATCAGTTCGTACAAATACATATTAATTGGTCGAATTTATAATGAGTCGATTTGTATTATATGCGTTAAAAATAAATTTAATTTTAAAATTTTAAACATATCAAAACTTGTAATAAATATGAGCGTGAGTTTTAATTGAAAATTCACAAACTTAATAGATATAGATTGATTTGTCATAAGTTAAATTTGTAATGAATCAATTTATATTACTTACATTTAAAAATAAATTTAATTTTAAGAGTTCAAATTTATAAAATCAAATCGCAAATCAGTTAATGGATTGCGATTCGTTTTACAATCTTACAATATTTAAATTAAAAGTTTAAATATTAATATCTTAATTGATAATAATTATAATTATTTATTATTTATATTATTTTGTAAGATCTACATTAGTTATTTTTAAATAAGATAATAAAATAAAATAAATTTTCTCACTTATTTTTTATTTGCTAATCACACATCTTAATAAATTAGGTATAATATTTTTTTATTTTCCCAAAAGAGTTCACACAAAATTTTTTTCCTTTTTCTTGATTTACATTCTACCAAACGTTGGTTAATTTGTGACATAAAAAATCATAAAAATATAATTATTCAATAATATAAATATTAGAATTTCATATATTCTATTATTAGTGAAAAAAATTTATATAAAAGGTGTCAAGTTATTAAAAAAATATGATCATAAAATGTTATTTTTAATAAATTTTTTTAATAATTTTAGTAATGTAAAAATAAATGATAAATAATAGTGTAAAATTATTTTATTTATAAGATCAATAAATCAATTTAAATTATGGAAACTAATATCAATTTACCTAATAAATTTTTTTATTTTAATGTGATAAAACAATGTAACAAAACTTTGTAATATCACTTACCATATTATTGAAAATTGCCACAATTTTTCTATATTTAATAAAATTTTTAGTTACTTTTATTTTTTTAATGACTTAACTTCTTGTTCAATAATAACATTAAAAATATATTACATATTTAATGTAAAATTTTATAAAAATAAGATTAAAAAATAACTAAAATACAGGATAAAAAGTAAAAATGAGAGCATGGACTCATTATATTTAGTATGATATCTAAAGTTTAATTGATAGATCATTAATGATGATTCACATTATAAAATTTTATAAAATAAATTAAGATTAAATTTTACTTAAAATAATTATTAAAAAGTACTCTTATCCTAATATATGACTTTATATAATATCAATTTAATTAAATTTGCTTTTTCATAAATTCATGTTTAATTAAAATTTTTATATTTATATTTTTAAATGATTGTGATATTTATTAAATATTTGATTTAAAAAACTTGTTTAGTAAATAAATAAATTTGAAACTAAAAATTAAAATAATATTTAATTATGTTTCATTTATCATCTCATTACTGTCAACAAATTATGAAGATATACGTAATGATTTCATTTTTATCTAATTAATACTAATTAATATACAGTTGCTTTTATATATTGATAATATATGTCATAAAACAAATCATTTGTGTTAATATAATATGATAATTATATGATTATTCATGATTATATACTAAAATATAAAATAGGAACGAATTTTGATGTTTATAGAAATTAATTAAATTCAATTTTTTATTAATTTGTTGGATAAATTTTTTATGTATTGAATAAAATTCAAATTATATACTAAAGAATGAAGTTAAATAGCTTTTGATAAAAATAATCACTTCTAATTTTCATTAAAAATATAATAAAAATAAAAAACAAATGATGCTACTTATAAAATTTTAAAAATATATAATAATTATCACTTTTAAAAAAGATAATTAATTATTGTATTTGCTCTAAATATAATTTACCCTTCTTTATTTTTGTTAAGAAGAAATGAGGTTTGGGGGAGTGTTCATATATAAAAAATAAAATACAAGACTACTTTATCATTCCACTAATCTTAAAATTGTTGCAGAAACTAGCTATATTTATAAAATTGATCAATATTTCAATTGATATTTAATAATATTTTAATAAATTATATTTATATTTTTAAATTATATTAATATTTGATTCAAATATAACTAAAAAAAAATAAAAGTTTCCTCTAATCCTAATAAGTGCAGCAAAGATTTGAATAGATAGACAATATATAATAAAATATGAGAAAATTTGTTAATGATAAGCCATTATAGATATTTTTGTAATATATATAGTTAATTAGTTAAATAAATTATCGATCAAATTGTTATAACCTCTAGATTTAGTGACTAAAAAATTGAATGGTTCATAATTTGTCATCTACTCAAAGTATCTATACTCTAACTTCTATTTTAAGTATGGAAAAACTACCCAAATTAAAATTTATAAATACCAAAACCAACCGATTTTCAATTAGGAGACAAAAATATGTTCAGGCCACTAATTTTTAAGCAAAAAAAAAAAAATGATTATCTTGCAATAAGATCTAATTCCATGAGCAAATACGAATCGTTTACATTATCATGACACAAAACTGGATCTGGATGGAATCAATTTTCCCTCTCTGAACCGTGAACACAATTTTTTAAGCTTTATTTATTTTTTGAAAGATATTTTTTATAAAAGAATTTCATTTTTTTTAATAAGAATAAGGAAGCACTATATGTATCTATATCTTATATTAAAAAAAAATTGATACTAGAATCATGATAGGAAAAAAACAAAAAATAACTTTTTCTTTGAAAGAGAGGAAATTATCTTTTACCAAACTTTTTATATTTAATATTGAACATATAAATTATTTTCTATAATTGAAGCATTAGTTTCAAGAATTTTTCCATACATTGTCAATGATATCAAATTCATTTCACAAATAAGACTGATGCATTGATTCAATTAAATGAGTGCATTTAACTTTTTTACACTGCTATTAAAATCCAGAGGAACAGACCTTGCAATGATAAAGTGACACAGGCCCATCAAATCTAGAATGATCCATATTCCATAATCCAATCTATTTCCCGTTGCCAGATTTCTGCTTCGATTCTATCACCATTGAGCCATTTCAATATTTTTGTTTGTAGAATAGAGGTGACATTCATTCATTGTCTTCATTTGCCACTTTAAGGGTCTATTCCATTTGGAAGGACAGCTCCAAGCCTCAAATCCTTTGTCATCCATTAGCCCATGTTAAGCCTTGCCAAATGCCAAACAGCCATATCATGCATTCCAGTAAAAACTATTTCAGTAGCCACAAGGATATACAAAAGACTGAATAATAATAATAATAATAATAACGGCATAAGGTACATCCGGTCCTATTGTATGAAGCCAAAGACAACATAAAAGATCTTACTCCGTGTGTGTATGTGTGCAGATAAAAGCCAAGCAAATGGTCTCATTTGCTTGTAAGAGGGGGTGGATGAGAGATTGGCTGGGGAATGTAGGATGGGGGTGTAGACTTTACTGAAAGGAAGAGGGAAATGCAGTCTTTTCATAGAAGTCAACCTCATCTGTAACTTATCAACAAACATACAATGTCAACATTTCCAAGTACTATTATTTTATCAATTTGAAATGGATCTTTAAGTTCGAAGATTGTAGAAATACCTCTCCATCTGATTGAGTGAAAATGTAATTATCTCATCTTCTGTAGAGTACAATGGGCACTGCAGAGTTTGAAATATTTATTCAGCTAAAAGTAAACCAGAAACTACGCAAACAAAATCTTCAACAATTGACAGGACAAAAACAGTTGACAATATTTAAAACTAGTGAAGAAAGAAAATGAAGGATTCTTAAATCCCTGCAAGCAAATCCAACAGGCAGATATACAAGTTTCTAGACATTTAAAGATCTGACTTACTTCATACAAAGATAAAGAAAGGAAATTGCTAACATTTATCACATATTAACAGAATTTTAGCCAAAGCAAGAAAGGAAAACCAGAAAATATCAAACATTGATAGATTCTTTTTTTTATCTTGTTGAACTAAAAAAAAAAAAATCATATTCCTGGGTGCATCTTGATACAAAATTTGGCATGTTCTATAAGAATTAAAATACTTGCACAAGAGGGTTTTGCGACAAAATTAAATGGGAATAATTGCATCAAGAGATTGAAATTTTAAAATGTTGCCACAGGAACTATCATCTCAAAATCATATTAGTTGGATTCTTTCAAGACAATGTCACTGTTTTTATACGAAGATTCTTGCTCTCTGTCTTTTCCCCAAACAAGTTATTTACAAGTACATAAGAGAGTCAAATTCTTATATAATTTTTTTCTGGCAATCCAGCAAATCCAACTATAGTTTAATATTTGACAAAGGCTATATTATCGACTTGTTTTCTTCAGCATACCAAAGATAATAACAAGGATCAGGAGTTAATGCACACCAGATGCAATTAAAGAAAGTGGAGGAAAGAAAATTCTGTTTTGACTAACAGGAGGGACATGAGAGAAAAGATGACAACAAGCATACCTTAAAGATTTTGATAAATAATAGTCTCCTTAGAACTCAAGAATTATTTGTGAGCCAGAACTGAAAGAATACCTATGATAAAAATGGTTAGCATAAGTGCGAGGGTAACTCGGACAGAACAACTATGTTGCAAGCGCAGAGGACTTTGACCTTGTCTCTGGAACCTACTTATCTGGTAAAAAAGCTGAAAAGCATGCAAAAAGACTTTGTTAAAATGCACCCGAAAAAATATTATTAAATATTGTGACTCATTTTTCAAGAACTTCATAATCTAACCTGATTGAACATATGAACTAACCGCATGGCCTGTGGATATTCTTCACATTTCTGTTTCCAAAAGGCAGGTTTGAACCCCTTTTCCTTAGGGGTGACTTCAACAGTTCGCATGTGTTTATTTCTGTGTTCATATTCATCAGCAATTACAATTCTTAAAGCCTCAAAATTTGGTGAACTCCATGTTCTCTTTATATTAGCAGTTCTATCTGCTTGAGAAACTACATCACTAGTTCTCGAAACCACATCATCTTTTATTTCTATTATGCAATTTGCATCCTTCACAATGGCACTAACATGTTTAGAAATTTTGCTAGAACAAATATCTTCCTCACAGGAAGCATCTATATTAAATACTTTATTCTTTTCATTGACTTGTTTCTCTTGAAGTGAGCTTTTCAAGGAAGATGCAACTTGCGTCCACTGATCCTTCGCACTTCGCATAGTCCGAGGGGATCCAGAAAGAAATGCAGCTAAATCATCTTGCTCTTCTTCATCTAAATTTACCCATCGAAGTGGTGGCCTACCTTCCTCAGCATAAGATGCCCTCAATGCTGCTTCGACGCAGGAGATTTGGCTCTTAATAGCAGAAATAAATTGCATATGCCTGGTGCTTGTATTGTCACCGCCAAGATGTCCGTAGCTTGGCCTGACAGCTTTCTCAAACTCCTCCAACTATTCCAGCATGTATAAAACAGCATATTAAGACTTGAAATGGAACATTCAGCCTCAACGGACTGATAGAGGGTGAAGGAAGAGAATTAAGTGGTCAGAGAGTCTATAACAATAAACAATAATAGGAATTTTGAGTACCAAATATATATAATAAATAGAAAATTGGAGGACCTTACGATAAAAAGAAAAAGAAATTTACCTGCCATTTTGCAGTACCTAAAGCAGTTTGCACCTCCCTAGATATTTCATCTAATTCCTCAGGATTTGACCTTTCTCTCTTCTCCCTTACCCATGCCCTGTAGACAGATTCCATTCTGGAAGGCAGGAAATCGGAATGTACATAAATAAATAAATAAATAAATAGAATTCTTGTCAAAATTCCATATGTAATAACAGATAGACACATGTAATAGAAGTTTGGAAAAAGTGTTTCCTTCTGAGATACAAGTCTATAAGAAAAATGGTCAACAAATTGCAGAAAAGTTGTTCCCTCCTGAGAATTGAATAGAATCCCACTAAATTAGGAATAAGTGGATAAGACAAGGGTGTACAAAAAATCCAAGACTAGAGTTTCCAGAAGCAAAACATTAAAAATAGTATGTAAGGCATAAGTAAGCCTACAATATCACACAAAGAAAATTCCATCCCTATCTATAAGGCACAATGGGGTCCAACTTGACCCCTCCACCATTAATTAAAGCATACAATCAAATTAGACAAAAATAAATCTCACAAAGTCATTAACCTTGTATGCTTTATTACTATTTCAGGATTTTGAAATTTAAAAAAGGTTAGATTTTCATAGTTTTTCTTGGTCCTTGTTTTTATACTTCGCTATGGTTAGTAAGTAACAAGCCATATGCGCATGCTAAGACAAATCCTACTGCACAACGAAAATGTAGGACTCCAACAGGGTTATATTTTCCTTTCCTCGGTCCATATAGACTATACTTGATAGTCCCCAACAAACAAACCTCTAATTCAACGTTCAACCTAAAATCTACAGCACCAATGAACCAAATGAAAAAGCCACCCGACGAGAACTATACAACTGAGCCAAGAGAAATGAAACAAATTAATGGTAATAGAACCGATAATAATCTCAATACCAACATCAACTAAATGGCATAGAAGCATATTTTAATGCGAAAATTGACGAAATTTTGATTAATTACACCCATTAACTATAAAAATGCAGCTAGAATTTGTCATCTTAGAGAGTAAAAAACTTACATATCAGCCGATTCCTGCACCTCCTCGGCTGCAGAAAAAAATGCATCCTTTTGCCATAGATCAAAACTATTAGCTACCAGCATCTCGAAAGAAACAGCACCAAGGCCCTGTTGGAATTTTCTTACAGGCCCAACAGCAAACAATATTACTATTACAAGAACATTAAAAAGAAATTAAACTGTAATTCCTCCGCGTGCCAAACAAACCCGGCGAAGCTTCAACTTTGGATTTACTTCACGGACAAACAAGTTAGATGCCTTCCTGATGGCCTTTTTTTCTCTCTCTTCTGTGGTTGGGCCTTCTTGGAATCAAAGATAGAAGAGAGAGAAAGAAACCTCCACGGGGGATGAGAGAGACGTTGAAGCGACTCTTCCCTTACTTTCTGTCTCCAATTTACATTTTCACTTTTTTGCGAGATAGTATTAATCAGGTGTTGAAGCTTCTCTTGGCTTTGAATTCTTAAACCATCCCAAATATGCCACGTATACTTTAGAATTAGAATTACTTCTGGGTTATGACGTGGATAGGTACAATTGGATGGAATTTATGTATAATTGATAGATGGCTGCAGACGATAGAGCTAGTGCATTGAGCACGGCGTCGGCGGTTGGAGAAAGAACAGGACACTATCAATATGGTGAGACGCCCCCTCGGCTCGGCTGTTATGGAGGTCCACGTAAAGTTGTTGAAATGGATTGGCTTTAATCGATTAATTGAAATTGGTATAATTTTATTTCATCTGAAATTAAATTAGTATGAAAAATAATAATAGTCATACATTTTGATCAGGAATTAAAATTAATTAACTTGACATAATAAAATATTAGGATCGATAAGTATTAACTTTTTGAATTACTAGGTTAATTTATTAGTCTGATAATAATAATAAGTAATAAATAATTAATTTATATTATATATTTAATTTTTATATAAATATTAAAATAATAATTTTGATATATTAAAATTATATATATGAATAATATAAAATATTTTTTAATATTAAAATTAATAAATTTATATATTTAATATTATCAATATATATTTTATAACTTTATCAAAATAAATAATTATATTAAAATTTAAATTAGTATTTTAATATTAAAATTTTGAATTATTTAAAAATTTAAATAAATAAATTTGATATTAATTTTAAATATATTATATATAATATAATATGTTATAATTTTTTTATTATATATAAATTATCATAATTTTTTATTAATATATTATTTATATAATTATTTATTTACATATATTTTATAATATTTAAATTATTTTATTAAATATATATTATTAAAATGCATGAATTTGCATTTACTAGATTTTAATAATATATATTTATTTCATATATAATATATATAACTCATTGACATATATAATAAAATTCTAAGTCATACTGATAATATATAATTATGTTTAATAAATAATAATATATTTTAATTAAGTAATGAAAAAAATTAATAATAAAAAATAACTAATATGATAATAATAATAATAAAATGTATAAATAATATGAAATTTATAAATATATAATGTAAAATAAATATATATAATACAAAATTTATTTTATTAAATATAAATATATAATATAAAATTCTTGATCAATATAAAATTTAAATTATTTCATTAAATGTATATATTATTAAATGCATGAATTTGCATTTACTAGATTTTAATAATATATATTTAATAATACATATTTATTTTCATATATAATATATATAACTCACTAACATATATAATAAAATTCTAAGTCATAATAACATATAATTATATTTAATAAATAATAATAGATTTTAATTAAGCAATGATATAAAATTAATAATAAATAATTAATTAATATAATAATAATAAAATATAACGGGTTATAAAAATTCACTTAAACTTACCTGGTAAATGTCAACTTGAGATTGAGATTGGAATTATACTACAACACCCCGATCTGAATTCGACTTAATAAAAAAATTAGTCCGGCCTAGAATTAGTCCAACGTATAGTTTTTATTCATTAGATTTGTTTGACAAAGTTGAGTTAGTTCATTTTGACTGGTTTACATCTATGTTTGTTGCCTCCTTGGCTTTATAAGAAATAATAAAATATCTTCCATTAGATCAAATATTTTTCATCTCAATATGTATATATTATTTGATGTAAATTATTCTTTTTATTATTTTTTAAGGATTATTGGAAAAAATTTATTTTTATTTATTTATTATTTTAAAAAATTAAAATTATGTTTATTATTTTTAAATATTAGCTATACTATCTAAATAAATATTTAACAACTTAACTTTTAATAGAAGATGTGCTAGTAAATTATAATTCATTTCTTCAAAGATTAAAATTATTTATTATTTTCTTTAATCTTTATATATTAACCTTAGATGATATTTAAAAAGGGATGAAGAATTATAAAATTTTATGTATTAAGGAAAATTTAATAGCTGAACTGATTTTTCATTTTTTATGTTTCGTATATTAAAAGATAAATGCTAATAATAATCTTTGGGACTATTGTTAAATATTAAATATATTTCTTTAACCACATTAAATGCTTTCTTTTTATTTTTAATAATAAAATAAATAACAATATATTAAGTACTTTATTAAAATAGAAATAAAATATTAAATATGATTTTATTATTAATTGTATTATCATTTATTATAGCATTAAAAATTGAAAGAAAATATTTAATTCAATTGGTTTGGAATATATATTTAATGCTTAATAATAGCTCTGGATTTGTTGTTAGCATTTACCATATTAAAATAATATAAGAATAGAATAAAAATATATAATTAATGACAATAATATTTTTATGATAAAAATAATAAATACTTATTAAATAATTTAATATCATAAAAAGGGTAAATTACATATAATTATCTTATATGTTTCTTGATGTGTGATTTATCTTTTATTGAAATATGTTTTTTACCCTCTTATACTTATTTAATGGTATACATAACCCTCATCTATTAATTCTCTATTAAATATCCTAATAGAATTAACATATAATTTTCATGTGATTTAATTTTCTTTCAATATTAAAAGAATTTGATGCTAATTTCAAAGAAATTTTTTGAACATTCTTTCTCCACCTAATAAATAATAAATCAAAATTATAATATTGAAAAATGAATTTTTTTTATTTATAAACTAACTAAATAATTACAAATTTTATTCTCACTTCTTTCTGATAATATAAATGTTACCTGAACTGTTTTATTTAAAGTATTCTTCATTGAGAAAGTAACTTCTCTTTACTTACCATTAACATTGAAAATCACTTTGCAAGTTATATTTCATGATTAAATTGTTATCTAATCATTATTAGCCATTAGTAACAACAAAATAGAAAAAATTATACTATATCATAAAATATCTTGTGAAAATAATCTTTTAATATTTATAAATTAAAATTCTTCAAGTATATTGTATACAATCAATATGTATCTAATTTCTCCTTAGCAAAGGTTAATATTCATTTTTTTTCTATTAGTGCAAATAAAGTCCTTTCATTTTGACTCAACTTTATATTTAAAGTAATAGAAATCAACTCTTATCTCATAACCTAACTTAATTGTGACTAGCATGGAATTAGCTTTCTAACTTCCATTAGCTTCATTATAGATTATGCAAACTATGATTTAATAAAAATTCCTTCATTTCTATAGTGACCAATATTTAGTACAAATTTGAAAACAAATAAACAAGGTGGTAAGTGGAGGTAGCAATGGTGGCTATCAAGAATGAGTGATAGCTAATGGTAGTTACTAAGAATAGGTAGTGGCTAACAATTGTTAATGACGATGAGTGGTGGCCATCAATAATCATAGCTAATAGATAATAGTTAACAGTAATGATTATCGATGGGTTATAATTGGTTCTGGTAATTAATAACAGGTAATAATATGCGATAGTAAATAGTGATAAATGGCGGTTACAGGTGATGGGTGGTGGTTAATAATGATCATCAACATTAGGTACTGATCGACAGTGGTTATTAGTAATATGTACTATTAAATAGTGATTACTAACAGTAAATGATGATGAATAGTAATTATTGATAATAGGTAATGGTTACTAATAATTAGTGATAGATGGTAGTCGTCGGTAATATGTGGTGATAAGCAATGATCGATAACAATAAATAGTGGAGTGGGTAAAATAATTTTTTTATATTAATTAAATATTTTTCATGTTATAAGAATATATAATACTTACCTAACATGCATAAAAATGAAAATATAGGATCTTGCTTTATTTTCTAAGTAGTCGTCGGATCTTGCTTTATTTTCTAAGTTTTGAACTAACTATAGGAATCTCATATTTCCTTAAAATATTTTTAGGAATATAAGAAAGATTTTACAAATAAAATATTATCCAGAAAATGAAAATCACGCTCATAAAATTTTTATAAAGGAATTTCAGAAAAATCTTAATAAATAAAGTACAAAATATCTTCATAATAAAAGAATAAAAACTTCATTATAAGAATATAAAATTAAATGAAAACATGCATAAAAATTATACAAAAAGTAAATCTTACTCTGCAAGTAATCAAAACCACTCATAAAGCAAGATCCGAACCATATCAAAGAAAAATCACAACGATTCTGGAAAAAAGGAAAGAAGACGAGGATCAATTAACCATTTCATGCATATATTTGCAATTTAGCATCATTGATCTCAAATATTTTAGGCTTTGTTTAGCATAATTAGATTATAAGTTAGTCAATAGGTAATATGTTAAATGATAATTGATAATTAAAAATTAATAAACTAATTGATTATATTAGAAGTATTTAGTAAAATTAGTTTTTAAACTAGTTGAAAATTATAAAATGATATAAAAATATATATTAATATAAATAGATATATTAATTAAATTAGTTTATATTTATTTTGAGATTAAATTATATTAATATAATTAAAATATCTAAAATAAGAATATAATTACCCAAAATCTAATTAATTATATTTCTGACATTACATATTTTTTAATTTATTTTTATTTATATTGAAGAATATGTCAAATATTTATTTATATAATTAAGATATAAATTGTTATTTAATTAAAAAAGAAGGAGATCCTTGAATTTTTTTTAAAAACTACTAATTTGTAAGTTATAAATTATCTTATAAAACTTATCAAATAAAAACTTATCAATTACTAACTTCTAATACGTTAAATATTTTTAAAAGTTAGCTTATATATAATTAATTAGTTTAATAAATTATAAATTAATTTATTTATTATGTCAAATACACTTATGACCTTTAGTTTATGGCCAACCTAAAAGTTTTTAGTCCTTGTATCACATGGTTTTGGTGGACTAATAAAAAGCAAGGTAGGTATTTGAGTTTTTTTTTTTTCTAGGATAATGAAAACCAAATTTATTAAGAAACAAATGAGAAACATCATGAGTACAACATTCTCAATCACAGGAGAAACCTAGAATAAATTACTAAACCTTCTTTTATTAACTCTAACCCCCCCCCCAATTTGTTGTTTTATGAGCAATTTTGTTCCCCGAACACCAATAACCTAATACATGAGAAGCATTATTTAATGATCTAATTACAAATTTAAAGGCTACTTAACCCCTTTTGGAGACACTTAATCTCATATAACAAAACATCCATTACAGTATCACAGTTACTCTCAACAATAACTTGATGATTAGGAATGGCAAAAATATCCATACCCAATTGGTCTTACCTAAACCAATATATATTTATTCATTTGATTTTATTCAAATTAGACTCACTTATTAATGGTTTAGGTTTGGGTCTATCCATTAAATATCTAATAGTTCTTGAATAATACATAAATTTATCTTTTATAAATATTCAATATATCTTATATCTTTGTTAGGTATCACATTTTATAATTAATTTATTATTATATAAAAATAATATTATCTCATATATATATGAGGATATTGCGATAATTTATTTAATATAAATAATATTAAAATATTTTATTTTTTTAATGCATGTAACCTCACATCAGTAGTGCTCATAATATGATTTCTAGCAACTTTTATTGTTTAAGGGTTTTTTTTACACATCTAATTTGCTTTAGTTTTTTACTAATTAATCGCTGCTTACAAGTTTATAATTGTTGAAAAAACAATCCTAATCTTACGATAATAAATTAATCAATGTTTGAAGAACCCTATTCTAATTATCAATAATTGATAATTTGTTTGATTTAGAAGAAATAGAAATTGAGATTTATACATTCAAGTTAAACAAATTTATGGCTAAAGATTAAGGACGACGAAGATGTCATCATCATGGTAAAGTCAAATTTCATCTTTTGCTTAATTATCATTAAATCTCAGATTTATAAATTATGAGCAACTAAAATACCTTTATGAATCGCCAACAATTCCGCATTAAGAATAGTAGAAGTCTTAAAATTATCATACCACGTGCCAATAACCTTACCCTCAAAATCCCCAGCCACAGTAGCTGGGGAGTGTTTGCCATTAGTCCAGGAAGAATCCATGTTAATCTTAAGACATTCATGAGATGGTGGGACCTACCAAGGGATTGGACTGCATTCATCAGACGATCCGAGTTGTTCTAGAATCATGATTGCATATTAACATGAAGGCAAGGCATAGGCTTTGAGTTTTGTTCGACGTAATTAGCCGGTAAATTAGTTAGTAATTAATAAATTAATTTATTATATTAAAAGTATTCAATAAAATTAGTCATTAAAATTAATTAAAAATAAAAAATATAAATAAATTTATCAATTAAATTAATTCATATTTATTTGAAAATTAAATTATATTAATATAATCAAAATATTTAAAATAAAAATATAATTAAATAAAAATTTAATTAATTATTTATAACATTACATATTTATTTATTTATTATTCACATAATAATATAATAATATAAAATTTGATTTATTTTATTTTATGATATCATATATTTATTTACTTAATTTTTATTTATTCATATTAAATTAATGAGGATATATCAAATATTTATTTATATAATTAAAAAATAAATTATTATTTAATTAAAAGATGAAGAATAAATTTGTAAAAATCATGAAATGTTACTAATTTATAAATTATAGGCTATTTTGGAAAATTTAACTAATAAGAGCTTATAAACTCCTAGCTTTTACAGTTTATAAATAGGCTTCGAGTTTTGTTTAACACAACTAGTTAGTCAGTAATTAATAAATTAATTAATTATATTATAAGTATTTTATAAAATTAATTATTGAATTAGTTAAAAATATAAAAGGATACGAAAAAATATGTTAATATAAATAGATTTATTAATTAAATTAATTCATATTTATTTTGATATCAAATTATATTAATATAATCAAAATATTCAAAAAAATATAATTAACTAAAATTTTAATTAATTATTTTTATAATATTACATATTTATTTATTATTCACACAATAATATAATAATAATATAAAATGTAATCAAATATATTTTATGATATTATATATTTATTTACTTAATTTTTATTTATATTGAATTAATAAGAATATATCAAGTATTTATTTATATAATTAAAATAAAGGCTGTCATTTAATTAAAAGAAGAGGAATAAATGTGAAATTTTTTTGAAAAATTACTAATTTATAAATTATAGGTTATTTTGAAAAACTTAATGAATAAGAGCTTATAAATTGTTAGTTTCTAGTACATCTAACATTTCTATAAATTAACTTATAATTTATTAATTAAGTTAATAAATTATGCACTAGTTTATTTTTTATACCAAACATATACATAATATGAACTATAAAGGTTTCCTTTTTCCTCTAATCGTAGCTGGGTTTGAAAATCACTAAATACCTCTTAATGATTATTCTTTTAAAAAAATTATGAAATGATATTTATTAAAAATATTTATAATATATTTAAAAATAAACTCTTGATTAATAATATCTCATAAAATTATTTTAATATTGAAAATAATAACAAATAAAGATATTTTCTTTTTTTTTAAACTATAGTCATGAGAGCTATAGTGAGCAAAACTTAATTATAAGATTTTTTATTTGTAAAAAGTAATAGAAATTGAAAATGACAATTACAAATTTACCATTTAGTGCCATACTCATATTTTATATATATTATCCCTTGTTACTCTATTAGATTAACTTTTATTTTCTTTGACTCATACGAACTTAAGTATTGGAGTATCTTTTTTCTATTTTATAGATCTCATTTAGTTTATCAGAATTTTATCATTACTGATGTGAATTTTTTGTTTCTTTTTTTTTTAATTACTGTTGAAATTTTTCCCAAGCCAACGTCTTCTTATTTTAACACAAACTCTCGTTGTATCCGGTTGCTTAAGGATGAAGGAGCAGAGGTTCACGTGCGTTATAGTCTTTCCCTGTGGATTTTGACAACATGCATTTTCAGTTTGACTTGCTAATTTCAATTTGGGGGACCTTGTGTATTTGAGTACTTATTTTTACAAGGGACTATCAGACATACTTTCTTCTTATTTAAAGAGTTACAAAGCTTCCTTTTTAAATTTATCAAAACACGTTGATCACCTTTTGACAGAATGGTCAGTTCAAAATGCCAATATTAGAGCTCATAGCCCACAATTTAAGTTGTTTTACAGTTTATAACCGGCAAGGCACCGCAGGTATTCATTCAGAACTCCCACCGTTCTGATGGCATTCTAAGGGAAATCTATTCCTTCCTTGACTGTTGATTTATCTTATTTACTTGCTAGGAACCCCTTATGGATTTTCTTCTCACTCTATTTTTCCTCTGCTATTAATTATGAACTACATAGTTCACTATCATTTCTTCTCATCACTAATTGAATGCTTAAATTGTTACCTCTGAATATGTGTAAGAATAACCTTATGATATAAGCATGTATGTCATGTGGTATTTTATTGAGCATACTAATTTTTATAATATTAAATTGGTCGTTGACTCATGTCTAATGCTATTTTCGTTTATATTATTGCACATATTATCAGATAAACTTTGCAGAGTACCTCTTGTATATATTTATGCTTAAGTATAAATAATCTTAACTGATATTGCTTATTTTATATAGTTTTTATAAACGGCAAAAATAATCTAATTGATCACAGGGCTACATCATACTTTTTATTTTGTATTATTTGTATAATAATTATAAATATAGAATGATATGATATCATTTGATAAAGAAATGTTACTTTATTCCAGAAGTAAAGTACAATATCTTATTCTAAGGAGTAAGATAATATTTTTTTCATTTGATTTAAGGGTACAGGCTTTCTTGTTATCGTATATTGCGCCACTGGTCTTTTAACGGTACTAAGGTAGTGTTTCTTCAGGCAGAAAATTTGTTTCTAGAAAATAATTTTTTATTTTTTGATATTTGAAGATTTTAGGAAAAATTAATCAATGGAAAACTACCATTCAAGTTGAGTGAAAAAATGGCCTTAGGCGCAGAAATCGACTTCCGCCTTGCCATTTAAGGCTAAGCTAGTGATGGTCAGAACCGTAGTGATCTCATGGCCCACCATCCAAACTTGGCTGGTAAATAGACAGATGTGCTGTTTTGCAACTAACTAATAGTAGTTAATTGTATTAATTAATTATATTAATTATTTAAATAAAAATATTTAATAAAATTAATTATTTATAATTAATTATTTATATGTAAAATGATAAATAAAGATATGAATATATTTTATGAATTATTTGAGTATTATTTTATTTTAATATTTTAGATTCTATATATTATTTAGTAGATTAAATTTTCTTGAATAATATATTATTATAAATTATTATATATTAAATATTTTTTCAAATTAAATTAATATAATTTTTATGGTTATTAATTTTTTTAATAAATTAATAACTATAATTATTTAATTGTTATATGAAAATAATATTATAATTTTTTATAAGAAAGATAAAATTGAAAATATAAAAATTAATTAGGGGTAACATTGTTATTTTATGACACAATTGAGAGTAATATGATCATTTTATGAAATAATTATTTCAAAATGTTGCCCCTTCCTATATTTTGAAATCAACTTATTTAAAGGCAATCAAAACAATCTACTTTGATTTCCAAACAGTAACCAAATAGTAATATAGATTAAAAATTAAAAATAAATAGATAAATTAAATTTCATTAACAATCAAACTGTTAAAGAAGAGTAAGTTACTATTTAGTTTCTAAACAATAACATATTATTGTCCAAACAGTAACATCGGTTTAAAATTTAAAATAAATAGATAAATTAAGTTTTATTAATAATCAAACTGTTAAAGAAGAGCATATTATTGTTTAGTTTCCAAATAGCAATTTATCTAAGATAATTATTTTTTAAAAAAAAAGGATAAAAGAAAGATGCTATTCTATAATTTTATGTGAAGTTTTATACCTCCAAATTCTTATTCATTTTTATTTTTATCTTAACTAAAAGTTTATTTTAATTTCTTAAAAATTAAATTTTTATTAATTTTATTTATAATTAAAATTTTCTATTAATTTAATTTTTATAAAATTAAAAATTCTCCAATTTTAATTTTTCTAAGTTTCTAATTTTTAATTTTTATAAGATTAAAAATTCTCTAATTTTAATATACAATTCTTAAGCTTCTGTTTCAATACTTTTGTTCTTTTCAAAACGTAATATAAGCCTATTATTTTATTTTTTAAAATTTTTGATAAATTATAATTTATGAGTGAATTTAAATGAAAAAAAGTAGGCATATGACACTTCGTAAACGGTACCAGCTTGATTTTTTCTCATTTAAAAAATATACTATACAAAATTTTTATTTGTAATAAAATATAAAATCCATTTTTATATTAATTAGGGATTCATAAAAAAAAATTTTGTATTTTTTAAAACATAAAAAATAGGTTAAAAAAATTAAGTTGGATTTTGGATAATGTCTTCAATAAAATAGAAAGACTGACCCAAGTTGTATTCATTAGCCCAAAGGCCTTTCATGTTGCTGGCCCATATTCGAAGGGCCATTAATCTACATGACTTCGTATGCAGCCGTGTAAGTATGAGCTAAATCTTTGGGCTTTTGGGCCCAAAAGTTGGGCTTCGCTGTGCATGGCTGGTTGACGGTTCTAAATACTTCTGATAAATCGGCCTTCATCATCTGATTAAAAATGGAAAAACATCTGTACGTAGTTTACGTAAGAATCATTTTAGTTATAGGGACGCACCCACTATTTTCTTAGTAATTTTACTTCTTTTCATATTTAAGATTTTAATCTAAAATTTTAGGTATATACATTCAATTGATTATCATTCTTACCATTAAAAAAAAATAATTTTAGTTCCACAATACTAGTCTAGTTACCATGCAATTGATGATAAGTATTAATTTGTGCATCTCTTTTATCAAAAATTATATAACATGACAACAAAATTAACAACTTAGTCTCAAATTATAATATGCCGATAAAATAGTCCTTACAAATCTCTATTGTGAATATAGGGAAGTACAGGAGCGTAATGATGCATAGATTTCAATGACAGACTTACGATAAAGAAGAAAGAATTCCAAAATGAAAACTATAATTAAAAAAAACTAAAAATTAGCTTAAATAACTTCCTACCTAATAAAAAAACATATAAGGTTACATATGTAGCGCCTTACTCACATTGGCCACTTAACAACTGTCTTTTCTTGTAATTATTCATTTCAATAATCACTAATAATTATCTTTTCTTGTTACTACTTGTTCCAATAATCTTCTCACATGTTCAAATTCCAATTTATTAAATATTAAAGCAATCAATTTTAGTTCAACTCATAAACTATTGGTTTCAACTTGTAATTTTTTATTAAATCCTATATCTTTATTTTTAATGTAACCATGTGAACGAAAATTCACAAGATGGTTATAACAAATACTATTTTATAACTCAATTTGACATGAAATTCATTGTAAAGGTAGTAATTTAAATGCTATGCAACGTGAGGATTTATCTTACTCGCCGATGCACCTTCAACATTGCATATTATTCCTTGCATTCTTTTTTTTTTGGTAGTGTGAATCAAAGTTCAACATAGAATAAGAAAATTCATTCAATGCGAATTCAAAGGTTCTTAAGTCACAATTCAGGATTTATACGGTTTCCTTTCCCACATCGTGGGATCTTTTTGAAGTTGGGGTAGAACCTTTAAACCCAATATATATTCAAAATTAACAAGTAAAAAGGCAAAAAACTCTTCCACTCCTTTTTGCTCGGGAATCCTTTTATTTGAGATACAGCTTGATTAAGTTCCACATACCCTCCATCAGTCATTTTCTGTCTCTATCTTCTGATCATCCAAATATTGTGTTTGTCACCATTCAACATTTGACACAGTATTTAAACACCTCTCTCTCTCTCTCTCTCTCTCTCTCTCTCTTATATATATATATATATATATATATATTAGATAAGAGGAATATGTTTATGCGATAGATGAGAATAAAAATTATGATTATAAAATTTTGTATTTGATAACTAAAATTAATATATAATTAAAAATTTTATAACTTTTTAAAAAAATAATATTACATAATTATTTAAAAAAATTAAACAATTTTATATTTTAATATTGATCCCTTATTGCGAATTACGATGACTATGTTCACATAATAGATGAGAGTAGAGATAATGATTATTAAATTTATATTTGATAGTTAAAATTAAAATATAATTAAAAGTCATATAAGTTTTTTAAAATAATGTCACATGATTATTTGAAATAGTCAATCAACTTCGTATTTTAATCTTACTTCCTTAATACAAGATATAATAATCATGATCATTCTTCTCACTTTTACATAAAAATAATATTTTTTACTTGTTATATATATATATATATATATTCGGCTTAGTGTCTGATTCTTTCATTTAATCTCCGCACCAAATTAAATAAAAACCAATGGTTGCAACAAACAGGATTTATAGTGACCCTCCTTTTTTCTATGGACTCTGATGAAACCAAATATTTCGATCCTCATTTTGATAGTTTATTTCCAAAAACAAAGCAGCGGTGATAAGAATTTCTTTCAGCATAATTCAGTTTTATAGCATAATGACAAAACTAATTAAACAATGTAAAGAATATATATATCCCCCCCCCCTTTTAATTGTGTGAATTTTGAATGAACCGAATACTTTGATTCCTTGTTTGACATTTTATTGGAACCACTTCCTCAATAATTCACTTTTTATGGAAAGAAATTCAAGAATAAAAAAGATTGTTCAAAATATGTCAGTGACCGCCATAAAACCCTATAGTAATACTTACAAATTATTAAGATCACTGATAGATTGATTTAAACATAGGACAACAGTAACATTATCTCCAAGGTCAAGACATTGCCATGTAACTCTTTGAAAGTGGTAGTGTTTGGTAGTCATAGCAGCCAATACTCATCTTGTATTTTAGTCTAAAGTTAAAGTTGATATGTAAATGTACCAGTCAAGAATAAGCCGGCAACGTTGAAATTATTCACGCTTTTGTTGTGGATGTACGGCAAAAAAGAATTAATGGTTGGACTCGGACGATTTTCAGAGGAAAAAGCCAAAGGAAAAGGCCATTCGTTGATTCCTGTGGGGTATTTTTTAAGCCTAAATGGGGAACCACGAGAATAAAAATCTCTTTGCATCGATCTTGAAGCAAGGAGAGTGACAGAGAAACCCAAAAAGGACTTGGCCACAGCAGCGTCCTTGTCTTTTGCTAACAGCATGGCGTGGACGAGACTACAGTGATTATGTGGCATCGAAGGCATGTCCCCGCCTATTTTCATAGACACTCTCTGTGCTTGTTGCACGTGTGTTATTTTCTGGCTTCGCGTATTCTTAATCTTGAAGAAAGGATTATTCGAACTGTTCAACATTGGAAACTCAGGTTATCTCGGAGAATTCCCCCCCCCCCCCTCTTCTGTTGATTGAAAAATAGTTAATCTATTAGACTCATGCGTTGCAAAGAATTCATCGAAATGCAGAGGCAAAGCAAAGTCTTTCGTAACCATCCGGCACCATTTAAGTAAGATATTCGGGATATAAGGAAACTTCGAATGGTTTGTTAGACGCAATTGATTTCTAGGTAAGTTTATGGGACGTATAACTCTTCAAAAATGTCATGTTTATACGATCAGATCATTTATTTTTAAATTTTAAAACAAACAAATTACATAAATTTTGAAATTAAAAGCTATTATATTTCTTGGTCTAGGTAAGGAGAAATTTTCTCGTAGATATTGAAATATACGTCTTTCCATATGGAGATGTATTTTAGAATTGTGGATTTTATAATTTATGCAAAAAAGTAAATGAGAATATGAAATTATAAAAAAAAAAAAATAAAGTTGGTTGTAAACTTTCAAAACTGATAGTATGTGACTTGTTTTAGCCCATCGAAGAAGATAACTGGGATTCAAATCTGCATTTTACTCATCTCTTTTTGTTATTCGCATTTTATATTTGAGGAAATAGAGATATAATTTTCATTTTAAAATTTATTATTTTTATTAAATTGATAATTTTAAATAAAAAATTATATATATATTTTTCCCAAAATTTGTTATTTTTTATTTCTATTTTTTAAAATTCATTATTTTCAATAAATAATTTAATACTTTTTTTTATATATATCTCTTCTTAAAATTTATCCATGGAGGGAATCTCAATTGTAGAGGCGTTTAATTCATAGAATATTTTTCACATTTTCAAGAATATTTTATGAGAATATTATATTTTTATATTTGATTTAAAATTTTAAAAAATTTATTTAGAAATATAATATTTTTAAGAATATTTTAAAACCCAATTGTTTCTTGCAAATATTTCTATGAGAAAGGTGGGTATGTTAAATTTTTATTTCATAAGAATGTTAATACTAAAGTAAAAAAATAATTTTACCTCCATTCTTATATGCCCTCATTTATTCTAAAATTTTTTATTTTTTAATTTTAACTTATATTTTTTATTTTTAATTTTTTTATGATAACAAGTATAATTACACTAAATAACAAAAAGTGGTAATTTTTATATTTCAATTCAAATTTAGTTTGAAAATTTTTCATTTTTAACTCATATTTTTTATTTTTAACTTTTTCATGATAATAAGGATAATTATATTAAATAATTAAAAAATAAATAAATAAATTCTAAATTTCAACTTTTAAAAGTATGAATAATTTGTGTTACAACTTTTAAAAATAAATTTCTATAATTTTATTTAAAGTTTCATAATTTTCATATTTAATTTATAAAAAAACTATAATATCTTAAATTAAAATTATTTAAAAATTATAATTCTCTAAATAATTTTTTACTCTAAATAAAATTAAAATTTTATTTAATTATGATTGACTTCCAACCGCAGTTTAGAATTCCTGATTCCACTAGAAAACATGATATAACCCATTTAGACTATATTGTGCCATGATTCAAACTTGTCATTTTAATTAACTTAATCAATATTTTAACTTGTATCCTATATGGGTATTTATTAATTTTTTATTATTAATATAAAAATAATTTATATATAATAAAAGAAAAAGTTATGAGGTGTTAAAATTTAATTTTTTGTATTTATTTTAAAATTATTTATTTAATTTTATAAATAATAATTTTTTAACATTCTAAATATTAGAAGTGAGTTATAGAATATTAACTAAATTCTTATTTATATATATTTAATTTAAAATATAATTCTTAAATTTTAATATAAAATATTAATAAAATTTAAATAAATAAATTTTAATTTTTAAATAATTTTATAAAAATATAATATATAATTAATTCAATTAAAATTTTATATTAAAATGATAACTTATTTAAAATATTTATATATATAATTTAATTTCAAATATAACATTGAAAACTAATAATAATCTGATATAAATATGAAATATTTTACATATATATTAGTTAAGATTATACGAATTTAGATTATAATCAAATTAATTCATATAATTTGAATAATTAATAGATTAGATTAGGATTGATTCAAAATGTTTATTTACTAACTTATTTAAGAATTAAAAATTAAAATTTAATTTTTTATTTTCAAATTTTTAAATATCATTTTTAATCATCAATATAAATAATATATCATCCTTTTATAAATAGATATATAAATAATATTTTTTACAAAAAATATTAATCAATAAAATAAATAAATACTTAATTTATTCTCTTATTTGAATGAAGAAAAAGGATGAAAAAAATATTTAAAAATAAAATATGTGATTATTATATTTAAATTATTTAAAAATTTAAAATTATTTTATTTTATTTTCAATTTAAATTTAAAAGATATTATTTCTCTTCTTTCTCTCTTATTTTCTTCTCAAAGAAAACAAAATTTTTTTGTCAATAATGGAAAAATTACTTATTCATTTTATATAACTAATTATATGAAATTTTAAATTTAAATTGTTAAAAATTTTAATATTTCATATATTAAATTATTTATTATTTTTTAATCCAATATAATTTAAATTATTAATTTATTAAATCTTCAAAAGTATTTATTCATATATTTTTAATTAAATCTATAATTTATTATAATTTATAACAAAAAATTGATAAAGGTATTTTTTAAAAAAGTAATAAAATTCCTAAGAATATAAAGTATGAATCAAATATGAAAATCTAATATGTTTGGGGATGTGAAAAAATATTCCTAAGAATATATATTGAATTAAACATAATAATTTTAGGAATCACATATCTAAGAATCACATTCTTAAAAATATATATTTTTCTAAAAAGATAAGATTTTACGATTTAAACATCACTGTAATAACTCAATATTTTGCTCATAATTCATGATGAAATTTTTATTATGGAGTTTTCTGTCAAAGCAAAATAGCGTGATATCCATTATCCACGTTGAGAAAGGGCATATCTGAAATATTGACTGACAATTGCATCTGGACTACCCTTGATGGTTAAATTTATGGTGAAGAAGCCCGTGAAGCGAAACAAGCACCCTTTCAGTTCTTGTCGTATTGTATCAAAACAGAACGGAAGAAGTCAAATTGCTTCAGAATCAGATAATTGTACCAAGCAGTGAAAATTGCAACACTATTTGGCCGGATCTTTCTTTGTCGTCGATATTCATGTCTACTACATATGTGGCCTAACAAGACTCGAGGGAAACTACAAAGTTGCCCTGCAGTACACTTCGTACTTCCTTTCTTTGTTGCCTTTTGTCCAGGGTCCGTTTGACTCATGGTAAAATGCAATTTTTTTCTAGTAAGTTAGTTTCTATCTTTTTAAACGTTGGAAAGTAATAAGAAAATTAATAAAAATTAGATTTTAATCAATAAAAAATATTATTATTATATTTTAAATAATAATTTTCTTTTTTTATTAAAGGAAATCATTCCCGCAAATCACTCTGCATTATATAATTTCGATCCCCTTGTCAATTTTTCGATTTTCCTTTTTCCTCTCTTCTATCACTTTCTTGAACCCGTGTGTTCTTGCGTTCATTCTACACAAACTCTCTCTCTCTCTCCGATCTATCTCTTTCATTTTTCTCCACCTTCTTTCATCTTTTCCTTTCTTTTTACTCTCCTTCCGGTTTGCTGCTTTTTACTCATTACTTCTTTTCTTATTTCTCTTTTTTCTTTCTATTTTATAAATGTATTAAAATTATATTAAAAATATTTAAATAAAAATAATTTTATAATGAGTTCTATCTCTTAAAAATTTAGTTATTTTCATTAAATTATCTTTATATTATGTTTGGGTGTAGCATTTGAAGTGGGAATTTTGTTTTATAAAAACATTTGAAACATTTCATCATAAAATTTATTATTTAAATAATTGATATAAAAAATTTAAAAATACTAGGTATTTTAAGTAAGAATTTTCATCGTGTAAAATAAACAACTAAGAATTCCTCCTAAAGAATTTGAAATTCTAATCTTCGGTTGCACTGGGGTGCTGCCTTCCAACTCTCTTGTATCTCACTTTCCTTTTGTATCCTAGCATTGTATGTGGTGTTACCGCATAATTAACTATTTTTTTTTTCATCTATAAGTTTCTAATTTTTTTTAATTTATGGAAAATTGTGCATGAATACTAGAGTGATTTTAAATTTTATAAATTAATTATCCATAACATTATTGCATATGAATTAATTTTAAAATGAAATGAGATAAAAATTAATCATATAAAAATATAATATCACTTTCAAATTCCTCCTAAAGAATTTGAAATTCTAATCTTCGGTTGCACTGGGGTACTGCCTTCCAACTCTCTTGTGTCTCGCTTTCCTTTTGTATCCTAGCATTGTTTGTGGTGTTACCGCATAATTAACTCTTTTTTTTCATCTATAAGTTTCTAATTTTTTTAATTTATAGAAATTTGCGCATGAATACTAGAGTGATTTTAAATTTTATAAATTAATTATCCATAACATTATTGCATATGAATTAATTTTAAAATGAAATGAGATAAAAATTAATCATATAAAATATAATATCAAAATGACAGGTAAAATATTAAAATAATAATAAAATAAATAAAATATTTTCTTGAAAGAAAAATTTGATACTATTTTATCTATTTTTTAATTTATGAAAATAAATACTTAAGAATAATTCAACATAAATAAATATTAGCCGAACAAATTATTCTTGAAATGAAGCAATTTGAAATGCTTAGTTTCCAAGTTATTTAAATTTTACAAAAATTTCATCCAAACATAACATTAGAGTAATTTTATGAGGAACTTCATCTCCTAGAAAGTTAAATATTTTTGTCATTTAATTTGCCTTCAAGGAGCATTTGGTTTGTAAAATCTTGTATTTCTAGAAAAAGTGCACACATCCAAGAACGTAATTTAAAGATATATGATTTCATAAAATATAATATTTTTATATTTAATTTAATATATAATTTTTTGAGAATATTTTTTCAGATTTTTAGATATATTATATTTCTATCTTTGGTTTACATTTTAAATTCTTGGAAATCTTATTACTTTTTCAAAAAAATACCCTTAATAATTTTCTTGTTACAAATTGTAATAAATTATATATTTAATTAAAAATATATGAATAAAAATTTTTGAAGACCTAATAAATTAATAATATGAATTCTCTTCAATTAAAATATAATAAATAATTTAATATATAAAATATTAAAATTTTTAAGAATTTGAATTTGAATTTTTATATAACTAATTATATAAGCAAACTAAAAGTCATATTTGATATCAGGATATTAATTTCACATGATTCACATTTTTAAACTTTCATTTTTTTATTTTGTAAGGCATTAAAAATTATAAAAAATATTATGAATTTCAATTGAAATTTTTATGTAAGTGAGAAGATTTAAAAAATATATATTATATGTGAATATATAATATGAATCAATGTAATCATACAAATCAGAAGTTAATAAAGTAAAGTTATTTTACGAAACCTTTTTTTAATGTATTATGAAATTGCATATAAATTAATAGGATTAAAATTAAAAAATTATTTATTTATTTTTACTTATTTAGTGAAATTATACTTATTATCATTAAAAAATTAAAAATAAGAAATATAAGTTAAAAGTGAAGAATAAAAATGAAAAATTTTCAGAATAAATTAGGTTTGGAATTTAAAAATTACTTGTTTCTTTTTTTCCTATTTAATATAATTATACTTGTTATCATAAACAAATTGAAAATAAAAATATATGTTAAAAGTTAAAAAATGAAAATAAAATTTTTTCAGAATAAATTAGGATATGAAAAATTAAGGATAAAATTATCCATTTATTTTAATATAAATATTCTCATCTCACGAAAATTTAAAATACTTATCTCTCCTAATAGGAATATTTGAAAGGAAAGTTAGATCTTAAAATATTTTTATGAATGTTACATTTTTAAATAAATTTTTTAATATTTTGAATTAAGCATAAAAATATAATATTTTTATGAAATATTCTCAAAATTGTGAAAAATATTTCACAAACCAAATACTCCTTAACATATTAAGATTTATATTCTTTTATTTTGACTTATTTGCTTTGAGATTTGAGAAAAATAATTCAATAATAAAAAACTCAACCAATTAAGAGGTAAAGCTCTCCCTAAAATTATTCTTTGGGCAATTAACGGAGTTAACATTTGTGATTATTAATTTTTACTCAAATTAGATGAATATGAGTTAACTTTAAGAAACAATAACAAAAATAAAAAGAAATATTTAGATATTCTTTTATGAATGTTATTTGTAATATAAAACATACTTTATTTTTATTTTTATTATTAAATATTCATTGAATCTTATCTTGAAAATATCTTATTAATAAAATAATTATTATATGACTTAATTTAAAGACAAAATGTGTAAGTTTGTAACGATACTTCTCAATAAATGAAAAAAAGTTTACCTTTATATACCAAATAAAAGTAATTATTTTTTATGTTTCCTGGACAAAAAAAAAATTTGTAGTTTTATTTGTTAATTACTAGCAAAATCTAAATTAATTATTCATCTTTTTAGTTTTTAATGGAAGAGTAATTAAATTATTAAATATAAGTATATGAAGATTAGAAATTTAACCTTAATATAATAAAAAATATAAATTTTTTAAAGAATATTCATTTAGAATAAAGCTCCTGGAGACTAGTCGTTCATCTTTTAAATATGTATTCAAGTACTGGACTTCATCATGTTTGGATTAGGTTTCGGGGAAGCAAGGTCGAAGTGGAAATTGTATTTATTCATCTACTTTAGGAAATTATAGCTTATAGTGGGGTGTCATTAAAAATATTATATTTTTATGAAGGACGGAATGAGAAATTCCTTGTTTATTCCTATATATATAATTTTTTTTAAAAAAGTAGGTTTCCGTACCCTCAACCCTCTAACAGGAGACTTGTACACCTCGCTCTCTTTTTTTTCTTTTTCTTTTTTTTTTGCCGGGGGGGGGGGGGGGGGGGGGTAATGATAACAAATCCTGCTTTCTTGCGTGGAATTCGAGAACTTCAATAAGCCACTTTCCTAATTGACCTTGGAATTTGTGATAAACACTATGGTTAAAGTTAATTAATTTACGTTTGACTAATCCACCGCATAAAATGACAAAGTCAAATATGGCCCGCCGAAAGTCAAATGATCAATCCAAGTTAATCAAGGAAAACAATGAACGTGCATCTCACAATTGTCATTCCCTTTTTTTATTTTAAATAACAGCAGTGATAAATTATTTAGTATATATGCAAAATTTTAATTAAACTTAAGTTTCCTTTATTTTATATTTTTATACAAAAATATTATTTATATATATATATTAATAAAGAAGTAATATATTATTTATATTTGTGGTTAAAAATATATATAAAATCATAATAATAGAGAAAAGAAAATTCTTAATTAAAAATTATTTTTAAAATTCTTTCATAATAATATTAAATAAATAAATTATTTTTTATTTTAATATTTTATAATTACATTTCATAAAAAATATTTTTTATTAAAATAAATATCTTAAGATATAAGTGATGAAAATTTTAAAAATTGTTATTAAGTGATATTGCATTACCAATGATGCTATGATTACCTTTTGCGAATTTATCATCCTAGCTAATAGGTATTGACCGCTAAAATTCGAATGTCTTTGACATTATTCTGTATGAAAGTTGTAAAACACCTTTTGTCCCTTGTTATACTTTCTTATTATTTATCGTATCTAAAAAAATTTATTATTTATTATTTTTATTTTAAAAATTTAGTAAAATGTAAAATATTTATTTTTTTTAAATTTATTATTTTTTAATAATAAATATTTTATTATTTTATATATTTATTTTAGAATATTTTAATAGATTTATTTTATTATATGTTTATCCATTTTAATTCATTTTGAATATTATGCATAAAATAAGAAATAAAATAAATTTTAATTTTAAATTAAAAGTTTATTTTTAAAAAATTAATAAAAGCAAATACATTAAGTTATTTTTTAATTTTTGTACAATTAATTAAATGTAATAAATAATAACGTAGAGAGTAAGTATGTAAAAATAACAAATTTTAATCTAAAATTTTAAGATCATGGAATAAAGAAATTGTTAGAGGTATGGTCCTCTTCCGTCCCAATCTAGTTCGGGGGGTGGTACTCAGAACGTTGATCATTATCCATATCGAAACATCGATCATCACAATCAATAAATTTTGTTATCTGATTATTTCATTCTATTGATATTCGATCTGTCCAAACGTGTTTCATTTCTCTGCCTACCCACCGATGTAAAGCAAAAGCTCCAAACTCAGCTAATGAAGAAATCCCAATGGACATGTAAGGGAGAGTGGATGGCAATATTCTAAAAATCGAGGAAAAGGATTTAAATATTTTTGTTCCACTCTGTCCATTAGCTAATGACACTTCATATTATTTTTATAATTGTTTTTTTGTTACGGTATAAGTTTAAGTCAAATATCTTATACGTTTTAAGTAATTTGATAGCTCTATTATTTAAAAAAAATAAGATATAAAAATTTTATTATATTATTTTTTAATTACGAAGAACGTGTCTTCAGAGAATGTCCAAAGTTAATGAATAGTTGTAGCTTTTTTTTATTCTAACCAACTTAAAATTTCGCAAAGGAACTCAGACAATTATTTTATAGGAATAGATTCATACTAACAGAGCTTCTATGAAGAAATTTGAAACCAAAATATCTTCATGAAAAAGGATATCAATAAATAGAATATAAAATATTTTCAAAAAAACTCCATTTTAGGATAAAAATGTAATTCAGCTATGGGAGAGCAAAAGAGCAGCCAAAAATGGCTCACAGAATGAAATTATACCAAAATAAAAAGAAAATAAAAATTTACAATCATCGAAAAGTCTCGTTATACAAAGAAGAAGAAATTGTCGTACTAATGAAATCTAATTTTTTTTTTCTCATTCTTTATCTAATTATGTCAAAGCAAATATATAGAAAATTGGAATGCATCCATAATAAGTGAAAATCTTGAATTTTGATGTTGGTATACGCATGTTTTGATGGCATCTTTTTTTGAAGTTTTGAGAGGGTATAGTTCCATTTCAGGCAAAATTTTAAAGGTGGTTATTTGTCGTATGTCATCATGGAGGCCAACAATGTCTATTGTTGGCTTTGCAATTTTTACGGCTTTACAACTCATGGCCAATTCCCCTATCAAAATCAACAACCATGGTTTGTCAACTTTTTTTCTCTTTGTGAGTGAGGACTTTTTGCTTTGCTTTTGTTGCTCAACCTTGCTTTTTCCCAACACAATCCGGGGCTTGTTTAGTTGTATCCACTAGTAATTTCACTTACTTCCCAAACTATTCATGGAATCCTATCCACTAGAACAGTATTTTAAGAGTGGTACTTGTTAAAAATCGTTAATGGGATCAATCCAATCAGACACTGACGTACATATCAAATTGGTTAGCCAATGTCCGTTTACATAATTGGCATTAGCTGCTTTTGGTCTAAACCACAAAAAAACATAACCCTAATTCACAAGCACTAGGATGCTCCTCATAAGAATGAATTATACTACGCCAAATAATAGTGACGAGGAAGATTACACTTCATCTAATTATAATATAATTCTATTTGTAATATATTTACTTGTAGTTTCAAATATAAAAAAGATGTCACTTGTTTATATTATTAACATCTTATCTACTTGTATTTGTTTTTTCACCAAATATATCATGCATTTTCTTTTATTATAAATACAAGTAAAATGTTTTTTCAAAGATCTAATTTACATTATCAATTTCCTTGCATATTTTCTAATTTCAAACTTCAATATCTCAATCTCAAAATAATAAATTAGAAATAATGAATAAATTAAGGAAAAATTACATCAAATTAGAATAAATAACAAAATAAATGACTTGTAAATAATAATTTTCATTAGATTTGAATAAAAATATAATACAGATAAATAAAGTAT
The DNA here is from genome assembly GCA_020226215.1 of Sindora glabra. Lineage (NCBI taxonomy): Eukaryota > Viridiplantae > Streptophyta > Magnoliopsida > Fabales > Fabaceae > Sindora > Sindora glabra. The sequence continues at coordinate 63,036,870 of CM035231.1, forward strand.
AAAGCATTAAAGGTGCAAATCACAAATTGCTTCTTTTTAACATTTTAAGTCATATATAGATATGTTACAAATACAATCATATCATAAATGAATAACATGTATTTTACCCTATTAGTAAAGTAGTCTTGAACATTTAATTTATTGAAACTTAAATTTTTTTAATATTTTTTTCTATCTTAGGCATAATTTTTTATACTTACATATGAATTAATGAATCAATCACTCTTATTATCCTGAAAAAATGGCAATAAGGTAATAAATAAGAAAAAGAAAAGAAAAATTTTGGTAGAAATTTTACGGCTCCATTGGGCAATTTCTTGTTCTTGAAATTCAAGCATCCCTATATATCAATCATAGCTATCCATGTTAAACCTCTTTATGGGTGATAGTTTACCCTTATTAACATCATTCTTCTCAATTAATTAGAAAATGGTATTACCCTACATATTAGCCCTATTCCCAACAGGCCCCATCAAGCTACTAGCCATTCCGAAGCCATGTGCACCCGAGGCGTCCATCAACATCCCAGCTGGCTAGCCAACCATGTCAGGCTGTAAAGGCCTAAAGGGAAAATGTATAAAAGGAAACTTACATGACCAAAATTGTATCACCAAACAAGCTATTCGCATATAAGCTTACTCACATATCATGTGACATAGAATTTTTTATTCAAACTAATAGAAACTAAAAAAAGGACAGAATTATGTGGCATGTTTAAATTAGCACCCAAAGCCTCTTCCCCTATATCCCCTCCCATCTCATATCCCATAATCTCACCATAAAATTTTCTGAAGATCATATGCTTCAGCACACGCTTTATATAACATGTTTCATCATTCACAATTCTACCTCACTATAGAAGAGGAACAAATAGATAATTAACTAGAAATCTTTTGATCAACATTGTTGCTATATTCATTTGATGTTCCCTTCATCATCCTCTCCTTCCTTGCAGTCCTCAACATCAGACTCTTCATTAGGACTCTCCAAAGCTCTTTTCTCTTGCTCCTCAATTTCACTTTCATCCCCATTTTTTCCCCTCAGAATTCCATTTTGTTCATTCCTTTCTGCCTTCAGTTTCAATGCCTCCATCAATTCATTCACAGCCTTTTCCTTATTGCGCCTGTTTTTGATCAAAACTTCACTAATATCAGCTGGAGTCATTTGTGCCTTGTCAACAACATCCTCTAATGCCTTCATCGCAGACTCATCCAAATCACTCTCCTCGTATCCCAAATAATTGTTCAGTAGAATCTTCAAAGCAGGGAATGAGCAATAGCTCATGAAAATATGCATATCCATCCGCCCACTGCGCAACAAAGCCGGGTCAAGCTTCTCAATATGGTTAGTAGTGAACACAAATATCCTCTCGCTGCCACAACATGACCATAATCCATCGGTGAAATTCAACAGCCCAGAAAGTGTGATTGAATTCCCACCGTCTTCACCATAACCATCTCCTCGCATTTCAGGAGCACCCGAATCATAGTAGTTCCTTGAAGCAGTGCTGTTGTTCTTCTTCCTATTTGTCAAGTTGATTGAGCAATCAATATCTTCAATCACAATGATCGATTTCGAACTTGTCTTCATCAAAAGTTTCCTCAGCTCTGAATTATTGTGGACCTCAGTTAATTCCAAATCATATATGTCATAGCCGAGATAGTTGGCCATTGCAGCAATCATGCTGGATTTCCCCGTTCCTGGTGGCCCATAGAGCAAATACCCTCTCTTCCAAGCTCTTCCTGTCTTCTGATAGAAAGATTGGCCATTTGCAAAATCTTCCAGATCTTCCATAATCTCCTTCTTCTTCTCAGGGTCCATGGCCAATGTATCAAATGTGCTAGGATGCTTGAAGGGTACAGATTCCCATGGATGACTTCTCGAATCCAAAGACCCACCTCGGGAATTCGTGTACAAAAGCCTGTCTTGATTCTTCCTCCTAATCTCATTAGCTTTCTCCATAATGTAATCCAAGTACGAATTCAAAATCAAAGCTTTGTCCTTCTTCCTGGTTCGCAGAGTGAACCCTCTCTTCTCATCCGGCAGCGCCCGCCATGAAAATGTCTGAGCTTGTCTCTGCGTGACGATGTGTTCCCAGAGCACATTGACGCCATTGAAAGTGTCGACGATGCTGTCGTTATTTGCGAGGCCGAATGTGAAGCCGCTGGAATTGAGGGCCCGAGTAAGGCTGAGGCGGTTCCCGTTGATGGAAACGGAGGAGCTCAGATAGAGCTGGACGGCGTTGTATAGCTCGTTGGTGTTAACGCCGTCGATTTCGGTGATATCAAAATAGCAGTAGGACGAGAACCAGTGAAAGATCTTGCTGAAGAACTTGACTGAGGCAAAACGGAGCTCAGGTGGGAAAATCGTTTGAAGGATTATTTGACAGAAAGCAAAGACACCCAGTAGTGATGCCAAAGAGGTCCAATATTCTTTCATTTTCTAAACTCAAAAAGGTTGAAATTTTCTTTTAAATTCCTCACGTTTGATTGGGATTTTAGGTGCTGTAGAATAAGATAGTGACAAAAATGTAGAAGATAGATGAAAAGAGTGGAGGGTGGTTTGGGATTGTGAGAGAGAGAGAAAGAGAGAGTGAGTGAGAGGAGTAATTTAATCAGACTGAGAGAGGTGTATTTATAGAGGGTGATGAGGAGATTCTGAGGGGCCTGAAAATCTTGCAAATTTCAAGTTTGTGGAGGGAAGAGAGAACAGAATAAAAGAAAAACAAAGGGTGTTTGATATGGAATTCAAGGGACTGGCTCGGCTGGCCTAGCAGAGTGATTGATATATAAGTACATGGAAAGGGAGGGAAGGAAAAACAAAACGGGGTCTTGGCGTTTTTGGATTGGGAAAGAAGAGATCAGTGGTGGACCCATCCACTGCGTATGTAGAGATTTTATTTTATTTTTGAAGTATAAAAAACTTTTTATTGCCAAAAGAGGGATATAAAAATTAAGTTTGGGAGATTTATGAAATCGAAATCCTTAATTTTTTTTATAATTTTTTAAAAAAACTAAAGAAATAAATTGATATGAAATATAAACATAATCTCTTATCAGATCATAATTTTTAAGAATTTATTTATCATTCCAATACAAAATCAATTATGTATGTATACTTTCTTAAAATTACTTTCTAAAATATTTTTATAAGGTTGACGGTATCATATTTAAGATTTATATATGTTACTGAATCTCGAAACTTAATTTTCTTGTGACAGAGATTTGAGTGACTACAAGTTACCATTACTTTTACAAGTGAGTCATCTATCGAAATGGGAATTTGCCCCATTCAACAGAGTACGCACCGGTAAATTGTATGGTGAATTTTTTTACACATTAAATTTTATTTAATATATAAAATTTAATAATTTACATTAAATTATATTTTTTAAAATAAAAATATTTAATATAATATTTCATAATTTATCAATAAAATCAATATATATATAATTTTACTTAATATATGATTGGATTGACCTAACTTAATATTCAAGTCTTTGCCTTCTTCTCTTAGATCTTTACTCTCGTAGTACTCCGCTGGGGACAATTTTGAAACTCGCAAGTTGCTGCTAGCCTGCTACCATGGGTCGCGAAATGCAGCGGGAAAGACAAGACTCGGAAGTAGACAAGCAAGCAACCAAGTTGAAAGGATTTACAGCTGGGTTGCAGCGCAAGGTAACAGGTAAAAAGTGAAAAATTATGCACACAATCAGAGGGTTACGGACTGACGGTGTATTGGTGATAGGGATATGTCATATGTCCATGTGAGCATCGCAGCTGTTCGACCAAAGAAAATCATTTGCCCATTGGTTTTTGTTTTTGGTATCAACAGCTTAGATACATGTTGTCATTGTTCCTTAAACAAATCAACCACACAAGGATAGGAACCCTTTCCCAGGCCAAATTTTGATTGGAAGGTAATCTGGCCCCACTGCCATTTTGGCTCACACGTCACTCACATTCAATCTAATCTCTTTTTTTATTCTTATTTTATTCTTATTTCTTATAAATGATCTTATTTAATTTTTAGCTGTGCAGGCTGAAGTGGGTGGTTGCAATTTTGAAGTTGCCTTATTTGGTTTGGTTGGGAAAATCTTGAAAGAAAAGATCGAGAATGCAGAATCAACATAGAGAGATTCGGGTGGATGGCTTTCTCTGGATTTGAAACCCTGGTTTCGAGGCCACTTCGGAGGCCTAAAACTGGGGCTCACAGGTGGTGGCTCTTAATTGGTGCATGGTGCTGACAATTTGTGTATTCTGTATAATGTAGATAATAATACAACAAACTCCCCTCGAGATATGTTGTGTAGGTTTGTTATGATGGGCTGTGTGCGCAGCCCCAGTCTTCCAGCCTGCCTGGCTACTTCTCGGGGAAGTGAGGCCAGAATATTCACTCTATAAAAGAAAAATAAAAGTAATTTTTTTTCTAATAAAATATCTTAGCCCACGTCTGGATTTAGCATACTTGAGGAGAAGAGCTCGTGGTGGATTTTTTTTACTGTACACGAAACAAATAAAAATATAAGTGTAAGAATATTATTATTATTTATTAATTCAATAAATTTATCCCTATATTTATTTTTAAAATTTTATTTTAATAATGTTATATTTATAAAATGAAATAAAAATAGATTTCAAATATAAATTAAAAGTTAATGTGATAGAATATATTTATAAAATTTAATTTAATATATATAAAATATTTAAATTTTATTTTTGATATCTATATTATATTTTATTTTGTTTTGATAAAAATATAGAGAAAGTTGCATGACTTCATAAAATTTATAATTTTTACATGAAATTTGTAATTTTTATTATAAAATTATGTAGAGTACTGTAGATATAAGGTATAATATGATAAATATTTACATAATGCACACAGCAGCTTCTTCGCGCGGTGTGATTTGCTTGGATGAGCAAAAGTAATTACTCACTCTCACTTCTGCAGAACTATCACGAGATTACAAAATAGCTAGGAGGTAAGATGGTTCTGCAAGGATGCTTGGTAACTTGGATGGAAGCTTTCGAGGGTATCCTTTAAATTTTTTTATGTTATTTTTTATTATTTACAAAAAATAAAAATATACTTTTTATTTTAAAATTTATTTTTATTAGAATATATAACTTTAAATAAAAAATAATGTATCTATCTCCTTCCCCTGATTCAAATCCGACTTCAGAGCTTATTTCAAAGAGTGGTACTTCATTTACAGCCATAAAGTATAACTTAACACAGCCTTTCCCAATGAAAGATTACGTGGCTCTAAGCCTTTACATCTTCTTTTTCTTTTTTATATGTTATTTTAAGGTTAATATTTGTTTCATGAAAATAATTCAACAATTCGGTGGTAATTGAAGCGTAACACTAATAAAATAAGGCATAAGTAAAGAGGAGGAATATTTCGTTTTTCTCGTTCTACCTATCTTTGAAAAATTTTCATATATTTTAATTATAATACTTGTACTTAATAACACAAGATAAAAGATTAAAATTTTAATATAAGGTATTACAAAAATGATAAATAAATAATAAAATTCTCAAAAAGAAATACATGTCATAGTTGAAAAAAAAATAAAAATACTCCTAACTACTCACCGTATCTGATAAAAACTAAAAATTGATGAAATGATACAAAAATGATAAATGTCGATTCGCATTCTAATTTTCATGCATCATTCACTTTATCTTAGAATTTTTAACTTTGCTTTTGCGTGAGAGATGGTGAATGAAAGTATAGAAATAAGATATGATTGTAGGATTATTGATAATAATACATATTATTAAATAAAAAATTAATATATTATCATATAACATACTTTACAATATTATCAATTTAAACTTATAGTTAAATTTGATAGTATCATATATACTCCCTTGTTATGTGGAACAAGTTTGGTACAAAAACAAAGCTACAAGAGAGATAGCAATAACTTAATTAATTAGATTAATTAATATATATCAGCAATGTTCTAAATTATGAATGTGATGGCGATTACCACTTTATTGTAATTAATAAAATTGTAAATAAATGTAAAAAAAAATACTCTTTTTTTCATTTGTCATACTTTGAAAAAAAATTGTTCACTTTTATCTATCAATTTAGAATTTCAATAAAGTATTAAATACATATTTTTCAATTTTATCCTTTATTTTTTTTGTTAATAAATACTTTATTATTTTACACTTTCAATTTATTTGTGTTTATTTTATTATATTTTTCTCTATTTTTTATTATTTTAAACTTTATGTACAAAAAGTAATCTTATAAATTTATTATAGATAAATAAATTAAATTATTGTCTTAATATTTATAAAATTGATTAACTATAATATATAAAAAGAAATGAAAGAAATGATTATTAGGGTGCAAAATTACATAAAATAATGGATGTCGTGTAACATTGCGGATATAAATTGCATTACCGAGTTGTTGGAAGGACTGAGAATCAATCTTAAATGCAGGGAAATGACCACTCTCTGTGCCATGTTTGGTTAATCAATTTAGTCATCACTTGTGCTGCATCGCATGCCAAAAACAGGCAGCCACAGCTGCAAACGACGAAAAGCTCGCTCACACCTTACGTAAAGAAATACCTTTCTGCTTTCAGTATCTTAATTAATCAATCAATTGGCTCTCACGTTTCTTCCAAACATGGTTTCAGTCTTACGCGCGCAGAGCATAGCGCAGGGAGTCAGTGAGCATCTGATAATGTTTGACCCTACAATCTGTTCATGTCGATGTAACATCAAACTGTTGCTGCCACAAAAATTTCTCATCATACGTCCGGCCACCCAAAAATGAAAGCGTTACCTTTCTAGTGTAAATTACACTGCTATCTGAATACGTCCGGCCACCCAAAAAGAAAATTGATAACTAAGAAATTGGGAAATTCAAAATCTCATCTCTCAATATGTAAAATAAAGTGATTTTTTATATGCGATATAGTTATAAATTTAGTCTTTTATTATAGAAATTGATCCCAATATATGAATAGCTCCAAAGCATATTTAGTCCTATGAAATGCATTTTAAGGTAGTATTTGGTTTGTGAAAATTTTCTTATATTCTCATAAATGTTTTAAGAAAATAACATTTGGTTCAAATTTAAAAAAAAAAATTGGGAATGTGTTTGACCTAATATTCCCTTAAAAAAATTCTCAGGGGAAAATATAAATATTTCACATTTCCATGATATAAGAATATTTTTATAATTTAAATAAATTATTTTGTTCACCTCAATTATCATGCATTGCCTATAACTATTGTTAACTACCATTCACAGCTGGTGATTATTGTCAGTTATTACTTATCTAACCACCATCTTTCACCATGATCCATTCTCAATAATCACCATTAGTTACCACTCACCATTGATAACCATTGTTCACCATCACTAACCACCACCATCATCATTATCTATTACTTATAACTATTATTGACTATCATCTAATGTTGAAAACCATCATCCACTACCAATCACAACCAACCATTACCTATTTCAGTAACTATTGTCAACTACCATCTATTGTTAGTGATCAACATTCACCATTACCCATCATTGACTACTACTTACCATCGTTGACAACCACTCATTGTTATGGCTATTATTAGTTATCATCCATCATTATCACTTAATTTTTAATGATTTAATAATATTTTTAAAATATATAAAATAATTAGAACATAATATTGTAATATTTCTAAGAATATTTTTAATTAGATCAAATATAATAATATCAAATTTCTAATAATTAAATTCTTGTGGATGACGTTCTTGAAAATATTAAAATTTTTTGAAATGTTTGATTTCATAAACTAAATGTCATTTAAGTGATTCTGGTCCTTAATTCACTTTACTTAATCTTCTAGTACATTAACAATGAAAAAGTTCTGATGCAACCCAAATCCAATTATAATTAGTGTGGATCTCGCTAATTAGTTTCTACTAACATTAACACTAACCACACTAGTTTAACACTAACTTTATACTATTTCATTATAAAATTTTATGAAAAATGGACAACATTTTTCTTGTTTCTGGGTACTTTCCAAGGATTACACACCTTATATCTTTAAACATGATCTATAAGTAACTTAACAATTGCATAAAAATATATACATAAATAAACAATTCAACACATTAAATACATGATCACAATAATCGTTATCTTTAATTCTTGAATTTAATTCAACAAAATTCCAACCTCGAACTTTTGTTGAAGTTAAACAACTTGATATTCACAAGTTGAAAGCTCAAAATATTAAAAAAAAAGAATGAGTTTAACAAATTCAGTGGATATATAACTATATAAATCTAGTTGTTGAAAACATTTAAATATAGTTTAAAATAAATCAAAGTATTAACAAGAAATATTTTAATAAAATTCGTACTTGCACTCATATCTATTTACTAACTAGATATCAACTAAGTTTTTCATTCATATTCACAATTAAGTCAGTTTATTCACATTCTCCCTCAAGTTTTATATGTTAGTAAATAAAAGCATAACTACCATAATCCAAAACAATTGTAAATCATAAAATCAAATGTTAAATGGTCAATATTGGTTAGCCTATCTTATGCCTTTTAGTATTATCAATCAAAATCCTAACCTTATCCGTCTAAGTATATATTAATCACAATCATAACCTTATCTTTCCTCATATATTAGTCCTTCCAAGTATATTATTCATAATCATATTATCCAAATTTGGTATCACATACCAATCTTCTATCACATTATTGTTTCCACATCAAATAGCGAATTTATTGTAAACATAATGTCAAGCATAAAATCAATTAATCAATAACTAAACAAATTTACACAAGCATCCCCACACATCATTACAAACATAGCTTATTATCAATATAAGCACAAATATATTCTTAGTTAAATAATATATTCACATAATAATCAAATCATATTTAATATGATATTAACACTGAATCATTTCCACATAAACAAATAATAATCATTATCAAGAAATAGATGTTACATTAATGCACCGTTAATCATTACATTACTCAAATAATAAAAGATAATTAAAATCACACTTTTACATTTATACACTTAAAGAAGTTTAACCACATTCATTAAATTTATTATTCTAAAATAAGGATCTCTAAATATATATACCAAAATAATTAAATAACTATGACGTTTAAGAAGAGGAAAATAATGTTTAAATATAGTTATACGCTCACTTAATACTGCTCCATGCTTTTCATAAGGTCTTAGATTATTCATAGCCACTTTTCCCTTTTCCTAATTAGCAATTTATAGTGTTAATTTATACATAATAAGAATATATTTTCACTTAAAAATTATCATACTAAGTTCTAATCACCTTACTTTATAATTCTTTACACTTTTTCTTTACTATTTTTAACTCTATCTTACTATAATCAAAGCTTACAATTTGAAGGTTTTCTTGAATTAATCATAAAACTTTAATAATATTAAAGCTTTTCGCTATAAAGGGGATTTAATCACTTTATTTATTCAAACTATATACTTAGTCTTTAATATTTTGACTTTATTTTAATAAAATTATCAACTTTCATCATATATATTTAAAGGTTTTCTAAACCTGACTTGAATCTTCCAAGATAATAAGTTGTAATGCCTTAAAACTACTTTAATCATGTTATCCTTACATCTTACGACATAAAAATTATATTTTCAAAGCTATCATTGTAGATTCACAACATCATATGGAGTTTTTCTTAACCAAGCTTAAATCCTTACAATTATTACTATTTAATGGTATAAAGTAACTCACCTTTCATTATGGTGGCTAGCTAGAGCTTAACAATAGTAAGAAGATGCTAGAACTCTGGCATAGCAGGGGTTAAGGAGCCCTTTGATCTACTTCCTTAGCCATGGATGATGGCTCCTTTCATATCCTATGGATAATTGCTGCCACTAAAAGGTGAGCATGTAGAGAAGTGGCACATAGTAGCTATGAGATGACTAAAGGAGGCCAAGAGTAGTTGTGTTGAAATGGAGAAATAAAAGGTAGTTTCTTAAAAGAGAAACAAAAAACAAAAGAAGGAGGAATAGGAAGAGACAAATTTTTGGCTAAAGATATAAGGAAGGCTTTTGTTTAGTTTAAGTGAGATTAGGATAATTGTAATATATGTTAAGTGTACCATAATCTCACATTTTTAAGTTAATCCTAACCTTTCCTCTAGGTTGATCATGAAAGTTAAAGAAAGAATTCAATGTAATGAGATTCAAGGTGCTTATAAAATAAATTCAATCCTAACATGTTAAAACTATTTAGTACAAATTTTATTACCCTTATATTTAAAATAATTCTCATAATAATTTAATAAATTTAAAAATCTAAAAAATGAATAAATCTCAAATTTCTATAATCATGAGAAAGATTATTTTATTAAATCACAAGCATACATTATCATCTTTTACACTCATAATTTACAAAAATATTTTCAATTTTGTAAGAAATTTGCTATATAAATTATTTAAATATAATTGAAATAAAATATTAGCTAAATAATTATGATTCAATTATCCTTATCAATTAAAATAAATATTTTGAGGCATTTGGAAAATAAATTTATTTAAAAAAATGCAAATATGATCCTAAGATATTATAGGTTCTCACCTTAAACTATCTACTTTTCCAAATCTCTTGCTACTACCTTACCATTTAGTGGCTTACTTTACTTAATTTTGGTTCTACTTGTCAAATTTTGTCTAAATATAACTTTGAATCCAAATTTGAATAGAAGTTACCTTTTTTAAAAGCATCTTTATTACAACTTACGAGTTCAAAAATTTTTAAGGTAAATTGCACTTATTTTCTTGGGATTTAATACTATAATTATATTTTTTAACTTACATTTTCCTCTCTTATTGTTAACAAATAAAGAATGTAAATATTTATTTCTAAAATTGAAAGAAATATCACATGTAATTAGATTGAATTTCAAGGTGGGGGTAATTTGTCTAAATTTTAATATTCATTAAGGCTTTATTTGTTTTATTAAAATATATTTTTTATTAGAAAATCTCATTTACTTATATAAAATAAAGGAATGACTTGTCAACTATATACTATGATTTAAAAATTATGATACTTAATCTCATGATAGTAAAAGAAAATAACTTTCACTTAAAAATAGAAGATATTATCTTTTTTACTATACTTTTCACATTCAATGATGAATAAATAAAATATATTATCTTAATATTTTATAACTATATTTAAAAATAACACTATTTGTTAAAATAAAGTGACCCTAAAATACAAGACCTAATTTTTTTCCATTACAATAAACATGGATACAAAGGAAAGAAAATACTTACTCCTAATGCATACCATTTACCTAGACTAGAACTTGTAGATACCTACAAAATGAAATCAAACATACAAAATATAAAAGAAAGTAAAACATATCGTGACTACTGTTGCGGGAGGTTTTAGTGGGTTTGTTAATTAGGAGGTGTAAGTATAGTAACGAAGCATGGGACAATGGTTATAAAAGTGGATAAAGAATAAACATTCTACAACTTGACTATGAATAAGGCTCGAAAGGTTATGTTTTTTGAACCTAATAAACCTCTTAAACTTCTTTTGAGACTAGTGGAGTGAAAGGTTGAATAGGTTAAAAGACTTATAAATTTTTGGAAATCTTTTATAATGTGGCTGCTAAATTATTAGTATATTCCTTCCAATCTATCTCTATCTACCCCTTTATGCATTTTCCTATTTATTTCTCTATCTCTATTTTTCTTTCTTTTATGACTTATGAAAGAAGTATTTATAAGTGGTTAAATGGTTGACATGGATACAAATTGTAGAAGTGATAATTTTTGGTACAAGAGGTTAGATTAGTAGGGAATCTAAGGGGATAAAAAGTATAATGTAGTACAATGGTAGTGGGTGTCTTTTATGATGATAGTGAAAGTGGTATACAAAGGTAGCAGTTATATTGATCATAATGGTAGTGGTGGTGTGTAGAACTAATGGTGATAGTGATAGTAATGATTTTTCATAGGATAATTAGATGGTTTCCTAAAAATTAGCTAAATGTATCATGTGTTAAGGCCAAATTAAGTTAGTGGTTCATTGAGTATGAGAACCTTTATATTTGTCATGGTCCAGAAGGCATATGACTAAAGGAGGTCAAACATGTTATGCTTGCAATTCCTATAGATCTTAATGAGTCCCTTACTCTAATCTTTCCAAGCCGCATTGCCCAAATATTACTGAGAAAATGGAAAGGAGTTAACCTATTCTTATAGCAAAAATAATCTTTACTTTTGGATTAGATGACCATTAGTTGGCTTTTTAGCTTCCACGGGATTTTATTTATTTAGGCCTTTATGATAGAGGTGGTGCTTAAGATAAGTTAGATAGTTCTTTTTAGGTGTTAAGTATGGGTAAGGAAAGGAGGTAGTTTTCTATGGACTTTTTCACACACCTAATGATATAAGATGGGTCTTCTAACTCATTTTAAATCCTTGCTTGATATGTAGTCTTTTAACTTTTTTAAAATCTTTTTATAAGTGGGATTTTTAGACCTCTTATGCCTTTTGTGGAGATGAAGGTGAATGTGGGTTTTTTAACCCATTTTGAATCCTTATTTAAAGTAGAGTCTTTTGACTTTATAACACCTCTCTCGAAGTGAGATCTTATAATCCTTTATGCATTTTAAAGAGATGATGTCTAGATCTCTTCAAAGGTGAAGTATTTTGACTCTTTATGACATTTTTTAAAGATGGCCTCATTAAAGGCAAGGCTTTATGTTCCTTTATGCCCTTTTTAAAGTAACTTTTTTTAGAGGTAAGATCTTATGATATTTTATGCCCTTTATAGAGATAAAAGTGAAAGTAGATCTTCTAACCTATTTTGGATCTTTCTTTAAAATGGAGTATTTTAATTTTATACCATCTCTTTAGAGGGGAGACCTTTTGATCTCTTATACCCTTTAAGGAGATGATGGCTTAATCTTTTTAGAGGTGAAGCCCTTTAACTCGTTATATTAACTTTAAAGATGACCTCTTTAAAGGTGAAATTTTGCAATCCTTCTTGACTCTCTTTAGAGTTGCTTTCTTTAGAGGTAAGATCTTATAATCCTTTATGCCCTCTTTGAAATAGGTAGTCTTTTAACTTGATTTGCACCTTTTTTGAGCTAAAATGGCTATTTGGTTGCCTTGAGCCTCTTTTGAGATATCTTCCAGAGATTTGGGCCTATATTATGATAACCTATATTGATCTTTTAAAAATATATGTTTTATGATTTCCTTATAGGGCATTCCTTGTGAAAACTTAAGCTTTCTCGTGGCAGCTTAACTATTCCTTTTAACCTTTTGCATTTTTGGAAAATTCCTTAATTAATAGGTTTCATAAATTTTAGTATCAATAATTACCAAGAGGTTGATCTTGGTAGATGTTTTCTTTCTAAATGTTCTAATATTTGGATTGTTGCTAAATAACTTTCGTACTTTTAAATTCGTTGAGAGAATGAGAAATGAGTACAATACCAAATTGAATGTGATTTTTTTACTATTAAGAATTGTAGACATTATTTTAAAGTTATGGTGTGGACCTTTAATACCTTTAAGTATTTTTTTTGAGAAAAATTTATTCCAGATAATGGTTTACCTTTGGCTTGAATAATTAACTTATAAATATCCATTTTCATTTAATAATCTTCTATACTTGTAGATTCTATCAGCCTTTGACTATCATTCTCAATAGATTTTTCACTATAAAACTTATTAAAGAGATTCAATGATTAGATAGTAGGGATAGCTATAATCAAACTTGTTTAAGTCCAACATATGCTTAATTTATATTATTAGTGCACTTTATACCTTAAAGACTTGGGCTTGAGTCTAATATTATAATTTACTTTTTCTTTTATTTATTTATTGATATTTTTTTAATCTTTTATAAGGAAAGAGGATGGAATATAGGATCGATGAGAGTTGAATATCCCACCCTTTAACATCATACTACTAGAAGGCATAAGTTTATGCCATTTCATCTAAGCCTCCAATGATCTAACCTTGCAATTTAAACTCATGTTTGTTTAATTTGTTTAATATCCTGCCTTGAGTTTTAGCCCACCAATTTTTTAATAGTAAGAGATTTAAAATCACTAGAACTCACTCACACACTAAATTTAATAAATTTAATTCTACTAAAATAAAATAGAAAAATTCATATTTTTATACAAAATGTTAGCACTTCAATAAATAAAGTTAAAGTATATTTATATAAAAAAAAGATATATGCTAAAATGACAACGACTGTTCTGCCATTACCCACTCACACATAATTGTTATATATAGGTAAATGCATAAAATCCTAGGTCTTTACTTGATAATATTCGAAATGATAGATTGGTCCAAGTGTAGTTAATTTAACCCAATTGCCTTCATGCCATTTTAGTTTGAATACCACCTCTCTATATAAAGATAGGCATACTCCTTGCAAAAAAGAAAGTATTCTCACTCTGATTCTTGTACTACTATTTCTTACAAGATTACTAACTTAACAATCAGAAGGTTTATGATAGACCTTTATCCACCATTCTTTAATGGCATTTTTCATATCTTGCAGGTCCTCTTAGAGACTAGAATCCATTCCAAACAAATTGAGAGCTATCATTACCTTTCATTATATAAGCACTAAGTTGTTGGCTTTATACCATTTATTAACTTCTTTATTTTCTTCTTCTTTATTTCTATATATTATTCCTCATTCATTAGTTTGCCCTTTTAGAGCTAGTTAATTGGATGGATTGTCACAAATGTCATCTGTACGTGGTAGAGAATGTGTCATGACCTACTTTGATTTTAATCGGTGTAAAAAGCCTGTTACCTTGTTTTATTAGCTTGATAACTAATAACATGAGCTTTGATATGATAGGAAATTCTTTTAAATTTCCTATATGAACTAAAATATAATGTAAGTGCTAAAATAAATGAACACAGTTTGCTCTATTTTTTTAATATATTATTAGAGTCACCTATCCTATAACACAAACTTATGACTCAACTGAAAAATTTTACTACTCAATGATACTTAAAAAAATAAACAAAACAATGTACACCTTATTTGTCAAGACTTTATCTTAAAGCACATCTTTCCAATTATCAAATTCTGTAAACTAAAATGTCTTGGGCATCCCTAGGAGTCATTTAACTTAATGATTCAAATTAAACTTAAAATGTTTGAAATAAAGAAAAGAATGAGTTATGTAAACTCAATGAGTATAAATCTTCCTGCAACTAATACTTAAGATTAAATGTTTAATAATTAACTAAGTCAATAAAAAATAATTATATTGAGTTCAACACTTAAACTCTTTAACTTGTAGTAGTTTATTTGTAATATTCTTTTAATCATATCTCACTATTTTTCACAAACTCAAATATAATGGAACCCAAGGGTTACTATGACCCATCAATCATAATTCTGTTCACAATGGTAAAGAAAGCAATGTAGTCATCATACAAGTATGACAATCTTGAAATAATTAACTTCCATATAAGAACTATTAAATAATAAAATATTTATATTCTTTTTTACTATTTAATTACATATCAAAATATATTCACAACTTTTCTATCATACATTCAACTAACAAATAAAAACATAAATAATGAAAAAAAACAATTCAAACCTCCTTGTAACTCCCGATTAGCCTTATCTATTCATAAATCTAATTTTTTTACTTTCAAGGCCATCCTTATCCATTCAAAAATACTTTCGCAAATCAAATACTATTTTTTATTTTTCATCATATCATCTCCTCCAATCTCATATCACACTTACAATTAAACACACCTACTTGGCATCATCCAATTTAAATCATGTATTACAATTCATCTAACAACACATTCTCAATACAATTACTATAATTAATATATATATATATATATATATATATATATATAAGATAATTTAACATGAGTAATCATTTTACTAAAAAACTAATATAATGTATATCATAACACCTAATAGCATTATGCTTTTATTATATAACCTAACGTATATCTAATAGTATAAAGTTAAGGATATATATACACACACACATATATATAAATACACACATATATATATAACTCAACCCACATGTTTTAACTTTTTGTAACATTATCAGGTTAACATTTATAAATAATTTAGAAATTATAATTGTGTATGTATATTTCTACTTAGCTTAAATGTCTATACTAACAAGGTTATATATACACATAACTAAGTGTCTAATCTATATATACATATTTATAAATTTATATGTATAGTAAAAATGAAATGTGAAATAATACTAAAAATGCAAGTTAAGGTAAGATATTCACGCACTTTAAGGTGTTACTTCCTTTTAAGAACTCAAAAACATTTACACTCAATTTTTTCCTTTTTTTTTACTAGTCAATTTAAAAAATAAATGATAAGTGTATTAGTATTAACTATTTCTTTCTAAAAATCCCTATTCCAAGCTTTACCATATACTTTTTAGGGTTGTTTGATTTGCTTTAATAGCATGAAAAGTTTTATTTTCTGAAAAGTAGAAAAAAGATAGGTCTATTTTACAAATTCGAGGAAATAAAATTTTCTGAAAAGTCCTACTCCCTATAAAACATAGGAAGATGCTCACTTACTTCCTCTCTAGATAAGTTCTACTTTCTATGTTATTTATGGATACAATGACATAATTATCTTTATTAAATTTAATTAATAATAATTAAAATTTATTAATTTATATTATAATAATATTAAGCATATAATAATCATTTTATTAATATTATCTATGATATTCAAAGTTGAACTAAACAAGACATAAGAAGTTATTTTATAGGAAGTGTCACTTCTTATACTTTAACCACATAACTTTGAGTATTTCTCTAGAAGTTCACATATAAAGTTATCTCTTAAGAAGTTTAATTTCTCATGAGAAGTTACTTTTTATGTGAATCAAATGATTCCTTATATTTCAAATCATTAATTTCTTATTTTTTTTAGACTAACATAAGAAATTACATTTATATTAATATATAAGGCTTTATTGAATCCAAACCATAATACTTTAAAAAGGCTTACCTTCGCTTAGGAAGGTTGCCTTGAGCTTGGCTAGTGGTATGGATATGATTATCACTTGAAATCAACAAAGAAATGGCACTTTGAGTTACCATAAACAATTGTGAAATTGCAGCTCCTCTTTCATGTTTGCAGGCAATCATCAAATGGAAGAGGTTATGCAAGTGAAGATAGATAAAATATGATGACATTGTTACTTCAAAAGGCCAAAAATCACGATCAATTGGGAAGGTAAAAAAAAAATTGTGGAAAAGGAGTTGACATTAGGGAGAGAAAAAAAATGAAAAAAATAGTAAGATAAAGATAAAAATCCTATATGCCCATATGAATGATAAGCCTAAGCTTTTTAAATCCTAGCCATTTATTCATTAAATTTCTAAGAAAAATTAAAGAGTGAGAAAATATAATGAATCAGACTGAAGAGTATCACGATATATAAATAATCCTAGGCAATCCTTATTTATACCATCTATAATACTATTACATCCAAGCCATTCATTATAATTTTATTAACATTTTGAATTTTCATATTAACTTAATAATTCTAAGAACTTCAAAAGTAAGTATCTCCTAAATTTCATAAATTTAAGGAAATTATTTATTAATATATATGTAAATATTTTCATAAATTATTGCACTTATAATGATTAGATATCTTCAATCTTATGCAAAAATCTCCATAGAAGCCACATAAAATAAATTTTTTTCAAACAATACTTTAGTCATATATATCTAATGATAATATTACTAGAAATTTTTTAATTTTTGATATATTTCATAAAGTAAAATAAATAACTTTTAACTAATAAGTTATATAAATAGTTAATTTATTTATTCAAAGTCTATTTAAATAGGAATATTTTTTTAAATAACATAGTTGAGTAAAATAAATACCTTAAAGTTTAGTAATAAAAGGATTTAAATATTTAACCAAGCATAATAAGTTCTGCCCTTTAAGAGAATTCATCCTTAAATTCTAGTGATATTATACTAACAAGGTAAGTCTAATGAGAAAAATGACTGTACAAAATTAAACCATACTATCTATAGTTAAGCATAGGACATTGCTAATAGGTCAATTAAAATATTTTGCCTAGGCTTATAATTGTCCACTTTAATAATTTAAACTTGGCTCTAATGTGATTTCATTACAATAATTACTACTAAGGATGATTGCCTATCTTGTCACTATATATTAGTATTTCTAATCTTCTTGTTTTCCTATCTAAAGGTTTGTATCGTGGTACTTTTCTTACCACCTATCTGATACCAAATTCCTATTCTATCAATAGTTTTATTTACTCCTATAAACTTTCTACTCATCTTTAATGACTACATATGCCTTTAAGTGAAAAAACAAGTCGGTAAAATTAAACTAATTGTAGGATGTTTATATATATATATATATATATATATATATATATATATATATATATATATATATATATATATATATATATATATATATATATATGATTATGTAACTAAAGTAGTATTATTATGTATCCAAAAGCATTTACTATTGGAACCTCTACTCTTATATAACCAATTGTCTTAATATTCTAGTTTATCATTATCAATAGGCGAAGATGGTCATTCATTCACGAATAGCATTTTAGAATAAGGTAACTTACTTACATATAATGGAACTAAGCTCAATGAGCTTCTAATAAGAGCCTAAACAAAAGAATGAAGCAATCAAGTAGATCTACCATGTAATTTCATTCATGAAGTAATGTTTGGCACATTATGTTCATGAAAACAATTAAGCATTCATTCCTTCATCTACATTCTATACCAATTCATATTATTATAACTTATTATCTCGTTCTTATATCAATACATATCACAAGTTAATCCAATGTTTTCACATCATAATTATCAATTAGTTCATCCCCAGATTAAATATATCAACACATGAGCTATTATTACACCACTAAATTTGTAAAATATCATTTTAATCCTTAAAAAGGTAATCTAGTAAATATATTGATAATTAAGAAAGTTATGAAAATATTTAAGGTATGTATTTTATTATACAAAATAAAATTTTAATATGTAAATATGTGTAATTAAATTAAATATTATGTCATGTGAAATTATAATTGAAATAGGTTGTGTAGATAAGGTTTAGGATCCTAATTTCCTAATTTGACCTTAAGAACCTCTTGAAGTACCAAGTTACCTTTAAAATTTAGCAAAGGACCAAAGAGCCTAATCTTTTTATCATTGTCCTTTCCTAACCAAGTGTCCTATTCTTCTTCCTTTCTCCTTATCTTTTGATTCCTTAATTTCAATCTAAGATAAATTATAGGAAAAATTGGCTAGTTTCTTCAAGATAGTCATTAAATCTTTTTACAATTAAGGTATACTTCCATAATCTTAGGGTTTAAAGTTAAAATTTTGTTAAATTTAGTAATAAAATGAAAATTAAGGATTTTGGATAAGTATTATTTTTTATATCTTTGATCGTTTCAATCATTACTTTTCTTTTCATCTCTACTAAAATTTTTCCTAATCTAAGGTAAGTAGATAATCTACTTACTTGTTTAGTTATGAAAGTTAACGATTTAGATGTATCACATGTGGTTTTATGAAATTGATGAGCTATAGTTTTATTATGGTTATTAAATCATAATTAAAATATTTGAGCTTAGAAAATGATTATGTGAATTAGAGATTAGTGTTAGTGTGAGATGTGTTAATGTATATAAATGGATAGCTTTGGGTTGCTAGGTTATTTTGCATTTTTATGAGGTATGTTGAACTACATTTTCATGAATTGTTTTCTATTAAATTAGTATTCAAGTAGAAAACTCTAATATTGAAGGCCTCTTTTTGTTTTTACCTTCAGTTAATTGAGTAGTATACTTAAATAAAACCTATTCATTACAAACCTATATTTTAGTATAGTACTTGAGTACCTAAGTCCATTAATGCCTTCTAAGAAGAGTACTTAATTATAGTACTTAGGTATAGCTCTAATATGAGGAGTTTATACTTGAGTACTAAATAGCTTTAAGTTTATCTTAAACTAAATGCTAGGATCAATATCAAAGTAATATATATATACATGCAGATACAAGGAAGTATGAATATATAGATATATAAGCATATGTACATATGTGATTGAATAAAATATTATATGGTGATTAAATTAGTTGGTTAATTTATTATGTTTGATTGAATTGATATCCTATATGAAATGGTACCAAATTGAATGATTAATTCGAATTATACTAGATTCATATAATTGATTATGTTTAGAGATTGTCATTAGGAAAAAGGTTAAAATTGTGACTGATGTTTAGAGAGACAAGGTTAAGATTATAACTAATGTTGGGGACACAAAGGTGAATTTACTATGACTATTTGTATGTTTGTGGTTGCTTGATGCTTACTGATGATAAATATGTTTTGTTTTGTATGAAGAATAAAAGCACATAATTATATATATATATATATATATATATATATATATATATAAGTATATAACTTGTTAAGTAAATTATCTACTTATAACGACTTTAAGTCTCACCATCTTCTCTTAAATATTTTTAGGTGATCAAAGTGAAGTTCTACAACTTCCATCGATAAATCAAGAGCAATACTATGACATGAGTAGCCATAATTAGAAGATAAAGAGATAGTATAAAAACTAGATGGGTTTTGGAAATTGAATCTTGTAAATGTTATGCATGTTTAAAGGAACTTAAATGTAAATATTATTTTGTTAACTAATAAATAGCAATTCTAGTAAATTGAATTAATTAGATTAAATTTAATTAGTAATCATTGTGTGATGATACTAAAGTAAAAATTATTTAGGTTGGTGACTACTAGTAATAGGAACCATACTAGTCATAACTAAACGAGTCATGATAAAGTTAGTATCAAAGTAATAGTTTTAGGAATTAGGTAAGAAAAATAGGCTAGGATAGGATGAGTAGGATAAGAGTTTAGCTGTTTGATTGGGTGCTAGTCAAAACTATATTAATGATATATGGGTGCTTGAGAACATGTACTACTAATACTATTTTGACAGGCCCTAAGATTGTGTAACAGTGGTAGTAGAGCTTTTATAGAATAATTACATATAGAAATATTTGGCTATGAATTGAACAATTGAATTTGCTCTTGATATAGGCTATGGCAAATTTGAAAGTCACTAAACTAGTGATCTAAAGGATGATAAATCATCTAAAAGGTTATATGATGTAGTGGCACTCATGAGAGTAACGATGAATAAAATATAAATTTGTTGGCTGTCATTTTTTGTTAATAGCTCTTGTTTGATATGGCATATATTTTTCGCTAAAAGAAAGAGCAAGAATAATATTAGAATTAGGAAGATCAAGCCTTCAATTAATAAAAGGAAAAAAAAGATAACTTCACTTAAAACTATTCTTACTAATAAACCCTTAATTCTTTATAAGTTCAATAAACTAAAGCTTCCTTATTTCTTTGAAACTAACTCTTATATTGATCCTTACCAATTTCACACTCAAATTAAGCATTATTGCAAAATAATAACTTGTTCAGATTCTATGTTGATCAAACTAGTTAAGTATAAACCAAAAGATGTTTCTCACTTTTCATTTACTAGTGCAATAAAAGATCAAAAACTTTCTTTACCACTTTTGATATGGTTTAACTTTCAACAAATGTTTCCTAATCAATTCTTGCTTATTAGTGTTAAAGAAGCTAAAATTCATGAATTTGAGAATCTAAAACAAGGTTTGATGCTGGTGAATGAATACTTTGTTGATGTGCTTAATTGTTTATGGTCTTTACAACCATTTCTTTAATGTTACTCTTATCATAAAAGGTACTCCTTTTTAGATATCATTGATCAAGTGCTAAAAATAGAGTTTAGGCTTAAAAACAAAGATAAAAAGAGAATGTTATCTAGTAAAAAATAAAATAGATTTGAAAGACCTAGTTAGTCATTTAATGTTGGTAGAGTGCCTTCGTCTCAATATTCTTAATATGATAAAGGTTAACTTGTTTCAACTTTTTATCTTGGAAGAGCCTCTAGTGCACCTTATAGAGGAAAAAGCTAATACATTTTATCACATTCCTCATTCCTTAGTGCTTCTGCTGATTTTGGTAAAGGAATCTTTTAAAATAAAAATAATGTTCAAGGGCAGTTGCTTAAATTTATTTAGTATGGTAATAAATATGTTAGTTTATGCGACTTGGTGAATATACTTTGTTTCCAATATGGTTAATGAGGCTACAAGTGAAAGGATTGTCCAAATAATCTTTTGAATTTTAGTGTAAATTATCTACCATTTTGACAAGGTTCAAATACTAACCATTTAGTTGCTTTTAGACCTTAAATGTCATAAAGCCTTAGTAATAGTGGAAATGCTAAAAGAAGAAATAAGTGAGGAATCAAGCTAGAGTTTTACCTTAACCTGTCATGAAGAATAGACTTCAAATGCCATTATTACAAGTACAATTTCTATTGATAATTTATTTGCTTATGTTTTGATGGATCTTGGAGCTACACATTTTTTTCGCTGCTATGAAATTTTCTATACTTTTAGTAAATAATCAAAGTCATTATTTATATCAACACTCATAAATAAGACTTTTATAGCTATTTAGTTTATTAAAAGTTCTCTTGTGCATGTTCATGATCAAATTATGCCTATAGATTTGATTCTTTTAAAATGGTGGATTATAACATTATCTTAGGTATGGATTTGTTATAAAAAATAAGCTCAGATGGATTTTTTTTAATAAAATAGTCTCTTTTGTTATAGAAGGAACTCTTTTTTTTTCACCTTTTAAGGAGAAATGGATTCTGATGTTACTAGAATTATTTCTAACCTTAAGGTTTAGAAACTTATTTGTAGTGGATGTTTCATCTATCTTGCTATTATTATATATGAATTCTTGTATGTATTTTAAAAAGACCTACTAGGTCTGCCTCCAAATCATGAAATTGAATTCAATATTAATGTTACTCTCGACATTGATCTTATCTCTATTCCTCCCTATTGGATGATTTCGAATGAGTTGAAAGAATTAAAGAAGTAGTTACAAGAGCTAATCAACAAAGGTTTCATTTGTATTATTTCATCTATTTAAGTTGTTCCTATTTAGTTTGTGAAAAAGAAAAATGGAAGTTTACATCTTTGTATTGACTATTGACAACTAAACAAAGTCATCATAAAAAAATAAATGCCCTTTACCTTAAATTGATTACTTATTTAGCCAATTGTCAAGTGTTAAATGTTTCTTTAAGATTGATTGCAATCGAGTTGTCCTCAATTGAAAATTTAAAGAAAGAACATTCCTAAAATAGGTTTCAAAATTGGGTACAATTATCATAAGTTTCTTGTCATATCTTTTAGTCTTACTAATGCTCTAACAACTTTCATGGATCTCATAAATAGGATTTTTAAGTCATTTCTTGGTAAATTTGAATTATCTTCATTGATGATATCCTTATTCATTTGAAGAATGAATAATAGTATGCACAATACCTCTGAATCATCTTACAAAGTTTTCATGAACATTAACTCTTTGTGAAATTCTCAAAATGTGAATTTCGACTTTCTAATGTGAATTTCACATTACTGCATTTGATCTCTCAAAATTGTAATTAAATTGATTCATAGAAAATAGAAGTAATCTAAACTTAACTTTAACTATCTTTATTTTTAAAATTCGTAGCTTTCTCAGAATGGCCAAATATGATCATTGGTTCATTAAAGATTTTTCTAAAATAACTTCCCTATTGATGAAACTTACCTAAAAAGGAGTAAAGTTTGAATGGTCTAATAAATGTGAAAATAACTTCGAACAATTGAAAACTTGTTTGATAATTGCTCTAATTTTAACACTTTCTTTCAAATATGATGCTTCACTTGTGTATTATGATGCTTTTAAAAATGGTTTAGGTAATATTTTGCTATAGAATAGCGCAGTGATTGCATATGCATCTTGAGAGTTGAAAAAAATGAATTGAATTATCTAATGCATGATTCTGATATGACTGTAATTGTATTTGCTTTAAAAATTAAGTATCATTACTTATATAATGAATTTTGCAAAATATATAATGCTATTACCTATATAGTAAATCTTACAAAATATATATTGATTATAAACGCTTAAAATACATATTTGTTTAGAAAGATTTGAATTTGAAATAACACATGTGGATAGAGTTAGTGAAAGATTATGATTGCATTATCCATTATCATCTAGGTAAGGCAAATGTTATAACTGATGCTTTAAGCAGGGAATCATCAAGAATCTTATTTGGTATTCAAGCTAGTGATTTAGCAATAATCATTGCTCATGTGGAAGTTTAATTAGGTAAGGTAAATATTGTAACTGATGCTTTAAGTAAAAAGTTATTAGAAACATTATCCAATATTCAAGTTAATGATTCAATAGTAATCATTGATCATGTGGCAATTTAATCCATGTTGGTAGAGAGAATCAAAGAATAATAGAATTAAGATCTTCAGTACCTCTCAATAAAAGAAGAGGCAACGATAGATTGAGATTCTAACTTGGTAGTTGATGGGTAAAGCACAATTTAGTTCCAGCAATAATTATGGGTTCTAACTTGTGAATAGAATGAGCTATTTCACTAGGCACACAGTTCTTTTTATCAATGCATTTAAGTGTGACTAAAATATATCATGATTTGTAATAACACTTTTGTGGAAGGTAATGAAATATGATATGCTAGAATTTGTGTTAAAATGTATTACTTGTTAATAAGTTAAAACTAATCACCAAAAGCATTTTGGATTACATTAACCACTTCTAATTCCTAAATAGAAGTGGAAAAGTATAACTATTGACTTTCTTGTTGGCTTTCCAAGGGCTTGCAAAGGATTTGATTCAATATGAGTTATAACTGATAAGTTGATAAAGATAATCACTTTTTTTCTATCAAAACTAGCTCTTTTATAATCAAATATGGTTAATTATATCTTGATTGAATCATTCCTTGCATGAAATTCCACTTGTCATTATTTTAGATCACAGTGCGTAATTCATAACTCATTTTTGGTAATCTTTCCAATAAGCCCTTAGTACTCAATTGCATTTTAATACAACTTTCCACCCTCTAAACAGATGGTTAATCTAAACATATAATTCAAATTCTTGAAGATATGTTACATGCATGTGCCTTTAAATTTAGAGGTAGTTAGGAGAAATATTCTCTTTTAATTGAATTTATGTATAACAACAATTACCAATCTTCCACCAAGATGGCTGTATACGAAACTTTGTATGGTAGATGTTATAAATCTCTAATAGAATGGCTTGAACTAAGAAAAGCTAAGCTCATCAATCAAAATTTGTTTCTAATGCACTTAAAAAAATAAAATCATTTAGGATAGGTTAAGAACTACTTAGGATCATAAAAAAAGGGTGATGAGATTGTAAGAAAGGAAAACTCATTTTATGATATGTTGGCCCTTTCTTGATCATTCAGCATATTAGTTTTGTTATTTATTATCTTAGCTTGCCATGTAAATTATGTTCTATCTATCCAATACTTCACATCTCAATGTTGCGAAAATATCTACTTATCCTTCTCACATTATTCAATATGAATCACTTTTGTTAGATTCATAAATATCATTTGAAAAGTAACTAGTTGAAACCTTAGATTATTAAATTAGTAAGTTAAGATCCAAAATAATTTCTTTTATAAAGGTTTGTTAGGAAAATTATGGGATAGAAAAAGCTACTTAGGAATCTAAAATTGAAATAAGAAAGAAGTACCCTTATATTTTTAGTAAGCTTAATGTTTCAATATCTTATTTTCTTCTAGTAGTAAATTCTTAAGAATTTTAGGATGAATTCTATGAAGGGGAGAAGAATTGTTACACCTTAGATTTATAAAATCTTATTTTAATCCTTAAAATAGTAATTTGGTAAATATACTGATAATTAGGAAAGTTATAAAAAGGTTTAAGGTATGTATTTAATTATATGAAGTAAAATTTTAAAAGAGAAATAGATGTAATTAAATAGAATATTATGTCATGTGAAATTATAATAGAAATAGGGTGTGTAGAAAAGGTTTAAGGTTTTAATTTTCTAATTTGCCCTTAAGAAACTATTGAATTATGAAGTTGCCTTTAAAATTTGGTAAAAAGATAAAAAGTGCAATCTCTTTCCCTTTTTCCTTTCTTAGCCAAGGGTCCCGATCTTCATCTTCTCCCTTTACCTTTTCATTTCTCAATTTCAATCCAAGCTAAATCATAAGAAGAATTGGTTAATTTCTTTAAGATAGCATTAAATCTCTTTGCAATTAAGGTATAATTCTATAATCTTAGGCTTTAGAATTAAAATTTTGTTGAATTTAATAATGATATGAAATTTAGGGATCTTAAATGAGGATTCATGTTTATATGTTTAAGATCATTTTGGCCATTGCTCTTCTTCTTATCTTTGTTAAATTTTTCTCAATCCAAGTAGATAATTTACTTACTTATTTGGTTTTGAAAGTTAGGGATTTAGATGGATTATATGTTGTTTTGTAAAATTGGTGAGCTATAGTTGAATTATGGTTATTGAATCATAATCGAACTGCTTGAGCTAAGAAAATGATTGTGTGAATTGGAGATTAATGTTAATGTAAGTTATGTTGAGGCATGTAAGTGGATAGCTTCATGTTACGAGGTTATTCTTCATTTTTGTGATGTATGTTGAACTGCATATTTATGAATTATCTTATATTAAGTTAGTATTTGAGTAGCATACTTAAATATTAAAATCCCTTTTTATTATTGCTTTCAATTAATTGAGTAATATATTTAAATACAAGCTATTTTTTAGAAGCATGTATTTAAGTATAATACTCAAGCACCCAAGTTTCCTGATACCTTGTAAGAAAATTACTTAATTATAATACTTGAGTATGGCTCTAATGTGGGGAGTCTATACTTGAGTAATATGCTTAAGTATTAGGTGGCTTTAAGTTTATTTTAAACTAAATGCTGGGATCAATATCAAAGTAATATATATACATGTGAATACATGAAAGTATAAATATATCGATATGTAAACATTTGTACATATGTGATTGAATAAAATGTTATATGATGATTAAATTAGTTGGTTGAGTTTTTATGTTTGATTGAATGTGATATCCAATATGAAATTGTGCCACCAAATTGAATGATTGATTTGAATCATGCCATATTAAAAAAATTAATTATGTTTATAAATTACCAGGAAGAATAAAGTTAGGATTACCACTAATGTTTGGGAGGATAAAGTTATGATTGTGATTGATATTGGAAGATATAAAGTGGATTTACTATAATTGCTTGCATATCTTTGATATGCTTGATGCTTGCCAATGATAAATATACTTCACTTTCGATGAAAAATGAAAACATATAATTATGTGTGTGTGTGTGTGTGTGTGTGTGTGTGTGTGTGTGTGTGTGTGTGTGTGTGTGTGTGTGTGTGTGTGTGTGTGTGTGTGTGTGTATAACTTGATAAGTAAATTATCTACTTATAGAGACCTCTAGTTTCGTTGTTTTCTCTTAAATGTTTTAAGTGATCATAGTAAGGCTCTATAGTTACCACTAGCAAATCAAGAGTAATGCTATGACATAACAATTATAATTAGAAGATTGAGAGATAATATATAAACTAGATGGGTTTTGAAAATTGAATCTTTTAAATGTTAAATGCATGCTTGAAGGAACTTAAATGTAAATATTATTTTGTTAACTAATATATACCAATTCCAGTAAATCAAATTAATTAGAGTAGAGTTAGTTAACAATCATTGTGTAATGATATCAAACTAAAATTAGTCAAGCTAATGGTTATTGATAATGAGAATCATGTCGATCATGATTGGGCAGGTCGTGATAGCTCTTTATATATTTTTTAATGTCAAATAAGTTCAAAATAAATATAAAATGATAATCAATTATGCACATTTATAGTTTATACTGCCTCCATCATTCTAGTGTTTTGTCATATATAATAAAACTAAAAGCAGTGAAGGAATATTCAAATATGATAGTTAACTATAAGGTCCTAAAAGGGACTTTATATTTAACTATAGTACTTGGATATTCCTATCATAAGCAAAATGGATGCTAATTAATTGAGTATGGTACTCTAACATTGGCCTTTGAAGAATAACTTCCATGTTATAGTTGAATATCATAATTAGTTATTTCCATTCAGAAGAAAAAACTTTAGAACTATTCAAGTATAATACTCTGATATTTACCTCCCAAAGCACTTTTCAAAGCTATATTTGAGTATTATACTCAAATATAAACTAGGTTTTTGCAGTTCTTCTTTGATTTTATTGTAAAGATAGCTAATTCTTTATCCATTCAACAACATGCCACACTCTAAATCCAATCTTAACCATTGTATAAACATTCCAGCACTTACCTAACATTAACCAACAGTAAGCATAGGCTACAATACAACCATATCATATTTACTCATTAGAGTATCTAACCTATAATACTTTAGGCTTATATGTTCAAAATATTACAAAATTATTTAAATTAAGTAGATCATCTACTTACTTATCATTGATCTATTCCTTCAACAATTGAAACATATAGTAACAAATTCCAAAATTTCTTCATAAATTTGACACTCATAATCATATATTAATTATCAATAACAAGTTTATATCATGTTATCATTGAGCGTTCAATCCTCTAACACTTCTATCCTTATCAGAATCTAAACATACAAATTAGTTAATTTAAGTAGATTACTTACTTATTTTAATAATAAAGGAAATAAAAGAAGTTCAAGGAAGATTATTATTTTACTTTGTTAACTTAAAAGAACAATTCAGTACCATCAACTATTTGATCCATTCTTACTCTATTTATTCCTTCATAGAAAAGATTTAAATACCTATTTCAATCAAATGAACCTTTGAATCCTTTAGCAATTAAATTTTAAAATATTATCCTATGAAAATTTAACTTATATTGTTTATCTTCCTTAACCCAATCTAAAGGTTCTCTCATAACAAAATATGTAACCTTTATTGAAAGCTTATATTTTATTAAACTATTTACCTAAATAAAATTATCATCAATTATCTGAGGAAACCATATATAGACATTCATAATTTATTTTGAATTAAGGATTTTCAAGATATACAATAAATAACTCATAAGTCCATATATATTCTACCCGTAGTCTTTAAATTTATCACTTATATTCATAACTTAAAATTTCCAATACCTATTACCCAAACATAAGAAATAATATCGTCTATAACTTGTCGTTTACTTACTTGTCTAAATCTGCATAAATAGTCCTTACTTATACCTAGTTACTAAAGTTTGGTACCAAAACCATTTCTAGACTATCACCCATTATAACCAGCGATTTTGTTACACCACTATTCATTTAGTCTACATTGATACTTAATATTTATTTTAATACATGGTTAATTGCGTATACATAAATTATAATATTTCATTTAGTAGGCTATATATACATTTACTCCTAAAACCATTAATCTCTTATCTTTTCTAATATTAAACTCTCAAACAATCCCTAACTAAAAATTTCCTATCAAATCATTTATTATCTTTGCTTATTACCTCATCATAAGGTTACCAATCCAAGAATATTTGAATCATTTCATTAATGTCACATTCCTTTTTATCTTCAATGTAGATTAACCCCCTTCATAGGATATATGACATTATAAATACTATATTAACTTTAGTTCCTACTAATTTCAAATTAACAATCTTATATATTTATATAAAAACCTAAAAGCCTTTTTCACTTAACCTATATTTATAAGATTTAGAACAAAGAAAAGATATCTCATTTTATTTACAATTACTTAAATTTAGAGGTATAAGCACATAACCAACATATATACACATCGTACACTGAAGTCACTCTACAAAGGTTCATTATTTGATAAATTCTATTTACGGAATTCTAGGATTGCAACACCGCAAATCCAAAACTAAGGTTTGTGTCCTACTAGAAATATGTGCTATTCCATACACACTCATTCAAACTAACTCTAATAATTTCAAAAGCAAATACATATACACAATGAAGGAATTGTTTAATTCATTTAAGCAATTAGCATTAATAGCCAAGTAAACACATACAAATTTATTTATCAACACTATACTCTATCAACCATTTTTAGCTATATATATATATATATATATATATATATATATAAACATACGATAGTATTGTAACCATTTTCTAGATCCTAAGAGACAAATTGTAAAAGATCTAATATAGAACAACATATATAAGCATTTTTAAATTATAGAAGTTTATAGAAGTCTAAAGGCACTTTCCAAATACAAGTTTCATCACACTTATGTTCATGATTGCTAGTTGTACAATCATATATCCTAACCTGAACACCCCTAAGGCCAAGCCATGCTATGATATTAATTTTGTCATAACCCACCTCAATTATAACTGGCATGGGGCCCATTACTTGGTTCCATTAGCTTTACTAACTAGTAACACTAATTTTGACATGATAGGAAATTCTTCTAATTTCCTACACAAACTAAAATGCAATGTAAATGCTAAAATAAATGAACAAAGTTTTCTCTATTTTCAAACATATTAGGAGGGACACATGCCTTATGACATAAACCTATGACTCGACTAATAAATCCTACTACTCAATCATACTTAAAAAGAATAAACAAAATAATATACACCGTATTTATCAAAACTTCATTTATAACCATATCTTTCCAATAATTAAATTCTCTAAACCAAAATACCTTAGGCTTTGCTAGGAGTTGCGTAATTTGATGACTCAAAATAAACCTAAAATGTTTGAAATAAATGAAAGAATAAGTTATATAAACTCAGTAAGCATAAATCTTCTTATAAGCTATACTTAAGATTAAATGTTTGTAATTCAATTATTAATTAAGTTAATAAAAAAAAGTCATATTGCATTCCACATTTGAACTTTTTAACTTGTAATGGTTCAACTATAATATTCATGTAATCACACCTTATTATTTTCTACAAACTTAAATATAATGGAACCTAAAGGTTCCATAACTAACCAATCATAATTCTATTCACAATTGTTAAAGATGCAATGTAATCATCATGCATATACAACAATCCTAGAATAACTTCCACATAGGGAATATTAAATAATAAAATTTTCACATTCATTTTACTATTCATTTATATATCAAAATATGTTCATAACTTTTTTATCATACATTCAACTAACAAGCAGAAACATAAACAATGAAAATAAAACAATTCAAGCCTCATTGTGATTTCGATCAACTTTATCTATTCATAAACTTAACCTTATACCTCTAGGTTTATCTTTATCCGTTCACAAATGATTTCTTAGATCTAGTACTATTTCTTAATTTTTAGCATATCTTTTCCCGCCAATCTTATATCACACTCACAATTAAACATGCCTATTGGCATCATTTAATTCAAATCATGTATTACAATTCAATCCAATAGCATATTTTCAATATAATCACAATAATAAATATGATCAACAATTATCATATAATTCAACACCAATAATCATATTACATAAAAACTAGTATAATTAATATATATATATATATATATATATATATATATATATATATATATATATATATATATATATATATATATAATTCAATGCACAAGTTATAACTTTTCATAACATTATCGAAATAAGATTTATAAATAATTTAGAAATTATAATTACATATGTATAATTCTATTTAGATTAAATGTCTCTACTAACAAGGTTACACATAAATAAGTGTCTAATCTATATATATAAATTTATATGAATGGTAAAAATGAAATATAAAATAATACTAAAACATAAGTTAAGGTAAGATATACACTCGCCTTAAGGCATTACTTCCTTTTAAGAACTCCAAAACATCTATACTCATCTTTTTCCTTTTTCCTAATGGTTAGTTTAGAAGATAAGCCATAAGTATATTAGTATTACGTATTTCTTTCTAAAAATTCCTATTCCAAGCTTTAATTATGCTACTCTAGCAATTTAACTAATTAATTTCTTACTTTTTAGTCTAACATAAGGCAATTGGATTTATATTAATATATAGGGGTTTCTTAAATCCAAACATTCAAGCAGAAATTTTGAAGTTTAATGCTCCAAAGAGGCTTATCTTCACTCAAGGAGGCCACCTTAAGCTTGTTTGGTGGCATAGAGGTGATTATCATAAAAAATTAGTAGAAAAATAGTGCTTTAAACTGTCATAAATACTCACAAAATCATAACTCCTCCTTTACACTTACAAATGGTTATTGGATGGAAGAGATTATACAAGCAATGATAGATACAAATGGTTATTGGATGGAAGAGATCATAACTAGCTAGGAAAGATAAAAGTCGAGGAAAAAGAAAACTAGGGAAGAGGAGTTGATATCAAAGAGAAAGAAGAAAATGAAAAAAAAAATAGTAAGGTAAAGAGAAAAATCCTACATAGCCATATGTATGATAAGCCTAAGTGTTCTAAATCCTAGCCATTTGTTCATTAGACTTCTAAGAAAATTCAAAAGGGAAGAAAATATAATGAATTAGGGTGCGGGGTATCATGATACATAATTAATCCTAATAAATCCTTCTTTATACCGTCTTTAATCATATTCAATCTAAGCCATTCATTACTAATTTTATCACTATTTCAAAATTTTGTATTAACTTAATAATTCTAGGAACTTAAAAAATAAGCATCTCTAAAATTTCGTAAGTTCAAGAAAATAAGTTAATAAAATATATGTAAATTTTTTTATAAATTATTGCAATCATAATGATTAAATATCCATAATCTTATGTAAAAATCTCTATAGAAGTCACCTAAATTAATTTTTTTGAAACAATACTTTTGTCATATATGTTTAATGATAATATTACTAGAAAAATATCAATTTTTAGTATTTTATTGTAAAGTAAAGTAAATAACATTTAACTAATAAGTTATATAAATAGTTAATTTATTTATTCAAAGTTAGTATACAATTGAGTAAAATAAATACCTTAAAATTTATTAATAAAAGAATTTGAATAAAGAAAATTTAATTATTTATTTAAAAAAAATTAAGTGTGCTTGTTGAGTATACTCCAATGCTTAATTTAGTATATCATTACTACAGAATAGTTAATAAATGTTGAGTATTTATATAATATCTAATAGAACAAGAAATTCTAGAAGAAATTTTAGATAGAAAACTACTCTAACAAAAATTTGATAATAAAATTAGAAAAAATTCGACTAAATTATAAAGATGGATTTAAGTTATATCCATCTAGAATTTTTACCAAACTTATATTAGCCATAGAATGAGTCAAAATATCATAAAAAGTCCAACATTAGGTTTAGGATAATTTTATGAAAATTTAATAAGAAATCAAGATTTTGAGTAATTAAGAAACAACTCAATTAACCTGAAAACCTAGTGATTGAGTTTAAATTTGAAATAAATTATTTTAATTTATTTGGAATAACTTAGTACAACATTTTAGGGCCCAAATATAATCTTAAAATAACAAATTTTAGATCAAAATAATAAGGCTCAAGAAGGCCTAAATTTAATTTGGTAAATTAGTAAATAATTACAAAACTAAAGGCATTTGTTAATAAATATTTTAAGGCATTTTATTTAACTCATTTTAATTGAATTTTAGGCAAAAATCTTCTAATTTTGAGTAGCAAAAATGTACTCCCATATGTTGCTCATCATGAAGGAGAATTCCATAAGTTTCTAATAAGAAAGCTTTAATATTTTAAGGTTTTCCATATATAGAATTTTAAGGTAAAATTTAGGCACATTTTTTGTCCTATCCACCTGGTAAAACTTTGCATTCTTTGTAGCTCTTTCATAAGGTTTTTAATTTTTTAACACTACTTAAAGGGATTTTCATCTTAACTTTTCAATTCTAATAAGAGTTGTTGTTGTTGTGCTATTCCAAATGATTTTTACAAGTTCATAAATTTAAGAAGTGGAGGTGAGTAACAGGTACCTCTATTCTATTGGGTTTTCTCGAACTAGGTAAAAAAATTTGATGAAATTATCATTATAAATATAATATGTGTGGTAATGCTCAATGGTTGGATTTTGAAGCTGTACATACGTTTTTATGATCATCTTATATTAGTATTATAGTATTGAAATAAATTAGAAATGATTTATGAAGCATTTCTTTAAGTAATGATCAAGAGAATTCTAGGATTAAAGTGGTGTTAAAATAGTTTCATGACATGGTTTTATTTCTCTTTATAAGTATAGATTAAAAAATATTAAAATTTATTTTTTTTTTGGAACTTTAAGATCATGTTTAGTGTTAAAATGATGGTAGAATAAATAATTTTTTTTGAAAATTTTTATATGCGTAAAAAACTAAGTTAAAAGTAAAACACCTAAAATTACCAGTTTCAGAACCTTATTTTGTGCAATCTTAGCTTAGAATTTTTTTAGGCATCAAATGATTGATAAAAAATATGAAAATTTTCAAGCATGCTATTTAGGATGCTAGTAAGCTTGTGTCAAAATTTGGTCACAATTGGAAATGGTTGATTTGGTTTTATAACTCCAATGCTATTTGAGTTTGGAAGTCTTAGATTCATACTCTTGGTGCATGGGTGAATCCACGAAATTAATTTTATAAGTTAATCTTTATTTGACATGTCAAGAATGTCCTAGCAAAGTTTGGAAACAATTGACTTCCATTTGGTTGGTGAAAAATGGCTTGAATCACAAGTATGCACTCGCTACCTTATTTTTTAGACTCCCATTTAGGTTTTGTGTGAACAATACATGTGGGAATTAATATTGTAAAATAATTAATGTTTCATGCATCTTATGATGTTAGAATTGTTGGGGTAAATCTTAGTAAAATTTTGAGTTAACTTGAAATCCTTTAAAAGCACCAAATTGTGTTATATACATAACCAAGTAGAGTTGCAATTATAGAGATATTGAAATGAATTTGATCATATAGAATGAATGATGATATTAGTATCATATTGTTAGTTATGTAATTTATATATTATTATTAATATGAATAAAAAGGTTATATGTATTACCCTTGAATATCATAATATATGGTTAAAGAAATTGAATACATAAGAATTTAAAATTTTGGTAAAGGATTGGTAATAATTTATCTTTGAATATATTGTCAAGAATTAATAGAATAAGTATAAAAGTAGCTAAGTTTATGGAAAAGTTAGTATTTTCACTATATCTAATGAATTTAAAATGAGCAATTAATGTTACAGCTGACATCTTATCATTGCTCACTTTATATACAAATTGAAAGAAGGGAAATTTACATTTTTCACAAAAAAGGAAAGGAGTAGTTAGGGTTGGATGGATGAGGCTAAAGGTTTAATACCTAAAGTGGCGAGAGGTAAGGTTAAACCAAAGATATAAAAAGAAACCTATATACTAACTACTGGCATTTGTTAGGAAGATCTTTATGATTATTACATAGAAAACTTATATTAGATATAATAGAATTATATTAAATTAATACTTATATCATATTTACATTTTACATTGCTCATTATTATATTTTTGACTTATTACGACGAGAATTCTCTAGAAAAGGAAAGGTATAATCACTCGATCAGTATATTAATACTCACACACTTTGTTATTAATCCTTTATATAGATTTTAAGAATGGTATGCCCTAAGATAATTGATATTTGTATTCGAACCCTTTTGTCTCTATAAGGTACCTTTCTTATTATATTTTAGTACAAATTCCATATAACTACTCATGGATCACATATAGACTATTTTGTTGACCTAAAAAGAATAAATTCTCAGCCAAATCAATTTGTAGTCAATCTTGTCTTGCCAAATCATCCATTAAGGGATGTAGCAAATAGTTCTAATTCAGCAAATATGCCTTGGCATTCCTCATTTGAAGAATTAGATCCTAAAGAAGATCCTAATCGGCAATAAGATGGTTTTATTTAGGAGCTTATTTGTTTTTATATCAATATTTGTATGTCTACTATAGTATCTTTGTAAGAATTTTGGAACTTTGTATAAATCTTTTATATATGTAAATTATATTTTATTTTTCAAGTGCATTTGCAACAAAAATTTTATTTTTAATAAATGTCTATTATTAGTAGTAATAAAGCTAGCTAATAAAGAGTCAGAAGTATTTCAAAGGTTTGTAAGGACATTTTTGCTAATAGAATAATATTAATTAGATGTCTTTACATCACTCATGATATCTAGAAATTTGGATCATGACAATTTAATACCTTACATATTGGTTTTTTATTATGTTTAGTTAGGGGAGGTGACAGATGAGGAGAAAGAAACTGAGCAGGAGGAGTTGATATTAAAGGGAAACAAAGAGATGAAATAAAAATAGTAAGGCAAGAATAAAAATCATATATGCCCATATGTATGATAAGCCTAAGTCTTCTAAATCCTAGCTATTGGTTCTTTAAACTTTTAAGAGAAGTTAGGAGCGAAGAAAATATAATGAATTAGGGTGTGGGGTATCATAATATACAATTAATCCTAATTAATCTTTGTTTACACCATCTCTAATCCTATTAAATCGAAGCCATTCATCACTAATTTTATCAATATTTTAAATTTCTATATTAACTTGATAATACTAGGAATTTCAAAAGTAAGTATATTTGATAATTTATAATTTAAGAAAATCATTTATTAAAATATATATAAATGTTTTCATAAATTATCTCACTCATAATGGTTAAATATCCTCAATCTTGTGTAAAAATATATGTAAAAGTCACCTAAATTAATTTTTTTAAAATAATACTTTTGTTATATATATATATATATATATATATAATGATAATATTACTAGAAAAATATTAATTTTTGGTATTTTATCGTAAGGTAAAGTAAATAACATTTAACTAATGAGTTATATAAATAGTTAATTTATTTATTCAAAGTTAGTTTAAATAGTATTTTTTTTAAATAATACAATTAAGTAAAATAAATACCTCAAAATTTAATAATTAAAGAATTTAAATAAAGAAAATTTAAATATTTATGTATACATAAAGTGTACTTGTTAAGTGTACTTCAATGCTTAAGTCAATATATTATTATTATAGAATAACTAATTGATATCAATGTTTAGTAGTTTACACATTAATTTTTTACCTACGTCTTATCGAGTTTCATTATATATTCATTATTATCATGTAATCGACATGAAAAATAGTTATTAGATTAATTTTTATTTAAAATTAAAAAATTTTCTTTTCAAAATATTTTTTCCATTTTTCCTTCATTTATAATCATTATTTGGCTAATTTCAATCCTTACTATAATATTTTATCAAATACAAAATAAGCATCTAACATTCAAATACAATCTCAATAACTATACAATGGAAACACTAAAAAAAATCCTAGAAAAACATGTACAAAAAATAAAAAAATAAAAAAGGTGATAATCTAAAAAGTATAAGCAAGGAAGGCATTAAGAATGACATTTCTTATAGTTTGAACTAGTAGCCTAAAATATTAAGATATTTGCTTTATACTTAGTATTAGTTAAAGGAGTATTTATAACTTATTTATATTTAGCAGAGCATGGAAGGACATTGAAGGTTCAGTAGAAGGAGTTAGACTAAAATTGAACTTTAAAACAAATAAAGGGGAGAATTAGGGTGAGAATAAGAAAAAAAAATAAGATGTTTAATTTATAGTATAAAAATCTTATAAAGTATAGGGTTCTTACCATACTTTTGGAATGCCTTTAAACATTAATTTATTCTAAAACCAATATTTTAAGTTTCCTTATTTTCTCAACAACTTTCCAATCTTATATATTTTAACATCGATTAAGTAAAAAAAATAACATTTTAAGTTTTCTAATAATTTAAATGCCATAGCATTTAAATAGATGTTGATTAATTCTAAAACTAAAGTCTTAAATTTTCTCATTTTTTTAATAATCTTTAAATGTCATACATTATGATATTGGTTAATTAAAAAACGGATGTCTTAGGTTTTTCAATAATTTTAAAAATGTCACTACATTCAAATAGACATTAATTAATCCAAAAATTGACATTTTAAGTTTTTCTATTTTTACCAGTAACATTTAAATGCACATTGGTTAAGTAAAAAAAATTAATTTCTTAATTTTTTTAAAATAATTTTAAAAATGTCATTGCATCCAAATAGACATCAATTAATTTTAAAACACTCTTATCATATTTTCTTATTTTCTAAATAACCTTCAAATATCATACATTATGATGATGATTAAGTAAAAAATTATTATTGTCACGACTCAAACTTAATCGTGATTAGTGTGGTGATTAGTGTGGATCCCATTATTCGATTTCCACTAGTTTTAAAATTATTTACTATAATTTTACTCAATAGTAATCCTCTTATTTCTATATAACTCACATCCATTTTAAATTTGTATAGGAAAATAGATAGAGTTTTTCCTATTTTTGAACACTTTTCGAGAGCCACACCTCCTAAATTACAAAACTTATATTCTTTACAAATATGACTGCATGATCAACATGCAAAATACTATATAACTTTAATATGTATATGTAGATAAATAATTCAATACATCAAGTATTGAATTAACCTAATCTCTATATGTATGTCCTAATCCTATTCCAACTATCAGAATCCTTCAATTAAGTTATCTTTGATTTTTAGCGAATGCAGCAAAGTTTAAACATTTTTATCTTAACCTAAAAATATTGAAAATAGAATGAAATGAGTTATGAGAACTCAATAAGCATATATCTATTCCTTCTAAATCTAAATTCAATTATATTAAATGGCCAATTGCTTATTAGATATTTGATTAAAGAAGTAATTGAAATACAAACTTGCTGAGTTTCTAAGTTATACAAGAATAAGCCTTCGGTTGAGTATTTACTTACACATAACTTAGATTTTCATATTTTATATTATAAATTACAATAATCTCACTATTCACTAACATGTAATATCATTATCATATCACACGCACCCATTTCGGGTAGTTATCATATTCATAAATAGCTATGAAGGTTTGATTACAATTAAATCATAACAATTGTATCAAGTTTTTACAATCATATCAAGTTGTAATATTCAATCACAAATAGATTTTCAATACCACATCATATTACATAACTATTCATAATCAACATATATGTACCCACATTTTACCTCTCGGATTAACCATATACCCTCCATAACCTGTCTATCCTTATCTCTCTAGGATCTGCCTTATACTCTCCACAAGTTATGGCTGAAAATTTCCCATCTAACTTTTACATCATTATCCTATCGCATGTCTTATTTCGAATGCCACTTATCGCATATTTTACATTATAATATGCATGATAGAGCTTGACTTTATCTTAATGTAAATTAGTTATTCATTTTCACAAGGTAAATCAAAATACATAACATTATATATAAATAGCAGCACTACCATACCCTCTGGCATGGCCACAATGCTTATTCACAATCCAACATAGATCACATTATAGTCTTCAGCATAAAAGTAACAATGTAATTCTAAATGAAATATAAATATCATTTACCATTGTAGTTTAATTATAATTAATCAACAGTTGATTATATCATCACCATGCCTCACAAGCATGCTCAAACAACATTCTCTCAAGCAAATAATTACTAAGTTATCCCAAGTATCATTTCCAAGTTATTCATACATGACCACAAGTTTGATTTCATAGTATATTATGATTTATAATTATATTGTTAAGAATTCACAAATGACTTGGGGCATGATTAACACCATTTGTAAGGAGGATGACTAATTATAACATTTAAACAAATTATTACTAGGACTTTAATTTAGAGTAGGATATATATTCACCTAATGATGTTTAGTTACCTTTAAATGATCTAAGGTATCTATTATTAATTTTATTCCTTTCCTTTTTTCATCATTTATAATAATAAATTATAAATGTGAGAGTATTACTTATTTTATCTCTAAATATTCCAAATTCAAATTCAAATCATAACATAATAAATTATTCTAGGTCATCGACTTCTTATATTTCTCCAATATTAATTTTAAAACCAAATTTTATCTTTACATAATAATTTGTTTGGAATTGAGCTTATACGAATAAAATATTAAAATGTGAGGTTCTTAATCAAACCTTATTCATATCACTCTACCATCTTATAATATTACTCTTTATATCTTCAAAGAAATTATGATTAAAAAATTAGAGATTTTCATAAACAAGGAATATTTGAATTAAGTGTAAAATAATCAAAATATTAAAGCTTTATAATCTAAAAAAGCCTAAATCATATTATATTATAGAACTAGATACTTGGTTCTAAATAATTTAAACACCATTTTAAAGAAATCAAATAATACAAT
Source organism: Sindora glabra (assembly GCA_020226215.1). Taxonomy (NCBI): domain Eukaryota; kingdom Viridiplantae; phylum Streptophyta; class Magnoliopsida; order Fabales; family Fabaceae; genus Sindora; species Sindora glabra. The sequence continues at coordinate 63,077,366 of CM035231.1, forward strand.
TTAAGTATTTGCTTGAATCAAACTTTGAACACTAAAAATATTAGGTTTTTAGGATATTGATTTATTCTAATGATACTAGTATATCATTCTAAAGCATTCATTTCTTATCTTATCAATTTTATGTCAGGTAAAAAAGAATATGATAATAAAATAGGATTCTCTCTTTCTAAATCTAACATAAGATAATTAAATTATTAGAACTTTATGCTAATAAAAACATTCTATTCACATTATTTTATAAGTTATGCATTCGGTTTATAATATTTTTATCTATACCTTAATAAAGTTGCCTAGTTGCAATTCTAATATCTGGCTCTAAGCCATGTTTATCATATTGGTACCATTTTTTACTAGCAACACGAACTGAATCACATTACCATATATATATCACAAAAGTTTCATTTCTCATAGTATCTCAATATCAATTTAGCCACAATACGAAGTAATCAATCTATTATCATAATCATCCTCATTTACAATACCATAACTTCAATCACATTTATGTTTGGATACAAGCACACCTAATTATCAAACGATAATTCCATATTTCTTATGTGTGGTCATAAGTCAAGTACATTCATAATCATAATCTCAATTAAAGCATACATTCTTTACAACCAAGGAATAACTCATACGATGTTATCATCACATCATTTACAAAAGTTCAATCAATAATAATTAACAAGAAATAAATGGTTCTTTGAATGCACCATTATAGACCATAATCTTTATCATAATAGAAAGTAACTAAGATCACAAGTTTTCCATACTCATTCATATTAAGGTATATATCTACACACATTCAATCCCTTGATCTCACAATATATTATTCCTAGTATATAAAACAAATAGAGTATAGGGAAATTAAGTAGAAATGTTTCTAAGATAGATATACACTCACCTTAGAATGTCCATTTTCTCCAAAAATCCCTAAATATTCTAGTTTCATCTCTTTTCCCTTTTTCCTACTTCACAATTCATGAAAACAATTTATAAACATTAATATCACTCATTTCATGATCATCTCATTATGTACTTATCAGATAAATATCATAAACTACTTATCTTTGATGTTTAGAAATCATATACCCCATGTTAGGATAGGTATGGTTAACTATAAGGTTGCTATAATTATAACATTTGAATGATGTCTTATGGATGATTCAAAAATCATGGATAGATTGTTAATAAAAATTATTTTATATGAAAGTAGATTCAATTAACTTTCCATAGACTACTCATTCACCCAAATTGGTTAAGATTTGGAAGTGTTATGCTTTTCTGAAGATAAACATAAAAAGTTTATTTTTTGAAATCTTAAATTTTTTACCTCTATCCATTATTTTAATTACATCTTAAAATATACATAAGATTTTAATTTTAAATTAATTTTATTTAAAAGTAGACTTAATCACCTTTACAATGATAGGTAATTTATTTAAAATAGACACAAGATAAAAGAGTTATACCCTTTCAAATTTGGCATAAAATTCTATAATAGATGAATTGATTCATTAGTCCAATTTTGCCTTTGGACCCTCAGAATCAATTGAACCACTTAATTTTGAAGCCCAATTTTCACCTGTAGACCCCTGGAAGGCGATTCACACATAAAAACTCTCAATTTTCTATAAAAAATTCACTATTCATCCACCTTTAAATGCCTCCTAAACATATATATTACACACCCAAACTTTAATATAATTATCAATACAACTTATATAATATATTATATCACCTTTCTTCATCATTTATTACTTTCATCATATCAAAATAAATCATATTCAAGTAAAATCACATAACAATCCATATTTTCTCAATATCATCAAATAACCATAAACTTTATAAATTTAACTAGATTATTTACTCATCTTGTATGGAAGAGGATGCTAGAAGGCTAGTTTGAATATTTTTCAAACCTAATGATATTAAATGCATGGTTTCTAGAGTTAAGGCTAAGAATACGCAACAAAATTGAATAAATCCTAATTTCTTCATCAACTAAGAAGAAATAGAAGAGATTCCTGGTAAAAGCAATGTTTTTACCCCGATTAGATAAAAAAAATAAAAAAAATTTAAAGTTTCCTTACTTGATTGGAGATATTATGTAAAGAAAAGTTAAGAGAGATGAGAAAAATAGAGAGATGAAGAGGAATAAGGGAAATAAGGCTTAGGGTTAAAATAAGGGATAATAAAACCTCCAGAGCATTTTTAGAAAAGTACTCCTAAACTTCTTCTATACTAATATACTTACTCATCTTAATATATAACTTTATACTTTATGATTCCAATAAATTTTCATCATTAAAATTTCATTCAATTCATATTCCCACATTCTAAATTTTTATTAATTTTATCTTTATCCCATATTTCACATATAAGATTCTTAACTCCATCGAATTTATCGATTACCTCAAATATTCTTTCTCATAAAATAAATTTCAAAATTACCATAATTTACAAAAGGTGTAACAATTATCTTAACTTTTCTAATAATTTCATAAACGCCATTGTGTTTAAATTAACACCGGTTAATTCTAAAATTAATGTTTTAAGTTTTTTTATTTTTCAAGAAATCTTTAAATATCATACATTATAATATTAATTGAGTAAAAAGAAATCATCTTAAGTTTTTAAGAATTTCAAAAATATCACCACCTTAAAATAAAAGTCAATTGTATTTTTTAATTATTGTCTTATTAGTCCCAATAATTTTAAAAATGCTACCATATCAATATAAATATTGGTATTTGCTTTTACCGACGTCTATTCATTCATGTAAAATTGTAATCCTATAGTAATGTATGTTTATGCAAAGTGATAGTAATAGGAATAGTTTAGAAAAGAAGGGTGCAAGCTCTTGCTTTTTATTGACTATTGCAAAGTCTTAAAGTAATATTTAGTGTAATCTTGAAAGCTAATAGAAGATGCATACATGGACTAGTAGTTTGAGGGAATTTTGCTAATAAGCTCTTAGTTTGAAAATATAAACTATCATCTTTTTTATGTAACTTTAATGAGAGATTATATGCACATATGAATGCATTAAGATGAGATAGGCTTTTAGAGGCCAGATTGATAGGATCTCGATTAGAGATATCAAAATAGGTTGAGTTTAATAGGTTAACTTTGGATTGGTATAATTTTGCTTAACTTGTAACTAGGATTGAGATTGAGATTGAGATTGAGATTGGTACAAAAAATAATAATAATAGCTCAACCTGATAAATGATTGGGATTGGTTAGCCCGATTCGGTAAATGACTAGAATTTATAAGTGTTAATCTCTCAAGTTATTGGATTAATTTGTTAGCCTGATAATAGTAATAAATAATAAATAAATAATTTATTATTGTATATTTAATTTTTAATTTATATATGTTAAAAATAATAATTTTAATATGTTAAAATTATACTTTTATATTAGAATTTTAAAAATAGTATTAAAAATAAATAATAATTAAATTATAAATAATTTTAGAATGCATTTCACCAAATAAATAAGTTGCTTAACTTGCTTTAAAATTTATAAATTCACCTGATTAATAAATTAAAAATTAATTTTTAGATGTATTTGATGCATCAATTTATTAAAAACTTCTATTTAATAAGTTTCATATAAATTACATAATTTATAATTTATAACTTATTAGTTTTTTGAAATTTTATATCTCTTTTTAATTAATTTATATATATTTTTTAATTATTTAAATAAATATTTATTTTATATTTATTAATTTAATATAAATAAAAATAATTAATTAAATAATTAAATATTTGATATCATAAAATATAATTAATTAAATTTTAAATAGTAATATTCTTGTTTTAAATTTTGATTACATTAATATAATTTATTTTTAAATTAAATATAAATTAATTTATTTTATATAATTATTTATATTAATATATTTTATACTTTTAACTAATTTAAAAATAATTTTATTTAATATTTTTAAAGTATTGAATTAATATATGAGAGAAACTAAAAGTATAATTAAATTTCAAAAAGTAATTTCAAAAAGTGTTTATTATTTCTAAAATATATGTCTTTGCTTTAATGCCTATATAATGTGCAACACAAATTAATTATAAATTGATACATTTAACTGTACTTAAATATTAATTATTATTTTTATTAATTTATATGTTCATTCATAATTATAAATAAAAAATTATATAAATTCATTAAAAATAAAAATAATGACTAATTTACATTATATATAATTTATATAAAATTTAAATAATAAAATAAATGACTAAATTTTTTGAGTTAGATATTAAATTTTTTATTTTTTAATTATATAAAAATTTATTAAATTAATACAAATTATTTTAAAAATAAAAAAAGAAAAATCACAAATGATCGACTTTTATAAATTGAATCAATTGATAATTTAGCGAGGAAGTACAAATTCCAAAGAGGATTGGAAACGATGATATGTTACATGCTTTTATGATGTTTGGCAGCTTTATTGTACATTGGGGAATTTAGGGCATTAAATCTGACACTGCTTGTCAATAAGTTGTACACACATTAGAAGGCGATGACTTCCCTAGAGCTTTTACCGTTGTGCAATGATAGGGCATTTGCATTTTGCCATTGTGCAATGACTCTCTAAAGATTCTATATATTTTACATCATTATAAATACTTATATCAAATTCTCATTTTTTAATCAAACTCAATTCACATAACAAATATTTGTTCTTTCTTTTTTTAATTGTATTTTCTTCCATCTCATTCTCATAATTTTCATTTCTTTACAAATATTGAAGATTGAAGGTGGATGTAGTATATAAAATTATAAAATATTAAAATTTTCACTTTAAAGGAAAATATTGATGACACTCTTCAATCCTTTCTAATCTTTACTTATATTTTATATTTTTTTTATTAAATTTTATATATTTTAAGTTTTATAGTATTTTAGTTAATTATTATTCTTGTTAAATTTAATATTAATAATTTTATTTTTACATTATTAATAAATTTTAATTATGAATTTGAATAATCCAAATAATATGAAAAATTATTTTGATGATAAATATTTTTTAGAAAATGTAGATACTAATTTTTCAAATAATAATTTTACAAATACTCCTTCAAGTACACTTGAATTTACATCATCTTCTCTTCTTTCTCAACATTCATCTTCACAACGTATTCATAGTTGTAAGAATGTAAACACTCTTACATCCTTATCTAATTTAATAAAAGATTAAAAAATTTTAAATATAGAATCATTTTGATCTAAAAAATATAGATGGTGCAGTTAAAATATTTTGTAAATATTATCTAAAAAATTATACCTATGGTGGTTATAGTGGTACTAGTACAATAAGATGCCATTATTCTTCTAAGTGTGTAGATATTGTAAATATTCTAAGTGAAATTCTAATATGCCTAATTAAGATAGTTGTGAGTATGAATTATGTAAATATATTTATCATGCTGAAATATCTTTTAGTATAGCTAATTTTCTAAAATTAAATGTCATTCTTCAATATTTTAATCTTCAATGGTATGATATGAGTAGGAATACTAGTATAAATAAATTAAATAAAATTTTTAAAAATTAAAAAATAAGCTTACCTAACTTTTTTTCAAAATTCAAAGGTAAAATTATATTTACATCCAATATTTGAATATCACAATCTCAAATGAGCTATGTTTGTGTAATTGTCCGTTATATTGATGATAATTTTATTTTATATAAAAGATTTATTTATTTTAAACTAATTTCACTATCACATAATGTATCTACTATTATTTTTTATATAAAAAATACTTGTAGTGGTTACATAATATTGAATAAAATATTTTTAGTTACCTTTAATAATAATCTACTAATACTAGTATTATTAGAATTTTAATTCTAACTTTAAAGTCTATTCTTGAAGCTCAAATTTTTTATCTTAGATGTACATACCATATTTTAAATTTAGTTATTTAAGTTGCATTAAAATTTATTTCTATACATATATAAAATCTTAAAAATATAGTTTTATATATCAAGTCTACACTAGTTAGAAAGTATAATTGAAAACAATTATATATTCAAATGTTTAAGAAATCTAAGATGCCTCCATAAGATATTTGTACATGATGAAATTCTACTTTCAAAATGTTGAAATTTTATTTAGAGTATAAAGATGTTATAGACACTTTTTATTCAATGAAAATTCAAGTTAATCATCACCTTGAAAATGTTAAATAGGAAAAGGCACAAATTTACTTGCAGTTTTTATAAATATTTTATAGAATAATTAATCTTTTATTTAGTTCTTATTATTCGACATCTCACTCAATACTTGATATTTTGCTTAATTGTAGTTCTGTATTTTTAAAATTTAAAAGTATTAATAGATTTGAAATTATTAGTAATGAATGTTTACCTAAACAGAATAAATATTTTACAAATATTACTTGTTTATATGTTATAATTGCAATTATAAATCCTAGAGTTAAACAAGAAAAAGTAAAAAAAATTATTACATAAGTATTATGAAAACATACAATATGAATTTGATTTAGAGTTTTACATGAATGATATAAATAATTTATGATTAGAAATGTTTTAAGTATATAATAGTAAATTTAGTTCTTTGTATTCATACATAGGTTCTTCATTTTCTTTAAAAATAAGTATTTCATTTTGTAAAGAATATGATAACTTTTAGATTTAACTGATGATACTTCCTCAATCAATAATGAGTTAAGTTCTTACTTATTTACATCTATTATAACTAATATACCAAAAATTTTCATTTTAGAATGATGAAAAGCACAAATGACATAATATCCTATATTTTCTCTTATGTCATGTCTAATGTCTTCAGTAGCATGAGCAAGTGCATTTTTTCTTAGTAAGCAAATTTTGGATGATAAACATTTATCTATGAATAATTAGAACTTGAAGATGGCTATATATTTAAAGGATTGGTTTCATGGTGAAGATAGATAATAAAATAATTTGCAAGAAGATGGGTCATTATTAGGTGAAAGAGATAATTAGAAATAGTGACATATTCATATGTTGTAAATTTAGTTAGTAAAATATTTGTATTCATTTTATTTAATATTGAAATTTTTTTGGATTGAGTCCCATGATTTTTACCTTTCTTAATGGAGGTTTTTCATGTTAAAAATTATTATATCTTAATTTATTTTTTTATTATTTTTAGTTCTATTAAACAATAACAATAATAATAATTTTTAAGTAATAATAATAAAATATAACTATATTTTATAATAATAAGAGTAATTATAATAATAACAATAATATATAATAATAATTATAAAAAAGAATTTTAATCTAAAATTTAAAGTTTCTCACTACTAATTAATTACTTAAAATTTTTAATATATGATTTCGATTACAAGTTTTATTAATTATTATATTTCAAATCTAAACTTAACTTATTTAAATTAAATAATTTTTTATTCATAATTTTTTACAAGTATTCAAATTATTTTTAGTCAATGTTTTCTTTTACATATTAAAGGTGACAAGATTTTAATATATAATTTAAATATACTAAAAAATCACTAATATATCCTAAGAAATTAGGAACAAAACTATATTAATATTTAAAAAATTTCTTACTTTATTTTTTGAAAGAATTCATATTTAATCTTTTTAAAATTTAAAAAATATATAATTTTTATTTCAATTATTTCAATAAATTATCTTAATTTCATTCTTTTAATAAAATTTTTAGTGATAATAATAAAATATAATTATATTTATTAATAATAATAAATTTTAATTAATTAATAATATAAAATTAATAATAAATAATTAATATAATAATAATAATAAAATATAATAATTATTAAAACTTGTCTAATAAATATCGATATGAGACTGAGATTGATACTGGTACCGGTATTGGTACTAGTACTATAATAACTCGATCTAAACCTAATCTAGTAAAAGAGTAGCTTGGCTTAGGACTGACCAGACATTTAATTTTTACTCGTTGAGTTAACTTGGTATAATTATATTTAATAATAATAAATTTTAATTAATTAATGATATAAAATTAATAATAAATAACTAATATAATAATAATAATAAAATGTAATAGTTATTAAAATTCGCTTGATAAATATCAATCTGAGATTGAGATTAGAACTGATACTGGTACTAGTAAACTGATCTAAACCTAACCTAGTGAAAAATTAGCTCGGCTTACAATTGGGGTGATATATAATTTTTACTTGTTGAGTTAGTCGGGTAAGATTAGGCTACTCCATTTTAACAAGTCTAATTTAGACCAAAAAAGATCTATTAATATCATCTTTCGTGGGATCATGTGGTAAGGCTTGTTGAATTGAACCAATTGAATTAGGATCATTGGACTATTTTTAAAAATATCATTCACCTGAACATACCTATTGATTCAACCACCAAAAGATTTATGAAGGATCTCCGTCCACCATTCTTTAATTAAATTTTATATTTTGTAGGTTTCTAAAATCACCCTTACTTAGAGACTATTTAGAGAGCGAGTTAACAATAATTAATTTATGGCTAAACATACACGCAAACTTTTGAGCCAAATATATTAAACTTATAATAATTGGAATTAGATCATTGCACGAACTTGAACAATCTAGCTTTATTCAATTTTGAAACCAAATTGTCCAAAATGCGTTCAACCTGTTTATATAGAGTTTAAAAAAATAAAATTTGAATTATTATCTCATTTTTCCCTATTATATTTTATACTGATTAAAGATATTTTTTTCACATTTAATGAGAATCATACAAAAATTTATGTCAATGTTTTTTTAATAGCATAGAAATACGACCAAAATCAAAGGACGGAAAAATGTAAACTCCAAATAAGGAGAGAAAATCCACCGCTAATATATTACAGAAAAGAAGAATTTTCACCATCATCATCGTAAACAAAAAATGTGAGGATAAATTCTTTCTTGTAATTTGAGTAGTACAAAGAAGGTATTCAAACCTCCTTACCATAAATGTTAACAAATAATAATAAAAAAATCTATTCTAAAAGATATGGTTATCGAAGACAATCGTTATAATCGTAAGCATCCATGGCTATGTATTGTTGACAAATAAACTCAAACTATGTCAATAACCTTAATATGTCGTCTCTGCGTGCGGCTTTTGAATTTTTCACGTGGTTATTGCATAAATGTCAGCCTCATTGGCATTTTATTCCTCCTAACATAATAGAAATATCAGATATTGGAAGTTGAACTTCATCATCCTTTATTATTACTTATAATCAAGCCAATAATATCTCATTTTATTATAATTAAATTATTAAATTCAAATCAATAAGTGGGAAACGTCACTTTTCGATGGATTTACACTCATTTTTTTCTTATTTGAGAAATTATACTTTAGTATGTTGGATTCTTGTGTGTATTTTAAGATTGATTTTTTTATAACTATCAAAAGAAGTTACTTCTTGAATTCTTTAAAGCGATAATGTGCAGAAACATGTTTTATATGATATCATTAATAGTAAATCATCTTGATTCCTATTTTTTGTGGGTCGCACTATGAATCAAATCTTTGTAGATTACATCGTTATATTGTGAAGTTCACAAAAATCAAAGGCCTCTATACATTAGTATCAATAGCACCATATAATGTGTACTATTCAAGCATGTATCTTCTTTAAACAGAACATAAAAGATATACAAAATAAAAAAAAAGACTACAATAATATTATGAAATTAGTATTAATCATAATTTTAAATTCTAATATTCTATTTTAATGTAGATTTTATCATATGCTATAGGATCTATTAGGTAAGGATCTAAATATTGAAAAATAATGTATTATCACGTATCCATACATCTACAAATTACTTGGACAAATTGATTAATTAAGATTTATTCGAAAAATGAAATGATTATAATGTATCATTTATATAATGATATATTAATATATTATTAAATTTAATTATTAATATATTATTTTATAATATTAAATTTAATTTTAAAAAATAAATTTAATAATATATTAATATATTATAATCGCACCCCTCAACAAAACTCCAACACAAACTTACCACAAAAATCAAGTTCCCCAACTTTGATTAGGTTTCCTTAAATAATAGCTGAAAATTTTTCTTGTCAAGGTGTCTTCGGCTTGTGGCCTCTTGGGCAAATGAGATGAAAGAATTGACCTCATGGGCCAACTTCAATCTCTCTCGAAAAACGAACTTGTAAGGAATGTCATCATTAGAAATTGGATTCATCTTTTGGACGTAGATGGGACCTACAATTAACAATCATGCACGAAAGAGAAAATTACTATAAGCTGACCCAAAAAATTAACCTATTTGATTTGATTCGATCCCACTTCCCCCGCAATGGATATAGACTAGTGGCTGAGAGAAAAAAGGAATACGGGGGTTTTGTTTTATTTTTTTGGCTAATTTGCATTTTTTTTATTTTTATTTTTATTAAAATTTTAATTTTTTCTTTTAAATTTTATTTAAAATAAATTTATTTTTAATTCTTAAAAATCTATAATATTACTTAACAATCTAATATTATTGATTTTTTTTATAATGATATTTACATAAAACTCAAATTGGCATTTTATATCATCATACAAATCATATATTTATCTTGTTATAGTAAAAAGATACTTTTAATTTTTTCATTTTCATGAAAACTTTAATTTTATTTCTTAAATTTTATTTAAGACAAAGGTATTTTTCTAACTTTTCTTTTCTATGATTACATAATTATTTAATTTCTCACTTTTATAGTCAACTTCAAATTCCATTCCATTTTCTTCTTTTTCATGGTCACCTAAATTCTTTGACGATTTTTAGCTTGATTTATTTCCATAGCATCTCTTCATGTAAGCAGCTTTTTTCTTACATCCATTAACTAAAAAGATTTAATTGGTGTTTGTGATGATTCAACTTCTTCAAAACCATCACTATCTTATAGATATTTCTTCTTAATCATTGAAGTGAATTTTTTTCATTGTATTTAGAAAGTTAGTAAGTATATTTCTTCAAATAAAACTTGGGATAAATTTGAAAGTTCAATAAAAGTTAAGGATCAAACATACTTTTTGGCCATATGAATATAAAAATATGATTAATATGAGTCATGTAAGATGTTAAGTTAAATCATGCAAGTATATTTGTTAAGAACCCTAACAATTTAGATTTATAAGAAACATTGCATATTTTTGAAAAATTAGAAGACAAATTAGCTTTAAGGAATATAATTCAAATTTTAGTTAAAGTTATGGGGACTAAACATACTTTTTGCCTTCATGAATTTATTACATGTCTTCTACTTTTATTTCAATTTCAAACATAATAGGTTTAATGACCTTGAATTGAAAGGACTGATTCCGTGTGATTTTAATTAATGTTGAAGAAAATTAGAATTTGGCAAATCATCTTCACAAACTGTAATAAGAAAACATTTAAGTTAAATAAAAATTTTGGTTTAACTAAAATCAAGAGGATAAAATTGAAATTTTAATAAAAATTAAGGGACCAAAAATACCTTTTTGCTAGAAAATATGACTTGTGTGAGTTATATAAAATGTCAAATTAGATATCATAAAAATATTCCTATTAAAAAATTTGATGGTGTTAAGTTGTTAAGTAGTATTGCATATTTTTAGAAATTTAAAGAGCAAATTCATTTTAAATAAAACTTAAAGAATAAGATCAAAATTCTAATTAAAATTAAGAGTCCAAGTATACCTTTTTACCTTAAATTAAAATTTTAATTAGGGTTAGGAGTCTAAGTATACCTTATTACCTTATTATTTTATTTTTTCTATTTTCACTTCCTCGCTCACATCTTATTAAAAAAATATTAAATTTAATCTTAAATTACATCTTTATAATTAAAGAATGTGAAAATTTTATATTTTCATTAAATGTGATGAGTTAAATATTTTTGTCCAGCTGGTATCATATCCAATATGATGTGTATACAAGCGTAATCTATCATCACTTGAATTTGATCATAACTTACAAATATTTATGGCAACTGTTTTTTATATACAGATTCACTGGCTTATGATGTGTTTGGTTCCAATCAAATTAAAGTGGATTTGTAATATCATTGAAAACTATTGACGATGGAGCAAAGTGTGGTATTAGTGTTGCCAGCAATCTATCGGGAGATACTGAATGCAATAGAAGTCTCCATCAGAACCTAGTCACCAACCTTTTTCAGCTATGCATTCTATGATGTCTATGATTATTGTCGGCTATGTCTTCATTGACGCGTGTGACCAACGGAATGCCCATGGAAAAGCGAAATACAAAGGATTTTGGGGGCAACTAACCATTGATAGATCAAGACTCGAGAAGCAACATGCACCACAACAAATTATTGGTTTACGATCTCCAAAATGAACAAACACACAGCAAGATCTTCAAAGTGCAAAAATGTTCAAATGTCATTGGTCCATAAACATCTCCGCTCGTGCGCGCGCAGATATATATATACATATGCAAATGTGTTAAATGAGAAGATTATTCTTATTTAAGAAATAGAAGAAGCAAATCATAATTATTAAATCTAATAATATTCCCCTTATATATATATATATATATATATATATATATATATATATATATATATATGTGGATTAGTAACCTCTACATCTAAATGAAGAGGTTAGTAACTTCTACTCTTATATTTGAATAAAAAATTATATTACTAATTTATTAATAATAAAATAATAAAAGATATTAAAATAATTTTAATAAAAATATAAATTTAAAATATTTAAATCAACTTTACTAATTCCTTTCTCATTCCCATAATAAATATATTTATTAATTAAAATAATTGGTAGTGTTGGTATATTAATTTTAATATCTTTCATTATTCTATTATTTTTAAATTAATAATATAATTTTTTTGTCTAATTGAAAGAGTGAAGGTTGTTATTCTCTACATAATGTGTGTGTATATTTGTGTGAGAGATGGAGAGGGATTAGTGATCTTTACTCTTTCAATCGGATAAAAAATTTATGCTACAAGTTAAAGATAATAAGATAATGATGGATATTAAAATTAATTTGTTACCTCCATTAATTTTTTAATTTAATAAGTGCACTTATTATTAAGATGAGAAAAAATAAGGAGACTTAACTTACATATTTTAAATTAATATTTTTATATTAAAATTATTTAAATATTTTTTTATTATTTTATTATTATTAAATTAATAGTATTTTTTTTTGCTTAAATGAAAGAATGGATATTGCTAACCTTTACATATAGATGTGATGGTTAGAAACTTCCATTCTTTTACTTGGATAAAAAGACCAAACTACTAATTTAATTGATAATAAAATAATAAAAGTATTATAGCCAATTTGTTATTATATTAATTTTTTTAATTTAAAAAGTATATTTATAGTAAAGATGAAAGAGAATGGGTGAAGTTCAAAGAGAATGAGCTGTTACACTCTTTTTAATTATAAATAAATCAGAAATTATGATATGAGAAAAAATAGTTAAAACAATCAGTAAATTCGGATGAATTAAGAATTTTATGTGTTAAATATCGAATAAAATGAATTAAAAAAATGAATATGAGAATATGATTTGGGTGAAATTTTGATGAAAATTTTTTATTAGAATCCTAAGGTATGAAGTTATACACTAAGGTAAGTAAATATGTGAGTGTGGAAGATGTTTAAAAGTATTTTTTTCAAAAATGCTCTTAAGGCTTTACTTTCTCTCACTTCATCTCTCAAACCCTATTTTCCCCTCATTTTACTTCATTCCCATTCTCCTATCTCTCTTTAAGAATTTCTTACACCTCTTAATCAAGCAAGGGGACTTCAAATTTTGTTAATCTCTTGATTTAATTGAGGTAAGAACAATATTTTCATTAAGAATCTCTCCTATTTCTTCTTGATTGGTGAAGTTTATTTGATTTTGTAGAGTACTTTGAGTCCTAACTGTGGAATCCATGAATTTTGATATGATTAGGGTTTAAAAATCATCAAACAAAACTTCTAGCATCCTCTTCCATACAAGATGAGTGGATAATCTAGTTAAATCTATGAATTTTAAGGTTATATGAAAATACATGTGAAATATGAATTGATTTATGACTTTGCTTGATTCTAGTTTATTCTGATGTTATGGAAGTAATAAATGATGGAAATAAGTAACATGAGATGTTGGATAAGCGTATTGATAATTATACTTATGTTTGATATGCATTATATATGTTTATGAGGTGTTTTAGGTTGGTTGTATAATGAAAATTTCATAAAAAATTAAGTTTTTCATGTGTGAATCAATTCACCAATCAATTCTAGGGGTCCAAAGGCAAAACTGGGCTTTAGAATTGAGTAACCAATCGATTCTGGGCTTCCAAGGGTTGATGAATCGATTCACAAATTGATTCTAGGGGTGCAGAGACGAAAATTAGGTTGATGAATCGATTCACCAATTAATTCATTAACTACAAAATTTGACACTGATTTTGAAAGGGCATAACTTCTTCATCTTATGTTCATTTTAAATAAACCACTTATCATTTTAAAGGTAATTAAGTCTGCTTTCAAATGAATTTGGTTTCAAATTAAAATCATATATGTATATTGAGATATCATTAAAATAATGAGCAAAGGTCATGAACTTTGAATTTAGAAAAGAGAACTTTTACATCTAAATTAAAAAAAACATAACTCTTTCAAAACTTAATTGATTTAGGCAAATAGGCAGTCTATGGAAACATGATTGAACTTATTTTCATGTGAAAAGAGTTTAATACATAGTACATTTATAGTTTTTGAGTTATTCCTTAGATATTACTCATAGGTCAGAATTATGATCATTATATAATAATCCATATTCAATCTGTTTTATATTTTCATACTTTATAATGACTTAACATGGATATTTAGTCTTTGAGCACTAAAGGTATAGTAGTTTATGATAAAATATAGCATGAGAGTTATCATATGTGTAAATGCTTGTAGCCATACAAGAGGATATGATGATACTGATAGATATTACGATGTATATTGAATTGAATTATGATTGTATTGAATAGAGCTTGAGCTGTAATGTCTAAAATTGCATTGTGAAACATGCCATGAGTGGCAATTAAGATAGGAAATATGATGGGGATGATATTCTGAATACGGGATGGAAAAATTCCCAATGACATGCTTGTGGAGAGTATAAGGTAAACCCTGGAGGGATAAGGATAGAAAGTTTATGGAAGGTATAAGGTTGACCTGGGAGACAAAAGGAGAATGATTGTATTCTCTTATTTACTTATTGTTTTAAATAAGAGGTGACTTAATTATAGTTATCTTTGAGTGTTCGCATACGAGGCATTAAAAAATAAAATGATCATGTATTAATTGCATTGAACTTGGTTCTTGGTTTCTAATATGTGTAATTATGATATGATCATGGGGATTTGTTGATGATATTTTGGTAGCACAGTTTCTTGTACATAAAATATTTTGGGCCTCTTCTTTGTCATAAAGTATAGGGGAAATGTTGCACAGATTTCCTATTGAGTTAGTTAGGTTTTCTTATCTTCATTTTGGGAGGACTATAAGCATGTCTGACTTCTTCAGTTTTTGTAAAAATCTTATTAAAACTTCTTTTCTTAAATTGCTAGGTTCTTTATAAATACAAGGCTTTTGTTATCTTGAATCAAGGTAGTTAATCAGGAATAAGCTGCTGAAAATTAGTAGAGGGGTTCTACACTGGCTACAATCGAATTAGGGTTGTGACATGAGCGAAGTTGATTCTAATATTTTAAATTTATATTTTTTTATTAAAATTATTTAAATATTATTTATTATTGTATTGTCATTAAATAGTTAGTAGCATAGTTCTTCAGTGGATATTATTAATCTTTATATATAAATGTAAAGATGAATAATCTTTATATATATATATATATATATATGTGTGTGTGTGTGTGTGTGTGTGTGTGTGTGTGTGTGTGTGTGTGTGTGTGTGTGTACAGAGAATTATTAATTTTTACATATATATGTGGAGATTAATAACTTCCACTTTTTCATTTGAATGAAAAAAAATCATATTACTCATTTAAAGATAATATAATAATAAAGAACATTAAAGTGAATTTATCACTGCTAACAACTATATTAATTAATAAATGCATTTATTATGTAAAGGAGAGATAATAAATAAAGTTAATTTAAATATTTTAAATTAATATTGTGATTAAAATTACTTGAATAACCTTTATTATTTTATTACTACTATATTAATAGTATAATTTTTTTAATTTAAATGAAAGAATAAAAATTACTAACCTCTATATATGCACACATACATACACACATAAATGTGTGTGTATATATATATATTTATATTCGCCGTAATTTTAGGTCGGCAAGCCATAATTGTGGGAAAAAGAAGTTACCTAGTATCATGTCAAATACAGCAAGGCAGATGGTTCCCCTGAACAAACGCTAATTATTCAAGTTTGATAAACAAGCCGATGGCCTTCATCTTCAACTAGGGTCATATTTCACATTATAATGTCAAATGGTGTCACTTCTGTTTGATGGCGTACAATGGAATCAAAACCGAATTAATTTCATTTATTTCAAAACATTAAATCCGAAAACTAATTTGTTATAATTAAATGAGCATCCTTGAACTCACATCACATCACATCTAATCTCAACCTGGCTAACCTCACTTATTTTAGTACAAACAAAACTATTTTAGCTTAAACCAAGGGTGCATGCAAATTGGTTAAATTTTGTTAAGAATTTTTTAATTCAATTTACTTACGAAAATTTAACCAATTTCTATAGTGTGATCATTCTAATTCACTCTTAATTAAAAATTTTATTTTTATTCATTTAATATTCAAATCAACTTAAAATTGATCTCTTCCGTTAAATTAACTATGGGATTAATTACGTGAAATATAAAAAAGAAACTTGGCTACGGAGAAGGCTGCAATACAGTCTTATTTCGCACCATACGTTATATTTTAACTCCTTTAATGAATAAGATTTATTCCCCCAAAAAAGAAAAAGATTATGATTTATTGGTCAAAATGGTGATGCTTTTACTGTCTAATACTGCATATTCATTTTATTCTTTTTTCTTTATTATCAAATTTTTAAATAATTTAAATAAAAATATTATTAAAATCAAAATAATAATAAAGAAATAAATATCATTAAAATAACATATATATATTTATACATATATAAGAGCACAGGTACTCTAATTATTTTAAAAATATAAATTTGATTCACTACTAATGTAAATTAATTTTACAATATTATCCATCTATTTATTGTTAAGTAAATAAAAAATTATTAAATTTGTTAGTATATTTAAAAAATTTTAATTATTACTATTATTTTTTTAATAATATATCTTCTTCTCATAATGTAAACATCTTACACTGACAAATAAATTTAAACTCATATTTTAAACACATTAATATCATTAATATACATGCACACAGACATAAAAAATAATGTAAAATGTTACACAAAAATTTTATTATTAGTTAAATGTATTTTATTATTTTATAAAATTTTGAAAAACATAAAAAAATTTGGTCGAACAAAACTTCCAACTGAAATCGAAATGTTATATTTGCCGTACAATATTATGTTTAATTTTGATTTCCATTAGGCTTATTATAAAACATTTTCAATGCATTATTTGGATATTTTAATTATATTATATAAATTTGATCCATTATTAATATAAAATATTTTACAGTGAGAATTAAAAAAAGACACACCATTAAAAAATAGTCATTAAAAATTTTTAACTGTAATAAAAAATTTTAACAATTTTTTATTAATGTGGCAATACATAATTGAGAGATAATATAAAATTAAGAATATAAATTTGATCCATTATCATTATAAAATATTTTATACTATTAATGAATGAAAAGAAGATACATCATTAAAAACATAATAATTAATAATTTTTAATAACAGTAAATTTTTTTAATAATTTTCTACTAACATAACAACACTAAATTGAATGATAGTAAAAATTTATTTACACTAATAATAGATTAAATTGAAATTTTAAAACTAATTTACATTCATTGTGGATTAACTTTACATCCTTATATTTATTGTTGCAACTTTTTACTTTTTATTAAACAGTACTTAACAAGATACACTATAAGCATAATATACGATTATTTTAGAATTTTTATTCAACTTAATTTTTTTTTCATAATATTATATAATAAATATAATTTAATTAGTAATAGAATACTAATATTTTTATGTAATATTTTTCACATTATTTTTTATATATGTGCGTGTATATACATATTATAAGCTAAATTAAATCCTTAGCATTAATATGTAATTAGAATATCCATATTCCTCAAGTATATACAAACACGGATATATCATCTTAATATTATTTGTTGCTTTATTGTTATTTTTATTATAATAATTTTTTATTAAATTATTTAGGAATTTAGTTATGGAAGAAAAATAATAAAATGAATAAACAATGGTAAATAGGAAAAGCGTCACCATTTGCCAAATAAATCTTAATCTTAATTATCAAAAAAGTAAAAATATAAAATAATTGGTGACGTGAAATAAGGTTGTATTGCAGCCTCCGGCTGCTGCCCCTGGCGACAGCCGAATTTCTTTCCTAATACATTGTTTATGTAACAACGTGCTGCTTGATTCTGCAATTAATAGAAAAAAATTTTTATGGTGCGTCTTTTCTTGCAAAAAATTAATAAAAATTTACCTAGAAATATTCTAAGGGCTAGTTACATTTTCTTATTTTGCACAAAATTAATAAAAATTTACTTAGAAATATTTTTAATTTAATATTTCTTTAAAATATTTTAATGAGAGAAGTGAATATTCTATATTCCTATAATATGTGAATATTTTAATAAAATAAAAAGAATATTTTACTTAATTCTTACTATTATTATCACTTTAAATTATTGTTTACCACCAACTATTACTATTAATTATCATTTATTATTATCCTCCATCATTTTCTATTATTTGCTATTACCTATTATTTGCCATCATTTACCATCATTGATCAAGGATTACTATCATTGATCATCATGTACAAATATTGATATGTTAATTTTTTGATGTTGATCAGTTAATTTTCAGTAAAAATATTTTTTAATTTAATAATATTTTTAAAAACATAAAAATTAATTAAAATGTAATATTAACATTCCCAGAAATTTTTCGGTAAATTATATTTTATTCACATATAATTTTAAATGTTAAAATTCCTTTGCCTATACTTTAATAATTAATACGTAGCTCAACTAAATTATTTCAAATCCACAATTTAGTGGAAGACACATGAAACATATGCTCTCTTTTTCTCTAAACTTGACCTAATTTTGTATTCGTTCTCAAAATTAATTTACCTTTAAAAAAAAAATCTCAATACATGAAACAAACATGCTCTCTGTTTCTTTAAATTTGGCTTAATTACTAGGAACAGTAATGTTGTGGCCTTCCATTCCCTCTTCACATGCATGTCAAATTAGATCAAATTTGAGAAAATAATAATTATGTGTGTTTGTAAGTATCTTCTATTAAATTTTAAATAGAGAATAATTTAGATGAGTAATGTGCTAACGATTGAAAGTACATATGATTAAATTTCAATACTTAAAATTTTAAGTGAATTAAGTGAAAAAATATATAATTTAAAGTAATGGTTCTGCATGCTTCCAAATTAGGTCAAATTTGAGAAAATAAGTATCATATGTGTCTCATATGTATTTTTAGTTAAATTTTAGGTGAAGAATAGTTTAAATAAGTATTAATGGTTGAAAATGTATGTAAATGAATTTTAACTCAATTACAAACGAATTAAGTAAAAAGGAATGAAAATTTGAGTGAACAAAATGTAATTTACCCAAAATTTTTAATTGAACCAAACTATGTTTGCTTATTGCGAACCAAATGTAGTCCACATCAAAAGTTTCATCCTAAACCCTAATAAGTTGTAAACTTGTAACAAAAATTATGGTGGAGACCGGTGGTTGGAGGAGCTGTAATGGCAGCAAGGAATGGTTGATACGGAATGTGGTAATGAAGGGGAAAAGATTGATCTATTTAGTAGGGCGAACTTTATTCAAAGCGGAGAATTGAAAATTATTGAAGAAATTAGAAAGACTAGGGAAGTTTCAACCTTTGCATATTACTAATATCTTATTTAGTAATTAGTCTATAGTTATAACAGTTAACTAATTCAATTAATTATTTGTTAATAACTAATTATATTAATTAATTTAATAAACTGATTGCATTAGTTATTTAAATAAAAATATTTGATAAAATTAATTATTTATGATTAGTTGTTTGAATATAAAATAATATATAATGACATGAGTATATTTTATGAGTTATTTGAATATGCTTTAATTTTAATACCTTAAATTTTATATATCAATTAGTATATTAAATTTTTTATAAATAATATATTATTATAATTTATTATATATTAGATATTTTTTAAAATTAAATTAATATAATTTTTATAGTTATTAAATTTTCTTTTAAGAAAATCAATAATTATGATTATTTAATTTTTATATAAAAATAAATATTATAATTTTTTATAAATTGATAGTAGGAGAAATGAGAAAATTGATTAATAATTTTTTTAGAAGGACAAAATAGAAAATACAAAAATTTAATTTTATGTAAAAATGATTATCATTTTTAGTAAAAATAAAATATTAATTCATATAAAAATAAATATTATATATTAATAGATTTTTTGAAAGGATAAAATGAAAAATATAAATATTAAGGATAATTTTATCTTTTTCAAATCAACCAAATCCAAAACATACTCCCTTTAAGATTTTGAAAATGACGTTTGAAAGCAATTAATTGATTGCCAAACACCAAAAAAAGCTAATTTAGAAGTCAATTAATTGATTTGGACTAAATTAGTTAAAAGTCACATAATTAGCTAATACAAACGTCTCCTAAAATTATTAAATCACGATATATATCTAACTATTTTTTTAAAAAAATTCAATATTATTAATTAAAGAACATTAGTATAATCATTTAAAACAATTCATTTCATAAAATGTCATCATTTTAGCTTTTGTTTTGATAAGTAATTAATAAATAACTGATAATTGATAAGTTAATTAATTATGTAAGAAATATT